>CM062290.1:332092210-332692210 GCA_031216915.1 Pictodentalium vernedei
TCAAACATTAATGGATGACGGCCACCAAGTGATACCTGTTAATATTTCCATCAAGTCACAAATTCTGAAAGCAATAGCTCCCACAGACATAGTCAGGTGAGCTAAAAATAAAATAAATCCAAGTGTCAATGACACTGTAGCTCAACTTGTTAAGACATGTTCATGTATAGTATGTGACACAGCAATGACAAACATCTCGGTAATGACCTGATAACAAAGGTACATATAAAGTATTGTAACGGTCTGTACATAAATACTGACCATAGCCTGTAACAAATGTATAGGTAAAGTATTGTAAAGGTGGGTGACAGTCTGATGCTAAACTAGAAAAGAAATCTTTATGAGTCCCAGAGTGGGTCTGACTGAACCTCAAAATATTTGTTCTCATAGCACAGTGATAACAAATGCACCCCAAAACACACTCGTTCCTGTCCCAAGGTGAAAACAAAGGTACCCAAGAAGTTTCGTGAAGATCAGTTCATAAATACGAGCTGTATAGCAGTTGTGACAAAAAACTGATTGGACCTAATTTCGGTACAAAATGGCCACTGGCAGCCATCTTGAATTTTGGAAGGCACCCAGAAACACTTGTTCTCGTCCCAAGGTGATAACAAAGGTACCCAAGAAGTTTTGTGAAGATCGGTTGATAAATGCAGCCTCTAGCCTGAGCCGTATTGACATGTGCACTTACAGTGTATAAGCAGCACTGAATAAATCAAAGTTCATCTAATTTGCATAATTTCTGCACAAGAAAAAAACCTGTACTATATGTGATGTATTCCATGTTACTAAACATTCATACAAAAATTTATTCAAATCAGAACTTTCATACAGAAGTTCTGTACAAAAGACTGATTGCACTAATTTTGGTACAAAATGGCTGTCCAGGGTGATAACAAAGGTACCCAAGAAGTTTCGTAAAGATCGGTTCATAAATACGGCCTCTAGCCTGAGCCGTATAGAAGTTGTGTACAAAAAACTGATTAGACTGAATTTCGGTACAAAATGGCCACTGGTAGCCATCTTGAATTTTGGACCGCACCCAGAAACACTCGTTCTCGTCCCAAGGTGATAATAAAGGTACCCAAGACGTTTCGTGAAGATCGGTTCATAAATACAGACTCTAGCCCGAGCCGTATTGACATGTGTACTTACTGTGTGTAAGTAGCACTGAAAAAATCAAAGTTCATCTAATATGCATAATTTCTGCACGAGAAAAAAACCCGTATTATATGTGATGTATCCCATGGTACTAAACATTCACACAAAAAATTATTCAAATCAGCGCTTTCATATGGAAGTTCTGTGCAAAAATCTGATTGCACCTAATTTTGTACAAAATGACTGCCATCGGCCATCTTGAATTTCGGACAGGACCCCCAAAACACTTGTTCTCGTCCCATGGTGATACCAAAGGTACCCAAGAAGTTTCGTAAAGATCGGTTCATAAATACGGCCTCAAGCCCGAGCCGTATTGCCATTTGCACTTACAGTGCTGAAAGTAACACTAAATACATCAAAGTTAGTCTAATTTGCATAATTTACGCACAAGAAAAAAACTTGTATTATATGTGATGTATTCCATGGTACTAAACATTCATACAAAAAATTATTTAAATCAGCGCTTTCATATGGAAGTTCTGTGCAAAAATCTGATTGCACCTAATTTTGTACAAAATGGCTGCCAGCGGCCAACTTGAATTTCGGATCGGACCCAAAAACACTCGTTCTCGTCCCACGGTCATAACAAAGGTACCCAAGAAGTTTTGTAAAGATCAGTTCATAAATACGGCCTTTAGCCCGAGCCGTATTGAATTGTTGAAGGACAGATGGACAACGGGCCATGGCATAAGCTCAAATTTGGCTTCGCCAAAGTTGAGCTAAAAATCACCCACCCACATGTAATTTTACAAAAGATGGCCTAAGAAACAGAAGATCTACTTTCTGGGGCCTAAATAACCTTGATATCAAGATCGTATCTGGAACTCTGACATACAAACAAGTAAGTATTCCATAAATAATCAGATATCACATAATTATCCTTATGATTAAAAAACCAAATTAACAAACAGATTGTTATTGAACTTCATTTAAGATGGGGATTCCAAATCATCCTCAACACTCTTCATTCATATTCCATGGCAAAAAAAAACTGATTTTCAGATAGTAGAAAATGTGCCGTGAAACAACCCAAAATGATATTTGAGAAAATTATCAATACCTCATAGTAATGCAGATAATTAAGACAATACTTACTTTATGTCACCACCATGAGAAGGTAACATTGACTGTAAATCTGTTAAGTAACCTTTGGGATCAACAACTGTCTGTCCAGACACTGAATCGGATACCTGTAAAATATCACCCAAACTGTCTATGAAATATATTATACTTTACATATTTATTTTTGTGTTATGATCTATTCCAAAAGGGAAGATAATCTTCATCACATGTTCTGACCCTTTCTCAACCATAAACCCTCAATGGCCATGGGATTTTTATACATTTTAGCCAATCTTCGACAGTCCACATCCTGCGATTCTGCAGTTGTTTCTAGGCATATCTTGGCTGCCTATTTATTGAAAAAGAGGTTCTACAAATGAGAAACGGCTCTACAAGGCAAACATTATGTTTACCTATTAATATTTTCATCACAAGTCACAACTTCTGAAAGTTACATTACCACCGCTTTCGCATCAGTGAGGATGTGAATATGATTTTTTTTAACCCTTTACCCAATGTAACGGTCAAAACTGGCCAGCGCTATTCTCAAAAATCGCCAATTAATTTTCATTATTTTTTTTCATTTTTTGTCTCAAAAACATAGGTTATGACCCCTCATTGGAACGAGCTCGTTCCAATGAGGGGTCATAACCTATGTTTTTGAGACAAAAAATGAAAAAAATAAGTTATTGAAGAATTTTTTCTTCAAGTGTCGTCTGCTTTTCATGTTAGGTAAAGGGTTAAATGCACATTCTAGATTCCAGTGCTGAAACAGCTAACCCATTCTCTTCCTATCATTTAAGTAAGTATCATGTTAACCTATACATGATGCAAAATTTTGTTGAATGTGTTCTTACATCATGTTGGAATTTGTTGGGGTGGCAATGGCGGGGGGATGGGGGCAAGAAAAGATGTTGAGTTACAAACCAGAAGCATGTGAATGAACATAACAAATCAATTTTAATCTTTACCAAGAACATGATAAAATGATCCAAGCTGTGAGGGGACTTTCTAATGGAGTTATGCCAACAAAACTAATATTTATCACCACACCCTCCCCCACTACCATCTTACAATACCTAATCTGCTCTTTATTGACACTTTTTGCCAGAAAGTTAGTGGGGACTTACCCCACCACTCTACCCCTCCTAAAAGCTTTCTACACCACAGCATGAGCCCAAGGTCCTTTTATCAAATGCACATTTGGGAATGTTCATGTGGTTACTACTAAGCCTATCCCCAATGTGAAATTTGTAATTTTGTGATGTAGTACTTTGTGGTATTATTATTTCTTAGTGTTTAACCCTTTACCCAATGCAGATGATATCAAAATTTATTATTTTAAATATAATTTTTTTAAACTTTTCAAAAAATTTCAACAAAACCATATCATGTGACCCCTCGTTGGAACGAGCTCGTCGAGCTTGTTCCAACGTGGGGTCACATGATATGGTTTTTGTTGACATTTTTGGAAAAATAATATTTTTTCAACTGCTGAATTTGCATATTACGTGGGCGGATGCGGCCGATTCGTTGGTAAAGGGTTAAGGTCACACTGTGGTAAGTCAACACATTTTTAACAAAATCATCAAGATTGAGAAATATGCACTTCAAGCACATATATCTGATCAAAGACAACTAATAAGAATTAAAACTATTTATTGTGTAATGTAAGAAAAAAGAAGGTATGCATTTCAAAGCATTTATCTCCAGTGACAATTAACTATATTTCTTTAACAGTTGTTAAGAATACATGCTCTGAACTTGACAAAAGGAATGGGAGTCAAACGTTTCTAGAGAATCGGCCCAGTTTTTCTGTGGAGCCACATTCATCATTTTTGATTTTTTTAATGCTGTAGGAGCAATTCTAACCAACAATTCACCCTATTGAGAGTTAGATGATTACACATCACATTTAACTTCCATTTAAAAGTCCACAAAAAAGTACTTGACTTCTACAGAGTATGTGAACTTTCTTCCCATGCTCTGACACACAGGTGCTTTTTTGCAATTTTTAAGTTGGATTAACCCTTTACCCAACGTAACAGCCAAAACCGGCCAGCGCTATTCTCAAAAATCGACAATTAATTTTCATTATTTTTTTTCATTTTTTATCTCAAAAACATAGGTTATAACCCCTCGTTGGAATGATCTCGTTCCAACGAGGGGTTATAACCTATGTTTTTGAGACAAAAATTAAAAAAATTAGTTATTAAAGAATTTATTTTGCATGTGTCGTCTGCTTTTCATGTTAGGTAAAGGGTTAAAAAAGCTTTTGGTTTACTGACTTTTGGCCCTCCTCAAAATAGTTTCAGCAAGATGTTTTGCTCCCCATATGAGTGCAAATATATGTCTTTTAATCCATTAATTTGCTTACACAATGGCATCGGTGTGTGGCATAAGCACTAGTTTTCCAAACTTTCTGGGGGTGGGCACTTTCTCCCCAGGCCAAGAAATTTAGCACTTTTCAGGGCAAGGGCACTGTATTTTTTAACCAAATCTTAGGTAAGAAAGTTTTATACCAGAAGTTGAAATTTTTAAACCTTAGGCTAAAGATATGCTCCAATACACCTATGCACATTTACTTTTTCTCAATCAGTTCCCTTCCTGTATAATTACCATTCAGTGTCAAATATTACCTAACGTAATGATTACATCCGGCAATTATTACTAATTTAATTTTTTCTCAAAAACACTGCTCAGGATCCATCATTGGTACAAGCTTGTTTCAATGAGGAATCACGCACTACATTTTGAGAGCAAAAGCAGAAAGTTTTTAGTTATTCAAGAATGATTTTCCAGTTAACAGTAAATGGGGGAGGGGCTGAGAGCTGAAATGTTAGCAAATTTCTAGCACCTTCTCCAAGAGAGTAGGCTAAAAAAGGCATCACGACATGCAATGTGGACGATTTAAGGGCATTAGTTAGTCTATCTAAAATCATACCTATATTTCATGTAGCGACTTTCAATGGTGGGGGGAGGGGAGTTTTCAGGATTGGTCACTTGGAACAAATGCATTTGTTTGTTGTGACTGCGCAACACAATCTTCATTTTAATTAATAATAGGGTCTACATGCATGCCCATGTTATCCATGGGCTGCACGGTAAACAGCACAACTAAAAAGGGTTTGTTCAACTTTCTTTTTAGAATTTGCAGCAGTGAAAAATGAAAGTGTCAATGACACTGCAGCTCAACTTGTCCAAGAAGTGACAGAACTAAATAGAAAGATCCAGTAATGCCATGTCACTCACTCAGATTTCTACAGAAAAGACATCACATCAAAGCTACAAATGAAATCTGAAAAAAATCAGATGAGGGATGGGGCCTGTTGGGTGTACTAATGGAATTGTTGACAATTTATATGCCAAATCCAAGATGGCCAGAATGGAACAGAATGCTGAAAAATATGAATGCTGAAAAATATGATAACTCCCATCTGGACATCATACCATAGTCACATATGAAATTTGAAAAAGATTGGGTGAGAGGTGTGGCCTGAAGGGTCTGCTAATGGAATTGTTGACAATTTATATGCCAAATCCAAGATGGCCACTGCCGGCCATGTTTTTCAACAAAATTCAGAAAAATTTGATAGATCCCATCTAGACATCACACCAAAACTACATATGAAATTTGAAAAAGATTGGGTGAGAGATGTGGCCTGCAGGGTGTGCTAATGGAATTTTTGACAATTCAAATGCCAATCCAAGATGACTACTGGAAGCCATATTTTTTAACGAAATTCAGAAAAAAGATAGCTCCCATCCAGACATCACACCAAACAAAGCTATATATGAAATTCATAAAAGATCAGGTGAGAGATGTGACCTGTAGGGTGTGCTAATGGAATTGTTGAAAATTTATATCCAAATCCAAGATGGCGTCTGGCAGCCATGTTTTTCAACAAAATATGGAAATATTCGATAGCTCCCATCTAGACATCACACCAAAGCTACATACGAAATTTGATAAAGATTGGGTGAGAGATGCTGCCTTTAGAGTGTGCTAATGGAATTGTTGACAATTTATTTGCCAAATCAAAGACGGCCGCTGGCCGCCATCTTTTTTAACGAAATTCAGAAAAATTTCATAGCTCCCACCTAGACATTGCCCCAAAGCTACATATGAAATTTGAGACTGACTGGGTGAGATTTGCGACCTGTAGGGTGTGCTAAAGGAATTGTTGGACAATTTATATCCAAATCCAAGATGGCCACTGATGGCCATGTTTTTCAACGAACTTCGAAAAAAATGGATAGCTCCCATCTAGACATTGCCCCAAAGCCACATATGAAATTTGTTACTGATCAGGTGAGAGCCACGGCCTACAGGGTGACCTAAAGGCATTGTTGGACAATTTATATCCAAATCCATGATGGCTAATGGCAGTCAAGTTTTTTAACAAAACTTAGAAAAATGACATACCCTCCCATCTAGACATCACACCAGAGCTACATATGAAATTTGAAAAAGACTGGGTGAGAGATGGGGCTTGTAGGGTGTGCAAATAGAATTGTTGACAATTTATATGCCAAACCTGAGATAGCTTCTGGCGGCCATGCTTTTTAACAAAATTTTGAAAAAATTGAAAGCTCCCATCTAGACATTGCCCCAAACCTATATATGAAATCTGGGGACAGATCGGGTGAGAACTGCGACCTGTAGGGTGTGCTAAAGGAATTGTTGGAAAATTTATATCCAAATCCAAGATGGCCACTTGCAGCCATGTTTTTCGATGAAATTCCACAAAAATCGATAGCTCCCATCTTGACATTGCCTCAAAGCCACATATTAAATTTGGAACTGATCGGGTGAAAGCTCTGGCCTGTAGGGTGTGATAAAGGAATTGTGGATGGACGTACGTACGTACGTGTGGGCGGACAGATAGACAGATGGATGGACAGATGGATAGACTGACATGCAGGCATACGTACGGATTGATGGACAGATGGATGGACAGACAGAGGGATGGATGACGGATCACAATCCATCCCAATAGCTCATACTTGACATTGTCAAGTTGGGCTAAAAATCACAGGCATATAGATGGCTTTTCTGGGATGGGCGGAGGAGTGACTCTTCCGATAGATCAATAAAAATTTTGGGCAAAATTCAGTCTAAACATACTTTAGCCAAAATATCAAACTTATATCATTCAGCAAATTTGTATCAACAAAAAGCCAATAAAACTTTCCGATGGGCCACAAAATTTGTGGCAAAACATTTTGGTGCAGGCTCCACCGCATCTACACCCTGGAGAAAATCAAGGATCTCAGTGATTTTTCAATTTTTTAGGCTTCCTAAGAATAATGGGTAGATTCTGGTCTTGTCAAGAATAAAAACATATAATGTGGCCTGCATACATATTCTTTCCCCACAAGTCACAGGTGCCCTTCAAGCTCTATCGGTAGAAATATATCTTTAGCAGTCAAGTTTTATTATTCAAATGTATGACATTGCTTTAATTTCACTGATGACCGGAATTGATGGACAGGTGGGTAGATGCACATACTAACACACCACTGCAAAATGTTTGGAAGCAGTTCACCGATGTGTACATCATGCACTGGGAAGCCAGAGGATGGTGATGTTTATCCGACTGACATCTGATCTGAAAATGATATTTTCTATGTTTGAATTGCACATGCGACACAGAATTTTTATACATCGTAGCTCTGAAATTTAACAACTCAGTTTTAAAATACAAGACAGTCACAACAACTCACATGTACTATTCTCTGAGGCTGCAACTGTATGGACTTTTCTAGAACTAATCCTTTCCACAAGTATTGCCGAGATTATGCTTCTTGGAGACTTGGGAGTTAATCCCTTTGACTTCAAATGTCTTGTCTAATTTAATTATCGCAGTCACTGTCCACTATATATCGAACATGTTTAGTATTTTTCTCTCGAGTCAGGCCTGGGCAATTCATGTTATCATCACTTGCATAGTAGTGTACCTAACATAATGGCCACATCTAGCCATCATTGGTCTAAAAATTCACCACTCCAAGACCTCTGTTAAACAAGATATATAGGAGAATAAATGCTCAGTTTATAACTAGAAGACAGGGAATGCCTAAATTCCTGTTGACTGAATACTCCTGTTAACTGGTTGAGTGCTAGAAGCCCCTATAAAAAGGGCTTTAAAAAAATGAGGATACCAGAGAAAAAGCCAACATTTTCCTTACTCATGTTATATATTCAGTCAAACACAAATAAAATTCATTTTATATAAATTTCTTTTATTACAAATTATTGAAGAGTGCCTCTAGGCACTCTCCAATAATTTGTAATAAAACAAATTGTGAATTGCAAATTCAGACCACCACAAACAAGAGGACTGCAATGCAAAACGCTGCTAATCCTCCCGAACCCCAAATTGGGAAGGGGGACATAGGTAGGTTTTTTCCCCCACATAAAATCACTGTAAATCCAGCCAATTTTTTTAGGCCTAACTCACCGGACAGGGAGTGGAGTGGGTGGGGGGGGATATTGGCACATAGGAGTCACTTTTTTTTCTGCATGTAATCACTCTAAATCCTTCAAAATGCATTTTTGAGCAAAGAAAAAAAAATATGTCTAATTGACACTTGGTGGGAGTGGTGGCGGGGGTGGGGGACATGGAGGGGGGGGGGGGTCATAGGAGTAAAAAAATTTTACGAAGGTATGCACTCTAAATCCTTCAAGTTACATTTTGGACCAAAGAAAAAAAATTCCCTAACTGGCACCCAAGCCAAGGTGCAGGGGTGATGGGGTTGTAAGAGTCAATTTTTTTTTCTGCATGTAGTCACTCTAAATCCTTCAAAATGCATTTTAGAGCAAAGAAAAATAATTGCCTAATTGACTGGGATGGGGGGGGGGGGGGGGGGGGGGGGGGGGGGGGTGAGGGGGAAGGGGGGTGGGGGTAGGCAATAACTCCGACAATTTTCATTGGATAATGGTGGTCATTGAACTTGAGGTAGACATTGTTCCCAAAGAGTTATATACTAAAAAAAAAAAATTGATATTTGGTTACTAATGTTCAAGTTATTCCCTAAACAAGCATTACATGTTATTTTTAACAAAGGGCAATAACTCTCATAATTTTCAACAAATATCACTGGTCATCGAAGCTGATGCAGACATTGTTGCTATAGAGGCATATACTGAAAAGAAATGAAATCTGGTTTCTATCCATAAACAAGCATAACACTATATTTTTTATTAAACAAAGGCAATGACTCCAATAATGTTCATCGGATATCACTGGACATCGAACTTGCCATAGACATTGTTGCTATAGAGACATACACCAAAAAGAATTGCATTCCGTTAACTATTGTTCAGGTTATGCCATAAACAAAGTTTGGATGTACGGACAGATGGACAGAGAGATGGATGGACATTCTAATACACGTTCTTACTTGTGGGGTTTTTCCCATGTTAAACCCTAACCCCATAAGGCCAAAAAATTAACCCCACAGTGCAAAAAATAACCCCACTAGTGGCCACTGTACTAACCCAACCCCACAACTACCACTGACCCTAAATTGTAAACCCCACAATGTACCTCTGCTAGGCCTGGATGGATGGACGGATGGACAAATGGATGGGACAGATGGACAGACATATGGAGCTCTACACAATATATCCCTCCCTTGTGGGGAGGACAATAATCTAGTCCCAACCAGTTAATTGAATATTTTTTACAGGCAAAAATGCTATTCAGTTAACAGGGTTCCACAGTAATGTAGCTTCAATCTATTGCATGAATCTGACTTATAAAGTTAAGATAGAAAGATTCTTTGACCAACCTGTGTCAATTTGATATCCATTAATGTGTTTCTGGCTTGTCCAATCTTCTTCATGTCAATATCTGGAGTGGAAAATCCTCCTGGTGTAAGTGATCCTCCATATGGTGTTGTCAGTCCACCAAATGTCTGAAATGACACACAAAATAATCAGTAAAGAAGATAGATGCTCCTCAAACAAAAACTTAGCTATAAGGTATACCAGTGAATGTCAGTGATTACCTGAGTGAAATGAGAGTCGAACCTTGGAAGCAATGGAAAGAATGTATAGAGATGGACAAAGCAGCATTGTATATCAATTAACTCTTAACCTGCCACATATTTTTTAAGATATTTTTCATCAAACATGTGCAGCAGCCATGACTAGGTTTGATGAAACATTCATCTAAATTTAACTGCAGAAATCATTGGTGAAAAAATCGGTTCAAGTTACAGTGGGGAAATTTGATTAAATTTGCCAAATTTTGCTTATTTCAGTGGCAAGTGGAATTCTGTCTTGGGCAGGAGTATCTGACAGTAGCATGCAAGGAGTTAACCTCAATGGTCAAACCACATCTTTTTTTGTCATAAGCCTTTAAAAAAGTTTGATCACAAGGTCGAATGGCAAGATTACAACAATATGAAAGTGTTCCTAACTGTAACCCTGACTTTGAGGGGAAGAACACAGGTCAAGGGCATGGCAAACCCTTGGTTAAAAGCTGCAGTTCTGAGAAGCATAGCAATATGTGCATAGTGGACAACATTATATGAATCTGACAGTGATGGTAAAATGACACCCTCTTGTCTGGCAGATTACAGGTTATTTGAGCTCACAATTGGCCAATTCCGATGCCGATTCCGATTGTAATACCATGCACTACTAGGCAAGTCAAAGCTCAAAAGAACTACATTAAATTGAACTTATTTTACAGGTTTACAGTCCATTCACTACTAGATAAGTAGAGACTCAAAAGAACTACATTAAAGTGAACATATTTCACAGTGTTAATTAAACTCGTTAGACTCAGGTCCAGTAAAATTATCAGTCGCGCTCACTTGGACCGTAAACATGGCTCTCAGAGCCACGTTTACCTCCCAAGTGTACAAAACTGGTAATTTTACTGCAGCCTGAGTCAATGGAGTGCAACGTTCACTTTTCCAGTATTAACTGGCGATTGCTGCATGTACGCTCATTTGTAAGCTTTACATGTCATTTAACTTGTATATCCCGTAAATGGGCATCTAGAGAGATTAAGAATACACATTGTGGTGGCTTTTCAACTTTATTGAATGGTATCATTAACATCATTTTTCATTAACAATTGAACAATTGCAAAAGATTATAAAATGCGGTATGTGGATCATCACAAAACGCGTGGCAACAATCGGTTGAGCCAATGTTCCAGGAGCTGTTGCAGTTGTCATCCAATTGTCCACAATCAGCCGATTGTGGTGGCTGGTTCCAATCATTGATTGAACACTAACATTTAGGTCAAAGTCATTTCACAGTCTTTGGGTCATGGGCAAAAACTGTGACATACAACTAAAGGAAAGTCTTTCTTTCTTTTTCCTTGACCTCAGAGATATGGCCATGGGTGAAGTCACAACACACTGTTGAGTGTTGAGTAATGTGGAACCTCTTCGTAATGTACAAATAAGATCTTATTTGTTTTTAATTATTTTACTGGCCTTTAATGACACTTTTGACAACCAGGGTCACCTTGTCAGATAGTTTTATGGGTAGAGGAAGCCGGAGTATGGGGAGAGAATCACATTATGCATTTTTAAACAAATTTTGATATTGAAATGCAAAGCAGGAGACATATAAGGTACAAACATTGTACTAACCGACAAAATTTCTTGAATGAGGATATCATTCAATGCATGTATACTCATAAAGATATCCCAAATGGTGACATTTTCACTTGGAGGCTTGTATGAACAAATGCTCATGTTCATTTCGTTAAATTCGATGACTTTGTATTTTCGGAAAATGATAAATTTTAGGTAATTTGTATATTTTTTATACTTACCAATGGCCCAGACTAGTTGGTGCAAACTCAATATTATCAAGGGCCAAACACAAATTTTGTACCCCCAATACCAAAAATTTGCATACAAAACCGAAAATTGAAAAGTCCTATCTGGCCCTCCATACTTTTACTCTCTGCGCATGCGCAGTGGTCAGGAAGAGACCGGAATTGGCGCCAACATCACTCTTTGTAGATGAGCATACTAATAATAACTCAGCGGGGTGGTATGAGAGCCCACTCATGGGGGGAGGGGGGGCATCCCTGTCTGGGCCATTGGTAAGTATAAAAAATATACAAATTACTTGAAATTTATCATATTTTTATACGACAACCGATGGCCCAGACTAGCTGAATCGTAAAAAGGCAGAGGGCATAGGACTTAAGAATTAGCAGACCAAATATACCTCCTAAGCCTGCATTCCAAGTTGAAAGGAAAATACATTTAAAAGGAATTACATGTATGTCTCTCTATACAATAATAGAGAAGACATATCATAAATAAGGAGCCATATCTAAGTAATTTCATATTCTAAGAATGAATGATTATGCTAAATGGGTGTAATGAGCCCCCAATTGTAAGGCTAGTCCAGACCAAGCCCCATAAATTAGGATGGCGTATTTGAGAGTGAGAGACTAACCCACACAAACATACGCCATATATAAAAAATAAAAAAGCTGTGTCCATGATCAGATATAATCTACAGACAAAAACAGCTTCACTCATAGTGACACACTTATCATACGTTGTAAGAAAGGCCAGACCGATCTGAGTGAAACTTTTCAGAGTGGACTAATTGCCACCTTGGAGAATCTCGACCAGATAACCGACCTGTCAACCATACAGGTACACAAAGGCTAGCAATTTTATTGATAAAGAATCATATGCTCATATATGACTTACAAACGAACAACCACGGGAAACAAACAAACCCAAAAGTGGACGTGCCCATGAGGTTGCCGCTAGAATACGACCCAGCCGCCAATCGAGAAGCCATGAAAGACATATATATACGCCCCTTAACATATTGGCGACTGGGGGGGGTGGGGGTAGGGGTGGGGGAGTGGGGGGGTGGGGGTGGTGGGGGTGGGGGAGGGATGAGGGGGGTCATTCAACAAAAAAATCATATCGAATCCCCCTCACCCGCATTACTTGTGTTAGTCATCAAATAGAATAGGAACTGCAGGGCCCCCTCACATCTGACCGACTTCATAATGCCACTAAGGACGGAGAGGGGCGTGATGAACAAATACACCATATTGACATAATCACATGAAAGTGTCAATGACACTGTAGCTTAACTTGTGTGTTGTGTTTGATGAAAAGGATAATGTTCAATGTTTATGAAAGGATTATGAAATAAGACAAGAATTGTGATAATTGGGAATATGTTCATTTCTGTTCCCTGTATGCTATGTTTATGATAAAAATAATATGAGGTGTACACTGTACTAAAGATCTGAGGGGTGGGTTAATATGACCTCACAGTTAATATATGTGCCCCTCACAGTTAACATATATCAAAAAAGGTTACCAAATTATAATGAAATTATTCCAAAATGAGTCATCCTATCAAGTTACATTAAAATCCCTTCATAAATATGGCCTGTAGACTGTGCTAAAGGTTTTCGGGCTTCGGGGACGTTCTCATCTAGACATTATATGAAGTCAACCTACCAAGTTACAATGAAATCCCTCCATAAATACGATCTGTAGACTGTGCTAAAGGTTTTCGGGCTTCAGGCACCTGTAGACATCACAGTTGACCAACCACGACCAAAAGGGGATGTCATCATCTAGGCATTATATGGAGTCAACCTAACAAGTTACAATGAAATCCTTCCATAAATACGACCTACAGACATGCTAAAGGTTTTTGGGCTCGGGTAGCCATCAAGGCTGAATGATCGTGACCAAAAGGGGACGTTCTCATCTGGACACTATTTGGAGTCATTCTACCAAGCTACAATAAAATCCCTTCATAATTATGACCTGTAGACTGTTCTAAAGGTTTTCGGGCTTTGGGTCCCTGAAGCCGTCACAGTTGCCCACTCATGTCCAAATGGGGACGTTCTCATCTAGACATTATATGAAGTCAACCTACCAAGTTACAATGAAATCCCTTCATAAATATGACCTTAGACTGTGCTAAAGTTTTTCGGGCTTCAGGCTCGGGCAGCCATCATGGTTGAATGATCGCAACCAAAGGGGACAATCTCATCTGGGCATCATCTGGAGTGATCCTGCGAAGTTACAATGAAATCCCTTCATAAATATGACCTGTAGACTGTGTTCAAGGTTTTCGGGCTTCGGGCACCTGTAGCCATCACAGTTGACCAATCACGACCAAAAGGGGATGTCATCATCTAGGCATTATATGGAGTCAACCTAACAATGTTACAATGAAATCCTTCTATAAATATAACCTTTTGCCTATGCTAAAGGTTTTTGGGCTCGGGCACCCATCAAGGCTGAATGATTACGGCCAAAATGGGACGTTCTCATCTTGACATTATTTGGAGTCAACCTACCAAGTTACAATGAAATCCCTTCATAAATATGACCTGTAGACAGTGCTAAAGGTTTTCGGGCTTCGGTCACCTTTAGCCGTCAAAGTTGCCCAAACATGTCCAAAAGGGGACGTTCTCATCTAGACATTATATGAAGTCAACCTACCAAGTTACAAGGAAATCCCTTCACAAATATGACTTGTAGACTGTGCTTAAGGTTTTCGGGCTTCGGGCTCGGGCAGCCATCATGGTTGAATAATCGCAACCAAAGGGGACAATCTCATCTGGGCATCATCTGGAATGATCCTATGAAGTTACAATGAAATCCCTTCATAAATATGACCTGTAGACCGTGCTCAAGGTTTTTGGGCTTCGGGCACTTGTAGCTAACACAGCTGACCAATTACGACCAAAAGGGGATGTCATCATCTAGGCATTATATGGAGTCAACCTAATAGGTTACAATGAAATCCTTCCATAAATATGACCTTTTACCTATGCTAAAGGTTTTTGGGCTCGGGCACCCATCAAGGCTGAATGATCGTGATCAAAAGGGGACGTTCTCATCTAGACATTATTTGGAGTCATCCTACCAAGTTACAATGAAATCCCCTCATAAATATGACCTGTAGACTGTGCTAAAGGTTTTTGGGCTTCGGGCACCTTTAGCCATCACAGTTGCCCAATCATGTCCAAAAGGGGACGTTCTCATCTAGACATTATATGAAGTTAACCTACCAAGTTACAATGAAATCCCTTCATAAATATGACCTGTAGACTGTGCTAAAGGTTTTCGGGCTTCGGGCTCGGGCAGCCATCACGGGTGAATGATCGGACGTTCTCATCTAGACATTATATGAAGTTAACCTACCAAGTTACAATGAAATCCCTTCATAAATATGACCTGTAGACTGCGCTAAAGGTTTTCGGGCTTCGGGCTCGGGCAGCCATCATGGGTGAATGATCGCAACCATAGGGGACAATCTCATCTGAGCATCATCTGGAGTGATCCTAAGAAGTTACAATGAAATCCCTTCATAAATATGACCTGTAGACTGTGCTCAAGGTTTTCGGGCTTCGGGCACTTGTAGCCATCACAACTGACCAATCACGACCGAAAGGGGATGTCATCATCTAGGCATTATATGGAGTCAACCTAACAGGTTACAATGAAATCCTTCCATAAATATGACCTTTTGTCTATGCTAAAGGTTTTTGGGCTCGGGCACCCATCAAGGCTGCATGATCGTGATCAAAATGGGATGTTCTCATCTAGACATTATTTGGAGTCATCCTGCCAAGTTACAATGAAATCGTATCATAAATATGACCTCTAGACTGTGCTAAAGGTTTTCGGGCTTCGGGCTCCTGTAGCCGTCACAGTTGCCCAATCATGTCCAAAGGGGGACTTTCTCATCTAGACATTGTATGAAGTCAACCCACCAAGTTACAATGAAATTCCTCAATAAATATGACCTGTAGACTGTGCTAAAGGTTTTCGGGTTTTGGGCTCGGGCAGTCATCACGGTTGGCAGATCATGCCCAAATGGGGAAATTCACATCTAGACATCATAAGGAGTCATCCTACCAAGTTACAATGAAATCCCTCCACATTAAACATGACCTGCCGACTGTGCTAAAAGTTTTTGGGTTTCAGGCTTGGGCAGCCATCACGGTTGATAGATCATGCCCAAAAGGGGACGTTCTCATCTAGGCACTATACAGAGGCATCCTACCAAGTTACAATGAAATCCCTTCATAAATATGACCTGTAGACTGTGCTAATGGTTTTCGGGTTTTGGGCTCGGGCAGCCATACCGGTTGCCCGATCGCGACCAAAAGGGGACGTTCTCATCTAGACATGACCCCAAACCTGCATATGAAATTTTGTGATGATCAGACAAGAACTGCGGGGTGTAGCCCGTGCTAAAGGAAAATGTGAACAGACGTCACAGACTCAAAGACTCACAGACTAACAGACTCACAGACTAACAGACTTCCGCACGCGTGATGGCAATAGCTTATCTTGACTATGTCAAGTTAAGCTAACTAGGAAAATATGGCGTCATTAATAAAGCTTATGGCCTCATATAACTAACACCAAACCATACCGGTAGGAAGAGAATAACCTCCTCTAACATACAGTATCATGCCCGATAGGACAACGAACTCAGCCTAGCTGAAGAAGCTAAAGGTTTTCCTATACGTGAAGACAATAAAAGGCTGATAACTGCAGCCTTAGAAGCTCACTAAGGAGACTTACAATGCTAGCCGTAGCTTATAAGTCTTCATCTCCGTGAAGACTGATATATCGGTGTAAGTTGCGACCTTGAAGGCTCACTGAACGGAGACTTACAACTATCGTCGCGCAAGGTAGGGAATGAAGAGCTGCTATTTAACAGCCCTAAATTCCCAAAGAGACAGCAGTCCCAAGAGAAAATAAATTCAGTTATGTCACTACATAATTACTGAAACAATCTCTCTTATGATTCTAGCTAGGCTACTATGGTGTAAACAATAAGGCTCAAGTCTAAGACACCAATGAAAACTAGATGGTGCCATTTGTGTGCGAAGCACCCTATAGTATATCCCCACATTTGCACTTTCCTTTTTGGTTAGTGCAGGATACAGACTTGGATAAAAAGGCTTCACGCATGTGTGTGATTTAAAATGATAAAACAGTATTTAATTTCCTTCTGAAGACTCACATGTGAAACTACTTCAATATTTCAAACAAGATACTTCACCCAACATGATGTATAAAGGGTAGTGTTCTGATCACATCATTGTCACATGATTGAAAAACCACTTGGACCCAAATCAAAATTCCAAAACCTTCATGCACATCTACAGATGCTATCTGAACATGTTAACATGTTTAAACATTTCGAATTCAATACCCTAAGAGCCTTTGAGCGGACAAAGATTTTCTGAGGGTAAAAGTGGTTCCACTGGAACCACTTGGACCCAAATGAAAATTCCAAAACCTTCATGCACATCTACAGATGCTATCTGAACATGTTAACATGGTTTAAACATTTCGAATTCAATACCCTAAGAGCCTTTGAGCGGACAAAGATTTTGTAAGGATAAAAGTGGTTCCACTGGAACCACTTGGACCCAAATCAAAATTCCGAAACCTTCATGCACATCTACAGATGCTATCTGAACATGTTAACATGGTTTAAACGTTTCGAATTCAATACCCTAAGAACCTTTGAGCGGACAAAGATTTTCTAAGGATAAAAGTGGTTCCACTGGAACCACCTGGAACAAAATTAAAATTCCGAAACCTTCATGCACATCTACAGATGCTATCTGAACATGTTAACATGGTTTAAATGTTTCAAATTCAATACCCTAAGAGCCTTTGAGCTGACAAAGATTTTCTGAGGGTAAAAGTGGTTCCACTGGAACCACTTGGACCCAAATCAAAATTCCGAAACCTTCATGCAC
This sequence comes from Pictodentalium vernedei, assembly GCA_031216915.1. Lineage (NCBI taxonomy): Eukaryota > Metazoa > Mollusca > Scaphopoda > Dentaliida > Dentaliidae > Pictodentalium > Pictodentalium vernedei. Next base: position 332,110,204 of record CM062290.1, read on the forward strand.
ATCTACAGATGCTATCTGAACATGTTAACATGGTTTAAAAGTTTTGAATTCAATACCCTAAGAGCCTTTGAGTGGACAAAGATTTTCTAAGGATAAAAGTGGTTCCACTGGAACCACTTGGACCCAAATCAAAATTCCGAAACCTTCATGCACATCTACAGATGCTATCTGAACATGTTAACATGGTTTAAACGTTTCGAATTCAATACCCTAAGAGCCTTTGAGCGGACAAAGATTTTCTGAGGGTAAAAGTGGTTCCACTGGAACCACTTGGACCCAAATCAAAATTGTGAAACCCTCATGCACATCTACAGATGCTATCTGAACATGTTAACATGGTTTAAACGTTTCGAATTTAATACCCTAAGAGCCTTTGAGCGGACAAAGATTTTCTAAAGATAAAAGTGGTTCCACTGGAACCACTTGGACCCAAATCAAAATTCCGAAACCTTCATGCACATCTACAGATGCTATCTGAACATGTTAACATGGTTTAAACGTTTCGAATTCAATACCCTAAGAACCTTTGAGCGGACAAAGATTTTCTAATGATAAAAGTGGTTCCACTGGAACCACCTGGAACCAAATCAAAATTCCGAAACCTTCATGCACATCTACAGATGCTCTCTGAACATGTTAACATGGTTTAAACGTTTCGAATTCAATACCCTAAGAGCCTTTGAGCGGACAAAGACTTTCTAAGGATAAAAGTGGTTCCACTGGAACCACTTGGACCCAAATCAAAATTCCAAAACCTTCATGCACATCTACAGATGCTATCTGAACATGTTAACATGGTTTAAACGTTTCAAATTCAATACCCTACGAGCCTTTGTGTGGACAACGATTTTCTAAGGATAAAAGTGGTTCCACTGGAACCACCTGGAACCAAATAAAAATTCCGAAACCTTCATGCACATCTACAGATGCTATCTGAACATGTTAACATGGTTTAAACGTTTCGAATTCAATACCCTAAGAGCCTTTGAGCGGACAAAGATTTTCTGAGGGTAAAAGTGGTTCCACTGGAACCACTTGGACCCAAATGAAAATTCCAAAACCTTCATGCACATCTACAGATGCTATCTGAACATGTTAACATGGTTTAAACATTTCGAATTCAATACCCTAAGAGCCTTTGAGCGGACAAAGATTTTGTAAGGATAAAAGTGGTTCCACTGGAACCACTTGGACCCAAATCAAAATTCCGAAACCTTCATGCACATCTACAGATGCTATCTGAACATGTTAACATGGTTTAAACATTTCAAATTCAATACCCTAAGAACCTTTGAGCGGACAAAGATTTTCTAAGGATAAAAGTGGTTCCACTGGAACCACCTGGAACAAAATCAAAATTCCGAAACCTTCATGCACATCTACAGATGCTATCTGAACATGTTAACATGGTTTAAACGTTTCGAATTCAATACCCTAAGAGCCTTTGAGCGGACAAAGATTTTCTGAGGGTAAAAGTGGTTCCACTGGAACCACTTGGACCCAAATCAAAATTCCGAAACCTTCATGCACATCTACAGATGCTATCTGAACATGTTAACATGGTTTAAACGTATCGAATTCAATACCCTAAGAGCCTTTGAGCGGACAAAGATTTTCTAAGGATAAAAGTGGTTCCACTGGAACAACTTGGACCCAAATCAAAATTCCGAAACCTTCATGCACATCTACAGATGCTATCTGAACATGTTAACATGGTTTAAACGTATCGAATTCAATACCCTAAGAACCTTTGAGCGGACAAAGATTTTCTAAGGATAAAAATGGTTCCACTGGAACCACTTGGAACCAAATCAAAATCCCGAAACCTTCATGCACATGTACTGGTGATACCTGAACACATTAGCATAGTTTAAACATTAATGCAAGTGAATGTAACACCGGCCGGACGTACGGACGGACGGACGGACGTACGGACGGAGATAACGACAATATCCCCGACGAAAGCGGGGATAACAAACTGAAAAGCACTGTAACTTATCGGTTTTATTCCCAAAAGACAGTGGTCAGAGCCTGGCCAACGTAGCTTCCTCTCCGTGAGGACAGATATCTTGGTGTAACTAGCGACTTGAAAGCTCACTAAATGGAGACTTACAACTATCATTGCGCAAGGTAGGGAACGACAAGCCGCTATTTTAACAGCTGTAATTCCCAAAGAGACAGTAATCTCTAGGTAGCTACACAGATATGTGTCTTCGTCTACCTGAGGACATATATGTGTCACTTGCAGCCTTGAAAGCTCACTAAATGGAGATTTACAACATTTGCTGCAAGAAAAGACTGCTGTAACAGTACATAAGGCGACTATAACGTCCACAATGACATTAAATGTCTTGACACCAAGGAATAGAACACCGAGAGGGAAAAGACGTAATTATTCCCTCTCACGGCTCTATTCCAAACAAGACAGCTGTCTCGGCCTATCTATGCACTATTTGTCCGACTTCAGTATGAAAAACAGGTGATATGAAATAACCTGGAGAATATTTTGATGACCTCTATTGCTTTTCTTCAATAGGAGCCTATAACTCCGCAAGGAGAGGCTCTCTTGGAAGAATTCACCGGAAGTTTTGACCAACACGTACTTGTAGTAAGTAGAACTTTGCTCGGACTAATAGCCGCGGGCCTGCCAAGACTACATACTCATCCATTGATCTTCCGCAATTTTTATCCACTTTTTTACAAGGTTGATAACCTTCCTCTAAGTGGAAAGCAACAGAAGTCTATTCTCGACGATCTCTATTGCTTCCTCCAATAAGAGAGCCTGTACCTCTACCAGGAGCAACTCACTTTTGAAAGGATCAGCCGGAAGATTTGTCCAACGCGGACATCTTGTACGTGGGAAGTTATGTTTGGAATCATAGCCGTAGGCCTTCCGAGACAACACTTTACCCACTGATCCTCCGTGACATAAATCCAGTTTCTCATGAAGATGATAACCTTCCGTCAACTGGTAAGCAATAGAGGTCTTATTCATCACCTGCACGACTAACGAGGCTTATGGAAGGAGAAACTACATCCTCCCTGCGAAGAACTTCGTCCCGTCTTCTTAGGGGCATCTGACCTAGAGTCTGGATCAGATCTGTGCCCCTTCTTCGAGTCGCTATATTGACGATCACGCTTTTCCCAAATCTACACTTCCTTCAACCGCAATGGATATACCCAGTATCACGGCTCCCACGGACAGAGTAACTGCTTCACTGGACAGAGTAACCGCTAACCACTTCCTTCAACCGCAATGGATATACCCAGTGTCACGGCTCCCACGGACAGAGAAACCGCTTCACCGGTCGAGCTAACTGCTTGCAAGGGATTAAGAACACTAACTAGAGGCCTTATCCCTTGCTTAATATTCATAAGCGCCTTTGCAGCTAGCTCTGTTTGCTCATCAGAGCGCGAAGACGGTAGCACATTGTGGTGGGTGTCACAATACCATCACCATGTTCTTGTTCCTCAGAAAAAGAAACTGAAAAATTTGAATTATCTTGCGGTGAGAGCACTGGCATTGGCATCTCACCGCCAACAATGTACCATGACACCTGTTTCCAATGTCTGTCCCCCAATTCACACATGTAGGACAAGAATCTGCAGGAGTACATCGACTAGAGGCAAGGCAACAAGCATGTAAATCTGAGGAAGACTTCCTCGCCTTGTATTTAGAGCAGTAAGCTTTCATGATTCAATCAAAATAAGTCGATAGTACTCCTACAAACTCCACAATAAATATATGATAAAGATACATAAATAATTGCAATCAAAATCGAAATTGAAAATTAAATTCAAAAAAATTTTCGAAAATTTTTTGAAAAAGTCTAAATTCCCAAAGGGAACATGAAGAGCCCAAGGGCATCCCGATAGAGCCTAAGTGTGGACAAAATCCAAATTTTATGAGCTACACTACCGGAATAATAATCAATGTATCCTACAGTAATATAAAAAAATACTACATATATTTGAGGACGTTGCCAATGTAAACAATGTCAAAGGAAAAAAATGGAAACAAGACATCAGGCACACAGAAAGGCCCAAAGTCAGTAACCAATTTAAATGCTACCAGATGCAAAGCTAGATCTTCATACTAAGAAAAAACGATACATCGGATAAAAGATGCAAGACCAAATCGACCTAACACCCCTAGGGTGAGGACGTAACCATGGGGATAAACAGAATAAACATCCTGTAATGCACGTTAAACTCCCAAGAAATTTAATAAAAAATTTCGATAAAAAACAGCCAAAAAGCTTAGGAGTTTGACAGGAAGGCTTCAAGGAGGGAGAGGGAAGGAACACTTAACAAACAGTGGATAAATCATTAGCAAGAATGTTGACGTCAGGGGTATGTCCTGAACTTGGGAAACATGAAATAATTTTTATAATTATTATAAAGTTACAGCCCTGAACATTTCTAACCACCGTTGTTCACTTCTATCATCCATTTCCAGCCTAGGCTCCACCAATTTTACCACTGATTTGTGTCTGGCATCCTCAAAAATGAGATTTTAAAGCACAGATGTCAGTTAATTGTTGCTCACTTTAATTTTTAGGGCCAAAATTTAATTTTAAATTAGGGCCAAACAAAGAAATGATGTCGGCGCCAATTCCAGTCTCTTCCTGACCACTGCGCATGTGCAGAGAGTAAAAGTATGGAGGGCCAGATAGGACTTTTAATTTTTGGTTTTGTATGCAAATTGTGGGGATTGGGGGTGTTCAAAATTTGTGTTTGGCCCTTGATAATATCGAGTTTGCACCAGCTAGTCTGGGCCATTGGTTGTCGTATAAAAATCTGTGGAATTTTTTACTCAAATTTTTCAACAAAAAGTCAATTGCACTGTATCTGCTATTTGTTTGTGGTTGTGTTACAAGATAAACCATTATTGAAACTGACTCCCCAGTGTATAGATTCATGCTTCTTAGCTCCAGATCCTGTTGAAATTGATCCAGGAATTTGTGACTTAACACATTTATTTTTCCTATTTTCATGACACAACCAACAGTGATGTTTGAACAAGACAGTCTTATGACATCCATATCCCATGCCGACTTTTATGTTATGATAGGAATAATCTCATTATCAACCTGGACATTTATTCATACCCAATAATGTTACTCACCAAATATTTAATTTCTTTAATCACAACTGGAGATATCTTCCGAAAGCCTGCAATTTTGGTAAACTCAAAGTCGACAAGGGATATAACTCTGGTAAAATTATTCGAATCAAAACTTCCTTTCCATATGCACATGTACATATATTCATACTGCACACCAAGTTTTGTAAAAATCCAATAAAAAATTCAGGAGGAATTAAGCGGCCAGGCATTTGTGACAGAAATTTTGCTATTACCAAAGGCCATAACCTTGTAAAATTTGTTGCATCAAAAACTTTTGATCACAAGCACATCTGCACTTGATACTGACACTTCAGACCAAGTTTCGTTAAAATCCAATAAAAAATGTAGGAGGAGTAAAGTGGACAAGCCTTTGTGATGGAAATTTTGCTATTTCCAAGGACCATAACTGTGCAAAAATTTGTCGCATCAAAAATTCCTGACCACATGCACATCTACACTTGATACTGATACTTCAGACCAAGTTTCGTAAAAATACACTGAAAATTATAGGAGGAGTTAACCGGACAAAGTTTGTGATGGACTAATGGACAGATAGATGGACGGACACCATTTCAATATCCCCCTCCCAACTTCGTCGGCAGGGATAAAATTGCCAACAAAATGTACCAACATGCACAAAAAAAAAATCAATGCAGCGGTCTCTGAGAATCAAAAGTCTTTTTTTTTCTGCCTAAATGCTGAGATTTAAAGCTGCACTCAGTATATAAAATTGAAGGCTGAAAACTCCAGAGAATTTTTACAGACTGCACATGTTGTGTACACTCACCTGTTCCTTTTCAAGAATACTTGTATTGCTCCCTTGTTGAGCTGCTGCCCTTGCCAATACACTATCAGGCACTGGTGTAAACCTGTAAATAAATTCATTTATTTTATTTAATGTAATTACACTGCAGACAATATCTGCTCATTTAAGCAAAATTCCAGCATAATTGAACATAATATAATAGGTTATTACCACCATGCAGGCTTCTGAGTGGTGTATTGAAGTCACAACCTCGTCTCTGGGCATATATAGACGCATCCTAACAGACACGTCAATATATGACCCAGATGCAAGGTCGACTGCATTACACCATCTCAGAAAACCACTTGTGGTAATAACCAAATAACCTTACAATATTCCTCTCTTTCTTGACTTATTCGCATGTACAGACTAAGTCTGTACAGTACAGTGGAACCCTGTTAATTGAATAGCCAATTTGCCAATGAAAATAAATTATTCAATTAACAGGAGTAATCAATTAACAGGGATAGTGTCGCTGTCCTGTATTCTCGAGATAAACTTGGCATTTATTCTATTATATCTTATTTGACAGCACTCTATGAGCTCAGTTCAAACAAGATATAATAGATTAAACGCCTGTATTGGATGTACTGAGGTCAAATAGGTCTATAAACAAAGGAAAATCGGGGAGAGTCAGGTAATTTCTCGACAGGTTGCAGGATCTTTTACTCAATTAACAGTTCACTCTACAACCTATATTCAAATAACAGGTCAAATTTGTACTGGAGGTATGGTAAATGGTTTTGTGTTGGGAAATTATATTCAATTAGCAGGGTTATTCAATTAAGAGATATCCAATTAAGTGGGCTCCATTGTATTTTGACAATCATTCTGCATCTATGAGTTGATTTTTTATGAACAAAAATCATGATGTCATGGTATTGCACTCTTCCGCTATGCATTACGTAAGCCCCATTCATTATTTTACGTGTACTATAGCTGCTGAAGCTTATAGCTGTCTAAACTGTTCAGCTGTGTGTTTCTTTGTTTCATTTTTCAGGTTTAATACATGGTAGGCCTATATAAAAATATCATCACGGCAAAAATGATCTAGTCTAATTTATTTTGTGGAGTTGGTTATTTATTATATGACTATGTAATTTAACTGCTGAATGTCACTAATGTTTGACGATCTTTTCTGGTCCCCAAAAAATTCACAGCACGGAATTTGATTCTGTATCACTATAGTATGACGGACAATTACGGCAGTTGTAAACAACAATTCTCCACTTCACGAAGTTCAATTAAATCAGGTGAACAAACAGGATAAACATTCAGTCTGTGGTATGTTTGAAAATGCTTTATTGAACAATTGCTAAATTTCGATGAACAATTACTATAGACATCCTGTCAGTAGGTGATATTTGCCGCTCTACGACCACTTGTACATGTACGTGTACAACATACGCACACGATGCGTTCACCAACGTGGAATTCAGTGTTAAATCACACGCTTGTTCACAAAACTGTACAATGCTCTTGAATCCCCCCCATGTACAGTTGTGACTCCTAGATCGCACTTTTAACGTTCAAATACTCGTGGTGAACGCGTGGTGAACGCGCGTTTTTAAAAAAAGGGTGAAATCGTACAGTTCACTTTTATCTTGTACTTAATTTTTCGTCGACGTTCCCATCGCAGATCAGACCCATCAATCCATCGTCGGAGAACGCGAGCAAAAGCAAAAAAATTCTGGGTCATCATCAAAAACAGTTTTGGGAACTCTAGACCAGCGGTCCAGAACCCGCAATTGTGTTGAGACAGATGGTCCAGAACCTGCAATTGTTTTGAGGCGGTGGTTTTTTTTTCCCATTTATGACATTATTAGGGGAATTCCCCCACTATGAGAAATTCTCAAAAAAAACTCAGCTGATCGAGCACTTATCGGAATGTTTAAAACGCGTTTTCCGCTCAATTAGGTTTTGAGTGGTAAAATTTTTAATATATTCATGATAGCAATCGCAGTCATCAAAAGGATTCTCTCTTAATTCGACACTCAGTGAATTGATGTGTGAAGTAAAAACTACTGTCAAAATGCGTTAAATCAGAAACCGGTTTGTCATGTACTGTTTAAACGTATTTTTTAAAACTTCAATTAACACTGTCAGTTGAGATGTGAATATTTTCAGATTATTATATTAAGACGGAAAGAGTTTTTTTATTACTTAAAACATAAAAAAAAAAATATAATTAAACATTTAATTTTGAAAATAATAAAAACAATTAAAACGAAAGATGTTTTTACAGATGGATCCCAGGCGCCAAGATTTAATTTTAGGCGAGTATGAACGTGCTAAGAAGAGCATTCAGTCTGCTGACAGGAGCAGACATCTCGGTGAGATGGAACTCAGACGCGAAGCCACAAAAATATTTAAACCTGTGACGGAGGGTCAAGAGCGAAGCAGGAAGGAGATAGTCGAAGAATTGAGACCCATAAAGGAGAGTTCTTTGAGAATGGGTTCGTTACCTCCTAGTTTTGGAAATCGGTATTCCGTTCAATCTACACCGGATTACGTTCCCACGGGAATTCAAACAGAGAGTGAGTCTGATGATACGGCTTCGACTATCACCACCAGTAGCATCGCATCGTCCGATGATGATGGCGGTAAGAGAGATCAGTCGTATGGAATTTATAAGGATTCTGAGGGTAGAACTTTTGTAGGTGATACAGAAGTGGAAATGGATGATGATGAATTGATCGTGGGTTCGAATAAATATAAAGTAACTGATGGTCTGCGGAGATTGCTCCTTTACGACAAGCCTGGAGATTACACGGAACAGGATTTCGACAATTACGGCGACATTCTAGTTCAAACTCACGCCATGAAGAGAAATAACGATGCCAGAGAGACGAGACCCAAAGCCAACAGAGGTTACAAGTGGACGAAAGTGGTGAAACCCATATGGGATATGAACAAGAAGTTTGTCGAATCGGTGACTGGCAAAGGGGTGAAAACCACTTTTCTTCCGAGCGATTCCGACGCTCTGTCTCAGAGATTGAGTTTGTTGATGGCGAGCAGACGGGCTGGTAACACGGGATTAGATAATCAGATAGTTGCTATATCTGACAAATTGTTAGGACAGAAGGTTTTGAATAAAAACCAGTATAAAAGGCTGATGAACGAATTGAAGGATTGATGTGTATATAATAAGTAGAGAGAAACAAACAAACAAACAAACAAAAAAATAAAACAGTAAATTCTTACACTAGAATAATAAAAGTATTTAAACGGCAAAAAACGATTTACCAGTGAAAAAAACAAAAATATATCATAAAAATAAAATATGTTGGTGATAAAGAACAGGGGATACGTCAGAACTTACGTTCAAGGCGGTTCTGGCATCGTCGATCCTATAATGCGAGCGTTCACGAGCAATGCAGGTAGAAAACTCGCATCGACCACGTTTGAGGTCGGTAAGAAGACGGCTTTGGATGCTGGTAAGAAAGCCGCTTCTGAAGCCAGTGGTAGGATAGCTTCTGTGGCTGGCAAGAGGGCAGCCGACGCATTGATCGACAAGTTGATCAGTCCGCCGGCAAAGCGAGCTGCGTTAGAGCGAACGCCAAAAAGTTGGAAAGATTTTAAGGATGCCGTGGTGCCCATACAAGATTTAGCCAAAATGACGAGTGGATCCGGATTGAAGAGAACTCGCGACGGTGCGTTATAAATAAATAATAATAACATTAAAAACAGAGTTTGAAAAAACATAAAAAAAAATTTGTGTTTGAAAAGAATCTAAAATAACAAACAAAATAAAAAACAAAGATGAACATTAAAGATATGTCTTGGAACGACGCCGCGACCAAGAGGTCGAATAACCAGTTCTTTCCCAAGAGCATAAGAGGTTTGATAGTGGGAAAATCGAATTGTGGAAAGACCAATCTGTTGATGAATCTGTTGTCCCGACCCGACTGGTTGGATTACGACAGATTGTTCGTGTTTGGCAAGAGCTTGTTTCAACCCGAATACAGATTGCTTCGAGAGTGCATGGATCGCAGATTGCCCAAGGACGTCATAGCCAGAATCTTTGACAGTAGGGAGGAATTCGACAAGAGTGAAGCTCCGCTCTCGACCATTTTGGACAGCGCCGCGACGGAGCTGATGAAGAGAAATGCATCTTCGAACGTCGAGTGTCGATTTTATGAGAACGCTAGCGACGTTCCGAATCCTAGAGAACTGAAATCGGAAGATAAGAATCTCATGATTTTCGACGATCTGCTTTTGGAGAGACAGAACCGATGCAAATCGTATTACGTTAGGGGTCGACACAGCAACGTGGACTGTTTCTACCTGTCGCAGAATTATTTCCGATTGCCCAGACAGACGATAAGGGAGAACGCTAATTTTCTATGTCTCTTTCGCCAAGATCTCAAGAATCTCAATCACATCTACGGCGATCATATCGCAAACGACATGAGCGCTGCGGAATTCAGGAGATTCTGCAAGAGGGTTTGGGATGGTGGACTTTACAATTTCATCGTGATCGATTTGACAAGCGAATTTAATCGCGGAAAATATCGGTGCGGATTCGACAAGTTTTATGTTTCCGATGATAATAATAATAAGATAGAGCGTGAAAATAAAATTTAGAAAATAATAAATCTTCAAATAATTAGTTTCGAATAAAAAAATAAAATTAAATATAATGTTCGAACTTGGAGAATTACTAGAACGGATAGCCGAGAATACGGCTGCGAAACAATCCATTCAAATCGTGGTGAGTGGCGATTCGACTCGATTCGCTATGAAATTCGAACCTTCCATCAAATTGAATAGAGAGAAAAGATACGAGATGGTGTTGGTGAATCTGGAGACTTATTATTCCTTTCCCAACGTCACCGAAAAGAATAACTCGTTCAAGTATTCCGACGAAGTGGATTGGTTGGAGATTCGAATTCCCAAAGGGAGTTACGACATAGACGATTTGAACCATTACATTCAGACGCGAATGAAGACGGATGGAAAGGGAAGCAACAAGATCAGACTCGCTCCCAATCCTAATACCTTACAGACGATGTTGGATTTGGAAGATAATTTTCGAGTGGATTTCAACATGGACGATTCTATAGGCAAGATGTTGGGATTCGATCGAAAGATGTATCGAGGCCACGCGGCATCTGAAAATACGGTCGACATTCTCGCAGTCAATAGCATTCTGGTGAACGTGGACGTGATTGCTGGAAGCTACGTGAATGGTAGCGCTCAACCGACGATCTATTCCTTCTTTCCAAACGTGTCGCCGGGTTATAAGATCGTGGAGCGACCTCGAAATTTAGTTTATCTACCAGTGATTTTAGACACGTTGTATAGTCTCAAAACCACGTTGACGGATCAAAATGGTGAACTGTTAGATCTTCGCGGAGAGAGAGTGATGATACGATTTCACATAAGAGAAATATAAAAGCAAAAAAAAAATAAAAATATTATATATATAGATAACAAAAATAAAATAAACGCAATATTAATTTTACAAAATTATTTTAATATAATTATTAAACAAGAAACAACTGAAGTAAATATATTTAAAAAAAAAAACAGAATTATGACAGAATACGTGGTTAAAAACGTGAACATATCCGCAGGACAGAGGAAGAAACTTAAGAGAGCGTTAACAACTCGAGGCGAGGCGGTGAGATTCAAATTCACTCACGAAGATCTGACGAGAAGCGGTCAGGATTCGATCGCCTGGACCAGAAGTCAAATCAAAAGGATGGAGAAAGCGATTCGCAATGGAAGAGGGTTGACGGTGAGAATGAGTCCCGCTCAATTGAGATACAATTTGAGAATGAAAGGTGGTTTCCTACCGCTATTGGCAGGAATAGCCGCAAAAGCATTACCCTTCGCCGCAAAGGCACTACCCTTTCTCGGAAAGACTCTCGGCGTGGGAGCTCTCACGGGACTCGCTAGTTCGGCAGTTGAGAAATTAATGGGTGGCAGCGGACTGTTTTTGAAGAAGGGAGGAGCCGTGTGTCGCGTCCACGTAGACGACAGCGGTAAAGGATTGTATTTAGAACCCGTTAGAGGTGGCAACTCTCTGAGAGGAAACGGTCTCTATCTGAAGAGTGGACGGAACGTTGAGCGACTCGGCAAGGGTTTGTTGCTCGGTGAGAATTCGCCATTTAAGAACATACCGATTTTGAATATGTTATTATAAATATAAAATTATATAAAATATAAAATCATAGAAAGTATAAAATAATATATTTAAAATGGGTAAAAAGGTGGAGAAACAAATTTATCACCTGGATGAAAAGGTGGAGAAACAATTTGACAATAATGACGAACATCGCGAGCCAGAGAGCGAAAAAATAAACAAGAGGCCCCACGTGGCCTTAATCGCTCACCTGACAAAGTGACTCTAAGAAGTATTTTAGGTCACCTTCACCATGTCATGCCTCATCAACATTAACTGGTTGAGTGATAGATTTTGTTTGAAGTTCAACATTTGTTACCTAAAATTAGTTTTATTTAAAATCGTTGGTGTGTGGCCTATCTCCAATGATTTTTAATAAAGCAAATTTATCTCTGCAGACAAACTGGTTTAGCATGAAGCACAAACAAGGAATGTGAAGAGATAGCCTTGGACATCTCTCCCCAACTGTGGATATCTTCCATGTGCTACATGTATATATTTGCATGCAAGAAAACAAAAATTTTCACAAATTTTCCAAAATATTAGTTTTTTTTATCATCATTGGAACAAGCTCAAACAGCTTATTCCAATAGGGGTATGGGAAGATCAGGTATATTTTTGAGACAGAAATGTGAATATATAAATAATGGTGTTTTTTTGTGAATGATGCTGGAGAATTTTGCATAAAGATATGGTAAATGGTTTGTTCTAGATACAGAATGATGCAAAAGTATTTAAATTTGATTAGGCAAGTTGTTCCTATAATGCATTTAAAAATTGAAGTAACTGTTTTTTTGCTGACAAACTTTTAGATGTGTGTGTCTGTGTTTGTGTGTGTGTGTGTGTGTGTGTGTGTGTGTGTGTGTGTGTGTGTGTGTGTGTGTGTGTGTGTGTGTGTGTGTGTGTGTGTGTGTTTGTGTGTGTGTGTGTGGGGGGGGGGGGGTAAGAGTGTTCTTGCAAACAAAATTTCTGAATAAATGGAAAATTTTATTTTTTGTGTGAAAGACATAGTGCGTGAATGTTGATTGGAACAAGCTTAGAGAGCTCATTTTAATGTGAAGTCATAAAGCTGTGTTTTACGTACGAAATTCTGGAATAACTAAAAAAATTGCTTTTTTGACTCAAAAAGCATGGTGTGCGACCTCTCATTGGAATGAGCTCAAAAAAGCTCATTCCAATGGGGTATTTACAAGCGATAAGTACATGTATGTTTAAGAGACAAAAATTAAAATTTGAATAGCGATTTTTGCGAAGAATGCTGACAAGTTTTGGCAGTGATGCTGGTAAAAAGGTAAGATATGCAAAGTGGTTGTTTTTTAGAGGCGACATTTAATTAAGGGGAATTAACCCTTGATTACTGAGGTAACTTCTAAAAGTACTGAAATTTCATGAAGCAATGTGAATAACAGACAACAGTTGCCTAAAAATTTCATGAATAACTAAAATTTTTATTCCTTTGTCTCGAAAACATGGCATATGACCTTTGTTGCAATGAGCTGAATGCATGTGTTCCAATGAGGGGTCATAAAATTGGAACGGAGATTTGTGTGAATAATGCATTAGTACTGCTAGATTTGGGTAAACGGTTCACCCTGGATACCACCCCTTCTATAGTAGATCTTTTCTGCAAATTTTGTCTAAGATTCTATCAACTTTACAAATAAATACGTTCATGAATCACAATCAGATCCACCCCACAATGTTGCATACCAAATATCAAAAGATTCTGCCTGCTGGATCTGGAGAAGAAGATTTTTTAAGAAATATGCCTGAAATGCACTAAGTTAAAATTTGGGCTCCTATACGGAGCTCAAATATAAACCCAGGGGGCCGATTTGAACAAACTTGAATCAGATCCACCCCACAATGTTGCTTACCAAATATGAAAAGATTCTGAAGCTGGATCTGGAGAAGAAGATTTTTTAAGAAATTTGCCTGAAATGCACTAAGTTCGAATTCGAGCTTCTATAGTGAGCCCAAATATGAAACTAGGAAGCCGATTTGAACAAACTTGAATCAGATCCACCCCACAATGTTGCATACCAAATATCAAAAGATTCTGCATGCTGGATCTGGAGAAGAAGATTTTTTAATAAATTTGCCCGAAATGCACTAAGTGCGAATTCGGGCTTCTATATTAAGCCCAAATATGAATCCAGGGGGGCCGATTTGAACAAACTTGAATCAGATCCACCCCGCAATGTTGCATACCAAATATCAAAAGATTCTGCCTGCTGGATCTGGAGAAGATGATTTTTTAAGAAATTTGCCCGAAATGCACTAAGTCCGAATTCGGGCTTCTATAGTGAGCCCAAATATGAATCTAGGGAGCCGATTTGAACAAACTTGAATCAGATCCACCCCGCAATGTTGCATACCAAATATCAAAAGATTCTGCCTGCTGGATCTGGAGAAGAAGATTTTTGAAGAAATTTGCCCGAAATGCACTAAGTTTGAATTCAAGCTTCTATAGTGAGCCCAAATATGAATCCAGGGGGCCGATTTGAACAAACTTGAATCAGATCCACCCCGCAATGTTGCATACCAAATATCAAAAGATTCTGCCTGCTGGATCTGGAGAAGATGATTTTTTAAGAAATTTGCCTGAAATGCACTAAGTTCGAATTCGAGCTTCTATAGTAAGCTCAAATATGAATCTAGGGAGCCGATTTAAACAAATTTGCATCAGATCCATCCCACAATGTTGCATACCAAATATCAAAAGATTCTGCCTGCTGGATCTGGAGAAGAAAATTTTTTAAGAAATTTGCCTGAAATGCACTAAGTTCGAATTCGAGCTTCTATAGTGAGCCCAAATATGAATCTAGGAAGCCGATTTGAACAAACTTGAATCAGATCCACCCCACAATGTTGCATACCAAATATCAAAAGATTCTGCCTTCTGGATCTGGAGAAGAAGATTTTTTAATAAATTTGCTTGAAATGCACTAAGTTCAAATTTGGGCTCCTATACTGAGCCCAAATATAAACCCAGGGGGCCGATTTGAACAAACTTGAATCAGATCCACCCCGCAATGTTGCTTACCAAATATGAAAAGATTCTGCCTGCTGGATCTGGAGAAGAAGATTTTTTAAGAAATTTGCATGAAATGCACTAAGTTCAAATTCGAGCTTCTATAGTGAGCCCAAATATGAATCTAGGAAGCCGATTTGAACAAACTTGAATCAGATCCACCCCACAATGTTGCATACCAAATATCAAAAGATTCTGCCTGCTGGATCTGGAGAAGAAGATTTTTTAAGAAATTTGCCTAAATGCACTAAGTTCGAAATCGGGCTCCTATACTGAGCCCAAATATGAACCCAGGGGGCCGATTTGAACAAACTTGAATCAGATCCACCCTACAATGTTGCATACCAAATATCAAAAGATTCTGCCTGCTGGATCTGGAGAAGAAGATTTTTTAAGAAATTTGACTGAAATGCACTAAGTTCGAAATCGGGCTCCTATACTGAGCCCAAATATTAACCCAGGGGGCAGATTTGAACAATCTTGAGTCAGATCCACCCCACAATGTTGCTTACCAAATATGAAAAGATTCTGCCTGCTGGATCTGGAGAAGAAGATTTTTTAAGAAATTTGCCTGAAATGCACTAAGTTCGAATTCGGGCTTCTATAGTAAGCCCAAATATGTATCCAGGGGGCCGATTTGAACAAACTTGAATCAGATCTACCCCGCAACGTTGCATACCAAATATCAAAAGATTCTGCCTGCTGGATCTGGAGAAGAAGATTTTTGAAGAAATTTGCCTGAAATGCACTAAATTCGAATTCGAGCTCCTATAGTGAGCCCAAATATGAATCTAGGGAGCCGATTTGAACAAACTTGAATCAGATCCACCCTACAATGTTGCATACCAAATATCAAAAGATTCTGCCTTCTGGATCTGGAGAAGAAGATTTTCAAAGAAATTTGCCTGAAATGCAGTAAGTTCAAATTTGGGCTCCTATACTGAGCCCAAATATAAACCCAGGGGGCCGATTTGAACAAACTTGAATCAGATCCACCCCACAATGTTGCATACCAAATATCAAAAGATTCTGCCTGCTGGATCTGGAGAAGAAGATTTTTTAAGAAATTTGCCTGAAATGCACTAAGTTCGAAATCGGGCTCCTATACTGAGCCCAAATATGAACCCAGGGGGCCGATTTGAACAAACTTGAATCAGATCCACCCTACAATGTTGCATACCAAATATCAAAAGATTCTGCCTGCTGGATCTGGAGAAGAAGATTTTTTAATGTTTTTCCCATTGCCTACAGTGTTAAAAAGTGCTGACTCAGCACTTTTTCAAAGTCCCGAAACTGTACCCTATGATAAAACCGATGGCAATTTTTTTTTACCAATCCTTTCTGTTGGTCCTAAGGAAGCTGCACACCAAATAAAAATTCTCAGTGCCGTGCAGTTTTGGAGATATGGGCGTTTTAAATTTTTTCTATTTTTAGCTCCTGCAGTTCCCACGGGGCTGCGGGAAAATTTTTTTTTGCATAAATCAAGTACTCATGACCCAATAAGCCCTCACATAAAATTTGGTTCAAATCAGCCTCTCGGTTTGGAAAATAGAAATTTTGGGCGGGGCAAAAAATTTTGCCCCTCTCATAACAACGCCAAGTATAGCCCCACAAACTTCTCTTGAACAAATCTGAGTCTACACCTCAAAAGGAAGCTGCACACCAAATATCAAGTCTCTGCTACTGCTGGTTCATGAGAAGAAGATTTACAAAGATTTTGGTGCCCCTTGGGGGCGTGGCACCACCCAGGAGGAGAGGCAACTTCATTTGAACAAATCTGAATTGGCATTAGGTAATAAACATTTAGCCAACATTTGAATAAAATTGGGCTAGTGGTTTAGGAGGAGAAGTCGATAATGTAAAGTTAACGCCGGACGGACGACGACGGACGACGGACGACGGACGCCGGACAGAAAGTGATTAGTAAAGCTCCCCTTGAGCTTCGCTCAGGTGAGCTAAAAAATGGTTAGACGCTAATGATGGATATCTAAGGAAAGAACTAATGAAAGAGATAGATAAAGCGCGGGATAGACGGTTGAGAATGAGACGATGCTTTCCACGGTCACCATTACCTTCTGAAGAGAATGGTAATGATGCGAGTGTTACCAAGAGATGCACAACATCCGTTCATAATTATGATTCAGATAAACAAAAATGTTGTCATAAACGTATCATATCACAAAGAAAAAGAAAAAAAGAAAAAGAAGAAGAATCGACGCTGAAAACTGAGAGAAAAGGAAACGTTATTATAATATATAATGATGATAGTGAAGAAGAAGGAAAACAAAAAAAAAAAAAAAAAAAAAAGTAATGAGATCTAAAGATGATCTTATTATTACTTTTTTTTTTTTTCATTTTTCTTCGCTAAAAAATCAATCACTCTATTGTTTATATTTCCAAGTCCGTTATTAGCATCTTGACATGCGTGTCTTCTCCTTTTTCGAAAATGTGTTGAATGTTTATCTTTACTCTTTTGAGTTTTTTTACATCGGTCAACTCGCTCTCACCACCCAATTTCTTCACGAGTTCGAATGAGATGTTTGGAAATATGTAATTTCCATAGGGCAACCACAAATTGTCCTTGTCGAATTCTCTATCTTTGGCGATGACGATGTTCTGCAGATCGCTTTGGTACTCGTAAATCAAATCGAGCGCGGCTTCGTCCAATTTCAAAGGCATCTTATATTTCTCGTATTTCTGCTTTAAGCCCTTCGTCTCGACCTCGTTCAATTCGATGGGATCGTGTCGTTGTAATCTATAGATTTTATGACCAAATTTCTTATATGTTTTGACTCGTTTCAATTTCAATTCGCATCTTTTAGGTGTTGTTGTCTTTTGCTCTTTATATATATAAAAAAATTGTTTTTTTAATTTTTAATTTTCTTTAATGTAAAATTTTTTTTAGTAAAAGTTTTTTTTCTCTTTATATATATATAAAAAGTTAAATTTTAATTTCAATCTCTCTATTGTTTATATTTCCAAGTCCGTTATTAGCAAGTTGACATTCGTCATTTTTCCACATATGAAAATGGTTTGAATGTTTATCTTTACTCTTTTGAGTTTTTTTTCTTCGGCGAATGCGCTCTCACCACCCGATTTCTTCACGAGTTCGGGTGAGATTATTGGATATATGTAATCTCCATAGGACAACAATAAATCACCCCTGTCGAATTCTCTGTCTTCGGTGACGATGATATTAATCAGCAGTTCGCTTTGGTACTCGTAAAACAAATCGAGCGCAGCTTCATCCACTTTCAAACACATTCGATATTTGTGGTAGTAGCGCTCTAAGTCCACCACCTCGACCTCATTCAATTCGATGGGATCGTGTGGTTGTAATGTATAGATATTAAAACTGGATTTCTCATACCTTTCGTCTCGTTTCAGTTTCAATTCGCATCTTTTAGGTGTTGTTGTCATGATAGATTATTTGTTTTTTTATGAATTCTTGCAAATAATGTATATTTTAAATTTTGTATTTAAATAATAATTTGTTAAAAAAAGTTTCTCTTTATTTCTCTTTATATATAAAAAAAAAGTTAAAAAAAAAAAATTCTAACAAACTCAATTTTGAGGTAAAAGCAAACGTCTTGTTTCTAACGTGCGCACACCTCCTGCGTTACTGTAGAAAATGTCATTCCGAAGACGAGAAAACGTGTTCGGTTTGCGAGCGAGAAATAAAAGCGGTCTTAAATTGTTTTTGAATAAAAACACATTAAAGAAAAAAAATTGAATTTAAAATTTAACTTCTTTTTTTTCTATTATATATATAAAAAGAGTAAAAAAGCAAAACTTTTTTAACAAATTATTTAATACAAAATTCAAAAAAAAAAAAAATAAATATTCTTACAAATGAAGCAAACAGATAAAACAATGGTAAATTTAAATGAGAAAACCATACCTCAGTTAAACGAGATTTGTAAACTATTACAAATTTCAGATTTCAGAAATCATAGAACTAAATCAAAAAAAATTGAAGTCATACAAGAATATTTGCGAAACGCTAGAAAGGCAAACGAAATGTCGATAGCAACGACGTCAAAAGATGCATCGGTTGTGAAAAATAAGAAGACGACTAAACGAAAAGCCGTTGAAGAACATCAATTTTCCAAAGAAAAGAAAAGAAAAACTAAAACGAAAACGAGTGATGCACTTCAGATTCAAGACAAACGAGATATAACGAGCGAAATTCAACGAGCAATCGACGAAGAGAAAAGAGAAGAATATGTAACACGACTCGTTGCGGAACTATTCCAATCGAAACACGTAGAACGGGAGAGTGCGATCAAAGGCATTTTTAAAACTTTCGACGTGATTCCCTCGTTGAAGAAAGTCGATCCGAAATTGTTCATGGAACGGGTGAAGAAAGAAGTATTGGATTTGTTTCGCGAATACATGAACGTGGGATTAAAAATTAAGATGATACTCCATTGCATAATGAATAAAATCGACGTGAAATCCGGTGAGAGCATCTGGAAAAATGCATATTTCAGATCTAACGTCGAACCCGTATTTCGAGGTTCAGATCTATCGGACGTTTTCGAAAAGATGAAAGACAAGATGTTGACGTCTCTCGCGAATTATCAACATGAAGGTAGTAATTGGACGTTCGGTGAGGTGTTGAAACTCGAAATTCATATGAATAAAAACAAACCGTTGAAAGGATCTTCCTACTTGGAATTACCGTACTTCTTGACTAAGAAACACGCCGTGGTCAACGTGAGAAAAAAAGATGATCAGTGTTTTAAATGGGCAGTCACCTCCGCTTTATACCCTGTCGAAATACACACCGATAGAGTTTCTCGTTACGAGGAAACTTCTAAAAATCTCGATTGGACCGGAGTTACTTTTCCAACAGAGTTAAAACACATCGAACGTTTCGAGGTTCAAAATCCCAGCGTAGCGGTGAACGTCCTAGGATACGACGACGTAAATCAAACGATCTATCCTCTCAGACAGACTTTGTATCGCGGAAGAGAAAAGACGATTATTTTATTATTGATTTCAAATAGTGACAATCGTCATTATTGTTGGGTTAAACATCCGAGCCGATTACTGTCGAGACAAAATAATAAACATAAACATAAGATATGTTTATGTTGCAACTGCATGAACGTGTTTCACAGCGAAGACTCGTTGGCGAAACATCAGAAATATTGCAACGAAAATCAAGGTGTCGCCGTCGAATGCCCAAACCCAACACCATCGTGAAGTTTGAAAATCACAATAGAAGGTTAAAAGTACCATTCGTTGTGTACGCCGATTTCGAATGTTTCCCCGCGAAAATGAGTTCCTGTCAACCCAACGCTCTTCAAAGTTACGTCGAAAGATATCAAAAACACATACCTTCGGGCTATTGCATTTACGTGAAATGCGCTTTCGACTCGCAACACGACATGGGTCCCTTCACCTACACGAAACAGTGCGAAGATGACGACGTGGCTCAAAGGTTCGTGGAAGAGTTAGAATCGAAACTTCAAATGTTATACGACAAATTCAAAACTCCGGCGAAAATGATCTTCACGCGAGAGCAGTAGGATGAAAATAACAGAGCCACCGAATGTCACATATGCAGACAATCGTTCGACGAGAATTCGGAGGAAAATAAGAAGGTCAGAGACCACGATCATTACACAGGTCTGTATCGCGGTCCGGCTCACAGCAAGTGTACTTTAAAATATCGAGACGCCACTTTCTATCCGGTGATGTTTCACAATCTCTCGGGTTACGACAGTCATCTGTTCGGGAAAAATCTCGGCACCTCACACGAAGAATTAAATTGCATCGCGAACAGCGAAGAAAGATACATTTCCTTCACGAAATGGAAGCTCATGGAGAGGAAATGAGTAATCGACGGAAATACGTTGAAAGAAAAAACGAAATCCATTCGTAGAGGCATACGTTTCATCGACAGTTTTAAATTCATGTCGACCGCTCTGGAAAAATTAGTCGATAACATGAGCAAGGATAAATTTAAAATCACGAGCGAACATTTCGGAGAACGAGTAGACGTCATGTTGAGGAAAGGAGTCTATCCTTACGATTACATGAATGATCTAAAGAGATTCGAAGACACCGCACTACCTTCGAAAGAAGATTTTTATTCGAAATTATACGAATCCGACATTTCCGACGAGAATTACGAAAACGCAAAAAACGTGTGGAAATCATTCGATATGAAAACCATGAGAGATTATCACAATCTCTATCTGAAGACCGACGTTCTGCTCTTGGCAGACGTGTTCGAAAATTTTCGAGACGTCTGTCGTCGAAATTACGATCTGGATCCTGCTTGGTATTTCACCGCACCCGGTCTGGCGTGGGACGCTCTGTTGAAGACCACCGAAGTCCAATTGGAATTATTATCCGACGTGGACATGTTGCTCATGTTCGAAAGGGCTGCGAGAGGTGGCGTCTCGATGATCTCCCACAGACATTCTGAAGCTAACAATCCCTACATGAAAGAAGGTTTTGATTCGAAACGGTCGACTAAATACATACAGTATTGGGACGCCAATAATCTGTACGGTTGGGCTATGAGTCATCCTTTACCGATTGGAAATTTCGAATGGGTGAAGGAACCGGAAGAGATGCAAAAATGGAGAGACTATCCTTGCATTTTAGAAGTCGATTTGAACTATCCGGAAGAATTACACGATCCACACAACGATTATCCGCTGGCTCCCGAACGAATGGAACCGAACAAAGGAGACGAGGAAAAACTCATTCCCAATTTATTTAACAAACATAACTACGTCCTCTACAGCGAGAATTTGAAACAGTACGTCGATTACGGGATGAAATTAGTCGACATACATCGCATCATTCGATTCGACGAAGAGCCTTGGATGAAAAAATACATCGATCTCAACACGAATCTCAGAACTCGAGCCGAGAACGATTTCGAAAAAGATTTCTTCAAATTCATGAACAACTGCGTGTACGGCAAATCGGTGGAAAACATCAGGAAGAGAACCGACGTTTGACTCGTCACGTCTGAGAAAAAAGCTAAAAAATTAGTGGCGAACCCATTTACAAACACCGAACCATATTCGACGAAAATCTAGTGGCCGTTCACATGCAAAAGACGCACCTGAAGTTCGACAAACCGTATTATCTCGGACCGATCATCTTAGATATCAGCAAGTGATTGATGTACGAGTTTCACTACGATTACGTCAAACGAAAATTTGGTGACAAAGCCAAACTACTGTTCACCGACACGGACAGTTTAGTTTACGAGATAGAGACGAAAGACGTCTACCGAGATATATCTCCAGACGTGGCCGATTGGTTCGACACGAGCAATTATCCCGTCGATCACCCGTCCAACATTCAATCGAACGACAACAAGAAGGTGTTGGGTAAATTTAAGGATGAGAGCGGCGGTAAACAGATCGTCGAATTCGTGGGCTTGAGACCCAAACTCTATGCTTATCGTCTAGAAGATGATGAAGAGATCAAGAAGTGTAAAGGAGTTAAAGCGTGTGTGGTGAAGAAAAACATCTCTTTCCAAGAGTATAAAGATTGTCTGTTAGGAAGTGGTCCGGTGTATAAGACTATGAAATCGATTCGAAGCGAAAGTCACGACTTGTAAACCGAAATAGTCAACAAGATTTCGTTGACGGCCGACGACGACAAGAGATTCGTGTTAGACGATAAAATAAGCACTTTGGCACTCGGACATTGGACTTTGGATCTAATTTTAGACGATATGAATGGAGATGATTGGATTCTAGATGCGATTGTGGATGATAAGATTCCAGATACGATTGTGGATGATAGGATTCCAGAAAATCAAGAAGAATTAGATGAACACAAAATTATGGAAATCGATAGAGACATCGAGAAAGTTAGTTTAAAAAGAAAAAGAAAAAAATAGAAAAAAAAAAATAACGTCATTTTTAGTAAATTATAATAAAATAAATAAAAAAAATATATACTTATTTATGAATAAGAAAATAAAGATATCCGTAGAAGGTGTCGTCTTACCCAACGAACCCCTATCCAACATCGATCTGTTGAATGCGGCAAAAGATTTGAAAATCGAAGATTTTCTAGGAGTGTTTTCCAGAGAAGCCTTGCCGAAGAGAAGACCTCGACAATCGGAATGCGGAATTTTAAATCTAGACGATTCATAGGGTGAAGGCACTCACTGGGTGGCGTGGATGAAGAATGGGAAGAAGAAAAATTATTATTTCGACAGCTACGGAATCTCGCCGCCAAAAGAAATAAAGAACTATTTCAACAAATCGATGGTTCGTTACAACACGGAACAAGTGCAATCACCAGATCAAGTGTTTTGCGGTCACCTGTGTCTCTATGTTCTCAAGAGATGGTCTGAAGGAGATCGATTTCAAGACATTCTCAATGATTTACATTCGAGAGAGATTTTTTTTTTTTTTTATAGTATATATAAAGATAAAAAATTATTTTAAAAAAATTTTAATCGAATAATGAAAGTGTCAATGACACTGTAGCTCAACTTGACAAACTTGAACTTGGTAAGTTATAAATGAAATGGCAAAATTGAAGATCATTGGGACCAATGTCAGTTTTTTTGCCAGTGGCAACATTTTTTGACAGAAACCGAAGAAAATCGATAGCTCCCATCTAGAGGCCTCCCCAAACAAGTATGCCAGGTTTCAAAGCAATCCGATGATAAATGTGCCCTGCAGGGTGTACAAAAGGGAAATATTGTGGTCTGACTAGACTAAATTCTAAGAACGTTGGCCGTCGCAACATTTTTTGATGGAAATTGAAGAAAATCGATAGCGCCCATCTAGAGGTCACCCCAAACAAGCATGAAAGGTTTCAAAGCAATCCAATCATAAATGTGCCCTGTAGGGTGTGCCAAAGGAAAATATCGAGTCTTCTGACTAAACCAAGTTCTAATAAAATTGGCCACGGCAACATTTTTTGATGGAAATTGAAGAAAATCGATAGCTCCCATCTAGAGGTCTCCCCAAACAAGCATACCAGGTTTCAAAGCAATCAAATCATAAATGTGCCCTGTAGGGTGTGCCAAAGGGAAATATTGTGGTCTGACTAAATTGAGTTCTAAAAACGTTGGCCACGGCAACATTTTTTGACAGAAATTGAAGAAAATCGATAGCTCCCATCTAGATGTCACCCCAAACAAGCATGCCAGGTTTCAAAGCAATCTGATCATAAATGTACCCTGTAGGGTGTGCCAAAGGGAAATATTGAGTCTTTTGACTAAACTAAGTTCTAAGAACGTTGGCCGCGGCAACATTTTTTGACAGAAATTGAAGAAAATTGATAGCTCCCATCTAGAGGTCTCCCCAAACAAGCATACCAGGTTTCAAAGCAATCTGATCATAAATGAGCCCTGTAGGGTGTGCCAAAGGGAAATATTGAGGTCTGACTGAACTAAGTTCTACGAACGTTGGCCGTGGCAACATTTTTTGCCGGAAATTAAAGAAAATCGATAGCTCCCATCTAGAGGTCACCCTAAATAAGCATACCAGGTTTCAAAGCAATCAAATCATAAATGTGCCCTATAGGGTGTGCCAAAGGGAAATATTGTGGTTTGACTAAACTAAGTTCTAAGAACGTTGGCCGCGGCAACATTTTTTGACAGAAAATGAAGAAAATCGATAGCTCCCATCTAGAGGTCACCCCAAACAAGCATGCCAGGTTTCAAAGCAATCCGATCATAAATGTACCCTGTAGGGTGTGCCAAAGGGAAATATTGAGTCTTCTGACTAAACTAAGCTCTAAGAACGTTGGCCGCGGCAACATTTTTTGACAGAAATTGAAGAAAATCGATAGCTCCCATCTAGAGGTCTCCCCAAACAAGCATACCAGGTTTCAAAGCAATCTGATTGTAAATGTACCCTGTAGGGTGTGCCAAAGGGAAATATTGAGGTCTGACTAAACTAAGTTCTACGAACGTTGGCCGTGGCAACATTTTTTGCCGAAAATTGAAGAAAATCGATAGCTCCCATCTAGAAGTCACCCTAAATAAGCGTATCAGGTTTCAAAGCAATCAAATCATAAATGTGCCCTGTAGGGTGCGCCAAAGGGAAATATTGTGGTTTGACTAAACTAAGTTCTAAGAACGTTGGCCGTGGCAACATTTTTCGACGGAAATTGAAGAAAATCGATAGCTCCCATCTAGAGGTCACCCCAAACAAGCATAAGAAGTTTCAAAGTAATCTGATCATAAATGCGACCTGTGAGGTGTGCCAAAGGAAATTGTGGACATACGTACTAACATACTAACGTACGTACGTACGTACGTACGTATGTACGTACGTATGTACGTACGTACGTATGCCGACGGACGAGAAGTGATGGCAATAGCTCAGCTTGACTTTGTCAAGTTGAGCTAAAAACGAAAAATAAAATAACATAGTTCATTTTTTAATAAACTGCATTTTGAATATATTTTTTCTAAAAACAAAAAAATCCTTACAACAACATGCCAGTCGATAAATTTGGTACAAGTGACGACGAAAAAGTCAACCCGAGAAAGAAGAGGAAGACATTCGAAGTCGACGATGGTTACGACGTTGCCAACTTGGACGAACGTTACGTTCGGAGATACGAACCTCGAGAAGAACCTTTGAACATGAACGATAAGAAGCTCTACAATCTTCCCGAGCCGATAGATCTCGCAGATGCTGCGACTAAAAAATACGTCGACAGGGGGAACGCTGATTTCGAACGAATCCTGCTGGATAATTACGTGGATAAAACCATGACCGACGATCTCGATCTGAAATCCAAATGTTTGGTGAACATCGCGAATCCCGTAGATCCCACCGATGCCGCGACCAAGAAATACGCGGACGACTCTCACGCGAGATTCAGCGAACACCTGAGAAATAGATACGTTCTGAAAACAATGCACTCGGAATTGAACACCAATTCTAACAAGATAACGAACGTGGCCACTCCCACGAATCCCAAGGACGTGGCGACCAAACACTACATAGATCTGGAACAGACAAAGTCTGACAGACGAGAAATGAAATCGGATCTGAATGCGGGATTCCGCAAGATATTGAATTTGTCAAAGATCGACGACACGGATGCGGACTCAACCGCGGTCAACAAGGGCTACGTAGATTCTGCCGTGATACAATCACAAGAATACCTAGAATCGCAAGTGGACGATCTCTACCTGAATAAACAATCTGGCGGAACCATGGAGGGTGGCATCAACATGAACGGTCACAATTTATTCGGTCTCGATCACGATCCCGAATTCGATTCCAGCGCGGTCAGCAGGAAGTACGTGGACGACAACTCGGTCTGGAGAAAGGGCGACATCATGGAAGGTAAACTAAACATGGGTGGACACGCGCTCACGAATCTACCGGATCCCGTGAACATGACGGATGCCTGCACCCTGATTTCGGTGGTGGAGAAAGTCAAATATGCTAGACAATTGATCACCGTGTGGGCCGAAGAGGCCGGCGCCTCAGATGAGGGAAAAGCTGAGTGGTCTTTTGGAAATGGAGGTAGCGGATCGAAACACGGTCAGGTTGGATATCCCATGCCGTTGGGAGGTGAAATCCTTCGAATGAGTCTGGCTTCCTCGGATTTGAATAACAGAGCGGTCGTCAATCTCATGGTGAATGGTGTGGAGAGCGATAAGAGATACAGCGTCGAAAAGACAGAGAATCAACACGCGAATGTTAGCACGTTCGGCACGCCTCTCAAAGTGAACGCCGGAGACAGGATTAATTTCGTCACGAAAACCAATAATCCCGAAGCCGCCACTTCCGTGGTGAGTCTACTGATCGAACTAGATCCTTTGAACAAACAGTGAACGCGTGGAAAATAATGAATTAAAAAAAAATAATGTGTGATTATTAAAAACAAAAAAAAACAAAAAAAAAAAGTAATGAGATATAGAGAGATGTTAAATCTCTCTAGATCACATTACTTTATTTTTTTTTTGTTTTTTTTTGTTTTGTTTTTAATAATCACACATTACTTTTTTATTTTTTTTTTGTTTTTTATTTTTTTTTTCACACACTCGTCTCCCATTGAATTATTTCCATCCGATTCGAATTGTAATTCTCTGTCTGACAGGACCAGGGCGAAGGCTTCGGTTTTTCTCGGCACGTTCCTATCAAATTGCATCTTGATCTGAATGTCTAACACGCTACTCTTGAGTCGTTCACTCTGTTTACTGACGTCGAATACGAACATGGGATACATCGACTTGTATTCGCCGGGAGATATGTTGGGGTTGCTCATCAATTCGTCTAGACCGTGATACTTCTTTCTAAAATCAGCGGCGTCGCCGTACAGTCTGGAGAAATCGTTCTTGTCGAACGACGCGTTGTAATCGATTGCTGGATATCTCGTGGCGTTCAGAAACACTTGCATGTTTCTCAAATGGCAGTGATCGAACAGCGACGCATTCTTTTCCTGACACCCGTCCCTATCGGTCTGAAACGCAACCACGATGAAACGCGGTCTCTCGGAAGTGGATTTCACCGTCAATCTCCAATCGAAGTGATTCGTGGAGGGAGGAATGCTAGCCGTGTCGCACTGTCTCATTCTAAATCCCATGGGTAATTTACTCTTGGATTCTATGATCTTGTAGAGACGCGCTTTCTCCACGATCGAAGGCTCCACGTGCGGAACGAACCACGATATCTTATGTAGAGTTATCTTACCCGCATCGGTCACGGTGAGTTTCACTATTGCGTCGTCGTTTCCTTTTCGAATCAACGTCAGATTGTGTTTGAATCCGTACATGATCTTGTTGTAATTGTCTGCGAATCCAAAGATGTGTTTCAAAGGTATCCTGAATGAAAACGTTCCTTTAGGTCTGGACGTCTTGACGACGTAGACGAATATCGTGGCGGCGCCTGCGCTAGCAGGGCCTACGGTGTCTTTCACCCACAATTGATTAAGTCCTCCGGATTTCGAAAAATCATCAGGATACGTCAAGAGTCAGAACATCATGGTGGCCTGACCGGGATGAAAAACAGATTCTATCTCTTGTCCGGATAGCATGT
Source organism: Pictodentalium vernedei (assembly GCA_031216915.1). Taxonomy (NCBI): domain Eukaryota; kingdom Metazoa; phylum Mollusca; class Scaphopoda; order Dentaliida; family Dentaliidae; genus Pictodentalium; species Pictodentalium vernedei. The sequence goes on from CM062290.1 coordinate 332,138,308, forward strand.
ATTTTATGTTACTGAATAGATGCATGATGCCATTATTGGCAAGAGTAACCGTGTCGTCGTCGGCGTAGTGTCGCTCCCATCTTCCTTGGTGAGACGTCCCTGCACCACTATGTAACTCTCGCTAGGATGTACGAATAGATCTTGAGTTTCGATGTTGATTCTTATCTCTCCCGCATTGTTCAAACTCATTCCGGTTACCGGTTCGTATTCGTGAACCTCATATTCTTGAATACTTTCATCTTTCACTATGCTTTGTGTTATATCTAGTATATTTGTCATTTTAAAGGATTTTTAGGGTTTTTTTGTTTATTAATTAACTTGCTTTCTTTATCTAAAAAATAGTTTTTAATTATTTTTTATTATTATTTTTTTCTCTCTTATATATATGTGTGTAAACAAGAAAATGTCAAAGAGAGTAAATAAAAAAAAATTTTGTGTTCTTCGTCAAAACTTCGTCTTCTGTAATTGTTGTTCGTAAAACTTTCTGATGATCTCTTCTCCATCCAAAGCTTCGATTTCGTAAGTCACCGGATCGGTGTGAAATATTTTGATGATCACGAAGATTTCCGAGGTCCATCGAGGAGTATAACCCTTTTCGAAGTGCTTCTTATAAGCGTAGATTCTCACTCGATCGCCGACCGCAAATTTCGGCGTTCTAGACTTATTCCTGATCTTAGATCTCTCGGGATATAGATTCGCGTAGACCCGTTTTTCGTTTCGAGGATCACTAGCTTCCGCGGGAGTCATCTTGATCGATCTGTGTTGGGTGTTGTTGTAATCTTTGACCAGACCATTCAGAGCGTATATGTATTTCTTGGTCGAATTCGCCATGAAGTATCTGTACATCTTCTCCTTCATCGTTCGATTCCAACGTTCCACCATGCTGGCTTTCTCTTCGTTTTCGATCGAGTAGAGGTCTACCAATCGACGAACGTCCTTGTTGTAGAATTCCTTTCCCTTATCCACCCACCATTTACTCGGTTTTCGAGAAGACGAGTCGAACACGCTCTTCAGAGCGTCGGCGATGCAAGGTCCCGATTTATCCTTCAAAGCTCTGATCCAACCGTATTTGGAAAACACGTCGATGACCGTCAATAGATATTTGACGCCCTCGTTCCACCTCGAAAACGATCTCATGTCGACCAAGTCGGCAGACCAAATGTCATCCAGACCCTTCACGAACACCCTTCTCTTTCGAAATTTACGCACTATGGGTTTGTGTAACTCCTCGGCCAATTCGCTCATCAATAATCGTTTCTTCTTTTCAGATGCGCTTTTTTTTTTGAACGCCCCATCCGATCGCACCGATCAGATTGCCGACCAGCGAACGTTCCATCTTCTCTCTCCTGGTCGGATTCGATATGCCTCTCAATCTCCCCAACATGTTTTTGTCGCAGACGTCATTGCGAGTCTTGGTGTCGGGATGTCCGGCGTAGCACAGATCGTGATCATACGCGGCCGCGTCCACCCTATTTACGGTTTTGCTCCAAGATTTAGGAGTCAGATCAGCGTTGAGTCTCTTGTTCAATTTCGTTCCGGGTCCCGTGAAACTGTGACCGGGCAGATGCATTTCGAAAGGTAGATTGTTGATCATTTTATTCACGATGCCTTTACCTTTGCTCGCGTTCTTTTGTTTGACGAATCGCGTCTTGACAGAACCACACACGTCGCAAATTCCGCGAAGCATCCGTCTGTCGTTTTTATTTCGCACTTCTCTAGAATTACTCGTCTCGGTAACTCTCTTACACTTTACGCAATACATTTTTTTAAGAATTATTTAAATTAATTTTGTTTTTTTTATTTTATATATAAATTTAATATTTTTTTAAAATTCTGTTCTTATTATATATATATATTTTTTTTTTTTTTTCAATCGCTGCTCTTGAGTTCTATCATCTTACTGAATTCCTCCCTGGCCTCTTTCCTCCCCTTTTCCACGAGAGAATCCTTCATCTCTTCCTTGATGATCTGACGAGTCTTGATTCTCACGGCTTCTTTCATGGCATCGTATTTCGTTTTCTCGCTCAATATCGCGAAGTATTCTCCGTCCGATATCTTACCGTCTTTCAATGCCATAGAGATCATTTCAGATATCGTGTCGATCTTGGATTCAGCCAAGACGCGAATCTTGTCGTGTTTCCTCGCCTTCAGATATAATTTCCTACTCAAAAAGTTTCCGACCGTGCTAAACAATCCGGCGGCGAGAGCCACTCCTTCTACGGTCAATACGATTGGAATGCCGACCGCGGTCGACAACAATCCGATGCCGGCCACGTGTAAACCCATGGAAATCGTGATGAGTGTCGTGTCGATCGTGTTGACGAATTTCACGAAACGCGAATACTTCTTCTTGAGGGAACGACGAGAATCTCTCTCTCGAGTCAGATACAATTGGATTCTACTGATTTGATCGATGCGATACCTCTCTCCTCTTTCTCTTTCTTCTAGCGACGGCGCCGTCGGCAAAACGCCGTTCGGCTTCTCGTCCTCGTCGTCCACTAATGTCGGATACAATTTATTTCTGGTTCTCATTTTGTGGGGTTTTTTTTTCTTTCTTTCTAATATTAGATAAAAAAAATTTATGTGTGTATTTATTTTTTTTTATTTTCTACTCTCCCTTATTTTTATATCAATGAAAAAAAACTTAGACGTATGCTTCGTTCAGCAATAATTTCTTGATGCATCCCTTGTCTTCTAAAGTCAAACTTCTACGTGCCAATTTCAGTTCTTCCGAATCTGTGGGCCTGTCTCAATTCTTACAGAAGACTAATCTCTTCCAAAACGTGATCACATCGTTGAATTTAACGCGTTCGAACGCCGGTTCGAAATACATGATGACCATATCTTCCCTTTCCATCATCAGACACGAATGATTCTTGTGATCGAAGTCTAGATGATCCCGACATCCGACGCATCGTTCTAACAAGATGGGATGTAGTTGTTCGTTCACGCAGATTGCGTATGCTCTCATCAGCATGTTTAAAAGAAACCTCGCTCTAATAGTCTGAGAATCGCTCATGATTTACCTATTTTTTTTTTTTATTATCTATTCGATTTGATATATTTAATTTTCTAAAAACTATTTATTTATATTTTTTTTTTTTTTTCTCCCCTATAATTATATCAATCAAAAACGTGACAGTGGGCTCGCGAATTTCCAACACACCAACGACAACAACACTCTTCGTTCAGATCGAGTTTTTACGAGAATTGAGCGATCTGATCGCTCGATCAGCTGAGTTTTTGAGAATTTTCTCACAGTGGGGGAATTCCCCTAATAATGTCATAAATGGGAAAAAAAAACCACCGCCTCAAAACAATTGCAGGTTCTGGACCATCTGTCTCAACACAATTGCGGGTTCTGGACCGCTGGTCTAGAGTTCCCAAAACTGTTTTTGATGATGACCCAGAATTTTTTTGCTTTTGCTCGCGTTCGCCGATGATGGATCGATGGGTCTGATCTGCGATGGGAACGTCGACGAAAAATTAAGTACAAGATAAAAGTGAACTGTACGATTTCACCCTTTTTTTAAAAACGTGCGTTCACCACGCGTTCACCACGAGTATTTGAACGTTAAAAGTGCGATCTAGGAGTCACAACTGTACATGGGGGGGATTCAAGGGCATTGTACAGTTTTGTGAACAAGCGTGTGATTTAACACTGAATTCCACGTTGGTGAACGCATCGTGTGCGTATGTTGTACACGTACATGTACAAGTGGTCGTAGAGTGGCAAATATCACCTACTCCTGTCCACCAAAGAGGCACAGAATTTGTGTCATAGACAGCAATTCTGACTGAAAATGAAGAATTCAAATACGGATTCAAAAAGAAAGTTAACTGTACACTTTGTTACATATTTATACGCATCGGGGGATTCCCTAGAAGTGTACACCTGTTACAAAAATAAGTGTAAACAAAAATAGTTCTTTTTTACTTCAATCCAACTTACCAAAAAAGGTTGGGGGAATTGCTAGCGTTGGCATGTGATAATAACATCATAATATACTATTTTGAGTTATGGATGCTTTATTAACATGAGACAATGTATGTTTGTTAATCTTTGGTATCTTATGAGGTAAACTTATTTAAGAAGGTAATAAATAATTGCCAGTTTCGTTTCACTCTTCAGGAGGCAACGAATGATAAATTTAGACAATTTTGCATTCAAGGCAAGGTTACCAAAGGTCAACTTGGATGTAATTCCACTGTTGGTGTAAATTTTAACAACTGAAATCCCATTGCTGGCATGCTCACCACGGTTGTGTATAAAGCTAAAATTTATGTCATAGGCTTTTTACATATAGTAGAATAGGTAATCATGCTATAAAGTATATGGTACCCCAATAATTCTCATTAATTCAGATTAATTTGGAAATTTTTTCGTGGATAAGTACATTATTCTCACACAGGTCAAGGGAGTTTTTCTTACAAAAATGTATTATTAGGGTCGAAATTGGGAAAAAATGGTCCAAATAAACTTTAGAAAAAAAAACCTATGCCAAAACTTTAATCCAAGAATTAGGATTTCATTCAAAAGACAAATAGCGTGATACGATACTAAAAAAATGGTTGAAAATACATAAGAAATATTGATTTTACAATAAGAAAGTAAACAAGAGGCCCCAGGGGGCCTGAGGGCGCTCACCTGTCATGGTAGTATAAATATCAAACCAGGGACTTGACTTGAATAAGCTGCATATGCCCCTCCTACGAAAAGCATATACCAACTGGATGAAGCAATTGTGCCCACACACTACACAGGATTTTCCTTCTATTTTCAGTTCCTGCACTTTTACATCCCAAAATTGAGATAAACGCATAAAAAACAGATTTTTTTTTATTTTTGTTCGGAAATTTTTGAAGTCCTGAACAAAATATTTTCAGACTAAAATTTTTTTTTCTTCTTCTTAAAATTGACCAAAATGCATAAAAAACCAAACAAGAGGCCAAGGGCCTTAATCGCTCACCGGGCAAAGTGATTCAAACAAAGTGGTTCAAAGAAGTATTTGGGGTCACATTCAGTTAGACATGGTTCATCAACACTACAAAGGAATGAAGTCATGAGAGACAAATTTTATGGAACTAGGGACATGGCTTGAACAAACTTGAATCTTACCCCCCTAAGGATGCTGCATACCAAATATCAAAAGCACTCATCTGCTGGATCGGAAGAAGAAGATTTTTAAAGAAAATTCCTCATTTTGAACTTAGGTATCATTTGGGCTCCCACAGTGAGCCCAAATATGAACCCAGGGACTTGGCTTGAACAAACTTGAATCTCACCCCTAAGGATGCTGCATGCCAAATATCAAAACATTCTGACTGCTGAATCTGAAGAATACTTTTAAAGAAAAATTCCTCATATTGACTAAGTTATAATTTGGGCTCCCACAGGGACTTGGCTTTAACAAACTTGAATCTCACCCCCCCCCCCCCCCCCCCCCCAAGGATGCTACACACCACATATCAAAACATTCCGACTGATGGATCTGAAGAAGATTTTTAAAGAAAACACCTCATTTTGAACGAAGTTACAATTCAAGCTCCCACAGTGAGCCCAAATATGGACCTAGGGATATGGCTTTTACAAACTTGAAGATTTTTGAAGAAATTTGCCTGAAATGCACTAAGTTTGAATTCGGGCTTCTATAGTGAGCCCAAATATGAATCCAGGAGGCCGATTTGAACAAATTTGAATCAGATCCACCCCACAATGTTGCATACCAAATATCAAAAGATTCTGCCTGCTGGATCTGGAGAAGAAGATTTTTTAAGAAATTTGCCTGAATTGCACTAAGTTCGAAATCGGGCTCCTATACTGAGCCCAAATATGAACCCAGAGGGCCGATTTTAACAAACTTGAATCAGATCAACCCTACAATGTTGCATACCAAATATCAAAAGATTTTGCCTGCTGGATCTGGAGAAGAAGATTTTTTAATCTTTTTCCCATTGCCAACAGTGTTAAAAAGAGCTGACTCAGCACTTTTTCAAAGTCCTGAAAAAGTACCTTGTGATCAAACCAATAGGGATTTTATTTTAACCATTCTATTCTACTGGATAAAAGTAAGCTTTATACAAAATAAGAATTCTCTGTGCTGTGTAGTTTTGGAGATATGGCAGTTTTAAGGTTTTTCCTATTTTTAGCTCCCGAGGTTCCCACGGGGGCAATGAGAAAATTTTTTTTTGCATCAATCATCTACTTATGACCCATTATCATCTCATATCAAATTAGGTTCAAATCGACTTCACGGTTCTGAAAATAGAAATTTTAGGCGTGGCCAATATTTTTGCCCCTCCCATAACGAAGGCAAATAATGCCCGACAAACTTCTCTTGAACAAACTTGATTCTAAACCTCAAAAGGACTCTGTATACCACATATCAAGTCTCTGCAACTGGTGGTTCATTAGAAGAAGATTTTCAAAAAATTTGGCCATTTTTTCCCCACACCTCTGCTCAATATGAGCCGAAACCTAATTTGGATAAAAATCAAAATGCCCCTATATAACCACTACTTACATGAAATTTAATTAAAATGGGGCAAATGGTTTAGATAGGAGGATGATCAAACACAGACCTTCACGCAGGACGATGGACGACAGATGAAGAGTGATAAGAAAAGCTTGTTACAACCGATAAAGTTACAACGCCGCATAATGTTACACCAACGCATAATGTTACAAAAAATGTAGTAAACAACCGATAATGTTATAAACTCCGCATAATGTTATAACTTTTTTCAACCCGTTATGTTACAAAAATCGACGCATAATGTTATAACTTTTTTCAACCCGTTATGTTACAACAAATTAACCGATAATGTTATAACTTCTGTATACTAATTCCAGTTACAGCTATTGTAGATGAACTTTTCCACTTACCATTTATTGCCGCACAAAGGAATGTGATATTCACACCCAAGGTTTCTGCTCTGGTTAAGACGAAGAGACCCCTCCCCCCCAACTCCCAGGGATTTATCATAGAATGACCTAGTCAGGTTACATAGACGCGGATTATCCTGGTAACTCAATCGTGTGACGTCATTACCATGATCATCCAGTGCCCAACATGGTGAAGGCGGGGTGCTATTTTATCCAGTTGGTACGTTTACTAACATGCGTAATCTCCGCTTCCAGAAATGTAGTGTGCCATAGTCCCCTGACGCCTTTGGGGATGGGCAAATGCCTCTGTTTCTGCTTGTTTTGGGCATCTAAAACTCATTTGTCGCATATTTCTTAGTCATAAGAATATCTTATTGTTCATTAATTTGACATTTAACAATTAACAGTGAACAAAAATGAGGTGGAGTTAAAAGAGGTCAAAAAGTTGGATGGAGCAAGGTACATATGGCGGGATGGTAGTGTCGCACGGAAGAAGAAAAAGATGCGAGACTGGGTAGGAAGAGGAATGGGGTTTAGGAGGACTGAAAGGGGTGGGCGGGGATTAGGCTGAGAAAGAGAGGAGGTCATGGATTAGTACATCAGGGTGATTGTGCAGAGAAAGCTATCTGAGAATACTATATTATTATCCTCTGGGAACCAAATCTTTTAACCCTGATAGATCTTTGTCGCAGTTATTAAACACGCAAGCTAGTGGGATAGGTTCCAGTCAAGATACTGAGCACTGCGGGGAGTCTCTTCCCGCTAGTGGCCCCAGAAATATGAGCCAAAGGGGGGGGGGAGAGACTCCCCTAAAAAGAAAACAAAAAAGTTATGATTCTGAGTGCGAGTTGCCGGAGGTGACGGGTGCTGATGGCGTTCCACACTGCTATTTGTAGCTTATTCATGATGGGGGTTGCAATTTATTCCCGGTGTTTGGTTAGAGGAGATTAGTGACTTTATTGGGTGTTGATTGCGGCTTTGATTAAGGATTCGGATATTTGGGTTTTGAATAGCCGGGATGCTAACCGGCTAACATCATGACAAATGTCAGACAGACTTGTCCTGACATGTTTGTTTAGAACAGAGTGGAGCGCTCCTGCGACATGGGAGCATATTGTGTGGGGTGTCGGGCTTTTTTCAGTTGAGGTTTTATAATTCTATGTTGGTTTTCACTTTTTTGAAGTGGGGACACCCCCGGTAATTACTGGTGTGTGGTCCCTTGCAGTTAGGGCAGGAGGGGGACTTTGACCTGCATGCCTTGATGAGATGGTTGTCTCCACATTTCTTGCAGGTCAGACTGCCCCTATTTATTTATTTATTTATTTATTTATTTATTTATTTATTTATTTATTGGTGTTTAAGGTCATATACTTATGCACAATGGCTAAGCATGACCGAGTACCCGTAGAGGACCACCGAGCAACGACGAGCAGCTGTCAGCTCTCCAACATCGTAACTCTGAACTCTGCGCCGCGGCACAGGCAGGGTTAGATTGCTTGAAGATATGCGCACCATCGACGTGCAGTACGCTGTAGTACATAGCATCGCCGTGCCCCCATGTAGGCAATCGGGGTTAAGTGCCTTGACCAGGGACATAACGCGGGAGTGCGAGTAGTATGTCATGTACCCGGACAGGGATAGGTTGGGGGACCTCGGTGGGGGACCTCGGAAGTGACGTCATGTCACGTGACGTAGTGGCGCCATGTTTGGTTGTCATGGTAACCCGCGTGAGCGGCCATGTTGTGACGCCATCTCCATAGTGATACGTGGTGTTAGTGCGCATACGCAGCGCGTGTTGTTAGGGTGATACGTGTTTCCGTCGTCCATTTTGTATACTGGAGGCCGCCATCTTGGTTTCTATGGTAGCATGTGATTGCTATGTTACCAATGGCTTCTAACAAGACAGGGGTATGTTCGGGGTGTGTTCCTTTGTATAAGAGTAAATCTGATTACCACAAACAACCCGACAATACTTCCAATTCACCAAAATCCACCCAAAATCACCGAAATTGACTTTATTTGATACGGATTTCCCATGTTATTGGTTTTATTGACTTAGCACGTAGTGCTATAGTACTAAGGGGTACAAGGGGTTGTGTTCCTTTGTAGAAGAGTAATGTTCTGGCGTTGAATTCGCCCAGATTCCCTTTTTGGATCCCTATCCCATGACGTTGTTCTCATTAAAAGACACGTTCCTTTGGTCATTACCCAGAATTCTCTGCTTCTATCTATATATGCAATACTTTTCGTCTATCTGGCCCGGTTTCTTTGTTCTAGAGTATACTCCAATAGCATAGAAGAGCCTATTAACTGGAACAGCTTTGCTTATTATTACTATATTTAGCTATTCCAGTCTATTCTTGTTAGTTCTGACCCTATTCCGAGTACTCTTGTTGTTTCATTTATCTAGATCATTTATATAAATTATAACTAACCAATCAGATTGCTTGATTTCCCATAACCTGTACGCAAAGTTATCTCCCTTCTGTACAACAAAAGCCAATATCATTCCCAATGTCAATATCATTCCCAAAGCCAATAAGCTATCGAGCAGTTACTGATAAGTCATTGCTCGAACGACTCGAAGCTCATCGAGCAAATGAGCCTTAGAGCAATTGCTCGATCGAGTGACTCGGCATATTGCTCGAATGACTCGAAGTTCGTCGAGCAAATGAGCTATCGAGTAATTGCTCGTTCGAGTGACTCCTCGAACGACTCTTCGACTCATTTCAGTATTTGAGGATACCTATGGCCCGGCATTGTATTATTTGAGGATACCTATCGAGGATACCTCTTATAGGATACTTATCTGAGGATACTATTACCTATATCACAAGGCATACCTATCCTAAATATCCCTTATAAGCTAAAGAGCAAGAGAGTAATTGCTCCATGAGCAATTGCTCGATCAACTCGAAGCTCATCGAGCAAATGAGCCTAAGAGCAATTGCTCCATGAGCAATTGCTCGAACGACTCGAAGCTCATAGAGCAAATGAGCTATGAGTAATTGCTCGTTCGAGTGACTCCTCGAACGACTCTTAGACTCATTTCAGTATTTGAGGATACCTATGGCCCGGCATTGTATTATTTGAGGATACCTATCGAGGATACCTTTTATAGGATACTTACCTGAGGATACTATTACCTATGTTCCAGTTAATAGGCTCTTCTACGCTATTGGAGTATACTCTAGAACAAAGAAACCGGGCCAGATAGACGAAAAGTATTGCATATATAGATAGAAGCAGAGAATTCTGGGTAATGACCAAAGGAACGTGTCTTTTAATGGGAACAACGTCATGGGATAGGGATCCAAAAAGGGAATCTGGGTGAATTCAAAGCCAGGACATTACTCTTCTACAAAGGAACACCCCCCCTTGTACCCCTTAGTACTATAGCACTACGTGCTAAGTCAATAAAACAAATAACATGGGAAATCCGTATCAAATAAAGTCAATTTCGGTGATTTTGGGTGGATTTTGGTGATTTGGAGGGATTGTCGAGTTGTTTGTGGTAATCAGATTTACTCTTATACAAAGGAACACACCCCCGAACATACCCCTGTCTTGTTAGAAGCCATTGGTAACATAGCAATCACGTGCTACCATAGAAACCAAGATGGCGGCCTCCAGTATACAAAATGGACGACGGAAACACGTATCACCCTAACAACACGCGCTGCGCATGCGCACTAACACCACGTATCACTATGGAGATGACGTCACAACATGGCCGCTCACGCGGGTTACCATGACAACCAAACATGGCGCCACTACGTCACGTGACATGACGTCACTTCCAAGGTCCCCCACCGAGGTCCCCCAACCTATCCCTGTCCGGGTACATGACATACTACTTGTGCGAATCAGTCGCTGAAATGGTCACCCATCCAACTACTAACCAAGCTCGACGTTTCTTAACTTCGGTGATCTGACGAGAACCGGTTACCTTGACGCCACCGCGCCTCCCGTCAGAGTCCCCCTGCATCTGTTGGCTACGTGCCCACATTTTTGACATTTATGGCATTGGATTGGGGGAGGGGTAGATCGGTACTCCTCTGCCACGTGCTTTCTACCATTGATGGTAACCCCTTCCAAAATTATTTTTTGTTTGATTATACTGTTAGGGCAGATCACCTTCAGCTTCCACGTGAGATTGCCCGTGGCTCTGGAAGTGAATCTTTCCCACTTGCACCCTGGTATACCCTGGCTGATGGCCTCTTTTGGGGTGTCGGGGGGCACCCTTGTCACCACGGCAATATTTACTATTTACTGTTGTTTTTTCCCCTAGAGGAAGTGTAGGCTGTTTATCCTGTGTTTTGTATTTGTCCATGGGTACCCTCGTGGGTATCTTCTTTCAGGCTCTCGTGGGTGTCCATTTTATGGCCGCGGAGAAGTCTAGACTCATACGTTGAGTGTCTACCTCATGGCCTGACTCTCTGACTGTAACGTTTTTGATGGCAGTGGCAGTGAGAGCATTATCGTCAACAGTTGAGTTACTGCTGATAGTGTGGTTATTGTTAATGCCATTATGAAAATTAGTACTGTTGACCTGAGTGGAACTGGAAGAGGGGGGATGCTGGAGGCTTCTGCACTTCTTAGCCGCTCTAGGTGTCAAAGTGGAGAATCCATCAGCACCCGTCACCTCCTGCAACTCGCACTCAGAATCATAACTTTCTTGTTTTCTTTTTAGGGGAGTCTTCCCCCCCCCCCCCCCACCCCCCCCCTTTAGATCATATTTCTGGGGCCACTGGCGGGAAGAGACTCCCCGCTATGCTCAGTATCGTGACTGGAACCTATCCCACTAGCTTGCGTGTTTAATAACTGCGACAAAGATCTATCAGGGTTAAAAGATTTGGTTCCCAGAGGATAATAATATAGTATTCTCAGATAGCTTTCTCTGCACAATCACCCTGATGTACTAATCCATGACCTCCTCTCTTTCTCAGCCTAATCCCTGCCCACCCCTTTCAATCCTCCTAAACCCCATTCCTCTTCCTACCCAGTCTCGCATCTTTTTCTTCTTCCGTGCGACACTACCATCCCGCTACATCCACCATATGTACCTCGCTCCATCCAACTGTTTGACCTCTTTTAACTCCACCACATGTTTGTTCACTGTTAATTGTTAAAATGTCAAATTAATGAACAATAAGATATTCTTATGACTAAGAAATATGCGACAAATGAGTTTTAGATGCCCAAAACAAGCAGAAACAGAGGCATTTGCCCATCCCCAAAGGCGTCAGGGGACTATGGCACACTACATTTCTGGAAGCGGAGATTACGCATGTTCGTAAACGAACCAACCGGATAAAATAGCACCCCTCCTCCACCACCCCCCGCCTTCACCATCTTCGGCACTGGATGATTATGGTAATGACGTCACACGATTGAGTTACCAGGATAATTTGCGTCAATGTAACGTGACTAGGTCATTCTATGATAAATCCCCGGGAGTTGGGGGTGGGGGGGGGGGGCTGTCTCATCGCCTTAACCAGAGCAGAAACCTTGGGTATGAATATTATATACCCTTGTGCGGCAATAAATGGTAAGTGGAAAAGTCCATCTACAATAGCTGTGACTGGAATTAGTATACAGAAGTTATAACATTATCGGTTAATTTGTTGTAACATAACGGGTTGAAAAAAGTTATAACATTATACGTCGATTTTTGTAACATAACGGGTTGAAAAAAGTTATAACATTATGCGGAGTTTATAACATTATCGGTTGTTTACTACATTTTTTGTAACATTACGCGTTGATGTAACATTATGCGAAGTTGTAACATTATCGGTTGTAACAAAGCTCACCCTGACTTTCAGTCAGGTAAGCTAAAAACTCATTTCCGGATTTTGGTCCAAAATTTCTAAGTCCGGACCGGGACCCCAAATTTTCAGCCTAAATATGAACCCAGGGACTTGGCTTCAACAAACTTGAATCTCACCCCCCTAAGGATGCTGTATACCAAATATCAAAAGATTCTTATTGGTAGATCTGAAGAAGATTTTTAAAGAATATTCCTCATACTGCACTAATTTAAACATTTGGGCTCCCATAGAGAGCCCAAATATGGACCTAGGGAATTGATTTCAATAAATATGTGAAACAATCTTCCAAAGATGTTATTTGTGAAATTTGAAAGCTTTTGGAGCAGTGGTTTGGAAGAAAAATAGTCTTAAATGTTTTTCCCATTACCCACAGTGTTAAAAAATGCTGACTCAGCACTTTTTCAAAAGTCAAAAAAAAGTACCCCATGATAAAACCGATAGCAATTTTTTTACCATTCCATTCTGTTGATCCTAAGGAAGCTTCACACCAAATAAGAATTCTCAGTGCCGTGCAGTTTTGGAGATATGGGTGTTTTAATTTTTTTCTATTTTTAGCACCGGCAGTTCCCATGGGGCAACGGGAAAAGTTTTTTGGCATGAATTAACTACTTATGTCCCAATAAAACCTCATGTCAAATTTGGTTCAAATCAGACTCTCGGTTTGGAAAATAGATATTTTGGGCAGAGCAAAAATTCTTGCCCCTCCCAGAACGATGGCAAATATAGCCCCTATAATTTCTCTTGAACAAATCTGAGTCTATACCTCAAAAGGAAGCTGCACACCTAATATCAAGTCTCTGCTACTGCTGGTTCATGAGAAGAAGATTTTTTAAGATTTAGGCTCACTTTTTGGGTGTGGCCCTACCAAGGGGCAGGTCAACTTGATTTGAACAAACTTGAATTGACATATGATAGGGAACATGCACACCAGATTTGGTTCAATTTGGTTGAGTAGTTTGTGAGAAGCTGGACGACAGACGGAAAGTGATTAGTAAAGCTCCCTTTGAGCTTCGCTCAGGTGAGATAAAAAAATAACCGCTTAAAAAGCTTTAACCTCTCATACATTTTTAACAAATGGACTGGAGGAAGCAGTTCCATTACTACAGCCAAAAAAAAGTCAGGCCAAAAACACAATCACTGGAAAATTGCTGGATCAGAAAAACACTGCTAATTTCAACACACAGAATTATAGCTGATTAAGGGCCCCACAGCAAAATGATTGGAAAAACACTTTCAATGGTTATTATTTGATAAATGGCTTGGGAAAAACATTTGGAAGCAACATTTGGCATGTGGTTTCACATCAACCAGTCATCCATCATACATGCAGATATCTTGAACAGTAAATCCAGTTGTCTTTAATTGTTTTTACAAAAAATTGTGAGTTCACACCTAAGCTGAGAGAGATGGTAAAAATGAAACAAATTCCAGGACCATAAAGAGCAATAACTCCAACAAAATTATTCTGATATACAACTGCAATGAACATGGGTTTGACAACAATAAGATACAATTGCATGCAAAATATGGCGTAATTCCACCAAGTATTTTATAAGCTATTGAGTTTTTTAAAAACTTGTTGGTCACAGACCAACCAACTGACCATCTGATCGACCACTAGACAGACTGACATTGCCACATACAGAGCTCTTGTTGCAGCTAATATATAAACCTATATATGATAAAAATTACATTTTAACACATGATAAATGATGCTGATGAAACCTGCACTCAACATAATCACAGTGAAAATGTCAAAAAACATCAATTGAAATCGCCTAATATGAAAATACGTGACACGTAATGGTGCACACCCAATATTGTTAATTTCGGTAAATATTGCAGGCCCCAAGCATGATTGTTCAGGAAAGAGATGGTATATATCGCAGAAATAGCAGCGATTATGTGAAATATAACAATTTGCCAAAACGTGTTGTACAGTGACATGCAATAAACACAGAACCATGCATGTATGTTCATATGTTACTGTGGCGACAAATATGGCAATCGAGAAAATTTGAAAGATTGCGGAAGGATCAAACTTCAGACAAGCTATAGTAAAACAAACCTTCATTTTTTAAACTGACAAAAGATCATAATTCAATGGCAAATAGGTTCATTAGGGTTTAACAACACTTTCAGAAACCAAGGCTATATTATAAGCGGGATTGTACGTCAATTTCAAACAACTAAAGTTATTATATCACGTTGTTAGTTCTCAAGATCCTTCCCATCCTTCAATACCTAGACGAGCAAAATAGTCGTACGTGGTGGAGTCACTCGTTCAGGCAATTACTCTATGGCTCATTTGTTCGATGGAATTCTGGTCGTTCGAGCAATCTGAGATGGTTAGCAAGCTTGTACCAGTGCTAGTAAGGGTACAGGGCCGCAAGAGTGGAAGAAGACTGCGGGATTTGGTGACTACTGTAAAAGCTAATCATAGGACAGACGATGGCAATATTGGGAAAATCAGTAATAGTGGTGTTCGAGATATGAAGATCATGGAGTAGTCTAGAACTGGGCAGATGCTAGGAGCTAAATTATCATCAGGTATATATAGTACTACATCATCATGTCATAGGTATCCTCCTATACCCCGATGAGCATTAAGAGCCGGAAAAGAAATCGCTCTTTCGATACTCATCTGCTCAATGGGATTTGAGTCGTTCGAGTAGAGACTTTTTCAGTAACTGCTCAAAAGCTTATTTGCTCGATAAGATTCGAGTCGTTCGAATAATACCTAACCCTGCTTGATTGTATTTTGGGTTTGAGGATCATAGAGGACTTCGTTATACACAGGAAAGGCAAAAACAGAGACGGTCAAGACAAAATAGTCTGCTGGGATAGGCAGAAATGGGACCAGTAAAAGGCAAAATAAGCCACGAAATAGGATAAACCACAGAAAATATCGGGATAGATAAAATACCGAGACTATGGTGCACATCCGAAACAATAAAGTTAATCTTATACAAAGGAATGTGTCTATTGTTGGGCAAAAATAAGAATTCTAGGGGACAACAGATAGAAACCGAATATTTAGTGGGAAAGCCGCACTAGTAAAAGAACTGTTGATTCATTTGGGTAATTTTACAAAGTATTCGAACAAATACAATTACTCATACCAGGAAACGCACCTTAAAGCACTGTATGCTACTCTTTTAAGTCCAGTATTGAGAAATCCGCGCCAAATAAAGTTGTTTTGATGGTTAAGAGAGATTAGCTGGATGTTTGTGGTAAATCGATGTACTCTAGTTCACTTCAATTTATCCACATGAGACCTCTCATCATTCATTTAGCACTACGTGCTACTATTATAAACCCTAGGTGGGGGGTTTTTCTAAGTCTGTCTCAGTAGTTTTGGATTATTAAGAGGGATTGTCGGGTTGTTTGCTGTAATTAAATTACTCCTTTTCAATCGAACACACCCTCTGAACACACCCCCTTTCCTACTAGAAGGTTTTGGGTCACATAGCAAACATGTGCTACCATAGAAACCAAGATGGCAGCCTCGGATATACAAAATGGATGACGTACACTCGTCTCACCTCAACAAAACTCTCTGCGCATGCACACTAGGACCATGTATCACTATGGGGATGTTGTCACAAGATGGCGCTCACGCACACTACCATGACAACCAAAATGAAGTAACTGGGCCGTCACATGAGATCCGGCCAATGTGGGTCGATCGGGTACATGATCTACTACTAACATCAAGCCGAGAGATACACCGTTCGATCCCCTGCAGGGGTAGCTGCGTTGTGTCATTGGGCAAGGCACTTAATCACGATTGCTCAAGTGGGGGAATGGTGCGCAGCCATGGGGGCGTTCAGCCCCCCCCCCCCCCTCCCCCCCCCCCCCCCCCCCCCCCCCCCACAAAACAAAAATAATTCCGATAGGATCACCGATCCAATGTCGAGTTGTGACAGTACAAAAGTGGGTTTAATCATTATCATCTTATCGTCCGGAAACTAAGTGTTTACAATTTTATTACGTGAAGGGTCACTGTGACCTTGACCTTTGACCTCCTGATTCCAAAATAAATAGGGCTCTTTCTTGCAATAATGCCAACCTACCTATGAAGTTTCATGAACGTGGGTGGAACCATTGTCAAATTATCATCTGGAAACCAATTGTTTACGATTTATTATGTTCAATGTCACTGTGACCTTGACCTTTGACCTAGCGAGGCCAAGATAAATAGGTGTCTTCCACTCACCTAGGCCAACCTACCTATGAAGTTTCATGAATGTGGCTTCAACCGTAGTCAAGTTAGCATCCGGAAACCAATTGTTTACAATTTACTATGTTGAAGGTCACTGTGACCTTGACCTTTCACCTAGCAAGTCCAAAATAAATAGGGTTCTTCATCTCACTGATGCCATCCTACCTATGAAGTGTTACGAACGTGGGTTGAACCATTATCAAGTTATCATCCGGAAACCAATTGTTTTGATTTACTATGTTCAGGGTCACTGTGGCCTTGACCTTTGACCTAGTGAGTCCAAAATAATAGGAGTTTTTCCTCTCAGGAATGCCAACCATTACCCACGTGGGGGCATGGCGATGCTGTGTACTAAGGCGTACTGCACGTTGATGGTACACTGTCTTCAACCAATGCTAACCCTGCTCGTGTGGAGTCAGTAAAATGGGGAGCTGACAGTTGCTCGCCGTTGCTCGGTGGTTTTCTCTGGTACTCCGGCTTCCTCCGCCCATAAAACTGTCATGGTAATGATTAGCCATTGTGCAGAAATATGTGACCTTAAACACCAATAAATAAATAAATAAATAACTTCCTGACTTCCAAAGTCAGATCCGTGTCACATGAGTCTTAGTCTCTTAGATTTTAGAGCTCATACAACAAGCTGAATAGTATATGTAGTCCTTGAAAAAAAAAGAAGAAGCCCTTGAAAAACCCTTGAACTTTGAGAGCAAATTTTTGTATGAACCCTGTTGACGGATGACAGATGGAGAGCGATGAGATTAGCTCAGCTTGACTTTGTCAAGATGAGCTAAAAAAGCCAGTTTTCCCAGTTAAGGCACCTAGAGTCATTGGTATGCAACTGACAAAAACATAAAACACTGCTTTCTTCAACAGTATGACCAGTACTGCTTATGTGGTATCTCTTAGCACTGTTAAAATGCCTAAAAACATCCAATATTGATTCTGTGCTTGAGCTGCAAGTATCCATTAGGGCACTTTCACAACCTTAGATTTAATCCCCACAAATACCCATTCTGATAAAAAGTGTGAAATTGTGGAAAATATGTCTCAAAGGAGGATGAATGAGATATTTGCTTAATTTTTTTTTTTTTTTTAGTGTTTTGAAAGTCTACACAGAAATAAAAACTGACATACAATGAAAAATTTTGTTAGAAGAGCCAAGACAAGATTGTCAAACAGAAAAAAACCTCAATGGACCCTTAGTTCTGCAGTACCTAAGCAAATCATAGGAAACTGAGAGAGTATGAGATTGACTTTAGTTTCCCAAACATACTGTACAGTCTTTCTATTGTTCTCATCAACTGAGGCTGCAGTATGGGGGTGGAAGGGGTGGTGGGGGTGGGGGGGGGGGGGGGGGGAGAGAAAATCTTTCACAGCTGTTACTGTAGTTTTGTGCTGTAACATGGGAACCGTGACAACAACGCTCGATCTGAACAAAATTTGATCGCATCTCTTTAATTTTGGGATTCAAATATCTTTGTCAAGTATAACCCTTCAGAGATCTTTTTCTGACCCCAAAACAGGGGGGGCATGCATCAAATAAGAGGGAAAAATTTAGTACTAGACTACTTTACTGGTAGCTGTGCACAAATGCCATTCACTCACATTTGCAACTTTATTGTGTTATTTTTTCCACTGTACCTCACCCCCAAATTTGTGTTCTAAAATAATCTTTCAATGAAGAAATTATTTTTTAACACTTTTTAAACCCTTTACCAAATATAACGGTCAAAAGCTGCTGGTGCTTTTCACAAGTATTTGCCATTCCATGTTCATTATTTTCCTCATTTTGTTTGTGTCAAACACATAGCTTATGACCCCTCATTGGAATGGGGTCATTCCAATGGTGTAAAAAGTCATTTTTTGACACAAAAAATTAGTAAGTCAATAAGTTTGTGGGCAAGGGTAATCAGCCAGCTTTTCATGTTACATGTAAGTAAAGGGTTAACAGTATAATTCAGGCAAACATCTAAATGCCAGTAAATAAAAGTGCAATATGGGTTTTCTGGCTGTGGGTTTGAATGGTGATTTGGAAGGGGGTTGGAAGATTGGACTCCCCCTCTGCCCCTAATACTATGATGGGGAACCATGGTTTAATTACATTTGTTAATACATGTGTACATGTAGGGTAAAATAGGTTGTTATTTGGCATTTGCTGGGGGCTGTAGTGTGCCACTGGAGGCTACACTTGCTCAAGATGTGAATTTGCTTGCAATATATAGCCCTTATTGCTGATGATGACAAAAACATACTTTTTAAAACAATAAAAAAGTATTGTAAGGTGTGTGGTACCCCAATGAATTTTTTAATGTGAAATAATCTCTCAAAATAATAATTAAATCAGGTTCGGAAGCCAAATTATGTATTTCCTTAATCAACCCCAATCCTATCAAAGATACATTTTACCTCTTTCATGTGACAAAAGAGTCATTTCTGCATGAGAATTCAACTTTTGCCTTCCACTGAGTTAAAAACATGGGGAATTTGTTCTTTTAAAGAAAACTGTCCAAACTGTGTCAAATGGCTTAAAAATTGCTGTTGCCTCCAATACATTTTCTCTGTTTTGCCCTGTTATCTAAAGGAATTCATGTAGATTTTTTTGAAAACTAACCCAATCCCCAAATGAAACTAAAATCTGCATCAGCATGTAATACTTTGAGGAAAACATTGTCTCCTTTAACCATACAGCAAGACAAAGAGTGGTGTTCCAACCCCATGAAACCATATAAATGTCAATTTTGATTCAAAAATTGGGGTTGCAACAATATAATTCACCAATATCAAAAGACAGTACCATTTTGTCCTAACAACTGATGTCAAATTTTCTTCTACATACTGATGTGGCAAAATATAGCCCTGAAGGTGTCCCCCTAGTATGCCCCTTTTTTATCAAAAACTAGGATAAAATTCACAAATTAATTGATGTTGACATATAACAAACCGCTTGTGATATTAAATTTCTCATTTGTGATAATTTCTAAATCACATTCTGGCTTCTGAAGATATTTCACATTGCGCTTGATGAATGTTTTGCCATTCTTGTGAAAAAAGCCTCACTTTCTCAGTTAAGACACCTAGAGTCATTGGTATGGCACTGACACAACATTAAACACTGATTTTTTCCAACAGCATGACCAGCTGAGCACTGCTCCTATGTTATAGCATAGCACTGTTAAAATGCCTAAAACCATCAAATATTGATTCTGTAGTGATGTGCATGTCCTACAAGTACATGTACCCACAAGGGCTAATTTACAACCTTGGATTTAATCTCCGCAGGCACCCATTCTCATAAAAAGAGTGAAATTAGGGAAAATACATGCATGCCTAGTATCCAGTGAGGATGACTCAGATATTTGCTTCAGGAATGTAGTGCTCTTTTATGTTTAATATATTTGTGTATGTGTGTGTATGGGTGTGTGTGTGTGGGGGGGGGGGGGGGGGAGTCAATTGCCAGTTATTGAAAATGTAGAACTGTGCAAATGGAAACAAACCAACACTTTGCATGATGGACAGACAGACATGCAATCACATATCTTGAAAGAGACAGTCTACATGTACATAGGAATGGTATAATGGACAGACAGACATGCAATCACATATTTTGAAAGTGACATTCTACATGTACATGGGAATACTGACTGACATACAGTGAAAAATATAGCGAGAAGAGCCAGGACAGGGTTATCAAAACAGAAAAAAACTCAGTGAACCCTGAGTACTGCAGTACTAAAGCAAATCATAGGAAACTGAGAGTGCATGCTGTTAACTTTCTCATCAGCTGAAGGGTTTAGTATGAGTGGTAGAGGGACAATTGTCAATGCAGTTTTGTGCTATAACATGGGGACCAACAGCACTAGTATCAGACTTCTATACTGGTAGCTGTGCACAGAAGCCATTCATTCACATTTGCAACTTTGTTACTTTTCCCACTGTACCCCCCACCCCCTTTCCCCAAATTTATGTTCCAAAATACTCTGTGAATGAAAAAATTGTTTTTCAACATTTTTAATCACTCACTCAATGTAATGGCCAAAACAGGCTAGCACCACTCACCGAAACAGCCATTCAATGTTCATTATTTTTGCACCAAAAACATAGCTTATGACCCCTCATTGGAATGAGCTCATTCAGCTCAATCCAGTAGGGGCCATAACTATGTTTTTGACACCAAAAAATGAAAAGAAATTAGTTATTCAAAAGTGATATCTTCTTTTCATGTGAGGTAAAGGGTTAACATCATAAAATGGAGAAAGCTTCTTTTAATCATTCACTCAATGTAATGGCCAAAACCAGCTAGCACCATTCACCAAAATTGCCATTCAATATTAATTTTTTTTGCATTTTTTGGCATCAAAAACATAGCTTATGCCCCCCTTATTGGAATGAGCTTGTTCAGCGAATACAAGTGAAGTATAGGCGAATACAAGTGACACCCTTATTGGAATGAGCTTGTTCAGCGAATACAAGTAAAGTATGGGTTTTCTGGCTAAATGTTTGGATGGTGATTTAGGAGACGATTGGAATATAATTGGAATCCCATCTTTCACAAGTACAATGAGGTGAAAGCATGGTTTCATTAGATGTGTTAATAGGGTAAAAAAGGTGGTTACATGTGTACATGTATTTGTCATTTGCCAGAGGTTATAGTGTGCTTCTCAGTTCTGGATGCCACACTTGCTCAAGATGCATTTAACTGCATTATTTTTGGCAATATATGGCCTTTATTGCCGACTGTGACAAAAATATAACTTTTCCAAAAATAAAATAGTATTATTCAGTCTGTGGTTCTCGAATGAACATTTAAAAGTGAAATATGTGTAATATCCAAAAAAATATAATTAAATCAGTGCTGGAAGCCAAAATAATGTACATTTACAATGTACATGTACTTATTTCCTATAATCAAACCCAAACCTTTCGAAGGGTAACCTACAAAACTTTTCCCTGACAAAAATCCCCCCCCCCCCCCCCCCCAATCATTTTCACACAATGCGCAAAAATCCCCCCCCCCCCCCCAATGTTTTTTTTCAGGTAAACAGAAATTCCTCCCTCCATAATTTCTGGTGAACAACCCCCCCCCCCCCCCCACCTCCCTAATTTTTTAGAAGTACATGTATATTTAAAGCCATACAAAAATGTTCAAAGCTTTTTACCACTTGAGGCTGAGCACTTGTCGCTTCAATCAATGCTAACTTTGCTTGTGTGGAGTTAGCACGCTGGATAATTGCTCACTGTTACCAGGTGGTTCTCTCAGTGCACTTTAGTTTCCTCCACCCATAAAACTGTCTGACACGAGGTGACACTGGCTGTTGAAAGTGTCCTTAAACTCCAATAACTAAATAACTGTGTTGATAAATAGTTATTGAGGCATGTTTTCTTGTAAATAGTGATGAGTGTTTATGTAATTTACAAATTAAATACATAAGTTTTTAAATCCTTTTGGACTGCCTTTTAATCTTTTGGTGTAAGAGGCCGGGTGGGGGATTTTTGTACTGCTCTTAAAATAATGTGAGAGAATGTGGTACTACTCAAAAACTGTGGGAGGAATTTTTTGCTAAGTGTTTAAAAATGATTGGGGGTATTTTTTGTAGGGGGGATTTTAACCTACATTCTAATCCTTCCAAAGATACATTTTATCTCTTTCATTTGATAAAAGAGTCATTTTTGCATGAGAATTCACTGCTTTCTTTAAAAACTAGCCCAATCCCAAAATAAAACTAAAATCTGCATTAGCAGACAATAGTTTGAGGAAAAATCTGTTTCATTTAACCATACTGCAAGAGAAAGAGTGGTGTTCACCACCACCCCCCCCTCCCCCCCCCCCCTCCACTCCACACAAAATGGATGTCAATTTTGATTTAAAAACTGGTGTTGCAGCTATATAAATCACCAATATCAATAGACAGTGCCATTTTATCCTAACAAATTATGTCAAATTTTCTTCTACATATTGATGCGGTAAAATATAGCCCTGAATGTGTTCCCTGGACCCCCAGCATACCTACTTTCATCACAAATTATGATATAATTCATAAATTAATTGATGTTGACACAAAACAAACTGC
The DNA here is from genome assembly GCA_031216915.1 of Pictodentalium vernedei. Lineage (NCBI taxonomy): Eukaryota > Metazoa > Mollusca > Scaphopoda > Dentaliida > Dentaliidae > Pictodentalium > Pictodentalium vernedei. The sequence goes on from CM062290.1 coordinate 332,161,321, forward strand.
TTATGATATTAAATTTCACATTTCTGATAGTTTTTAAATCACATTCTGGCTTCTTAAGATATTTCACATTGTGTTTGATGAATATTTTGCAATATTTTAACAAAAAATTTTTTTTTTAAATCCCTCACATTTCTTAATTAAGGTACTTTGAGTCATTGGTATGGTATGTCTCTGATAAAACATTACACATTGATTTTTTGAATTTTTTTCCAACAGCATGACAGTGCAGGTCATATGTTATCTCATAGCACCATTAAAATGCCTGAAACCATCAAATATTGATTCTGTAGTGCAGTGCCAAATATTATTTAGAGGTCAGTTCTAGGGAGGTTGGTATTTAGGCTTTTTAAAAGTTTTTTGCCATTTTTTTGAGAAACACACTCAAGACTAAATATCAGAATCCCCACCTCCAGATGTTGGTCAGACGAGGAGGGCGACATTGACTAGTTTGAAGATGAATTCAGTTCTATTCTGGTTGCAATGCCTAAAGCATCCAGGAATTAAAACATTGTTTACCTAAACACAGAGGAAGTGTGCATGTAATTTAAATTGGAGTTCTGAGTGATTCTGGTATTTAGTCTTCAGGAAAACACGTCGGATCACAAAATTAGCTGGACGCTACACTGTAATTCTGACAGTCTTAAACTGACATTGTATAATATCATTGGTAAAAATAGTTCATAGACTGGATCCTGTGAACTTGTGAAGAAAAATCTAGGAAATAAATGAATAGGTAATCGCTGTTCGCGTGCATGTCTGTTTCTGTAAAATTTTACTACAACAAGACTGCATGCCCGTGTTTTGAGAACAAAGATTTCCCCAGACCTTGACTCAACATAACTTGAATTCATCCGAACTCCGGCTGTTTCTGAGGAAATCGCGCTAAGTTCCCCACAGATGAAAAAGGCCCACTAAAAGTGTCAATAAATCACTTGTTTTATTTTTTATTCGTTGTCAACAATTTGTGAAGTGTACGTTCTCAATTAAAATTGAAACTGGGCTTCAAATCTGACGAAACCGGCAACGGACGGCATTAGCACTTCGAACTTTCAAATAATACCTAACTCGCCAACAACTACCTAACTTCGAAAGTCACTTCATTACTTGATTATTTATCATAGTTCCCAGCATTCTGCAACAATATATTTTACATAATGTCCTTTGAAAGGCCCAAAACAATTAAGTATCCATTACAATGATTCTGAATTTTTTGCCAGTGGGAGAGCCACGCCGCCAGATGGCACCCCAAACTCTGTTGCATGGTATTTAGAAAAATTATAAAATCATGGACACGTACCCATTACCTATGTGCGCCCACGCCACTGCGTGGGTGTGCACTAATATGGTCATGGCCAGAGTTTACGCTACCACAGCTGAGGGACCCATTCCCCCCCCCCCACCCCTGCTGATCATTTATTGATAAAGCATAAAATCTGGTCGAAAAAAAACAACATGATGCCATAAAATTGCAGTCACGACGTGGTCTTTCTCCCAACAAAGCTGACACATTTTAGGTGCACCGTTTCAGGAATTGGCATTCTGCAACTGAAGATTGTCGAGTGTCATTTGGAACCTATCGCTATTTTCCCCTGTTTGCCAATTAGGTAAGATGTCACATGCCGATTGTAGCAAAGAAATGGTGATACCTTTGAGTGTTTCCTAAAAGATTTGACATAATTATTCTCACAAAATCGTTCACAATAAAACATGAATCGCTGTCTCAGATGCAAGGAAATGGTCTTCCTGCAGTGTTCAATTCTAAACTTTTCTTCGCCCAGTGCAAACCATCGTCATTCCAGGAAATTTGCGATGTTCCCCCGGTCAAATTTGTCCTTAAGGACATACCACACAAAAGGGTAATTTTCAACCTTACCTATCATGTTTGACATAGTGTGGTTCAAGGTAAGATTTTATTGCATTCTCTTACTTTAATGGGCGGAGGGGACAATAAAAATGCCTTTTTTATTTTAAGCGTACAGTGGAACTCAATTAGTTGTATAGCCAATTTGCCAGTGAAAATTATCCCATTAAGGGGAGTATTCAATTAACATGGATTTGGTCACTTTTTCCAGTATTCTAAACTGAGCATTTACTCTATCATATCCTGTTTGACAGAGTACATGGAACTCTGCCAAACAAGATATAACGGATTAAATTTCTGTATTGAATTACCCAGGCCAAATAGGTTTATAAACAAGGGAAATTTGATTACTGCCAGGGTTATATCTAGACATATTACAAGATTTTTTTTATCCAATTAACAGGAGTTTACTCTATAACATGTATGCAACTAACACGGGTCACATTTGTACTGACAGTACAGGAAATGGTTTTGTATTTGAAAGTTATATTCAATTAACAGAGTTATTCAGTAAACCCTTTACCTAATATGAAAAGCAGACGATACTTGTAAAAAAAAATTCTTGAATAACTATTTTTTTCATTTTTTTGTCTCAAAAACATAGGTTATGACCCCTCGTTGGAAGAGCTCAACAAGCTTGTTCCAAAGAGGTGTCATAACCTATGTTTTTGAGACAAAAAATGAAAATGTAATGAAAATTAATTGGCGATTTTGTAGAATATTAGACCGGTTTTAGCCATTCAGTTGGGTATTGGGTTAAGAGAAATCCAGTTATATGGGTTCCACTGTATTGAACAATGTTATTACTTGAGTTCTGGATCAGTGTTTTTATTTTGTTTAGCTGGAATTAGGACCTCATTTCATGCACTCATCTGGTGCATGAGAGTATTAACAAGAGCTACTACTGAAGGCAATTATACCCCTACTGCAGTGGTGGACTGATGAAGCAAAAAAGAATTAACAACAAAGTAAGGATTGTAACTCTGTTGAAAAAAATGCAGGCAACTTTTTTATGACATGTGCAGGAGCAGCTTGTCATAAGGATCACCCATACCAAATTTCATTGAAATCCAACCACTCACTGTTAAGATATCGCTGCAGATGGATGGATGCAAAATGGATGAATGGATGGATGCATGGACAGACGCATTTAATTCAGTATAAACCACATTCTCTTTGAGAGTGGGGGTATAAAAATGTTTCATAAGCCCGAGTCTGAGTAAATGAAAATATGCTGCAAAACATACTTTTCTTTCTTTGGGTTTCTCTGGTGTTTATTTCTTGCATCTCCAACTTCTGGCAAATTTACCCACTCATCTTGAGATACACTGGCCAAGTCTCTCTAGAAAATGAAACAGTATTCTGTTGTACAGATGGAAACAAATTAATCAAATTCAAATGGAAAGAAATGATATATGGGTACATACGTTTCTCTGAAACAAGGTGCCGCCTGGATATATTTAACCCTTTACCTAACGAATCGCCCGGATCCGCCCGCATAATATGCAAATTGTGCAGTTGAAAAATTTAAATTTTTCAAAATGTTTCAACAAAACCATATCATGTGACCCCTCATTGGAACGAGCTCGTCGAGATCGTTCCAATGAGGGTTCACATGATATGGTTTTGTTGACATTTTTTGAAAAATTAAAAACAATTATATTTAAAATAATAAATTTCGATATCGTCTGCGTTGGGTAAAGGGTTAAAGGCAATTTATCATCATTTGTAAAAGATTAATTGAAACTGAAAATTAAAATATCCTTGTACAAGTATACTTTTTTTGGTGCAGTCACCCTGCTTGCATATAAATTGTGGGATAATTCACTTCTTCCTTCACTTACTTTAGAAGGATGTCAGATCAAAACATGGAGAAGAAAGCCAAAAAACGTACAGACAGGAATTAGTATTGCTCCATTTTATATTTCAATCTCACATATAAACAAGAGGCCACAGGGGGCCTGAGGTGCTCACCTGACACGGTAGACTAAATATCAACCCAGAGAATTGATTTCAACAAGTTGCATCTGCTCCTCCTAAGAAAAGCCTATACCAAATATCCAAAGATTCTGACCAGTGGATCTTTAAAAAAAAAGATTTTTAAAGAATATTCCTCATATTGAACTAAGTTATAATTCGGGCTCCCATAGGGAGCCCATATATAAACCCAGGGACTTGACTTTAACAAACTTGAATCCCCCCCCTTCCACCCCCCAAGGATGCTGCACACCAAATATCAAAACATTCCGACTGCTGGATCTGAAAAAGAAGATTTTTAAAGAAAATTCCTCATTTTGAACTAAGTTATCATTCGGGCTCCCACAGTGAGCCCAAATATGGACCTAGAGACATGGCTTGAACAAACTTGAATCTCCCCCCCCCCCCCCCAAGGATACTGCATACCAAATATCAAAACATTCCAACTGCTGGATCTGAAGAAGAAGATTTTTAAAGAAAATTCCTCATTTTGAACTAAATTATCATTCAGGCTCCCACAGTGAGCCCAAATATGGACCTAGAGACATGGCTTGAACAAACTTGAATCTCAACCCCTGAGGATGCTACATCCCAAATATCAAAACATTCCGAAGGATGTTGCATAAAAAATATCAAAAGCATTCATCTGCTGGATCTGAAAAAGATTTTTAAAGAAAATTCCTCATTTTGAACTAAGTTGTCATTTGGGCTCCCATACTGAGCCCAACTATGAACCAAGGGACTTGAATCTCACCCCCCTAAGGTTGCTGCATGCCACATATTAAAACATTCCAGCTGCTGAATCTGAAGAAGAAGATTTTTAAAGAATATTCCTCATATTGAACTAAGTTATAATTCGGGCTCCCATAGGGAGCCCATATATAAACCCAGGGACTTGGCTTTAACAAACTTGAATCCCCCCCCACCCCCAAGGATGCTGCACACCAAATATCAAAACATTCCGACTGCTGGATCTGAAGAAGAATATTTTTAAAGAAAATTCCTCATTTTGAACTAAGTAATTATTCGGGTTCCCACAGTGAGCCCAAATATGGACCTAGGGACATGGCTTGAACAAACTTGAATCTCAACCCCTGAGGATGCTACATCCCAAATATCAAAACATTCCGACTGCTGAATCTGAAGAAGATTGTTAAAGAAAATTCCTCATTTTGAACTAAGTTATAATTCGGGCTACCACAGTGAGCCCAAGTATGAACCCAGGGACTTGGCTTGAACAAACTTGAATCCCCCCCCCCCCCCCCCCCCCCAAGCATGCTGCATACCCAATATCAAAAGATTCTGCCGGCTGGATCTTGAGAAGAAGATTTTCAAAGAAATTTGCCTGAAATGCACTAAGTTCAAATTTGGGCTCCTATACTGAGCCCAAATATGAACCCAGGGGGCCGATTTGAACAAACGTGAATCAGATCCACCCCACAATGTCGCATACCAAATATCAAAAGATTCTGCCTGCTGGATCTGGAGAAGATTTTTTAAGAAATTTGCCTGAAATGCACTAAGTTCGAATTCGTTCTTCTTTGTGAGCCCAAATATGAATCCAGGGGGTCGATTTGAACAAACTTGAATCAGATCCACCCCACAATGTTTGCATACCAAACATCAAAAGATTCTGCCTGCTGGATCTGGAGAAGAAGATTTTTAAAGAAATTTGCCTGAAATGCACTAAGTCTGAATTCGGGCTCCTATACTGAGCCCATATATAAACCCAGGGGGGCCGATTTGAACAAACTTGAATCAGATGATCCACCCTACAATGTTGTATACCAAATATCAAAAGATTCTGCCTGCTGGATCTGGAGAAGATTTTTTCATTGCCTACAGTGTTAAAAAGTGCCAACTCAGCACTTTTTCAAAAGTCCCGAAACTATACCCTATGATAAAACCGATGGCAATTTTTTTTACCAATCCTTTCTGTTGGTCCTAAGGAAGCTTCACACCAAATAAAAATTCTCAGTGCCGTGCAGTTTTGGAGATATGGGCATTTTAATTTTTTTCTATTTTTAGCTCCTGCGGTTCCCACAGGGCTTCGGGGAAAAACAATTCAGCATAAATTAGGTACTAATGACCCAGTAAGCCCTCACCTAAAATTTGGTTCAAATCAGCCTCTCGGTTCGGAAAATAGAAATTTTGGGTGGGGCCAAAAATTTTGCCCCTCCCATAACGACGCTATAGCCCATCAAACTTCTCTTGAACAAATCTGAGTCTACACCTCAAAAGGAAGCTGCATACCACATATCAAGTCTCTGCTACTGCGGTTCATTAGAAGAAGATTTTCAAAAAATTTGGCCATTTTTTCCTCACCCCTCTGCTCAATATGAGCCAAAACCTAATTTGCATAAAAATCAAAATGCCCCTATATAACCACTACTTACATGAAATTCAATTAAATGTGGCCAGTGGTTTAGGAGAAAGAGGCTCAAACACCACCTTCGGACGACGGACAGACGATGGACGAAGAGTGATCAGAAAAGCTCACCCTGACTTTCAGTCAGGTGAGCTAATAAATCACTAAATGTGGAAAGTTTTATTTTTTTATATATTTTTATACAGAAATATTTCAACGAAATAAATTTCAGTAAGATATTCAATTTTTGCAAGGTACAGAGCTTCCTTCAATTTAAACCATTCAAGTTTTATTTAGTTCTTTGTAACTGACTGTTTTCCAGAACCAATGAGAAAACAAATAAAGACCATCCCAATAATGTCAACAAAACTTACATTTTGATTACATTTATCTAACTTTAAATTAGAATTAAAATTTAAATTTCTATACAATTTGTTGTTTTCCAGAAAATGTATCTCGGTTAAAAAAAAAAATCACATCTTAACATTGCAGTATGTCACCTATTTTCACTGTAATCATGAAGAGTTGGAATTTGGTTTATTCAATGGCACCCTAACTTTAGCTGTTGATAGTGCTTCATTTCTGTGAGAACAAGGTGTAATGTCACCGATATCCCTGACCTAAAAGTGGTTTACTAACTAGAAACCATAAAAATTGAAAGTTTAAGTCAAAAAATGCCTATAACTCTAGACAAAATGATTGGACAAAACCCATTACTTGTGAATATCCTTCCCCCATGATGGTCCATCAGCATACCAAAGAACATTCAAATCTGACAGACACTGACCCAGATACAGAGGTCTAAAGTTGTTATGGATGGATGGACAGACGGATGGACACCACTGCTACAGTTAAAAGTAGACGTCCTGTCACGAATAGTGCGCTTATCTAGGCTTAACTGCGCGTAGGAATTGCGCGCAATTGCCATATCGAATGGCATCCAAAGCACGGCTGGTTCTCCTGGTTACTCATAGCAAAGACGGGCAATGTTTCAGCCAATGGACCTCCGGGTTACCCGGAGGTCCATTGGCTGAAATATTGCTTGTGCACAGGCCATATTTACAGAATTTGAAAACCTTACTATGGTCATATCGCGTAGATTAACGCGCATATCGACATGCTATTTGTGCGCATTTCAGGACAGGACTTTTAGTTTTAACTGTAGATCCCCCCACCCCCAACTTTGTTTTGGTGGGGAGAAAAAGAAGAATAAAAAAGTAAATGCAGAACTGTTCAGGTGCACTGTAAAGGGACCTAAAAATAATATACCTCAAATATTTAAGATTGATTTTATATTTTGAGTTGGCAGTCTCTGTTCCAAATATGCTTCTGTAATTGTTTTTCAAATGCTCCCAAAAAGTTGAAAAAAAAAGAAAACAGTTTTCTGTACATGTACACTGTATTGTTGACTTTCATCACTTGTCAGTTTGAAGTGCATGTCTCAACCAAATTTTAGTTTTGGTTTTCCATTGTTTCAAGAAAATTCTTGGTATGAATATGTGTGAATTACTTGTAAATTCCATTCCACACAACATTTGCATGTGCCAAGTTATGCATAAATGTTATTTGAATGCAAGAAAAATTGCTGAATGCAAACACCAAACACACTCCTGGCAGATTATTTTATGTTTAGCAATTTAGGTTTAGGGCATATCACGAATAAAGCGATATATCTGTTCCTGTTTTGAAAATATATTAGACAAATGAACACTAAATGAAATTGCAAATTTTTTTTCAGGTCAAACTTTGTATGTTTTCAAAAGTATGTCTTACTGTTTAATTTGTGGAAGGGAGGGGTGGGGGCTCACAAAAGGGGCATAATTCGAAAAAAGGCCTGTAGCTAAGAAGGTGGTCTGTGGGGAAGGGGAGTGGTGGGTGTGTATGTGGGGGGGGGGGGAGTCAGACTGTTAAATGACCCTGTCTGTCATAATTTTTTTTTAGATTTCAAGTTCATACCAATGATTAATGACCCGGGGCACACTGTCAAGCCTGGTTTTAGCATGGCAACAACTTCAAACTTGAACAGATCCCTTGACAGGGCCACCCGAATGTTTAAAAAGAGTACTTGTTCACTTAACACATTGTCTTCAACATTACCCCCACCCATGCTGCACATTATCCTAGAAATAAAGTTATTTCCACTTGACACAAGTAAAATGACACTTACAGAGAGGTTTACATAAGTGTGTGCTAAATTTCTCCCTTTCTATACCTCCCAAAGAGAAACAAATTGCTCCATTAATGTACCTATCATAACCCCTTACAACAGGTAATGTAATAGCTAGTCCAATACTCCTTCCCCTCCCAGTGAAGTGCAGTGACTCAGTGGTTAAAGCATTGGACTTTAAACCGAAAAAGATTGACAATTAGATCCTGACCAGTGGTATCCGCGTTTAGTCCTTGGGCAACACACTTAATCTTGATTGCCCATGTGGGGGCACAGTGCTCGGTGGTTCTCTCTACATAGTCCGGCTTCCTCCACCTCAAAACTGTCCCACACAATGTGGCCCTGGCTGTTGAAAGTGTTCTTAAACCCTAATAAACAAACAAACAACCTTCTCCTCCCGAAAAATATTAACAGACGTATAAGCCCGCATCAGAGGGAAAGACTCATAAGTAATATAGCACAAACGAAGGCTTCAATGATTGAGGGGAAAGGTGAGATTTGTCTTAAAACATTTTCCCCATGAAACGGTTATTAATGATGTTGTAACAGCATGATGCATATGCGAAATCATAGAGATGCTGACTGCTGTATGGTTGTATCAAACACATATAGTACATCCTATATACCGTACCCGACAACCCAGCACACCATACAACTAGGGGTATCAGTGTTCAAAAAAATACCGCAGTATACTGGTATATCGAAAGACTGTTCAGATACGCACCGTAATCGGAACTTGAGCCATCACAATCGGAACAAATCAGCATGGCTTGATGATACAGTTAGAATAATCTTTTACCCAACACAGACAATATCAAAATTTATTTTTTTAAATATTCAAGAAAAGTCAAGAAACCAAGTCAAGTGACTCCTCATTGGAATGAGCTCATCGAGCTCGTTCCGATGAGGGGGTCACATGATATGGTTTGGTGAAATGTTTTGAAAAATAATATTTTTCACCTGCACAATTTGTGTATTACCCGGGAGGATGCGGCTAATTAGTTTGGGACTACAGTTAAAAAATTAAACACATGTTGAAAATTAAATTATGGCTAAATAAATAATGATGAGAAACCGATATTTTTGCAATTACACCACTATTCGATCGATACTAGTTTGAATACTGGTATGCATCGGTTTATTGATATACCGTGCAGTCCTACATACAACACTGCAGAATGTAACATTATGCATTTAGAACTAAAATCAACCAAGGGCAGCATTACGCCTTAGGTGAATAGTAGTACTAAGAGCTAACAGTAGACCAATGAGGTTCAGACAATCTATCCTATACTACCATACCAGAGAACAAAGCTTAACACTGCATAACTGGATCTCAAAACAGAGACAGACATTCCATTGCTTGTGCCTTTTAGCTGTTTTTTTTATTTTCTTTCTGTGTGACATTTTACTCCATTTCCACATACAGACTGAATGCTACATGTACCACACAAGGGAAGTGCAAAATAAAACAAATTGAATACAAAACCATCTAATTAATCACTTTATTTAGTTATAATTCTGCCCCAATTTGCATCAAAGTTCATGAATATTCAATCCTTGCATGAAGACTAGTGGTGGAGACCCCATTTTCTTAAGTAACTCTGATCATCTTTGACAGCTCAGTGTGGTGGAATTTACAGTACTGTCGCTGTGGACTGATCGGAATCCACGCTTGCGCAATGATGTCCACATATGCATTTACCAGGTAATAAAAATCACCATCAGCAAAATTTTAATTAATGAAGCATCAGGATTGCACCCGTGTAAATATTGCCCACCTGGAAAGTGATCAGTCCACGGCAGCCGTACTGTAGATACATTTTTTCGACAGAATGGTGTCCATTTTGAATGACCACAATCTTGGATCATGTGATCTTTTTGGCTTGGCCCTCTTTTTATGTTTTAGAGAATATGCACCTTTACTTGAAACAACTGCAAAAAGTTTGACGGGAAAAAACAAATGTTTGACACAATTTGGTCTGCACCAGTCTATATTGTGAACATGAAATATGTGATAGCTTGTGTGCATTTAATGTGATGTTAGTCAGATGAATTGATGGCTTTGAAGATTGTTTCTTTACATAACGAGACAACTGGTTGGCTTCGGTGTTGCCAATTTGGAGAAATCTCTTCATGGCGAAAATGTTGGTAAATCAAAATACTGAACCCATTTGCAAATTAATTTCAGGAACCATATCCCAAGCATATGACCATAAACTGCAACTTAAAATGAATAAATCTTCCAACAAAACTTTGACTTTAATTGACTGGTAAATCATTTTGTTAAAATTCATTATATGCACAAAAATGTGTACCTTGATTGGAAATTAGGCTAGCTGATCTAAGCTCAATGGTACATCTCAGACATGAAGAATTTTTATATTTTCAGTAGGGCTGCACGATATTCAAAACAGAAAACTGAATTCAAAAAAATACTGCGGTATACCGGTATATTGAAAACTGTACAGATATCTGAACATAAGTACCACATCAAGACTTGAGGCAGCACAGTCAGAACGAATCAGCATGCCTTGATGATGCAGTTCGAAACACCTTTACCCAACACAGATGATATAAAAATTTATTATGTAAAATAATAGTTTATCAGATTTTTCCAACAAAACAATATCATGTGACCCTCATTAAAACGACCTCTCTATGTGACCCCTCATTGGAACGCACTCAGAGAGCTTGTTCCAATGAGGGGTCACATGATATAGTTTTATTGAAAATTATTTTTTCAACTGCTGAATTTGTACATTGCACGGGCACACGCAGGCGATTCCTTGGGTAAAGGGATAATATTATTCATTCGCGGCTACAGTTAAAACTCAAAACATCTTGAAAATGAAATTGTGGGTAAATATATAATGATGATAAACCAATATTTTTGAAATTACACCAGTATTCAATCGATATTGCTTTGAATACAGGTATATATTGGTTTATCGATATACCTTTCAGCCCTAATTTTTAGTTTTCAATTATTTTTTAAATGATGTGTGAATTTCACCTAATTCCTGTTTCCTTTTCCACTGGGTAAATTTGTGTCATGCAGGCTCCAATTGGGTATTAGCTTTGGAGGGGAACAAGCATACAAAGGCTAAGAGAAATTTTACATTCAAATTGAACAGAGAACATTAAGATGAACATCAAAGCAACTGTATGTATATAACAAGTAAGTTTATATCAAAGATTCACATGCAGTCATGCAATGGTTTTCTGAGGCCTTATGACTAACCAGCTCATGACATCAATTTTACTTTCAATTTTTGTTCAAGTAGTGGTGACGGAGATTGGAAAATTTTGAATTGAGAATTGGGAAAAATCAAGCCCAAATGCCATTGTGAAAGGGTCCCATATTTGACCCCTTTAGCCGCCCAAAATAATCCCTACACCAATTTACTCTTTTACCCAATACACACGATATCAAAATTTCCAATACTTTTCAAGTTTTTTAAAACAATTTAACAAAACCACATCATGTGATGCCCACACTGAAATTAGCACATTGAGCTAATTCCAATGAGGGGGTCACGTGATATGGTTTTGTTGATTTTTTTTTCAAGCACTCAATTGGTAAATTCCGCAGGTGGATGCTGATCCAATATGTCAAGTGTTGACAGTTTGTTTGTTGGTGTATAAGGTCACATATTTCTACACAATGGCTAATGGGGACCTCAGCATGTTTATAAAGTCAAGCCCAGCTAATCATTTGTACCCATGTTGCCTATTTTTGAGGACTTAACCACAGGCATTGGTGACTGGGTCCTATTTTACTCTAAAACAGAGCATGTTTACCACAGTAAACAAGCACTGCTTCACTTCCTGGGTTTCCCATGAGGATATGTAAAGTGCTAAACAGAACTTACCACACAGTAAGCAAGAACAGTTCCCCACAGGTAAATTATTAAAGCATAAATTTTCAATTACAGTTGTAATGAACCCAAAAGAATTTGCAACTCTTAACTGGTAAAGTGCTAGAAGCCCATATTTGGGTTTTATTCTGAAGAGCAGGTACCATAACATAAAGGCTTCCTATCCGGTGGAAGTGCTTCATATTATCTCTTCAAGTGAAATATTTTGTCTGTATGTATTTGCCTTGTTACAATTTATGGGAAAGTGCCATTTGGCACACTCTCATGAATTGTAACAAGGAAAAAACAGATGTGAAAATGTGAACCAAAAATAATTTAGCACTCTACCAGTTAATGAAGGTTTGATACTTGATAGTCAGAAGTGCTTAGATTTCCAATATTCATTTATTGGGGTTTAATGACACTTTTAACAGCCAGGATCACCTCATGTTGCACAGTTTTATGGGTGGTGGAAGCCGTCGTACTTGAAGAAAACCACTAAGCAGCAGTGAGCAACTGTCAGACTCCCCAACGTACTAACTCCACACAAGCAGGGTTAGCATTGCTTGAAGAGAAGTTTTCCATCAATGTGCAGTATGCCTTAGTACACAGTGCCACATGTGGGCAATTGGGATTAAGTGTCTTGCCCAAGGACACAATGCAGTTACCCTTGGTGGGGATTGAACCATGGGCCTTGTGGTTGAAGTCCAATGCCATAACCAAAGAGCCACCATGCTCCAGATTTCAACTATAAAGAGTGAAAACAAGAGCTATTGCTGAAGGCAATTCATACACCCACTGAAGTTCTGAACTGAAGAAGCATAAATCAATTAGAAAAAATCACGGAAAATATGACAAAGTAAGGGCTGTAGTTCAGATCAAACAAGTTCCATAATAATTTACTTAAGTTATGAAAGTTATGAATATTCTTGGACGGACTCACACATGGATGGATGGTCAGACAGACACAAAGATGCACAGACGGACGGACGCACGCATGTAATCCAGTATACCTCCCCATTTTCTTCGAAAGTGGGGGTATAAAAACTGCAAGGCAATGCTGTAAGTGCTATTCCAAATATGCAGTTACCTAATTTATTGTGCTCTTAGCTTCTTATGATTGTCACACAAGCGTGCAAATAAGCAGTCGGTCATTTGCAGAATGAGGTCCCCAGAGGGTGAATTTGCTGATGCTATATACAGTGGGCCAGTTTATCCTCTGGGTTCCTCTTTCTGTTCAGATTTGAGACCTTGATTCAGATTGAGGTTCATAGAGGATGAATTCAGTGATGCTACCCTACTGTGCAGGGTAGCATCACCAAATTCACCCTCTGGGGACCTCATTTTGCAGATGACAGTCTGCTTATTTTCTGGCTTGTTGTCACAAACTTTGCAATTGCAGATGGTGCCTTGTTGCCCTCAAAGAATGATGTTTTTTTCTTCAACCTCTTTTGTGATACCTGTCAGTTTTCTAATAGTCTAGTATGTCTTTTGATATTGGGATCATGATGGATAGACACCATCAGTAGGCCATAATACTGTAACAACTGAAAAGTGAATTTGATTCAAGATTTGATTCGGTTTCGAACCTTTTGCTTGATTTGGTTCAAGATTTGATTTGAGAGAAACATTGTGATTCGTCGGATGTTCTTACATTTGCCATAAAAAAGAGATTACATACTTTTTTGTTGCTTCTTTCAGACATGTCAGCCCATTTCTCATACCCATTCGAGTACCTCAAATTGCCAAAAATCTGACTATGAGAATATTTTAACAAAAACAGTAACACAAGGTAACATTTCTGTTTTCTGTAAAAACATTACAAGAATGTCATTTCGTTATAGCCTTGTGGTTCAGCAAAGCTGCTTGTTCGTGTAGACAAAGACTATTAAATTACTAAAAAAAATTTGAATGGTGGTTTTTCTTTCAAAGGATTATGCCTCTGCACATTGATGTCAAAATACCAAATTTTAAGTTGCTCATTTTTCCCACATTGCAACTAGAAATTTAGCAAGACTGACTTAGTTAAATTACTAGTTGTCTTATTGCAAAAAATTTGCAGGCTAAAATTTCAATATATATTTCAAATCGGCGTAAGAAACCTGTGATGTGAGTCAGGACCTTTCAATCTGAAGACTGATGCTCCAGGTATTGATCTTCCGTGCTACCTTCAGATTAACCCTTAAGGGCTGAACAAGTGTCTTGAATTCCACCAGCCCGCAGGCTTTATACAGCCAGAGGTCTAGCAGTGATTCATAGTTATGTCTTGGCTGCCTTTACAGGCAGCCAAGGCTGTAAATAGAAACCACTGCCTAGATAATTTGCCTCTTGTCAGCAGAACCTCCTCAGTATGGCATGTTAAGGGCATCAGTTCTGCAATAGTAAAAGTAGGAAATAAATCTTTAAGGGTTAAATGCGTATAGGCATTAGAAGATATTTATTTCCAGCAAAAGAACAATGGATATAATTTGGATTCCTAAAAATATTCTTTTAAACTGTGAAAATTTCACTGATAATCCTACATGCACAGAAACAACCACTGTTTCCAAGATGAATGCACCAATTTTTATAACCATGGGTGTCGGGCAAAAACTGAACAGTCCAAAACAGGCCTTTAAATTCTTCCCAAATAACGACGATAAACACTGTGCTCAAATAAGATAATAGCGCCCAAATTATGCGGAGTTTGAAACCCTTTCCAAAGTTTTGCAGTGTTTCGGCAAAAGCATGAGATCTATTATATTCATGTTTGTGGCATTTCTCAGTAAACACCATGCATAATTTACATTCAAATTTGGCTTGACACTAGGATACTAAGAAGCCTTCTCGAGTTAGTCGAGTAAACTTACATCAAATGATGGTGGAAACCAGTGATAATGGTGATGACCTATAACAAGGGGTTGTAAACTATCATTTTAAGATGGGGACCTAAAACCTAAAACAGATGTCAAGAAGAAAATACCAGTGATTTTTCTCCAACCATGGAGGCCACATCCATATTTGCCATTGTGCCCAAATTAGACTGATCTAAAGGTCTGGTCCAAAAATAATAAATAACATTTTTTGATCAGTTCTGTAGTGCACCATTATTATATGTTCACTAAAGAAGTGATCAAAAATTGTTAATATGTTATCATTTTTCAGATTTCTGATTACTAAACTTGTGTCAAGTACTCGTGAAAACAAATGATCTAACATGTTAAGCTCTGATTCCTGCAGGGCTTATAATTCATCTAAATTTGTGAGAATCCATTTGGATTCTCGTGAAAATGGTTGCAAGAATCCATACCTGCTATGACTGATCCGGGATCCCACCAGAACATCATGGTGAACTCTTGTTGTATACAGATGACACATGTCAACCCTTTACCCAACACAGCTTTTTAATTTTTAAAACATCAACTGAATTTTTTTTTAAAATAAACATACCAATAACACCTTACAAATACGGATGTCATTGGAAATGGCTCATTGAACTGGTTCCAATGACAATCATATATGTACAATTTTATTGACAAAGTGTCAGGATATTTCAGGTCATGTTAGTCTTTTACTGGTTAATTTGCTGCTGCTGTGTTAGATTGAGGGTTAAATTGACTAAATTCTTTTCATGCGAATCCCAGCAGATTTTCGTTGGTTTTGTTGTGCGAACCTTTGCATGAATCGATTCTCTGATTTTCGATGAAATATAAGCCCTGTTCAAGTGAGTTTAACCTTTACCATTCACAAATTTTCTTGAATAACCAAAAATTTTCATCATTTGTTTGTTTTCAAGATATAGTTCACCATATCTCATTGATACAGGTACGACAAACCCATTTCAATGAAGAGTCATAAGCTATGTTTTGGAGGCAAAGATTAAAGAAAATATGAAAATTTGAATCTGGGATTCTTCTGCCCTCTTTGGGAAAGGGGCCCCAATCCATTGGGACAATTTGCGTGATGGGGGATCCAATTGGAAATTTGTTTTGGGTGGGGGGGGGGGGGGGGGGGGGGGGGGGGGGGGGGGTGAGGGGGGGGGGGGGGGGACATACAAAGACTGAGAAATTTTACATTCGAATAGAACAGACAACATTAAGACCAATACCTCAGCAATGACATACATACTACAAGCAAGTTTTGTATACAAGAGAGGGCCACAAGGGGCCTTAATCGCTCACCTGCCAAAGTGGTTCAAAGTATTTGGAGTCACATTCAGTCTGACATGGTTCATCAACATTACAAAGGAATGAAGTCATGAAAGGCAAATTTTATGGAAAAACACTATGGAATGGACCTGAACAAACCTAAACCTAACATGCCGTCCTGCAACCTCCCCCCCCCCCCCCCCCCACCCCCCACCCCCCAACCACCCCACTCCACCACGGGCTTAAACTGAACAAACCTGAATCTGATCCCCCTTGAGATGTCATATACCAAATATAAAAGAATTTTGACTGGTGGATCTGAAGAATAAAAGTTTTAAAGACATTTTCTCATATTGCTCTAAGTTAAAATTTGGGCTCAAATAGGGAGCCTAAATATTAACCCAGGGACCCAATTTGAACAAATTTGAGTTTTAGCCTCCAAGAGATATTGTATACTAAATATGAAAGGATTCTGACTGGTGAATCTTGAAGAAGAAGATTTTTAATGAAATTTCCTCAAATTTCACCAAGTTAAACTTTGGGCTCCAATAGAGAGCCCAAATTCTAACTCAGGGTCCCAATTTGAACAAATCTGAATCTGACCCCCCTAGAGATGTTGTATACCAAATATCAAAAGATTTCAACTAGTGGATCTGAAGAAGATTTTTAATGAATATTCCACATGTTGCACAAAGTTAAAATTCAGGCTTCAATAGAGAGACCAAATCTTCACCCAGGGACTTGGTTTGAACAAACTTGAATCTGACCCCCTAGAGATGTTGTACAACAAATATGAAAAGATTCTGCCTGGTGGATCTGAAGAAGATTTTTTTTAATTTTTGAAAACATTTATGGGTGCCATCAGAGTTATGCCCCTTGTGGTGCCCCCTGTGGGTGCGGCAAGTTTATTTGAACAAACTTGAATTGACATATGATAAGGAACATGCACACCAAATTTGGTTCAATTTGGTCCAGTAGTTTGTGAGAAGTTGATAATGTACAGTTCACGACGGACGACGACAAGTGATAAGTAAAGTTCCCTTCGGTGAGCTAAAAACAGTCACATGGAATCATATTCATGCAATATCTATCAAACTGTTCTTATTCTATAAAAGCAGAACTTGTCATTTGCCTTGGAATTAAGAGACTCTGTTAGGCAAGTAATTGAAATTTAATGGACAATTGGCGTCCTGAACTGGGTGGTCATAAGGCCTCAGAAACCCAATGGTTTTCTGAGACCTTATGACTTCCCAGTTCAGGGCACATGTTGTGCACTAATTTTACTTTTGTGTGGTAACTGAGATTGGGAAATCTGGGGGGTTAAGAATTGGGAACAATCACGCCCAAATGTCACTGGGAAAGGGTCCCATAAACAATCCCTGTAGATGCCCAAAAGTATCCCTGTGAATGATATTTTGTGAATACTGCCTGCCAAATGTGGTTTTAAAGTAAAGTAAAAGATTATTGAGTCTGTATTCAAGTGGATTCATGAAAGTAGATTTTCAGACAATGCAATCAAATGACTATTTTCAATGAAAAGGATAATGTTCAATGTTTATGAAATGATTATGAAATAAGACAAGAATTGTGATAATGGAGAATATGTTAAGCTCTGTACCCAACATGCAATGTTTTCAACAAGAATAATTCGAGGTGTAGACTGTACTGAAGAACTGAGGTCTGGGTTTGTGTGGCCCTCAAAGTTAATGCATGTCAACAAAAGTTACCAAGTTACGGTAAAATCATTCCAAAATGAGTCATCCTACCAAGTTACAATGAAATCCGTTCATAAATACAGACTTTTTAAAGGAATCTAGGTCATGTGCCGGTCTGGCGGTCCCGGTTGATCGATCGCGACCAAAATAGGATAGTCTCATCTAGGTATTATACTGAGTTATCCTACCAAGTTACAATGAAATCCCTTCATAAAAACAAGAGGCCCCCATGGGGATTGAGGTTCTCACATGACCAAAGTTGTTTAAAGAATGATTTAATTACCATCTATGACTAGTTAACACAATAGAGGTATAATATACTACTCAAAGTTTGCTAAGCACCACATATTTGACACATCATTGTGAAATTTTCTTGTGAAACCTTAAAAAATTTATAGTAATTTATATATTTTTTATACTTACCAATGACCCAGACTTAGCTGGTGCTAACTCTAAAATATCTAGGGCCAAATGCAAATTCCCCCCCCCCCCAATCCCCAAAATTTGCATCTAAAACCTAAAATCACATGTCCTATATGGTCCTCCATACTTTTACTCCACTGCGCATGCACAGAGCCAAGGAGGTCTCGAAACTGCCACCAAAAGTCATTCTTATAACCAGTGCCTGGTAAGCGTTATGTACTCAGCGGGGAGGTATGAGTTCCCAACTCCTGGGAGGGCCATCCCCGTCTGGGTCATTGGTAAGTATAAAAAATATATAAATTACTATAAATTTTTAAGATTTTTATACTGTACCAATGACCCAGACTTAGTTGAATAGTAAAAAGGTTGGAGGGCCTAGGACATAAGGAAAATCCAATCGACTCAATTACCTATAACCAACCTATCCCCTCAATGAGAAAAGGAGAGATAGGCTAAATGTATCTTTCTTATTTGTATCAAAAAAGAAAGACACAACACCAATCTGTAATTGAGCACAATAACATCTAGTATAACCCTTTATACTAATATTTTTTAAGGAAAGCCAATAAATAAGGGAGTCTAGCGAAATGAGACTCTATATACTCATTTAAAAGTGTTAGAAGAATGTATATTAACACCCAATTAATCACGTGATATATACAGATACTTCACACCAATCAACACTTAAAAAATATTACACTGATGAGTAAACATAAGCTTTACCCTTTAAAATCATCTCGGAACCGACTCGGAATAACTGACTCCAAGGGAGGTATTCCCTTGCTTTACACTACAAAGCAGGTGACCCAAGGGAACACCCGCCCACCCCTCCCCCTTTCCCTTGTCCTGTATCAAATACTCCAGAGCAAAGAGGGTAGCAGGACAAAGTCACTGCCGGAACCGAAAGCCTATACACATAAAGTTGCCACTGTTTAGTAGACATTCTGAGTAATAGATCTGCAGAAAGGACTCAATATTCTCAGACACAAAATCGTGAAAATGGAGGGCTAAGACCAATATGTAGCCCTCATTAGATCTGTAATATCAACATTATTAGCTTAAGCCTATGATGTAGAAGAACTCTTACTTCATGAGCTTAAAACCAACGCACAGACTGCTGAATGAAGATATAATCATTAGCAGAACTGATAGCAGATTGAATCCCTCTGACCATAGAATGGACCGCAATGTGGAGGAAGCTTCCACGGCATGTCCCACAACAGACGCCTGAGTAAATTAATCCTCAGTCTTTGTGGATATAGAGGAGCTACCAACAGAATTGCATTGAAATAATTACATTGAGCAATATCTGCTAAATCAACGGCATTGGAAGATACGTATATCTTATTATTCCGTTTCACAAGATCGATTGAGCGTTTACTGCAAATGCTCGAAAATCCAAACATTGTGACATCTACATCTGCAAATGATTGTTGAGATGCGTCGCGAAAAAGTCGATCATTGGCCGCTCTCCTGGTAGCAGAATCCGCACATCGTTCTGAAGCGTTAACTCGTTGCCACACCTCTGAAGAATGTCGTCCAGGTAGGCCGACGTTACCGCAGACGAATGAGCTCGGAAATGAGTCATTACCGAGTTCGTTATTCGAGTGAAAGCCCAGGAACTAGATTCAGACCGAAATACATTGGTCGGTGCTGAAACACAATTCCTATGATAAAGAAGCAAAGATAATTTCTGAACGCCTGATGTACAATGACGTGAAAGTATGCAACTAGAAATCTATGCATGTAGCATAGTCGTACACCTGAATACTCGCTCTGACCGATCAGATGGACTCCATATAGAAACTTGGAGTCACGATCAGCTTGTTATCCAGCTCAGAATATGAGTGGACGGAACGAGCCGTCTGGTTTGGAACCAGAAAAGGATGGTTGTAGAAGCCTGAAAATTCCTGGATTCTACGATCTCTATCGCGATCATTCCAGAAGAGACTGTACTTCTGATGGAAGCGAGCGTCTATTCTACTGACTGACATAAGCTGAGTCCAAGTTGGACTCCGAGTTAACAGAGGATTTCGTTTGAGGAACAATTAATCCTTCAGAAATCACCCCTTGAAGCCAAGGGACATCCGTAATCTAATCCCAAATCATTGAGAAACTCGACAGTCTTCCGCTCACTAGTACACGATAGAGGTTAAAACCATTACCTCCTAGTCCTGAGAGGCTTATGGAAGTAGAAGCCATGTCCTCCATGGCCCGCACCTTGCCTCGTCAACCTAGGGGCATCTGACCGGATGTCTCGGTCAGAATTACGGCCCCTATCTGAGTCGCTACCCTGACGGTCTCTAGAATAAGCCTTAGAGGATGCATAGGAACCTCTATAGGAACTTCCCTTGGCGTATTCGTCCCAGAAGTGCCTGTCTTACTCTTCTCTGCTGAATCCGACTATATGGAAGCTAATTAATAGCAGAGAGTCTAAAGCTTTCTTAGTTAACTGATCATAAACTGCGGAAAGCTTGCCGTCGAAAAAAACTCTCCGGAGACCGGAGCGACTCTGAGAGAGTTTTTCACCTTACTATCTACACGCGTGGATGTAGCCAGGGCCGCTTCACGTCTAACCAACTCCATATTGCCACTAAAGGACAGAGTTTTACGTGAGGTCCTTGAAAGAACTCTTAAGGAGGTTGTACATCCTACAATTCTTTTTCGTTTAGACGTAATGATAACGTTCTGGTAAGGTGATCTGCATTTGATTATGCGTCTAAGCTGTCCCTGCTAGACGATATTGTTATTTCCAACATCGTGGTTGAAACTGACATAGACAACAGTAAAACAATACTAGTTCCTGAACTGGTCGTCTGGACGCAGAGAACTCTCAGAATGCTCTGTCCTGCCGTTTCAAAATATTCAATGAAATGATGAAAGGCAGATGTAGAGCCTATTGCCGATAAGAAACCTGACCTGCCCATTTAGGTAGCAAGTTGTATAAATATAGCGTCATTCAACAGATCAAATGTCCGTGAAACATATCTGGACTATGTCGGAACAGAGGGATGATGTCCCTAAACCGATTAAGAATTCTATATCCAGTGGCGCTATCCGTTTCTTATCCGGGAACGCAGCATTTTGGTCCAGAGGAACAACGTCCGATGATAATGCCGGATGCACTCTACGACAATTATGTTGGTCCGAAAAGAGAAAATACAACTTATCCGTATCCCTTTCACCATCCTGTCGGACCACTTGAAAATCTTGGTCGTCCGTGCCTGAACCTGCAGCGGAACGTACCAACCCAGCTTCGTCGGATAATTCCTGATCTGACAGAGATACTGTCAGATGCTGGGACGCTGCGATAATTTGTGCTATCTGCAATAGCATATCCGCAACAGAGGCCTGTGGAGCTGCGCTCTTATTTGATTTAGCCGCTGGAAGCTCTTTGGACGTTCACTCCTGCATACCTCTAATATGGGAACGTCCGGAGAATGAAGGAAGGCCTCATATCCTTGGCTACCGGATGGCGTGACCTGGTCGCCGTAGAATCCCTGAACGGCGATGTTGGTTGAATATCACAGGTCACATAGCCAAGGTGCGGTCGCGTGAGGATGAGGAAGCCGAAAGAGCAGTCTCTCTGGACTGTCTGTGCAACGGAGGGTCCCGAGCGGTAGACGTATACTCCGACTGAGGAACGTTTTGTACCACAACATCTGAGCCCAGATGTTGTAATACGAGAGAGGGACCTCTCTCGCTTGCAGCCCGGATGGACCTGGACGAGCTAGGAACTGGACTTAATAGGCTTCCTCCGTACCATCCTCATATCCATCGTCACTGGGTGTGCACATTGTATTTTATAGTGCTCACAACACCCATATCTCCTTCCTAGACCGCAACGGACAAACCCGGGTGCTGAGCCATTCGGTGAATGGTCGAGACACCGGGCGAGCTAGCGGACGCCAACGCCATCGATAGTACTAGGGAACTCCAGGCAACTGACGTATCTACATGAGCACTTTTGCCGCTAACTCTTCATTTGACTGTGACAACGGAAGCACACTTTATGAAGACATCATGGTAACATCACCCTGTTTATGTTACTCCATGAGACCTGTGGAGCCGCGGCCCTACATGAATTATCCGCTGGAAGCTCCCGGGACGTTCATTCCTGCATTTATATAATAAGCAAACGTCCCCACTGGAAAGGTCTCGTATCCTTGGCTAGCAGATGGAGTGACTTGGTCGACGTGTATTCCTTGGTTGGCGAAGAAGAGCACCATGGACGTTCAATCCTGCATTTATATAATATGCGAACGTCTTCTGGAAATCTGTGGTCACATAGCCAAGGTGCGGTCGTGTGTGTTGACGAGGATGAGGAAGCCAATATAACAGCCATGTCGGACTGTCATGCGACAGAGCATCCCGAACAGGAGGAGTGGACGTGAGCTCCGGCTAAACGAACAACATACAACAACATTGCAGCACAGATGTTGATGCAAGAGAGAGGGGGCCTCTCTCGCTCACGGTCCAGGGTACCTGGATGAGCTAGCTATCGAACTGACAGGCTTCCTCCGTACTATCCTTGGATCCGTCATTGCTGGGTGTGCACATCTGAAGTTTTATAGTGCTCACATCACCCAATCTGCTTCCCTGGACCGAAATGGACTAACCCGGGTGCCGTACCATTCTTATTTCCTGGTGAATGGACGCGACACCGGGCGGACTAGCGGGCGACAATGCCTTCGATAGAACTAGCTAACTCCCAGCAATTGACGTAATACCTTGAGCACTTCCCGCTAGCCCTAATATTGCAACGACGGAGACAGTTATTGAAGACATTACGGAAACATCACTCTGAGTTCTGAAAAAGAAACTGATAATATATAGTGATCGTACGGAGTGAGGGACTGTATTGGATCTCTCACCGCAATAAAATACCGTGACACAAGTGTCCAACGTTGTCATATCAATAAACACACACAGAGCAAAAATTAATGCGACTACACTGACTATAAGAAACACAATGAAATTGTGAATTAGAGGAAGATATCCTCGAATTACGATAGAAGAATATTTTTTCATATTATTCGCACTAACTCTTGAAATGAACATACATAATATATTATAATTCATTATAACATTTCAAAAGAAAATAATGTTCAAAAAAAAAAATGGGAACCCTGAGCCCAAAAAAGCCTAAGTGTGGACAAAAATTTTAAATCATTTTGAAACAATTAATGTAACACTTACGGACAGTAATCATTGTCAGAAGTAACAGTTGTCAACATAAGCAAAAGTGTCAACAACCCGGAAACATGACTCCAGGCACTAAAACAAACAGGGCCCGAAATCAGTTACCAATTTAAACACTATCTAATGCAAAACAGAGGCTTCCAGAGAAGAAACTGTAGAACATCAGATGATAGATGCAGACCAAAATGCCTAAACACCCCAAGGGTGAGGACGTAAACATGGGGAAAAAACAGAAAATAATTCTGTTTCCAAGCCAAAACTCCCCCAAAAAATTTAGTAATAAACATTACAAAAAATAAGCCAAAAGCATGGAAGAATAGCTAGGGGGGAATAAAGGAAATGGAGAGAGGAAACACTAATTAAACAATGGAAAATTCATAGCAAGAATGACCACAATAAGGTCATGTCACGAAAATAGGTAACATGAATAATTTCGTAAAATAATTATAAGTTACAGCCCTGAACACTTGTTTCCACTGTTTTTTCCTCTCCACGTTCTATTTCCACCATATATCCACCATTTCTCTCATAATTATGCGTCTGGCATCCTTTAAACTGAGATTTACAAGCACAAATATCAGTCAGTTGTAACTGAATTGAGGGCCAAACAAAGAATGACTTTTGGCGGCAGTTTCGAGACCTCCTTGACACTGCGCATGTGCAGTGGAGTAAAGTATGGAGGACCATATAGGACATGTAATTTTAGGTTTTAGATGCAAATTTTGGGGATTGGGGGGTAAAATTTGCGTTTGGCCCTAGATATTTTAGAGTTAGCACCAGCTAAGTCTGGGTCATTGGTACAGTATAAAAATATTTGCGATATTTTTGGTGGATATGATTGAGGAATGTATTGAGATGGTCCCCAGTGTTTACATTAGCTCTTTTGACAGGCAGACTTTTCGTGACAGTCATGGAAGCATGCACCCCATGATTTCCATGGTGTTTTCGTGTACTGTCTTCATGCACGAGAAGTGTAGGGTATTCAGTCTTCATTTCAACACAAACCCTTGTGATTTAATGATTGAATATGGCATATGCAAATGTAAGAAGACATTTGTCTGAGGCAGAAATGTGGTGGGCTGTAGGGATGGTGGAACAAGGGCTTACCCATCGTCAGGTTGGTGAAGGCCTTGATGTGCACCATACGATGATCACCAGAGCCTGGGCAAGATGTCAGCAGTATGGTACACCAGTCAGACGACATGGTGGTGGCAGAGACAGGGCAACATCTGCAGCTGAAGACCAGTTTTTGATCATTCAGGCCCATAGGAACTGCTTTAACACAGCAACTCCAGCTTCGCAGTGACCTTCAGAATGCATCCGGGGTAAATGTTTCGACGCAGACTATCCAGGCAAGGTTGCACGAAGGTGGTCTTCGATCGAGAAGACCAAGTATTCGCATTCAAGTGTCCCAGAACCACCGCCAGGCACGATGTGAATGGGCCATGGATCACGTTGGATGGACCAGAAAAGATTGACGACCTGTCCTTTTTACAGATGAGTCAAGGTACTGCCTTGACAACACAGATAAGCATTCTAGGATATGGAGAAGACCAGGAGAGTGATTCCATGCAGCCAACATTGCTGAGCATGACCGCTATGGTGGAAGGTGAATAATGGTCTGTGGCGGCATCAGCTGGGATGTACGTACAGAGCTCTGTGTCCTTAATCATGGTACAATGACTGCACAGCAGTATATTGATGAGATCCTGGATGCCCACATCAGATTGTATGCGGGATAGATTCATTCTGATGGACGATAATGCCCATCCTCATGTTGCCCATGCTCCCCCGGGAGTACCAACAGAGGGAGGGGATTGAGTGTATGGACTGGCCAACTAGATCTCCTGACCTCAATCCAATCGAACATGTCTGGAATGAGTTGCAGCTTACAAAGAAGTGTCCAGGAGCATGGTGCCATTCTAGTCCAAGAATGGAACAACATCCCACAAAGGACCATCTGGAACCTGATTGGGAGCATGAGAAGGCGTTGTCAAGCTGTAATTAACAATAATGGGTCTCATACTCGATACTGAACCCATATCAGTTCGCTCCATCAACTTTTTGGCAAATTTGAAAAATTTCCTCTTTTCCCAATAATATCCATTTTCCATGGTTATCGTATTCAAAAGCAAAAAAACAATGTCAAACACAAACAAATCTTAATTTCTGTGCTTAAATCATTAAAGATATAATTAAATATAAAATATATACACTTTTCATAACAATATTTCAACTAAAACGTAAAACAGGTAGTTGGACATACTTGGTGCTTAGCAAACTTTGAGTAGTATAGAAACAAACATGAAAAAATAGCATAAAGGATGAAATATAATAGTTCTAATATTGCATGTTTGTGGACAAGAAGTCGTGCAAAGAGTTTAATGACATGTTGTTGTTGTCCACACAACCGTATACAATTTTGCTACGGATTTCAAAATAGCATGTGCTACCCGAGAAAGTCAAATTGAATGGGTGACCGACAATTTTCTTTGTGTTATGTTGTGCTAGAGAGCTTGGGTTATTGAGAAAACATGCTAGTTTTTGTCTTCCGAAATTTTAAAAAATGCCAAGGTTAACTAAAAATCAGAGGTTGCATGCCATTGGTATGCATAAGGCTGAGATACATCCAGATGAGCTCGCTGCTGAGTTCGGAGTCACTGTGGCCACTATTTACAGCCTCATTGGAAGGTATAGAACCACTGGATCTACTGCCGACCGACCGCGTTCAGGTCGACCAAGAGTTATGACCCCTGCACAAGACCGACACATCAGGACATCTCACTTGCAGGATCGCTTCCTTCCAGTGACGAGGACAGCAGCAATTACTCCTGGTAGAACTAACAACAGAATCAGTGCACAAACTGTCTGCAACAGACTCGCTGAACACGGCATCTGAAGTAGGCGTCCATACCACAGACCAATCCTTACCCGTCACTGTACTGTCAGAATGGAATGGGTACATCAGCGTGTTCACTGGACTCAGTTCTTTTTAGTGATGAGTCATGATTTTGTCTATGGCACGCTGATGGTAGGGCAAGAGTGTATCTGAAGAAGATTTTTGAAGAAAACTAAAAAAAAAGTTTGGGCCACCATAGGGAGCCCACATATTAACCCAGGCACTCGATTTGAACAAACGTGAATCTAACCTCACCCCCACCCCACCCCACCCCACCCCAAGATGTAGTATACCAAATATTAAAGGATTCTGACTGGTGAATCTGAAGAAGATTTTTAAAGATAATCCCCCATATTGCAATAAGTTAAAACTCAAGCTTCCATAGGAAGCCCAAATATTAACCGAGGCACTTAATGGGAACAATCCTGAATCTGACGATCATAACAATGATGTGTACCAAACATTCAGAGATTCTGACTGGTGGCTCTGAAGAAGAAGATTTTTAAAGATTATTTCCCATATTGCCCTAAGTTAAAAATTTGGGCTCCTGTATTGAGCCCAAATATGAAACAATGGGCTCCATCAGAAGATTCTGATCAGTGGTTCTGGAGAAAATATTTTTTAAATCTTTTACAAATATGCTGACTTTTCGATGACATACCCCCCCCCCCAGAACACATTGACACAACTGATGGCATGTTTTTTTACCATTCAATTCCACTGGTCCTGGGGATGGTTCATACCATATAACAGATCTGTGTTCTGTGTGGTTTGGGAAACATGGGTGTTTGAAAATATTTCTATTTTTAGCTCCTGGGGATTCCCACTGGGACACAGGAAACATTTTTTTTGCATGAGTTAAGTACTTAAGACTCAATAATACAGCATATCAAATTTGGTTTAAAGCAGACCATCGGTTCAGAAAATAGAAAATTGGGCCAAAAATCTTGCCCCTCCCATTACAAAGGCAAATATTGCTCCACGAACTTTGTTTGAACAAACCTGATTTTACACCTCAAAGGAAGCTACATACCAAATATCAAGTCATTGTACCTACTGGTTCATGAGAAGATTTTTTTTTTAAATTTAGAGGATTTTCCCCCACCCCCAAGACTAACAGTGACCACCCAGCCACAGGTGCCCCCGAACTATGACCTTGATCTGTGACCTTGACCTTCATCGAAAAAAAACATTTTGTGTGTGACACATCAAAATCCCCATAAGCAACATGTATGCCAAGATTCAACAAAATCCAACGATGCATCTCAGAGGTATGGTGCGGACACGAAAATCTTCCTGATGGACAGACAGATGGAAAATGACAAACACTATATGTCCCCCGAACATTTTTTCGGGGGTATAAAAATGCAATGTCAGAACAAGCAATCACCTCAAATTTAACTTAAACGTGGTTCAATGGTTTAGGAGAGGCAGGTACAAACACCATGTTCACGGACGCCGGACGATGAGTGATCACTATAGTCATCCTGACTTTCAGTCAGCTGAGCTAATAACCTGTAGACAGTGCTAAGGAATCTAAGATCTCATGCCCATGGGGTGGTAATGGCTGACCGTTCATGATCAAAATAGGACCATCTCATCCTACCATTTTACAATGAAATCCCTTCATAAAGACGACCTGTAGACTGTGATAAAGCCTTTTGGCTTTTGAGCCAGCACAGCTGTCATAGTTTACCGATCACGACCAAAATGGGCGTTCTCATCTACTCTTGACTTCGAACCTGCATATGAAATTTTGTGATGATCGGACAAGAACTACAAGGTGTAGCCTGTGCTAAAGAAAATGTCAACAGACTAAAAGACTCACAGACTTCCACATGCGTGATGGCAATAGTTTATCTTGACTTTTGTCAAGTTAAGGTAAAAATCAGTCCTCTATATATAAAAATCCCCACAAACCTTCAAGTCAGAGAACTGCTGTTGAATTTTTGGTCTTTCTTGACGAAATTTGTCTATTTCTTCCTTAAGTTTTGTTTCCCTCCTCTCTTTTCTTCGTTCATCCATCCTCTTGTCAACTGACTCATATATGGCATCAGCTTCCTCATCATCTTTGTCATATGGATCTTTGGAGCACAAGCTACCACCATACCCTGAAAACTAAACAAAGCTGAGAAATAAAAAGAAATTCTCTTATCCAGTGTACCGATCATTCACAAGGGCGGCGCTGGTAAGTCGTATCAGGTTTTTTTCAGGGTTTGAGTAGAGGGTGTGTATTATACGAAAGTTAAAAAATTTATAGTAATTTATATATTTTTTATACTTACCAATGACCCAGACTTAGCTGGTGCTAACTTTTAAATTCTAGGGCCAAACACAAATTTCCCCCCCCCCCCTCCCTTTCCCCCCCCCCATCCCAAAATTTGCATCAAAATCCAAAAATTAGATGTCCTATGTGGTCCTCCATACTTTTGTCCTTTGCACATACGCAGTGACCAGGAAGTAACAAAATTAGAGCCAAATCCTCATTCTTACAACCAGTGCCTGGTAAGCGTTATGTAATCAGAGGGGAGGTATGAGTTCCCAACTCATGGGAGGGCCATCCCCGTCTGGGTCATTGGTAAGTATAAAAAATATATAAATTACAATAAATATTTTAACATTTTTATACTGTACCAATGACCCAGATTTAGCTGAATAGAAAAAAGGCTGGAGGGCCTAGGACATAAAGGAAAATCCAATAGGCTCAATTACATGTAAACAGAATTATCCCCTCAAGGAGAAGAGGAGAACAGGTTTTACATGTATCATTCTTGTTTGTACCAAAAAAGAAAGACACCATACCATTCCGTAATTGAGCACAATAACATCAATGATCTCTATTAACATCCAGTATAACCCATTATATACTAATCTTTTTAAAGGAAAGCCAATAAATAAAGATAGTCCAGAGAATGAGACTCTTTATACTCATATAAAAGTGTCCGAGGATTGTATATTAGCGCTCGTATGACACGTGACATATACAAATGCTTCACACCGAGCTACACTTTAAAAGTATTACATAAATGAGATAGACATTAGCTTTACACTTTAAAACCATCCCGGCAGACTCGGAATTACTGACTCCAGAGGAGGTATTCCATTGCTTTTCACTATAAAGCAGGTGATATAAGGGAACACCATCCCCCCCCCCCCCCCACCCTTCCCCTTGCTCTGGGTCAAATACCCCAGAACGAAAAGGGCAGCAGGACAGAGTCACTACCGGAACAGAAAGCCTGCATAACTATAGTTGCAACTGTTTAGTGGACGACATTCTGAGCAACAGATAAGGGACTTAAACATGGAAGGTCGCCAGAAATGGACTCAATATTCTAAGATAAAAATTTGTGAACATGGAAGGCTGAGACCAATATGCAGACTTCATCAAACTGGTAATAGCGACACTATTAGCATAAGTCCAAGACAGCGCTCTTACTTCATGCGTCAAAATCTTAAGCACAGACTGCTGAGATGAAGATAATTTTTCATAAGCAGTACGGATAGTTAATTGAATCCACCTTGCAGTAGAATGGACTGTAATGTCCTTTCTATTAGGCAGCAGAGACAGAAAGAAATGCTTACGTCCCTTTCTGATTAACTCAGATCTACGTTTGTAAACACGCATGGCTCTAACTGGACAGAGCAAAGGCCTATGACCGTCTGAAGATGGAAGAGCCTTAATAACAATAGGTTCAGGATACTTATTAGGAGCCTGATTCATAGCCATAAATCCAATATTAGTAGTTATAGTAATAGTATTACCAACACTACGATAGTGAGAATCATCAACCGATAGTGCATGAAGTTCACTAACTCTTCTGGCAGAAGAGAAGGCTAAGAGAAAAGCTGTCTTATAAGTTAAGAATTTGAAGTCCACTGTATCAAGAGGCTCAAATGGCGCTTCTTTTAGCTTCAGAAGAACCCAAGCTAAATTCCACTTAGGAATTAACCTAAGGGCTCTAGGTCTATTTATCGAAAAGTTTTTCACTAACTTAGATAAAGAGACATTAGATCCAATCTGTAAGCTATCATGATGAGCATAGGTATCCGATAGCATAGACCTATAACCCTTAATGGTTATAGGCTGCAATTTGATCTCGTCAAACAAGTAGACCAAATAATTAGCAATGTCTGGAATGGAGGGATCATAAATATCAATATCAATGATCTCTACACCACCAATAGAAAACCTTCCACTTAGCAGCATAATTTAGCGAAGAGGAGGTCCTACAGTTAGAAATTGCGTCCACTGCTCATCCTGTAAAATGCTTGTCGTGCAAGAAGGATTGCACAACGGAAATACATGAAGGTTGAGGCCTTGCGGGTTGTGATGCAGTGTGCGCGATAACCCCTGCAAAAGAAGGTCCTCCTGTGGAGGAAGCTTCTGCAGAATGTCTCACAACAGACACCGGAGTAGATTTATCCATGGTCTCTGGGGTGACAGAGATGCTACCAACAGAATCTAGCATTGAGATTGCTTGATTTTCAGCAATATCTGCTGAACCAATAGAGCTGAAGGATACGCGTAACCTATCATTCCGCCCCAAGATATTGAGAGAGCGTCTACTGCAAACGCTCGAGGATCTGGGCATGGAGACACATACGTCTGCAACTGATTGTTGAGATGTGTCGCAAATAAGTCTATCATTGGACGATCCCATAGGTAGCAAATCTGATTAAATACTCGTTTGTTGAGAGTCCATTCTGATGGCAACATACAGCCTTTCCAAGAAAGGGAGTCCGCTAGTACGTTCAGACGACCCGGAATATGATGGACCGATAGAAGAACTTGATGCTCTAGGACAAACAGAAGGATTCTTTCCATTAGACTGAACAACGGAATGAAAGGAGTGCCTCCCTGGTTCCGAATATACGCTACTACCGTCAAATTGTCGGACAGAAATTGAACATGCGAATTCTGAATGATGTTCATCCACTGACGTAGCGCAAGCCAATTGACATCATCTTTTGATGTTCATGTGCTTGTTTAGGAACTGCAGATCCCAAAGACCCTGGCACCTCGAATCTGATGGGCTCAAAGTTGCACCCCACCCGTTTGACTCGCATCCGTCAATATCATAAAAATTGCGACATCGACGCCGTAGCTGCAACGGGTGGTGCAATCTGCAAGTCCAAAAAATATTCTCTGGGGCAATTTACAGGTGATGGTGAAAAAAAAACAAGAAAAATATTTGGAACAACATTTGCATCGGTCATGGGCTAGACATGAATGAGATACACTTGCATATCAAATACGAAGTCATTCCACCAGGTAGTTTGACAGTTATTCTTTTAGAAACTCGTTAGTCACAAAATTCTAAGTTCATCACAGGCCATAACTCCACGAAAAATATTTGGAACAACACATGCATTGAACAGTGGCTAGACATCAATAAGATACACTTACATGCCACATATAAAGTCATTCCATTAAGTATTTCAAAAGTTATTGAGTTTTGAAACTCGTTGGTCACAGACAGACCGACCGACCGACCGACCGACCGACAGACAGACAGACAGACATTGCCACTTATAGAGCTGCTAGTCGCAGCTAAAAATCAGATCCGGCAGTTGCAGTGGTATTCCCTGAGTTAACCAATGAATATCTGCCCAAGTATGAATCTCATGTTTCACATGATTCGACAAGACGATGTTCGTTCGAGTGAATGAGTCTTCACACTCCAATTCTGAGATAAAATATATATGGAGTGGACGATTGCGTAGCCGCTCCATCGGAATAAGATCCGCAGCGGGTCCGCACAAACCTGTTAGTCTCATGAATTCTATCGCTGTTACATCTGAGTGAAGACAAAAGCGAGCGTAACAACTGACTAATATCGCTCTAGTTAACGGCAGACGAACGAAATTGTTGTGCGTCTCTAAGCTCATTGCCACGTGGGTGAATGATTTGGACGACACTAGATCCGACTTCTTTTCGTTTACTATGAAACCGAGACGTCAGAGCAATTGAAGCAGACTCGTTCTGAGGCATTAACTTGCTCCTGTAACCCTGAAGAATGTCGTCCAAGTAGGCCGACGTTAACCACAGCCGAATGAGCTCGGAAATGAGTCATTACCGAGATCATTATTCGAGTGAAGGCCCAGGGCGCTAGATTCATTCAGACCAGAGTATCATTGCTCGGAACTGAAAACAACTCCTGGGACAGCAAAGCGAAGGTACTTTCTAAACGCCAGATGTACCATGACGTAGAAGTACACAACCTTGAGATCTATGCTTGCAGCATAATCGTTCACTCGAGTGCTCGCTCTGACCGATCGGATGGTCTCCATATAAAATTTTGGAGCCACGATCAGCTTGTTTATCCAGCTCAGATCTATAACTGGACGAAACGAGCCGTCTGATCTTGGAACCAAGAACAGGTGACTGCAGAAAACCTGGTTTTCTACGATGTCTATAGCATTCTTGTCCAGAAGAGATTGAACTTCTGATAGAAGCGAATCACTCTTCTGAACGTTTAAAGGAAGCTGAGACCAGCGTGGACTTCGAGTTAACAGAGGTCTTTCCTTGAAGGACAGTTTTAGACCTTCGGAAATAACCCCTTGCACCCATGGGTTGTCCGTAATTGACAACCAATTGGTTAAGAATCTCGACAGCCTTCCGCCCCCTGGAATGCAATAGAGGTTTAGACCATCACCTCCTGGCCCTGCGAGGATTGCAGGAGGAGAAACCACGTCCTCCACGACCCGCACCTCGCCCAGTCGACCTAGGGGCATCTGACCGGTTATCTCGGCCAGCACTACGACCCCTATGTGAGTCGCTACTCTGACGGTCTCCGGAGTAAGACGTAGAGGCTTTCTTAGATCCTCTATAGGAACTTCCTTTGGACGTATTCGCCCCTGAAGTGCCTGCCTTACTCCTCCCTGCTGAGTCCGACTTTTTCAAAGCGGAATTAAAAGCAGAGAATCCGAAGCTTTCTTAGTAATCTGATTATAGATTGTAGAAAGCTTAACGTCGAAGAGAAGCTCTCCTGAGACCGGAGTGACTGGAAGAGAGTTTTTCACCTTACTATCCACTCTTGTGGATGCAGCCAGGGCAGCATCACGTCTGACTAACTCCATATTGCCACTGAAAGGGCAGAGTTATACGTAGAATATGCTATAGCCCTCGAAAGAACTCTTAAGGAAGTTTGAACATCCTGGAATTCTTTCCCTTCGAGACGTAATGATAACTCTCTGGTAAGGTGATCTGCGTACGATAATGCGTCTAAATTAATTCTATTAGACGAGATTGTCGTCTCCAGTATACTGGAGTTAATAGACATGGACGCCGGCAATGACACTTCCAGGTCTTCAGCCTGGTCGTCCAAACGCAGAGGAACTCTCGGCATGCCTTGTCCTGCCGTTTCAAATCTATGTCTAGCATTGATGAAAGGCAGCTGTATAGCGCTAGGCGATAAGAAACCGGATTTGCCAGTCTTAGAGGCTAGCTTGAATATAGCGTCATTCAAAAGTTCAAATGTCCGTGTGACACTTCTGGACTGGGTCGGAAACTCAGGGACAGTGTCCCTAATCCGGCTGAAAAAGTCTGTGTCCAGTGACACTTTCAGTTTCTTATCAGGTAACGCAGTATTTTGGTCCGGAGAAACAACTTCTAAAAGGTGATGCCGGATGAAATCTACGGCCACCTTAAGTTGTTCAGAAAGGGAAAATTTCAGCTGCGCTGATTCCCTTTTACCATCCGCCTGGACCACATAAGAATCTTGGTCGTCCCTTTCTGACTCTGCATGGGAGCGAACCAACCCAGCTTGCTCCCACAGTTTCTTTACTGAAAAAGTTTCTGATAGCTGCTGGGTGCTGTGATGAATTGAGCTATCTGTGATAGCAAGTCCATCACGGAGGCCTGTGGAGCCACGGTCTTATGTAATTTAGCCGCTGGAAGCTCCTGGGACGTTAATTTCTGCATACTTCTCATATGCGAATGTCCCGACTGGAAAGGCCTCCTGTCCTTGGCTAGCAGATGGCGTGACCTGGTCGACGTGGATTTCCTGGTCGGCAAAGCAGGCTGGATATCTGCGGTCACATAGCCAAGGTGCAGTCGTGTGTGCTGACGAGAGGATGAGGAAGCCAATAGACAAGCCGCGTCGGACTGTCTATGCGACGGAGCATCCCGAGCAGGAGGAGTGGACGTATGTTCCGACTAACAAACGTTACATACAACAACATCTGGGCCCAGATGTTGTTGTAAGAGAGAGGGGGCCTCTCTCGCCCGCGGTCCGGGTAGACCTGGACGAGCTAGCTACCGGACTGATTGGCTTCCTCCGTTCCATCCTCCGATCCGTCGTCACCAGGTGTGCGTGATTCGAGATTATAGTGCTCGCAACACCCCTTCTCCTCTCCTGGACCGCAACGGACGAACCCGGCGTCACAACCATTTCGTGAATGATTGCTTCACCGGGGGAGCTAGCAGGCGACAAGTGACCATCGATCCTATGTGGGACCTCTTAGGCACTTGCCGCATTCCTTGAGCACTTTGCCGCTAGCTCATTATTGCGACGATGGAAGCACACTTTTGAAGACATCACGGAAACATCACCCTGTTCTTGTTCCTCTGAAAAAGAGACTGAAAAAACTAGAGTGACCCTGTGGAGAGAGGACCGGCATGGACCTCTCACCACTAACAATATACCATGACACACGTCTTCAACGATTGTCATCTGACTTGGCACACACTGAGCAAGAATTAGTGCGAGTACATAGACTACAACAAATATAATGAACATGAGAATCAGAGGAAGACTTCCTCGATTTACAATTGAACAATATTCTTTCATTTTGAAAAAATATTAAACAGTCATCGTACTCGCACCAACCCTTGAAAACAAAGATACATAATAATAATAATGCATTACAAACATTTCGAAAATGAATTCAAAAGAAACAAATTTTTTCGAAAAAATTTTCAAGATGAGCCCAAGTTCCCAATGGGATCCTAAAAAAGCCTTAGTGTGGACAAAAATTTTTAAAACATGTTTAAAAATTAATGTTACACTTATGGACAATATTAATGTATCTGGCTATGAGTAGAACTAATAGAAGACAAGGAATCACTGTCAGAAGTAACCGTTGTCAACGTAAACAAAAGTGAATAAAAACTGGAAACAAGACTCCAGGCACTGAAAATATGGCCCGAAATCAGTAACCAATTTTAACACTATCCGATGTAAAACAGAGGCTTCCTGAGAAGAAACTGAAGTACATCGGATGGTAGATGCATGACCGAAATGCCTAACCACCCTAGGGTGAAGACGTAACCATGGGGAAAAACAGAATAAACATTCTGTTACCAAGCCAAAACTCCCAAGAAATTTCAGTAAAAAAATTACAAAAATTATGCCAAAAGCATGGGAGAATAGCAAGGGGGGGTATAAAGGAAAGGGAGAGAGGAAACTCTGAACAAACTGTGGAAATTTCATAACAAGAATGTAAACATCAGACCTATGCCCCGAAATTAGGGAACATGAAATAATTTTGCATAAAAATTTGAAGTTACAGCCCTGAACACATCCTTCCACTGTTTCTTCCTCTCATCCTCTTATTTCATCCTTAGATCCACCATTTCTTTCATGATTTTGTGTCTGGCATCATTTAAACTGAGATTATAAGCACAGATATCAGTGAGATGTTACTGATTGAAAGGCCAAACAAAGAATGAGGATTTGGCTCCAATTTTGTTACTTCCTGGACACTGCGCATGCGCAGTGGACAAAAGTATGGAGGACCACATAGGACATCTAATTTTTGGATTTTGATGCAAATTTTGGGGATGGGGGGGGGGAGGGGGGGGGGCAAAGTTTGTGTTTGGTCCTAAAATTTAAGAGTTAGCACCAGCTTAGTCTGGGTCATTGGTACAGTATAAAAATGCAGAGATCTGATAGTCTATGGTTCTTTTGGCGAGGGCACAAGTTCCTGTCAATTGTGACATAATTCAATTGCTCTGGTGAGAGTGTTTTCTCCGAAGAAGAAAGATAGGTTTGACAGATGCATGGGAGATATAGGGGGCAGGGCAAACTGCAGTGGTGGGGGGCATAGGTCTAGTCATTTGTGATGTGCCCTCCCTGTTATGCTGTGGTAGTGAAATAAAATCTCAGATGTAAGGAATTTGGGGGAAGGGGAGGGGGAATGCCTCGACAGAGAAAAGTATAAGCACGAATCTTGCAATGGCCTCGAAAGTAAGTGTCACCAGAATCCTGTGCTATCAGGTCTACCCTATAAATGTCTTGTGTGCTCAAGCTAGAGCCCAAGCTCATGTCGCTTATTGAGCTTTCGGCCAAAGAAGGTGTTGCCATAACAGAAAAGTCAAAATCTAGTGATATATAAATACGGAGTCAACAACTCCGAAGAGTTTGATAGGATCTCAACTTTGTGATCCTGTACTGGTTGCTTGTCTAGGCTAGACAAGCAACCAGTAGAGCTGAACCTATTAATCAATGATCAACATCTTGATCGATCCAAAAAGTAATTGAACTACTGTATTATATGGGTTAACAAAGGAACAAACTTGCTCCAAAACAGGCAAACATTGTCACACTGACTCACATCAATAAAATGAGACAGAGTATTATTTATTTATTTATTGGTGTTTAAGGTCACGTATTTCTGCACAATGGCTAATCATGACCATGACAGTTTTACGGGTGGAGGAAGCCGGAGTACTCGGAGAGAACCACTAAGCAACAATGAGCAGCTGCCAGCTCCCCCAACATCATAACTCCGCACTACAGCACAGGCAGGGTTAGATTGGTTGAAGACATGTGCACCATCGACATGCAGTATGCCTTAGTACATGCCATTGTCATGCCCCCATGTGAACAATCGGGGTTAAGTGCCTTGCCCAAGGACACAACATGGGAGTTTGAACCGATCGCTCAGACAGTCACCCATCCAAGGACTAACTGGGCTCGACGTTGCTTAACTTCAGTGATAAATGAGAACTGGTTACCGCAATGCCACCGCGCCCCCTATGAGACAGAGTAAAGCATGCAAGTTACTTGCTGACATACTTGTTTATTTGCATGATCATCATACTGTATCAGTGGCTGGAAATGGTCATTCTTAACCCTTTACCCATTGCAGGTTGCAGAGGATACTTGCAAAATAAATTCATGAATTACTAAATATTTTCCATTTTTGTCTCAAAAACATAGCTTATGACCCCTCATTGGAACAAGATCAAAAATTGAAACATAATAAATTTGAATGGAGATTTTTGTATATAGACCTAGTCGATTTTGTTTGTTACCTTGGATAAAGGGTTCATGCTGTAAATCATCAACGGTATGGCAATTATTCAGATATCTATTTGGACAAGTAGATTAATCGGTTATTAAAGGTTAATCCACATGATTAATCGATCAAGAAAACCCCATAACCGTTTCAGCTCTAACACCAGCATAGGATATTCAATCTTTCTGTGATCCTGTACTGGTTGCTTATCTAGAAAATTTCAACAAAACCATAATGTGGGAACCCCCCCCTCCCCCCCCCCCCACCCCCCACCACCACTGGAATTAGGAAAGGTGGGTCACATGAAACGATTTTGTTGAAATTTTTTTAAAAATCTGAAAACCATTATTTAAAATAACAAATTTTTGATATTGTGAGCACTGAGGCAAGGGTTAAT
Organism: Pictodentalium vernedei; assembly: GCA_031216915.1. Classification (NCBI taxonomy): domain Eukaryota; kingdom Metazoa; phylum Mollusca; class Scaphopoda; order Dentaliida; family Dentaliidae; genus Pictodentalium; species Pictodentalium vernedei. The sequence continues at coordinate 332,199,561 of CM062290.1, forward strand.
CAACAATCATCTTACTGCCCTTATGTCTGAAACTGAAGAGGGAAGTTTGGGTGGGCTATCTCCTTTCAATTCTTCACGGGTATCTCAAAGTGTTGTTGTTAATCCTTTACAGAAGACATCTGTCAAATCCACCCAGATCTATTAAAACTAGAGGTTTGACTGTCCCACATGGGCCTGTACATATTCCATCGCCATGATTAGCATACCACCAAAGCAATAGTTATAAAATGAGCATAACTCTGGCAAAAATAGTCCAACCAGAACTATAATCACAGTTGCACAGGTTCCCATGGTGGTGAACATTCATACCAAGTTTTGAGGATAATTGTCCATAAACATCTGAGAAAATCCCTGCACAAAATTATGTCTACGGATGGACAAATAGACAGACAGATGGATGGACAAGATGATTCCAGTTTACACCCCCACAACTCGTTGCGAGGGGTATAAAAAGTTGGCACTCCAGTTTTCTTACATTCTAATTATTGCGAGGTCATAAGTTATAGTTTGGAAACAAACTACTGAAATTTTCAGACATTTCTGATTGCCCATGTCGGGGCATTGTGATGCTGTGTAATAAGATGTCCTACATGCCGATGATGGATTTGTCTTCAACCAATGCTTAGGGCTGCATGATATATCGATAAACTGATATATACCAGTATTCAAACCAATATCGATTGAATACCAGTTTAATTCAAAAAAATATTGGTTTATCATTATGATTTATTTTCCCACAATTTAATTTTCAAGATGACTTGAGTTTTTTTTAACTGTAGCCCCGAATGAATAATATTGTCCCTTTACCCAAGGAATCGTCTGCATGTGCCCACGTAATATACAAATTCCCCAGCTGAAAAAATAATTTTCAAAAATTTCAACAAAACTATATCATGTGACCCCCTCATTGGAACGAGCTTGTTGAGATTTTTCCAATGAGGGGTCACATGATATTGTTTTGTACAAGTTTTGGGGAAAATCTGATGAACAGATTTTTAAAATAATAAATTTTGATCTCGTCTGCATTGGGTATATGTTTTTGAAACCGCATTATCAAGGCATGCTGATTCATTCCGACTGTGATGCCACAAGTCTCGATTGTGGTACCTATGTTCATACATCTGAGCAGTTTTCGATATACCGGTATAACATAGTATGCTTTTGAACACCGATACCGGTATTCAGTTTTGAATATCGTGCAGCCCTACCATACCAATGCTAACTCTGCTTGTGCAGAGTTCAGTGTTCTTGCTGGACCAAAAATTTCTTTGGCCAATTTTTTAGTCATGTGTGTACTTTTTTTAGCCACCTGAAATATATTTTAGCCACCATCAGAGGGAGATAATATGAGAGATTTTTTTCCGACAAGAGATCAGTTTAATTGGAATAGTAAAGAGTGAAACATAAAGAAAACTATTAACAGACAACAACGACACAACTTATTTTCAAATAGATTTAAAAATCATGCGGTAATTCATAATCAACCATTTTCTGAAAGCGTCATCGAAATTTAATTCATCCACTGGTATGCCGTCTAAAGAACTTGTCATTAGAACATTAAGATAGTCCACAGACAAGCCTGAAAATAAGCAGACTGTCATCGGCAAAATGAGGTCCTCAGAGGGTGAATTTGGTGATGCTACCCTGCACAGCACAGCAGGGTAGCATCACAAAATTTACCCTTTGTAAACTTCAGTCTGAATCAAGGTCTCAAGCCAAAACAGAAAGATGTACCTAGAGGATAAATTGGCCCACTGTATGGGACAGCATCAGCAAATTCACCCTCTGGGGACCCCATTTTGCAAATGACAGGTTGCTTATATTCAGGCTTGTACGACTCACTGAATCCACTAAAAATGTTTCTCTCTCATATTGGCACATGTCAATGGCAGCTCTGTGATAGACCAGTGATTTTGTCCTCCATCCAATTTTGCCCAATTTTATCATTTACCCGTCACCCTCTCGAACTGTACCATGGTATTTCACAGAAAAAAATACTAATATCAAAACAAACTCAAATTTTCAATACCGCCCATCTCTACAATACAGTACATGTGCATGGGGGAAGAGAATGACAACATATGCTGCAAAGAATCTAGAACACAAAGAACTGTACAAGAAAACTAGAGCTGAAATTGTTAAAGAGTTTTCTTGATTGATTAATGACATGGGTTAACCTTGGTTAACCAATTAATCACTTGCCCTTATAGGTACCTGAATAACTGCCGTACCGTTGATGATTTATAGCATTAAAACTTTAAGCAACGTAAAGGACAAAATCGGCCAGCTCTACATACAAAAATCTCCATTCAGATTTTATTACGTTTTCAATTTTTGTCTCAAAAACATAGCTTATGATCCCTCATTGGAACGAGCTTGTTCCAATGAGGGATCATAAGCTATGTTTAGGAGACAAAAATTACAATTTTTTAGTAATTCAAGAATCTAATTTGCAAGTGTCGTCTGCTTCCTACACTGGGTAAAGGTTAACTTAAGAATGACTAGTTCTAGCTACTGATACAGTGTAATGATCATGCAAGTGAACAAGTATGTCATCACGTAACTTGTACATGTATGCTTTACTCTGTCTCATATAATTGATGTGAGTAGGTGTGACAATGTTTGCCTGTTTAGGAGCAAGTTTGTTCCTTTGTTAACCCAGAAAATACAGTAGTTCAAAAGCAATGGTTAATCGATCAATACTTTTTTGATCAATCAAGATGTTAATCATTGATTAATCGATTAATCGGTTAGCCATTTCAGCTCTAAAGAAAACAATCTTCATTTGAGCAATTTCAAAACTTACCTCATCAAAGTTAGACTCATTTAAATCTTCATCATCATCTTCTTCTTTGTTTTTCTTTATAGGTATAGTATGTCTGTCATCTCTATAAAATTATATATATATATATAAAATATTTCTGATTCATTGTTTTTCAGCACAAATAAAATCTACATAAATTAATCCTTCATCCTAATGCAATGGCCATATCTAGTTGGAGCTATTCACAAACTAGAGTGATTTCACGCATGCAGCCCGACTGTCCCAGGAATGGCAATGCTTAAGACGCAAAATAGTCGGAGCCATTTTTTGTTAACAGTTTACCTAACGAATCTGACATATCTGCACTGATGATATACAAAACTTGCTATTCAAATTGTATTTTTTCATTTCTCTACTTCAAAACATACCTCATGATCTATTAATGGAACAAACTTGATGAGCTTGTTCCAATAAGGAGTAATAAGCCATGGTTAGAAGTAAATAAAAAATGAAAAAATCTGAGGTTTCAGAAAAATAATTTGTACTGTTGGCTTCACCTTGTGTAAGGTAAATGATTAAAGATGCAGTACATAAAGCAATGTTGGGCTATATGAGTCAATTTTCAATTTTCTTTCTTTGCATGTAATAACTCCCAGTCCTTCAAAATGCATTTTGGGAATAATTGCCTAAGCGACAATTTGTGTGTGTGTGTGTGTGTGGTGTGTGTGTGTGTGTGTGTGTGTGTGTGTGTGTGTGTGGGGGGGGGGGGGGGGGGGGGGGGAGGTAGGGGACAGTTGTGGAACCTATATTGAAACCTGGCCTGTATTACTAGCTGGAAAATACACATATCAACATTGGTTGAAATCAAATAATCCAAACTGGAGTTATCAGTCGGAAACCAATTGTTTACAGACAGATGGATGGATCGACAGATGGACGGACAAAAGTCATGACTATAGCCCTGACTATAAACAGTCAGGCTAAAAATACATTTTGTACCAAAGAAAAAATATTGCATGAATGGCCCTGGGTGAGGAGGAGGTGGGGTGGGGGATGAGGGGTGGGGGAGTGGGGGCATGCTAGGGGAGCACAGGGGGAGGGGTCGGGGGGATGGGGGGAGGGGGGAGAGGAGGGGGGTGTTACGTGAGTTTAAAAAAAGGTTCCACATGTCGTGACTGTAAATAGTTCAAAATGCATATTCAAGGAAAGAAAAAAAAATGCTTAATTTGGATTTTCCTTTGAAAAAGGAAAATACATTTGTTATTCTTCGGAATTCTTATTTTTTATTTTTTTTTTATTTTTTTTTTTTCCAACCCTTTTATAATCACTAAATCTCCGAAAAAAACTTTGCGATTTTTTTTAAACTTGGGGAACGCGTAGAGTGTCCCAAAGTATTTGCCTGTGTCACTAAACCGTTCCGGACTTAATTGTCCTATGACCCTCTTTTGGAGGCGAAACATCCTCCAAGACGCCCGAAATGGCCAAAAAATCGAAAAACGGACTGGTAATTTGACCTGATTATACTGTACTACAGGAGTGGGTTAAAAATGCCAGTGATCGAGAATCTGTAGTCCGTATATAGGTAAAAAGATTCCCCGTAGTTTGGAAGCACAATTTTGTTGCGTTTGGCTTCGAGCGGTCGCCAAATGTACACTCTCGGCCTCTCAACGGTCCGTACACCCTCTTTTTGGCATGAGAATATACTTGGCGTTCTTGACTCGTATAAGGTATCAGTGATTGAAATGGCAACATTCACGGTCTCTTTAAACCTTTCCCCACCCCACGGGAATAGGGTTTTATTTCACTTGGCTTCTGATGGCTGGAGAACTACAAGTCCGGTACGGACTTAGAAATTATTGAACCAAAATCAGAATTTTTTTTTGCGGTTTTCTATACGTTTTGGACAAGTTTGAGACGAAAAAATTTTTTTTTTTTTTTTACCTGGAAGTTTTCGGTCTTCGGACTGGTACTACGACCTGATTATACTTTGCTACCAGAGTGGGTTAAAAGCGGTGGTGATGGAAAATGTGTAGCCCGTATATAGGTAAAAAGATTCCCCGTAGTGTGGAAGCACAATTCTGTTGCATTTGGCTTCGGGCGGTCGCCAAATGTACACTCTCGGCCTCTCAACGGTCCGTACACCCTCTTTTTGGAATGAGAATACTCGGCGTTCTTGACTCGTATAAGGTTTCTGTTATTGAAATGGCAACATGCACGGTCTCTTTAAACCTTTCCCCACCCCATGGGAATAGGGTTTTATTTCACTTGGCTTCTGATGGCTGGATAATTACCACTCCGGTTCGGACATGGAAAATTTTGAACAAAGATCGTAATTTTTTTTTTTTCGGTTTTCTATGCGTTTTAATCAATTTTGAGACGAAAAAAGTGTTTTCTTTACCTGGAAATTTTTTGATCCGGTTGGGACTGAAATTTTTTTATCAAAAACCTAACTTTTTTCTTTCGATCGCCACTTTGACCTGACAAAACTGTACTACGAGACGGGTCAAAGAGGCCGTTATTCAGAATTTGGATGCTGTGGCGCTTCCTCCACCCATAAAACTATCCGACGCGACTTCCCAACCCTCACGCAACACAAACACCTATTAGTTGGACTCGACAGATTCTGGCGTCCAAGCAAAAACGTTGATCATTTTGCACCCGGCGACCTCAGCTTCAGTGAACGCTGTACATAATAACGTTACATGGTATTTTATATTCTAAACTGAAATCGAAAGTAGAACACTGAGAGTCTGTTATTTTTTATGGGCATATGACTCCAGTTGCTCATCCCCTCCCCCACCCTCATTAAATTTGATGATGGTGGCAATTCCGACGGTATTGCCAAATGTCACAGCCAAATTAGATTTTTGCTGAATATTGTCACTTTCTTTGCAATTCAAATTTATTTCGGATAAAAAATGTGATGGTGTCGTATTGGCGTCAATGACCTCTTACTGACTTGAATACACTCCACAGGGGTCGCAGAGCAATTTGAATGTGTTTGTGTTGGGGCATGAGGGGGGGGGGGGGGGGTGGGGGCAGGTTTAATTACGGCAAGTGGGCTTCCTCCCCAGGGAAGTTTCGAAAAAGGACAGAAAGGCATTTCTAGCGTTCGGGCACACCAAGACCGCTTCCTTTGTGAAAGTGGTGAGTGAGAACACGTTTTTACCAAATATTTGATGTTGGTTTTTTGCAGAAGCGATGTATAAAGTTGTTAGGAATATCATGAGCTTCGATAGAGGCCTAGTTCAATTCAAAAGTACAATTTCATTCCCTTGTGAAAGCCTTCTGTTTCAAAAACGCATTGTCATTCGCTTCACGTGATTAGAAGCCTGTGCATTGTTCAACACAGTGTAATGACAGAATTTGTGCCTTTCACATTGCGACATGCTGCCATTCGGATCTAAATATATGCATTTATGACAGAGAAGAACTCATTATTCAAATTGCACAGAGAGATTTCCTAACACCAGACGAGAACCGAGACCAGAAAGTACAAGATTTGAAATCGAAGTACAACACTGAGAATCTATTATTTTTTATGAACATATGACTCCAGCAAAAGCCCCCACCCCCCTCTGCCCTCATTGAATTTGATGACGGTGGCAATTGCGACGGCATTGCCAAAATTTAATGTCACAGCCAATTCAGAGGACTGGCGAATATTGTCATTTTCTTCTTTGTGATTCAAATTTATTACGAATCAAATGTGTGGCGTCGTATTGTTTTAAATTTCCCAAACCGATGTTACTTGAATACACCCGGCAAGGGCCGTAGAGAAATTAGAAAGTTCAAAGTATGTGTGTGTGTTGGGGGGTGTGTGTTTGGGGGGGCAGGTTTCTGCTGCAAAGTAACAGGTGGCCAACAGCAATTGTTGGCCATGCTAGTGGGGTATTTGGGCATGCTCCCATAGAAAAGTTTTGAAATAGGACACTCTTAGAATGCATTTCTAGTGTTCTGGCATACGGCAACCGCTTCCAAAATTGTTTGTTACCTGTGTGAAAATGGTGAGTCAAAACCTGCTTCTAACAAATATTTGGTGTCGGCACGAATATCTTGGGCTTGAATACTTCACCTGGTGTGGATAGAACCCTCTGTAACGCTGAGCAAGTTTATTTGCTGAGAAGGATCTCGTAGAGTAGGCTGTGTATTCTTGTGCTTGCATGCCCCCCCCCCCCCCCCCCCTCTCCCCCGAACCGATTTAAGTCAAGAGACCTGCCGGACAGTACAAGTCTTTCAACGAGGAATCTCCATAGACTTGCGCCGGTCGTCGCTTAGACTCGATCTCACCGGACATCACAAGTTTTTTAATATGAGCACTGGTTCTCACAAAGTCGATAATTTGCCTGTAGTTCTCCCACACAAGTTTGATAAGTTCGTACTATTTGTAGGTCTACCGGCTACAATAGCATTATGTTCATGTAATATCTGAAACAAAAAAATCTTGAAAAAGTTAAAAAATTTATAGTAATTTATATATTTTTTATACTTACCAATGACCCAGACTTAGCTGGTGCTAACTCTAACAAAACCAGGGCCAAACACAAATTTTGCCCCCCAATCCCCAAAATTTGCATCCAAAACAAAAAGAAATCATGTCCTAAAGGACCTCCATACTACGCCTCTACTGCGCATGCGCAATGACGCAGACGTCCCGAAATTGGCGCCAATTATCATTCTTACTGGCAGTGCCTGGTCAGCGCTATGTACTCAGCGGGGAGGCAAGAGTTCCCAACTCCAGGGAGGGCCATCCCCGTCTGGGTCATTGGTAAGTATAAAAAGTATATAAATTACTATAAATTTTTTAACATTTTTATACTGTACCAATGACCCAGACTTAGCTGAATAGTAAACAGGCTGGAAGGCCTAGGACATAGAGGAAAATCCAATAAGCTCAACTATATAGTAAAGAGGTAACCCCTTAAGGAGAAAAGGAGTATTAGGCTTTATAGCGGGGGAGGAATTCGTCACATACAGGTGAATTGTGCACTTGGTGATACCTTCTTGAAATTTGGCACACTGTTAGTGTAGGCTATGAGGTTCTCAAAAACGATCGGCTACAAGTTGACACCGACCGGTGGCGACCAGTAGCGGCACAATCCAAAATGGCCGCCAGCGGCTGAAGGGAACCTCCTTTTCGACGGTCTACCGACTATACATCCGATTGTAAGGGCGCGAAAGTGAACTCTGATCCACGCACGTGTTGGAAACAGACGTGGGAGATGATGTAGAATAAAACGAGATTCTCTATACGGACGCATCAATTTCTTGGAACTTGAAAAGAGCGTTGTTTCTCCGGGATCAGCGTCATTCAGGCAAACCTGAATGACGCTGATCCCGGAGAAACAACGCTCTTTATGAAGCAGTCTCTTTGCCATACAATCTCTTGTTTGGCGTAATTCCGCAAGCAATTCTGATTTGTCTGTCGAAATTAATTCGAGAACGCGATTGTTCACAAAAATCATTCACAGAATGAGTGAGAATCCTCTTCGTGTACGGACTAGTACTGACTGGGAACGTTGTTGCTTTTGCCAGCAAGACAGTTCCAAGAAATTGATGCGTCCGTATAGAGAATCTCGTTTTCATGACGCCTATAAAGCTATTGAGGAAGACATAACGCGCTTCCTAGATAATGGCGTTGAGCTTCCATATAATTTGACCATTGATTGTTTGATGAGAGAGAGTGATGAGTGTATGTCGATGTCACTGTTGACGAATAAGGCAATATATCATAAGACATGCCGTGACAGTATTCGGACTCACATCGTACAGCGCGTGCTACACAAGCGAGAGCGAAATGAGGCAGTGGCATCCTGCTCCACGCTGAGTCCTAAAAGAACACGGACAAGTTTTGAATCTGGCTGTGACAGGAAACTGCCCCAGTGTGTTTATTGTCACAAACGCGAAGGTGACAGCAGTGAGCCTATTTGCAGATCAATGTCTGATAACAATAAACTCAAAATTATGGCAAAGGAAGCCGAGAACTGGGTTGTTTTTTCTCGGGTCAATGCAGCATTTGATTCCGCTGCTAGTGATCTTTACTATCACAAAACCTGTTATTGTAAGCTTGCCAATGAAGCACGAGCGGCTAAATCTAAAAAGTCGAAGAACGCCGAACATTCCGCGTCAGGCCTGCCCTATGACCCTCTCGTTATGGCAGAGCTCATAACATTTGTTGAACACAACGATTCCGCGATGAAGCTTGTCGATCTCAAGAATCTGTACAGTCGGAGGTTGAAGCAAGTCGGTTCTGATTGGCTTAGTGAAGAAATACATTCCACTCGATTCAAAGAACATTTGTTGCAGAAATTGGGCGATGGCTGGGACGCCTTCACACAGGGTAGAGATGTGTTTATTTCAAGTAGGTTTCGAGTTGGCTCCTTGTTGTCCGAATCTTTAACTCGTATAGTGTCTGAGGAAGAGGCAAAAAAGATAGTTGATGTGGGTCTTCTTCTGCGTAAACACATACTCATATCTCAAGCTCCTTTCACGGGATCATTTTCATCTTATTGCTTGAGCGAGCCTGTACCCAACTCACTCCTGACTCTTCTTAGAGTTCTACTTGAGGGCACATGTAGTATACAGAACTTAGGCGATGATGAGACTGTTAATGCCAAGACTCGAGTGGCTTGTACTATTTCACAGATGTTGATCAGCAATTCAGCGAAACGCTCCGAACATGCACAAAATGTTCACCAGAGACGTGACAGAGAAACTCCAATGCCTCTTTATGTGGGTTTGAAGTTGCATGCCCATGATCGTATGAAAAATCTTATCAGAGATTTTCATCAAATGGGACTCTCTGTCTCTTATGATCGCGTAATGGATGTTCGCAGGAGTTTCGCGAGAGCTGTTTCACTGCAGTTCAAGAACGAAGGTGTTGTAGTCCCAGCTAACTGCAAACGTAATGTTTTCTCGATAGGAACCACTGATAACATTGATGTATCTGGTAGATCTGATATGCATGGTACGTCCATCACACTCATTGGTCAACTGAGCAGGGACAATGTGGGTACTGATCCCCCACCACTGAGTTTAGATGTTCCAGAAGACACACAAATTGAACTCCCAGACGACTATGCATTTGTTCCTTTCGTTGAAGACTTTGGTGGGGACATCAGGCTTGAATCTCCAGATGAATGTAATGTACGGCCCAATGAATATGCAGATTTGAACGTGGGAGAGAATGACTGGTTGTCTCATGTGTCACAGATCAGCAATAAAGGGAAGGTTGATGGCAGCTGGCAGCTTGATGAAGTCCCTGTGACCTTTTCAGGCTTCTTTTCAAAACATGAAGATCAAGACAATGTCAAACCTCGTGCAGTTATTGGGGTATTCCCTGTTTTCAGTGAGCAGAAAGCGGACTCACTCAGTATGCAGAAGCATGCTATGTATGTGGTCAGGGAAGCTACTGCTTTCGTAAACCCCGGCCAGATACCTGTCATTGAAGGTGACTGTCCGTTGTATGCCAGGCAGAAAAAATGTCAATGGCTGTTCCCAGAGGAGATAGGTGAGGATCGAATGGTGTGTATGATTGGATTCCTGCATCTTGAAATGTGCACCCAAGAAGCTGGTGGTAAGCTTATGGGTGGTTCTGGTTGGGAGCGAATGTTTCACCTCGCAAAGATATTCACACCCGGTGTAGCATCATCCCTACTTGGTGGGAAACATGTCAAGAGGACGCGACAGGCATATCTTCTCACTCTAGCTTGGCTTGAGATCCTCAGAAAGAATGCTTATGAGATTTACTGTCAGCAGACTGGGCCCCATGAGTCATTTGAAATGTGGGAACAGAGGATTCTTTCACAATCTCCAACTGCGCGCTATTGGGGTGAAATCGTTCGGAACTTTCTCTTGACAAGCTGTCAATTCGTTCGGAACCAACGAATCGGTAACTGGCCTGGTACACTGTGTTCTATCGATGAGTTGTGCAGTTACTTTTTTGCCCTAGGACATACAAATTATTGTCGGTGGGTCCCCGTATTTCTGAGAGACATGTCTCAGCTACCCAGGCGGCATCCTTCAATCCACAACAAATTCATGGAAGGCCATTTTGTGGTCCAGCGTAGTGAGAGGAAGTTCAGTATGATGGGTTTAGATCAGAGCCAAGAACATAGTATCCAACTACTCAAAGAAGACAGTGGTCCAAAAGGTCTCTATGGCCAGGCTGAAGAGAAAGTCGTTATTGAGCTTTCAAGGTCAGAAGTTCTGCGTGTTATAGATGAGTATGAATATGCAAGTTTCCACACAACATCATCAGATAACACGGAACACCCGGAAAGTTCGGTATCAGAGCAGAAAAAATTTCTGAATCAATTGAAATCTCTCCTCGATCTGGTGAATCAGGGACTCATTATCAACCCTTATGATGAAACTAGTGGTCAGCTGGTGACATTAGATACTGGTGAATATATGGACCCCGAAGTTAGTAAGAGTTTACGGTCATTACCCGAAAGGGGCAAGCATTTATATTCCACTTTCTTGAAGGAAAGGCTTGTGGAATGCACCGTACCCCTGAATGATGTTATTCCCAAGGCAAATATATATACCTTCCTTAACCCACCCCCAGCCAACCTGGACAAAGGCCGAGACAAACTCATGTCAAGTAAAGCAACTGCCGCAATAGTTACCCAGATGTTCGTTTCACTGCAAGCCCGGCCTGATTCAAACATGGATGAGTTTTTCATGCACGAGAATGCACGTGATCCGCCAGCATTATCCGATAGAGGTAAGCTACGGAGTGGGACAAAATCTCAAATTCTCAATTGTTTACCAGCTATTCCTGCACAAGGGAAGAATTCAGCAGCTAGACAAGCTTCAGTTGTCATCTTGGATATGCCTGCTGTAGTCCATGTAATCAAACCACAGAAAGCGGATCTGTTTGGAGAATATGCTCGATTGCAATTATTGCCATACATCGAATCTCTGATTAACACGAACACCACAAGGGTTGATGCGATCTATGACTGTTACCCCGAAGGCAGTTTGAAGAATCAGACGCGAGCAAAACGCCTCGGTGAGACAGCAGTTAGGTTGATACGGGTGTCCGAGAACGTCCCTTTACCTAAAGGGAAGAATTGGCAGGCATTCTTGAAAGTTAGTGAGAATAAAGACGAATTTTTCAAGTTCCTGTCTGCTGAACTGCTGAAATTAACATCAACATCCGAGTACCAGTTGTTAACGACATCAGGAGAATATGTACTATGCAATAAGGATGTTAGCTTATGTGACATATCTCCATCGAACCACGAGGAAGCAGACACGCGCATGATGCTTCATCTCAACCATGCAGTCTCACAAGGTCACAAAATAGCTTTTCTTCGCACGGTTGATTCTGATGTCGTCATTCTGTCTTTGCACCATTTCGCAACATTCCGTGACCTTGGACTCAGTGAGCTGTGGATTGGGTTTGGAATTGGAAAGGCATATAAAGATATGCCAATTCATGAGATAGCTTCACAACTTGGACCTGATTACTGTAAGGCCCTGACTTTCTTCCACGCCTTCACAGGTTGTGATGTAACATCCAGCATGCTCGGCATTGGGAAGAAGACAGGATGGAATGCATGGATGAATTTTCCCGCATCAACTGAAATGATGATAGAATTGACTGAGAATCCGCAAGTCTTTTCAGAGGATTCCCCTCATATGCAGCATATCGAAAAACTCACCATACAGATGTACAGTAACAGTTGTGTCAGTACACGTGTCAATGATGCGAGACGGCATATGTTCACACATGGCCTTAAGTCTATGGAAAACATCCCGCCCACCAAAGCAGCTCTGTATCAACATGTAAAAAGGGTAATTCTTGTGTCATCTTTCATTTGGCATCGTGCTCTGCAGAAACACTTATGTGTGCCAGACCCATCACAGTACGGATGGGAGTGGAATCCACGTCTCAATATTCTGGTCCCATTTTGGACTCACCTAGGAGACGCAAGTGCTGCATGTGCACTGATGCTCCACTGTAGTTGTGCCAAGGCCTGCAAGGGCAATTGCAAATGCTTGAAAGCTGGATTAAGGTGCACACCTTTGTGTAAGTGTGAAGGTGGCTGTTGTAACAATATTGAGTAGTATACTGTCATGTTAGGACCAGTCATCTCCTATTCTGGTATTTTTTTTTCCATTTTCGGCCAGTTAACACATGTCATGTTTCTAGTTGAGTTGATTTTGCTAACAAATGTTCATCCCATGTGGCTTGCTACATTGTCCGGGGTATAGGAATACAGTTTTAGATTTCGGAAAATAGTCTGTTATTTACTGCACAAGACGGTGTTAATTCATGCATAGCATGATACAATATCCCCAACTATTTTGCCTCTGTACAACAGTTGATACCTTCGTTCACCCGTGTGTTCATCTATGGTATCCTTGTCTTTCTCTGGCCATAGGCCACATGTGACTAGTCAGTTCCTACTCCATAGCAAATCAACTTGGAAATCCTTCATCTTGTAGCGCACTCATGTCTCAATGAATCCATACCTGAGTTGATCTAATAAATCTAACGTAAGGTATCAAATTGCCATACCGGATCATATTTCGATAAGTTATTCGCTAAAACATTTCGACCACTCATCGACATCAAAGGTCATGTTTTGGCTCCCAGTGGTGGCTATATCTCTATATCCCTGGTAAAGTAGCATACCATGAGGGATGGGCATTAAGTGTCGGCAACATTAATCCTGACTTGGAACACACCACATCTTAACTGGCCGAAAATGAAGAATACTACTTGTAGTCAAAAAATATTCCTGTACCTCGAATGACTGCAAACATACACTCACCCCTTCTAGTCCCATTTTGCCAATGTTCTATACTGGCAAGATAACATTGTATAATTAACAACGGGAACTAATGCATCCCGAGTTCATTCCAGCACTGCCCTTGCTGGCAGACGTGTCGCTATGGTGTTGAGATTGAACCAGAACTCCTCTAGAAATTTGATAGTTTTATTTTCTTAGAAAATAAATCTATCGAAAATGCCGGAAGTTGAGAATAGACTGTCACTTTAATTGGATTATCAAATGTCCAAGTATCCCCACTGCTGCATACTATCGAGTACCCTTGTTCATGTGTTGACAGGAATCTCTCATACCATGTTCATTTGACCATTGCATTCCCGAGAAACATTCAACACTAATTTATCTACGGACGGACGATCATACTGACAGTCAGACACACAGACGCACACATCGACGGAAATTCTGATCCCATTATCCATTAATCTTCCCCCCAACTTGTTCCAAGGGCTTCACTCCATCATTCACATCAATTACAGCACATGTATGGTGTTAGGTTTGGAGCTTCAGTTGTGCGATCGGCGAAAATAGCTTTTTTTCGATCCGCTTGGCGGCCATTTTGGATTTCGCTGCTAGTGGTGGCTAGAGGATGGTGCCAACTTGTAGCCGATCGATTTTGAAATCTCTGATGCCTACCCTTACATCATGCCAAATTTCAGGAAGGTATCACCAAGTGCACAATTCTAGCGAATTCCTCTCCCGCTATTACATGTATCTTTCTTATTTAATATTAAATTAGAAAGATACACTACCCTTAATAATTGAGCACAATAACATTCATGTTCTCTATTAATATCCAGTATATCCCTTATACTAATTATTTTTAAAGTAAGCCAATAAATAAAGTAGTCCAGAGAATTGAGACTCTTTATAGTCATTTAAAAGTGTCCGAGTATTGTATATTAAAGCCCGTTTGACACTTGACATATACAAATGCTTCACACTGAGCTACACTTTAAAAATAAGACATGAATGAATTTAAACATTAATATTACACTTTAAAACCATCCCGGAAGCGACTCAGAAATACTGACTTGGAGGAGGCATTCCCTTGCTTTTCACTATAAAGCAGGTGACCTAAGGGAACACCCGCCCCCCCCCCCCCCCCCCCCCTTCCCCTTGCCCTGGGTCAAATAGCCCAGAGCGAAGAGGGCAGCCGGACGGAGTCACTGCCGGAACAGAAAGCCTGCATAACTATAGTTGCAACTGTTTAGTGGACGACATTCTGAGCAACAGATAACGGACCTAAACAATGCAGGTCTCCAGAAATGGACTCAATATTTCTGAGATAAAAATTCGTAAATGTGGATAGCTGAGACCAATAAGCAGCCTTCATTAAATCTGTAATAGCAACACTATTAGCATAAGCCCAGGAAGTAGAAAGAGCTCTTACTTCATGAGCGGAAATCTTAAGCACAGACTGCTGAGAAGAAGATAAACTCTCATAAGCAGTACGGATAGCTAACTGAATCCATCTAGCAATAGAATGGACCGAAATGTCCCTTCTATTAGGCATCAAAGACAGAAAGAAACGTTTCCGTCCCTTTCTGATAAACTGAGATCTCTGTTTACAGATACATAACGCTCTAACAGGACAGAGTAAAGGCCTACGCCCGTCTGAAGACGGAAGAGCCTTAATAACAATAGGTTCCGGATATTTATTAGGAGCCTGATTCTTAGCTAAAAAACCCACATTAGTAGTGAAGGTGATAGTGTTCCCGACACTACGATAGTGAGAATCATCCACCGACAGTGCATGAAGCTCACTGACTCTTCTAGCAGAAGAGAAAGCTAAGAGAAAAGCTGTCTTATAAGATAAGAATTTGAAATCTACTGTCCCAAGAGGTTCAAATGGCTTTTCCTTCAATTTAAGGAGAACCCAAGATAAATTCCACTTAGGAATTAATCTAAGAGTTCTGGGTCTATTTATCGAAAAGTTTCTAACCAACTTAGATAAAGAGACATTAGATCCAATTTGTAAACTATCGTGATGTGCATAGGTATCAGATAACATAGACCTATAACCCTTTATAGTAACAGGCTGCAGTTTGATTTCGTCAAACAAGTATACTAGAAAGTTTGCAATGTCTGGTATAGAGGGATCGAATATATCTACAGAATGATCCCTACACCAACGACGAAAAACCTTCCACTCAGCCGCATAGTTTAGCGAAGAGGAGGTCCTCCTACAGTTAGAAATCGCGTCCACTGCTCGTCCTGTAAAGTGTTTGCCATGCAAGAAGGACCGCACAACGGAAAAACGTGAAGGTTGAGACCTTGCGGGTTGTGATGGAGTTGGTGCGATTTCCCCTGCGAAAGAAGATCCTCCCGTGGAGGAAGCTTTTGCGGTAGGTCCCACAACAGACACCTGAGTAGATTTATCCACGGTCTCTGTGGCGACAGAGATGCTACCAACAGAATCTTGCACTGAGATTGTTTTATCTTTAGCAATACTTGTTGAATTAACGGCGCTGGAGGATACGCATATCCTATCATTCCGTCCCAAGGGATCGACAGAGCGTCTACTGCAAATGCTCTTGGATCCGGACACGGAGACACATACGTCTGCAACTGATTGTTGAGATGTGTCGCAAATAAGTCTATCATTGGCCGTTCCCATTGGTAGCAAATCTGATTGAATACTTGTTTGTTGAGAGTCCATTCCGACGGCAACAAGCGACCCTTTCGTGAAAGGGAGTCTGCTAGCACATTCAGACGACCCGGTATGTGACGGACCGAAAGAAGAACGTGATGTTCTAGCGCAAACAGAAGGATTCTTTCCGTTAGATTGAACAACGGAACTGAATGAGTGCCTCCCTGATTCCGTATATACGCCACTACTGTCGTATTGTCGGATAGGATTTGGACATGAGCATCGTGAATAATGTCCATCCAGTGACGTAACGCAAGCCAAATTGACATCATTTCTTTGATGTTTATGTGCTTGCACAGGAATTGCGGATCCCAAAGACCCTGGCATCTCGAATCCGTTGGGATTAATGATGCACCCCAACCTGTTTGACTGGCATCCGTCATAATGGTAAAACTCGGATCCGGCAACTGCAGCGGAACTCCCTGAGTTAACCACTGAATGTTTGCCCAAGTCTGAATCTCTTGTTTCACTTGACCTGACAAGAGAACGTCTACGTCGAGCGAATGAATTTTCACACTCCAATTCTGAGTCAAGAAAATTTGAAGAGGACGTGTGAGTAACCGCCCCATCGGAATGAGATCCGCAGCGGCTCCGCACAGACCTATCAGTCTCATAAATTCTCTCGCTGTGACTTTGTCTGCGTGCAGACAATAGCGAGCGTAACAACTGACTAATTTCGCTCTGGTTAACGGCAGACGAACGAGATTGTTGCGCGTCTCGAAGCTCATTCCCAGATGAATGAATGACTTGGACGGCACCAGATCCGACTTCTCCTCGTTTACTATAAAACCGAGACGTCGGAGCAATAGAAGAAGATTCTGAACATCGTTCTGAAGCGTTAACTCGTTGCCGTACCTCTGAAGAATGTCGTCCAGGTAGGCCGACGTTACCGCAGACGAATGAGCTCGGAAATAGATCATTACCGAGTTCATTACCCGAGTGAAAGCCCAGGGTGCTAGATTCAATCCGAAGCACATCGCCCGGAATTGATACACCACTCCTAGGACTGCGAAGCGTAGGTACTTTCGGAATGTCGGATGTACCATGACGTGAAAGTACGCATCTTTGAGATCTATGCTTGATGCATAATCATTCACCCGAATATTCGCTCTGACCGACCGAATCGTCTCCATATAAAACTTCGGAGCGACGATCAGCTTGTTTATCCAGCTCAAATCTATGACTGGACGGAACGAGCCATCTGGTTTCGGAACCAGAAACAGATGGCTGTAGAATCCCGGAGATTCCTGGTTTTCTACGACCTCTACCGCGTTCTTCATTAAAAGAGACTGCACCTCTGATAACAGAGCGTCTCTTTTCTGCGGATTTGACGGAAGATGAGTCCACTTTGGACTTCGAGTTAATGGAGGCTTTCGTTTGAAGGATATCTTTAGACCTTCCGAAGTCACTCCTCTCACCCAAGGGTCGTCCATAATCGACGCCCATTCTTGTGAAAAGCTTGACAACCTTCCGCCAACCGGTATGCGATAGAGGTTTAAGCCATCACCTCCTGGACCTGCAAGGCCTGCGGTAGGAGAAACCACGTCCTCCACGACCCGCACCTCGCCCTGTCGACCTCGGGGCATCCGACCGATTGTCCCGGCCCGAAAGACGTCCCGAACGAGAGTCGCTAAACCTGACGGTCTCTCGAATAAGACCGAGAGGACGCACCGGAACCTCTATAGGAACCTCTCTTGGGCACATTAGACCCAGAAGTGCCTGTCTTATTCTTGTCTGCTGTATCCGACTTCTTAGAAGCAGATTTGAACAACAGAGAGTCCGAAGCTTTCTTTGTAATCTTATCATAAATAGCAGAAAGCTTGCCATCAAAGAGAAGTTCTCCGGAGACTGAAGCAACTCTAAGAGAGTTCTTCACCTTAGTATCCACTAGTGTGGATGTAGCTAGGGCTGCGTCACGTCTAACCAACTCCAGATTTGCCACTGAAAGGGCGGAGTTACACGTGGAATAAGCTACTGCCCTTGAAAGAAGTCTTAAAGAGGATTGTATATCCTGAAACTCTTTCCCTTGAAGGCGCAGTGATAACGCCTTAGTAAGGTGATCTGTGTAAGATAAGGCATCTAAATTGGCTCTGTGAGACGCAATAGCTGTTTCCAACACCGCGGTTGGAATAGAAGCCGACGACGGTAATGATAGCTCTAAGTCTTCCGCCTCGTTGTCCATACGCAGAGGAACTCTCGGTATACCCTGTCCTGCCGTATCGAATTTATTCCTTGCATTAATGAAAGGCAGGTTGAGAGTATTAGCGGACAAGAAACCTGCTTTCCCCGTCTTGGAAGCAAGTTTGAAAATAGCGTCGTTCAATAATTCAAATGTTCTTGCAACATTATTGGACTCCGTCGGGAACTCGGGAGCGATGTCCCTGAACCGCTCAAAAAAATTGTCCGCGGCAGTCTGGCCCGACGGAACAACTTGAGGGAGAAAGTGCCGGATGAAGTCCACGGCAGCTTTATGTTGTTCCGAAAGGGATAGCTCCAAATCATCCGTATCCCTTTCACCATCCGGTCGGACCTCATGATGTTCCCGGTCGTCCGCCCCCGATGCTTCGGCGAAGCGTACCGACCCAGCGCCGTCGGATAATTCTCGATCCGACACCGTTTCTGTCGGCTGCTGGGATGCTGCGATAAGCTGTGCTATCTGCACAAGAATGTCCGGCGTCGAGACCTGCGGAGGCGCAGTCTTTCGCTGCTTCGCCGAGGGCAGCTCCGCATCAGATGGCTCCCGCATACTTTTCCTATGCGAACGTCCGGAGTCCATCGGTCTCGAATCCCTGGCTACCGGATGGTGTGACCTGGTCGCCGAAGAATCCTTGATCGGCGAAGCTGGTAATATATCGGCGGTCACGCAGCCAAGGTGCGGTCGTGTGCGCTGACGAGAAGAGGAAGCCTTAGCAGTCTCCGCGGACTGCCTATACAACGGAGCGTCCTGAGCGACGGACGTATGCTCCGCTAACGACACATTTTGTACCACAACATCTGGTCCCAGATGTTGTTGTACGAGAGAGGGGCCTCTCTCACTCGCGGCCCGGCTGGACCTGGACGAGCTAGGAACCGGACTCAAAGGCTTCCCCCGTTCTCGCTTACTATCCGCCGTCACTGGGTGTGCATCTATTATGTTTATAGTGCTCGCATCACCCAAAATTTCCTCCTGGACCGCATCGGACGAACCCGGCTGCCAAACCATTCGGTGAATGGACGCTACACCGGGCGAGCTAGCGGACGACATTTGTCTAATCTCCATGAGCACTTTTGCCGCTAGCTCTGAATTCATTTGTGACGACGGACGCACACTTGTAGAAGATAACATGAAAACATCACCCTGTTCTTGTTCCTCTGAAATAGAAACTGAGAGAGTAGAGTGACCTTGCGGAGAAAGAGCCGGCATAGCCCTTTCTCCAGAAACAACATATCGTGACACACGTTTCCAATGTTTCTCATCCCAATATTCACATATAGGACAGGGATTAATGCGAGAACACTGACTACAATTAATACAATGATCATGAAAGTCAGAGGAAGATTTCTTCCTATTACAATTTGAACAAAGTCCCTTCATTGTGAAAGAACAACAACAAGTCCTAGTTACTCGCAAAAACCCCTGACACAAAGATACATAATAACATGATCCATTAATAAATGAAAAAACAATTACATATCAAAATAATTTTGAAAAAATATTTTTTCAGCGAAGCCCAAGTTGCTGAAAAGTAACGTTGAGCCCCAATGGATCCGATGGCAAAGTGTGGTCAAAAATTTTAAATTTATATTAAATAATTAATGAGACACTTACGGATAATATAAATGTATCTTATAGTGAGAAAAACTACAGCAAAGGCAAACAGCCCCCCTCAAAAAAGGCTGTTGCCAATGAAAACAAACAGTGTAAAACACCAGAAAACATGACTCCAGGCACTGAAAAAACTGGCCCGGAATCAGTCATCAAAATTACACTCTATCTGATGCAAAACAGAGACTCCCAGGGGAGAATCTGCAGAACATCAGATGGAAGATGCAGAACACAAACGTTATACACCCATGGGTGAAAACGTAACTATGGGGAAAATAACAGAAAACATTCTGTAACCAAGCAACTCTCCCAGGAAATTTTAGAAATGAACTTTCTCAAAAATATGCCAAAAGCATGGGAGAATTGCAAGGGGGGACTTTAGAAGGCTAGGGGAGAGGAAACACTGAATAAGCAGTGCAACATTTAGCAAGAATGACAACAAGAGGCCCATGCCTCGAAAATAGGCAACTTAACATAATTTCATCAAAAAATTTTAAGTACAGCCCTGATTATTTTTTGTCACTTCTTTTTCCTCTCCTCCTTCTATCCTCCTTAGAATCACATTTTCTCCAAAAATTACGTGTCTGGCATCCTTAAAACTGAGATTTACAAGCACAAAGATCAGTGAGATGTTGACTGATGAAGGGCCAAACAGAGAATGATAATTGGCGCCAATTTCGGGACGTCTGCGTCACTGCGCATGCGCAGTAGAGGCGTAGTATGGAGGTCCTTTAGGACATGATTTCTTTTTGTTTTGGATGCAAATTTTGGGGATTGGGGGGCAAAATTTGTGTTTGGCCCTGGTTTTGTTAGAGTTAGCACCAGCTAAGTCTGGGTCATTGGTACAGTATAACAAGAGGCCCCACGTGGCCTTAATCGCTCACCTGACAAAGTGACTCTAAGAAGTATTTTAGGTCACCTTCACCATGTCATGCCTCATCAACATTAACTGGTTGAGTGATAGATTTTGTTTGAAGTTCAACATTTGTTACCTAAAATTAGTTTTATTTAAAATCATTGGTGTGCGGCCAATCTCCAATGATTTTTAATAAAGCAAATTTATCTCTGCAGACAAACTGGTTTAGCATGAAGCACAAACAAGGAATGTGAAGAGATAGCCTTGGACATCTCTCCCCAACTGTGGATATCTTCCATGTGCTACATGTACATATTTGCATGCAAGAAAACAAAAATTTTCACAAATTTTCCAAAATATTAGTTTTTTTTATCATCATTGGAACAAGCTCAAACAGCTTATTCCAATAGGGGTATGGGAAGATCAGGTATATTTTTGAGACAGAAATGTGAATATATAAATAATGGTGTTTTTTTGTGAATGATGCTGGAGAATTTTGCGTAAAGATATGGTAAATGGTTTGTTCTAGATACAGAATGATGCAAAAGTATTTAAATTTGATTAGGCAAGTTGTTCCTATAATGCATTTAAAAATTGAAGTAACTGTTTTTTTGCTGCCGAACTTTTAGATGTGTGTGTCTGTGTTTGTGTGTGTGTGTGTGTGTGTGTGTGTGTGTGTGTGTGTGTGTGTGTGTGTGTGTGTGTGGGGGGGGGGGAGGGGGGGGGGGGTAAGAGTGTTCTTGCAAACAAAATTCCTGAATAAATGGAAAATTTTATTTTTTGTGTGAAAGACATAGTGCGTGAATGTTGATTGGAACAAGCTTAGAGAGCTCATTTTAATGTGAAGTCATAAAGCTGTGTTTTACGTACGAAATTCTGGAATAACTAAAAAAATTGCTTTTTTGACTCAAAAAGCATGGTGTGCGACCTCTCATTGGAATGAGCTCAAAAAGCTCATTCCAATGGGGTATTTACAAGCGATAAGTACATGTATGTTTAAGAGACAAAAATTTAAATTTGAATAGCGATTTTTGCGAAGAATGCTGACAAGTTTTGGCAGTTATGCTGGCAAAAAGGTAAGATATGCAAAGTGGTTGTTTTTTAGAGGCGACATTTAATTAAGGGGAATTAACCCTTGATTACTGAGGTAACTTCTAAAAGTACTGAAATTTCATGAAGCAATGTGAATAACAGACAACAGTTGCCTAAAAATTTCATGAATAACTAAAATTTTTATTCTTTTGTCTCGAAAACATGGCATATGACCTTTGTTGGAATGAGCTGAATGCATGTGTTCCAATGAGGGGCCATAAAATTTGAACGGAGATTTGTGTGAATAATGCATTAGTACTGCTAGATTTGGGTAAACGGTTCACCCTGGATACCACCCCTTCTATAGTAGATCTTTTCTGCAAATTTTGTCTAAGATTCTATCAACTTTACAAATAAATATGTTCATGAATCACAATCAGATCCACCCCACAATGTTGCATACCAAATATCAAAAGATTCTGCCTGCTGGATCTGGAGAAGAAGATTTTTTAAGAAATATGCCTGAAATGCACTAAGTTAAAATTTGGGCTCCTATATGGAGCCCAAATATAAACCCAGGGGGCCGATTTGAACAAACTTGAATCAGATCCACCCCACAATGTTGCTTACCAAATATGAAAAGATTCTGAAGCTGGATCTGGAGAAGAAGATTTTTTAAGAAATTTGCCTGAAATGCACTAAGTTCGAATTCGAGCTTCTATAGTGAGCCCAAATATGAAACTAGGAAGCCGATTTGAACAAACTTGAATCAGATCCACTCCCACAATGTTGCATACCAAATATCAAAAGATTCTGCATGCTGGATCTGGAGAAGAAGATTTTTTAATAAATTTGCCCGAAATGCACTAAGTGCGAATTCAGGCTTCTATATTAAGCCCAAATATGAATCCAGGGGGCCGATTTGAACAAACTTGAATCAGATCCACCCCGCAATGTTGCATACCAAATATCAAAAGATTCTGCCTGCTGGATCTGGAGAAGAAGATTTTTGAAGAAATTTGCCCGAAATGCACTAAGTTTGAATTCGAGCTTCTATAGTGAGCCCAAATATGAATCCAGGGGGCCGATTTGAACAAACTTGAATCAGATCCACCCCGCAATGTTGCATACCAAATATCAAAAGATTCTGCCTGCTGGATGTGGAGAAGATGATTTTTTAAGAAATTTGCCTGAAATGCACTAAGTTCGAATTCGAGCTTCTATAGTGAGCCCAAATATGAAACTAGGAAGCCGATTTGAACAAACTTGAATCAGATCCACCCCCACAATGTTGCATACCAAATATCAAAAGATTCTGCATGCTGGATCTGGAGAAGAAGATTTTTTAATAAATTTGCCCGAAATGCACTAAGTGCGAATTCAGGCTTCTATATTAAGCCCAAATATGAATCCAGGGGGCCGATTTGAACAAACTTGAATCAGATCCACCCCGCAATGTTGCATACCAAATATCAAAAGATTCTGCCTGCTGGATCTGGAGAAGAAGATTTTTGAAGAAATTTGCCCGAAATGCACTAAGTTTGAATTCGAGCTTCTATAGTGAGCCCAAATATGAATCCAGGGGGCCGATTTGAACAAACTTGAATCAGATCCACCCCGCAATGTTGCATACCAAATATCAAAAGATTCTGCCTGCTGGATGTGGAGAAGATGATTTTTTAAGAAATTTGCCTGAAATGCACTAAGTTCGAATTCGAGCTTCTATAGTAAGCCCAAATATGAATCTAAGGAGCCGATTTGAACAAATTTGCATCAGATCCATCCCACAATGTTGCATACTAAATATCAAAAGATTCTGCCTGCTGGATCTGGAGAACAAAATTTTTTAAGAAATTTGCCTGAAATGCACTAAGTTCGAATTCGAGCTTCTATAGTGAGCCCAAATATGAATCTAGGAAGCCGATTTGAACAAACTTGAATCAGATCCATCCCACAATGTTGCATACCAAATATCAAAAGATTCTGCCTGCTGGATCTGGAGAAGAAGATTTTTTAATAAATTTGCTTGAAATGCACTAAGTTCAAATTTGGGCTCCTATACTGAGCCCAAATATAAACCCAGGGGGCCGATTTGAACAAACTTGAATCAGATCCACCCCACAATGTTGCTTACCAAATATGAAAAGATTCTGCCTGCTGGATCTGGAGAAGAAGATTTTTTAAGAAATTTGCATGAAATGCACTAAGTTCAAATTCGAGCTTCTATAGTGAGCCCAAATATGAATCTAGGAAGCCGATTTGAACAAACTTGAATCAGATCCACCCCACAATGTTGCATACCAAATATCAAAAGATTCTGCCTGCTGGATCTGGAGAAGAAGATTTTTTAAGAAATTTGCCTAAATGCACTAAGTTCGAAATCGGGCTTCTATACTGAGCCCAAATATGAACCCAGGGGGCCGATTTCAACAAACTTGAATCAGATCCACCCTACAATGTTGCATACCAAATATCAAAAGATTCTGCCTGCTGGATCTGGAGAAGAAGATTTTTTAAGAAATTTGCCTGAAATGCACTAAGTTCGAAATTGGGCTCCTATACTGAGCCCAAATATTAACCCAGGGATCCGATTTGAACAAACTTGAATCAGATCCACCCCACAATGTTGCTTACCAAATATGAAAAGATTCTGCCTGCTGGATCTGGAGAAGAAGATTTTTTAAGAAATTTGCCTGAAATGCACTAAGTTCGAATTCGGGCTTCTATAGTAAGCCCAAATATGAATCCAGGGGGCCGATTTGAACAAACTTGAATCAGATCTACCCCGCAACGTTGCATACCAAATATCAAAAGATTCTGCCTGCTGGATCTGGAGAAGAAGATTTTTGAAGAAATGTGCCTGAAATGCACTAAGTTCGAATTCAAGCTCCTATAGTGAGCCCAAATATGAATCTAGGGAGCCGATTTGAACAAACTTGAATCAGATCCACCCTACAATGTTGCATGCCAAATATCAAAAGATTCTGCCTGCTGGATCTGGAGAAGAAGATTTTCAAAGAAATTTGCCTGAAATGCAGTAAGTTCAAATTTGGGCTCCTATACTGAGCCCAAATATAAACCCAGAGGGCCGATTTGAACAAACTTGAATCAGATCCACCCCACAATGTTGCATACCAAATATCAAAAGATTCTGCCTGCTGGATCTGGAGAAGAAGATTTTTTAAGAAATTTGCCTGAAATGCACTAAGTTCGAAATCGGGCTCCTATACTGAGCCCAAATATGAACCCAGGGGGCCGATTTGAACAAACTTGAATCAGATCCACCCTACAATGTTGCATACCAAATATCAAAAGATTCTGCCTGCTGGATCTGGAGAAGAAGATTTTTTAATGTTTTTCCCATTGCCTACAGTGTTAAAAAGTGCTGACTCAGCACTTTTTCAAAGTCCCGAAACTGTACCCTATGATAAAACCGATGACAATTTTTTTTTACCAATCCTTTCTGTTGGTCCTAAGGAAGCTGCACACCAAATAAAAATTCTCAGTGCCGTGCAGTTTTGGAGATATGGGCGTTTTAAATTTTTTCTATTTTTAGCTCCTGCGGTTCCCACGGGGCTGCGGGAAAAATTTTTTTGGCATAAATCAAGTACTCATGACCCAATAAGCCGTCACATAAAATTTGGTTCAAATCAGCCTCTCGGTTTGGAAAATAGAAATTTTGGGCGGGGCAAAAAATTTTGCCCCTCCCATAACGACGCCAAGTATAGCCCCACAAACTTCTCTTGAACAAATCTGAGTCTACACCTCAAAAGGAAGCTGCACACCAAATATCAAGTCTCTGCTACTGCTGGTTCATGAGAAGAAGATTTACAAAGATTTTGGTGCCCCTTGGGGGCGTGGCACCACCCAGGAGGAGGGGCAACTTCATTTGAACAAATCTGAATTGGCATTAGGTAATAAACATTTAGCCAACATTTGAATAAAATTGGGCTAGTGGTTTAGGAGGAGAAGTCGATAATGTAAAGTTAACGCCGGACGGACGACGACGGACGATGGACGACGGACGCCGGACGACGGACAGAAAGTGATTAGTAAAGCTCCCCTTGAGCTTCGCTCAGGTGAGCTAAAAATATATATTGTTTTGTAATGCGTATCCTTTAAATATTCTGTTCAACTTTTACATCACTAAAATACCCACTCTCACGAAAGGCATGCACAACAGAGCTTACAATAGCTTGAAGATATGTGTACCACCAACGTTCAGTACAGTACGCCTTATAACAATGCACTTGCGAATGACGGCGCTGTGTACTATAAGGTATACTGCACTTGGATGGTGCACTTGTTTTCAACTGCTGCTAACTCTGCTCGTGCCGAGTTAGTAAGTTGGTGAGTCTGACAGTTGCTTGCCGCTGCCCATTGGTTCTCTCCAGCATCTCCAGTTTCTCCACCGTAAAACTGCCTGTAGTATATAACGGACGATTCCGGCGTCATTTATAGGAGCCTGGCAGATGCAAACAGTGTTAACAAACATTTTCCCACAGAAACCGGATCTTTGCCATCAATGGATTTTGTTACTGAAGCTCTACAACATCCTCTGCAGACTACAGCGCTTTCACATACTGGTTTATACTCTGGTTTATCACCTTTGAATGTCTGACCATTTGTCTGGGCGTGACTCAGGGGCATAGCCAGGACTCTATATTTTGGGGCCTTGTCAGTGTTTTGTTGTGGGGGGGGGGGGGGGCAGTGATGGGGGCGGGAGGTCCTACCATGATATTTGAAAGGTTGTTGTCGGTTTTAGGGGTCCTCTGGTCGTTTCTTCATCCTCACACTTCCATGAAGGGAAGAGGGAGGATGGGGTAATGACCAGAGGATCCTAGTTGAGGAGCTCGTTCCAATGAGGGGTCATAACCTATGTTTTTGAGACAAAAATTTAAAAAATAATGAAAATTTATTGGCGATGTTTGAGAATAACGCTGGCCGCTTTTGGCCGTTACGTTGGGCAAAGACGATTTTCTTCAAGTAGCTTTATTTCATATTTTAAATAATAAATAAGAATTTGCCGTAAACCTAACAAAATAAATAACAGTTATTTATTTATTTATTTATTTATTGATGCTTAAGGTCACACACTTATGCACAATGGCTAATCATGACCATGACAGTTTTATGGGTGGAGGAAGCCGGAGTACCCGGAGAGAACCACCGAGCAACGACGAGCAGCTGCCAGCTCCCCAACATCGTAACTCCGCACTGCAGCACAGGCAGGGTTAGATTGGTTGAAGACATGCGTACGATCACGTGCAGTACGGCTTAGTACAAGGCATCATCGTGCCCCCACACGGGCAATGGAGATGAAGTGTCTTGCGCAAGAACACAACGCGGTTGCCGCAGGTGGGATTCGAACCGAGGACCTCTCGGTTTGCAGCCTGCACCTCTACCTACTGAGCCACCGCACTCCCATAAATAACAGTCACCTCAATTTAACCTTGATAACTTTCATTAGGTATCAATCAAGTTCTCATAAGCTCAAAAATTCCAGAACAAAAGCCGCAAAATAATTATGGCGAATTTCACAGTTTGCAGTACCATACAATTACACGCAAATTTCAAATTGGATTCAATATACAAGAAATGATTTGGGCACCTACGGATAAGTGATTTCAATGAAATCACATCCCCACGGATGTCCAAACAATCTCTAATAAAAGATGTACACAACTCGATCAAACGCCGAACGTGTTTCAATCACCAGGAAGAGTTTTCCTTACACGAACCACTCTTTCGACACAAAAATACCCCATATCCGCAAGGGATAGAACATTTCTCTGATTGAAAAGGTAAAATTGACAGTCTATTAAAACTTTTTATCGTATTTTGAAAACAAAATTTTGTTTCATTTCGCTCCTGATAGCTGCCAAAACTAGCTTCTCGGATCCATTATCTGACCCGTTCTTGCTCTTTTGACACAATAGTACCCTACATGTATGTCATTGACAAGTTAAAATCCTCTGTGGTTGAAAAAATGGAATTCAAAGTCCATTTGAACTTTTTATCATCTTTTGGAAGTAAAGTTTTGCTTCATTTGCCTTCTGAAATGTGCCATAAGTAGCCTCTTGAATTCCTTATGTGACCAAAAATCACGTATCTGTTGTCTTACATTGTATTTTTCTTTCTCCTCGTTGCTGGAGAGCCCAGACCACCTATTGGTGGCGATGACCTCCTATAAGCTATGATATCATGGTATTCAAAAGGCATTAACCCCACCCCCCCCCCAAGCCACCACCAAAAAAGATCAAGCGAAGATCTGTTATAAGTCCATTTTCACATAGCCGCCGTCAAGTTTTTCGTGCTAGACAATCGCTTAAAAGGGAAGCATGGCGGGGTGAGGTACCCTACAAAACGTTGCACAGAGCCGGCTCATTTCCCAAACAGATCTGGTTTGGCTATTATAGACTGTTGTGTGACCTTGACCTCCAACTAAATTGTACATGACTGTACATGGTCCGAATCAAGACATCAGTAGATTATTTTGGTTATATCACCAGTAATAGCCACTATTTACTAAATGCACACCATCACAAAATAAACTTATGGTTCGATATAGTCAATTGGCCGCCGAGGGTATACCATCACCCCGGATGTGACCCTTTACTGGCAAACGAGAACTCAGTAGGGAACAATTACCCAAACCAGACACAACAATTGTCACATGCGCGGCCGAGAAGTCGCTGATCAAATAGATGGCTCTCTCTCTCTCTCTCTCTCTCTCTCTCTCTCTCTCTTTCTCGCAGTAGCTGTAAACACAGCCCATTCCTTCATTTATTTATACACTCAGAACAGGATCAAGCCACTCCATTTGATAATTCCATCGCCAAAGTGAATTCTCAACGAGAAAGTAACCCATTTGTCTGCCTGTGACCAGTTATTCTAATAAAAAACATTCAGAGAGAGTGGGGATAGAGCTCAATAGTCAATCACTCATATATTTGTGGGAAGCAGCATCAATGTGTTAATAGGCTCAGCAAAAATTTGTTTTT
Source organism: Pictodentalium vernedei (assembly GCA_031216915.1). Lineage (NCBI taxonomy): Eukaryota > Metazoa > Mollusca > Scaphopoda > Dentaliida > Dentaliidae > Pictodentalium > Pictodentalium vernedei. Next base: position 332,228,477 of record CM062290.1, read on the forward strand.
CTGCGTTCTTCTCAATTTTCAGATGAAAAAGCTCAGGAACTGAAAATAGCAGGAAAATCCTGTGTATTGTGCGGGCACAATCACTTCATCTAGTTTTTATTTTTATTATTTTTTTTTTCCAACCCTTTTATAATCACTAAATCTCCGAAAAAAACTTTACGATTTTTTTTAAACTTGGGGAACGCATAGAGCGTCCCAAAGTATATGCTTGTGTCGCTAAACCGTTCTGGGCTAAATTATCCTATGACCCTCTTTTGGAGCTGGAACGTCCTCCAAAACGCCCGAAATGGCCAAAAAATCGAGAAAAAAAAATTCGATTTTCTGAGTGTTTTGTATCAGTCATTAACCCCAAAAAACCCACCAAAATTTTTCCTCCCAAAACATTTCGGTTCGGACTACACGACCAAAAAACGAAAAATCGGTCTTCGGACTGGTAATATGACCTGATTATACTGTACTACAGGAGTGGGTTAAAAATGCCAGTGATTGAGAATCTGTAGCCCGTATAGAGGTAAAAAGATTCCCCGTAGTTTGGAAGCACAATTATGTTGCGTTTGGCTTCGGGCGGTCGCCAAATGTACACTCTCGGCCTCTCAACGGTCCGTACACCCTCTTTTTGCCATGAGAATTCTCAGTGTTCTTGACTCGTATTAGATTTCCGTGATTGAAATGGCAACATTCACGGTCTCTTTAAACCTTTCCCCACCCCATGGGAATTGGGTGTTATTTCACTTGGCTTCTGATGGCTGGAGAACTCCCACTCCGGTTCGGACTTGGAAAATTTTGAACAAAAATCGGAAATTTTTTTTTCTGTTTTCTACACGTTTTAGTCAATTTTGAGACGAAATTTTTTTTTTTTTTTACTGGAAATTTTTTGGTCCGGTTTGCACTTGGAAAATTTTTGAACAAAAACCAAACTTTTTTCTTTCGATCGCCACTTTGACCTGACAAAACTGTACTACGAGACGGGTTAAAGTGGCCGTTATTCAGAATTTGGATGTTGAGGCTCTTCCACCACCCGTAAAACTATCCGATGCGACTGCCCAACCCCCACCCAACACAAACACCCATTAGTTGGACTCTGCAGACTCTGGCGTCCAAGCCAGGAAACACGCTGAAAAACATTGATCATTTTGCACTCGGCGACCTCAACTTCAGTGAATGTTGTACATATCGTTACATGGTATTTTATATCCTAAACTGAAATCGAAAGTAGAACACTGAGAGCCTGTTATTTTTTATGGGCATATGGCTCCAGCTACTCATCCCCTCCCCCGCCCTCATTGAATTTGATGACGGTAGCAATTCCGACGGTTTTTCCAAATGTCACAGCCAAATTAGATTTCTGCTGTGTATTGTCACTTTCTTTGTGATTCAAATTTATTTAGAATAAAAAATGTGATGGCGTCGTATTCGCCTTCGATTACCTCTTACTGACTTGAATTCATTCCACAGGGTTCGCAGAGCAATTTGAACGTGTTTGTGTTGGGGCGGGGTGGGGAGGGGGCGGATTATACTGTACTACAGGAGTCGGTTAAAAGAGGCGGTGATTGAGGATGTGTAGCCTGTATATAGGTAGAAAGATTCCCCATAGTTTGGAAGCACAATTTTGTTGCTTTTGGCTTCGGGCGGTCGCCAAAGGTACACTCTCGGCCTCTGAACGGTCCGTACACCCTCTTTTTGGCATGAGAATACTCGACGTTCTTGACTCGTATAAGGCTTCCGTGATTGAAATGGCAACAGTCATGGTCTCTTTAAACCTTTCTCCACCCCATGGGAATAGGGTTTTATTTCACTTGGCTTCTGATGGCTGGAGAACTACCACTCCGGTTCGGACTTGGAAAATTCTGAACAAAAATTGGAATTTTTTTTTCGTTTTTCTATGCGCTTTGGTCAATTTTGAGACGAAAATTTTTTTTTTTTTACGTGGAAGTTTTTGGTCCGGTCTTCGGACTGGTACTACGACTTGATTGCACTTTACTACCGGAATGGGTTAAAAGCGGTGGTGATTGAAAATGTGTAGCACGTATATACCTGAAAAGATTCCCCGTAGTGTGGAAGCACAATCTTGTTGCATTTGGCTTCTCGGCCTCTCAACGGTCCATGCACCCTCTTTTTGGCATGAGAATACTTGGCGTTTTTAACGCGTATAAGGTTTCCGTGATTGAAATGGCAACATCCACGGTCTCTTTAAACCTTTCCCCATCCCATGGGAATAGTGTTTTATTCCACTTGGCTTCTGATGGCTGGAGAACTACCACTCCGGTTCGGACTTGAAATTTTTTGACAAAAATTGGAATTTTTTTTCCGTTTTTGTAATCATTTTGGTCAATTTTGAGACGAAAAAAATTTTTTTTTTTTACCTGGATGTTTTTGGTCTGGTCTTCGGACTTGTACTACGACCTTGATTATACTTTACTACCGGAGTGATTTAAAAGGAGTGGTGATTGACAATTGTGTAGCCCATATACAGGTAAAAAGATTCCCCGTAGTTTGGAAGCACAATCTTGTTGAATTTGGCTTCGCCGGTCACCAAATGTACACTCTCGGCCTTTCAATGGTCCGTACACCCTCTTTTTGGCATGATAATACTCGGCGTTCTTAACTCGTATAAGGTTTCCGTGATTGAAATGGCAACATTCACGGTCTCTTTAAACCTTTCACCATCCCATGGGAATAGGGTTTTATTCCACTTGGCTTCTGATGGCTGGATAACTACCACTCCGGTTCAGACTTGAAAAATTTTGACAAAAATAGGAATTTTATTTTTCGGTTTTCTATGCGTTTTTGGTCAATTTTGAGACGAAAAATTTTTTTTTTTTTACCTGGAAGTTTTTGGTCCGGTCTTCGGACTGGTAGTACGACCTGATTATACTTTACTACCAGAGTGGGTTAAAAGCGGTGGTGATTGAAAATGTGTAGCACGTCTATGGGTAAAAAGATTCCCCGTAGTGTGGAAGCACAATCTTGTTGCATTTGGCTTCAGGCGGTCGCCAAAAGTACACTCTCGGCCTCTCAATGGTCCGTACACCATCTTTTTGACATGAGAATACTCGGCGTTCTTGACGCGTATAAGGCTTCTGTGATTGCAATGGCAACATTCACAGTCTCTTTAAACCTTTCCCCATCCCATGGGAATAGTGTTTTATTATACTTGGCTTCTGATGGATGGAGAACTACCACTCCGGTTCGGACCTGGAAAATTTTGAACAAAAATCGGAATCTTTTTTTTGGTTTTCTATGCGTTTTGGTAAATTTTGATACGAAAAAAAAAAATTTTTTGCCTGGAATTTTTTTGGTCTGGTTGCGACTGAAAATTTTTGATCAAAAACCAAACTTTTTTCTTTCAATCGCCACATTCACCCGACAAACAAAACTGTACTACAAGACGGGTTAAAGTGGCCGTTATTCAGGATTTGGATGTTGAGGCTCTTCTGCCACCCGTAAAACTATCCGACGTGACTGCCCAACCCCCACCACCCAACACAAACACCCATTAGTTGAACTCTACAACTAGGGCGTCCATGCCAGGAAACACGTCTGAAAAAACATTGATCAGTTCGCACCCGGCGACCTCAACTTCAGTGATAGCTGTACATAATTTGAAATCAAAATTAGCAGTAAAACCCGCAGACATTGGAATTCGCGTTTCTTTTAAATATTTAATATTACTTAATCAGTCCTTGAGGATAGAAAACCAATTCAAATGATTTGTTGTAATTTGTAATATATTCAGAAAAATATGCGCTTTTAGATTATATAGGGTAGGCGTTTAGTGACATTTTATGTTTTGAGTGAAAAATCATTGAAACTTGAAGGGTGTCTAATTACAAGAAATATCCCGACAATTACCTACCTGCAACTACCCATTTGCTTCCTAACATTCTGACATGGAAGCCAAAAGTAATAGAGCACCACGAAGGCCTGGAATTAGTTGCTGTAGCCAGATTGAGGACTGGGAAACTCTGCCCCACCCCCCCCCCCCCCCCAAAAAGGTGGGTGTGCTGCGACGGTGGCGTACAGCGACCCCAATAAACATCTCCGTCGAAAATTTACACATTCTGTCGGAAAATAATTTCTGACCAGTGAGGCATAGACCCAGAGCCAGCAGCCCACAGAAGTTAACGAATGTCCGATTACCTCCTACATAACTGTTTGAATATCATGATTGTCAACTCATTATTCAAGTCGGCAAAGAGATTTCCCAACACCATACCAGAACCGAGACCGGAAAGTGCGGGATTTAAAAATGTCACACACCATTGTTAACCACTGGCTAAAGGCAGAGCGATAACAAGCCTCAGATGAGGCATTAGGAGGTTCTAGAATTGTTATCACAGCCTCTTATTTAAAAAAGTCGGGAAGGGGAGGACCCCCACAAATACCCCCCCCCCCCCCTCCCCCCCACCCCATCTCGTCGGGGCTGTGCACTTTGAGTTTGCCTAATATGTTACAGACTTTGGGTCCAAGTTTGAATTAGCTTTAGGTATACATATGCCCCCCCCCCTCCTCTCCCCACACCCATGTCAAATTTTTAAATACTGCTGACTTTGAGCCTGGGAAGTTGCCTTCTGGTACCCGCGTTTCAATTTCAGGCTTTCACCATAAGAGCTCACGGCATAGATAAATAACTGAGAATTATTCATCAACCCGAAGACCCTGCGACGTACATGTAGGTAAGAAGCAACTGGAAGGGTTGGGGCAACATGACCAATGATGCCTGGTGGAATTCCTCTAAAGTGATAACAGTATACATGATTGGTTACTCTTGACTTTAGGTCTGTACTTGTTGTGGTCGTACAAATCCAGGCTTGGCATTATCAGAATGGCAGGAGAGCCACAATGTTCCGTCTAATATGGGTCCAGGAGGTCCACCTTAATTCATCAAAAGCGGGCGACTGGGTTCGGGCCTATTCTTGAGTTGACACGAAGTTAGTTGAGCTTTGCCGATCCAGTGACTAGTGATGTCCCACAAATATCAAACAGTTTACCTTGGTACCGGCAAGAAATTTGGTGAAAAAAAACCCAAAGAATAATACATACTGGTAAATATATTGCAAGAATTGTTACTCAATAAAGAAATATTTTGGTATGATGTTATTTCGAAAACAGAACGTTTATAAAAAACCGGGAGTGTGAAATTAAGGAAGAAAGCTGTAATCAACTGCTCTGTACATCAAGGGAGAGTACTCAATCCAATTCTCTTGCCAAAGCATTCTGTTTCAAAAACGCATTGTCATTCACTTCACGTGGTTTCACGAAGAAGGCTGTGCACTGCACAACACAGCGTTATGACAGAATTTGTATCTTTCACTTTGCGACATGATGGAACTCTGATCTAAATAATTATGGCAGAGGACAATTGTTGAAACCGATTGCATATCGAAGAGACTGACCTTTAATTGGTATAAAACTAGCAGTTGGATATTATACTAACTCACATGTTTGTGAATTTTCAGATGAAAAAGCACAGGAACTGAAAATAGGAGAATAGGAGGAAAATCCTGTGTATTGTGCGGGCACAATCACTTCATCAAGTTTCTGTCTGGATTTTTAACCACAAACTTTAACCAAAACTGTAAAAAAGGATTTTTGACAAAAGGAAAAAAAGGGTTCTGCATGTAGTGACTAAATAGTTCAAAATGCATATTGGAGGAAATAAAGAGAAAAAAAATGGCTAAGGGGTGGGGGTGGGGTAGGGGGGGTGGGGGAGGGGGGGGGGGACGGTGGTGGTGTTTGGGTTTTTAACCAAAACTGTAAACAAGCATTTTTGACGAAAGAAAAAAAAGTGCCTAATTGCCCCCCCCCTCCCCCCCCCCCCCCATACGTGAGTTTAAAAAAAAGGTTCCGCATGTAGTGACTGTAAATAGTTCAACATGCATTTTGGAGAAAAGAAGAAAAAAAAAGCCTAATGGGGGGGGGCGGGGGTTGGGGGGGTGGTGTTTGTCTGGGTTTTTAGCCTCAAGCTTGGAGTCATCCTACCAAGCTACAATGAAATCCCTTCATAATTATGGCCTGTGGAATATTCTAAAGGTTTTCAGGCTTCGGGCCTCTGTTGCCGTCACAGTTGCCCAAAAGGGGACATTCTCATCTAGACATTATATGAAGTCAACCTATCAAGTTACAATGAAATCCCTCCATAAATATGACCTGTAGACTGTGCTAAAGGTTTTTGGGCTTCGGGTCCCTGCTGCCGTCACAGTTGCCCAAAAGGGGACGTTCTCATCTAGACATTATATGAAGTCAACCTATCAAGTTACAATGAAATCCCTCCATAAATATGACATGTAGACTGTGCTAAAGGTTTTCGGGCTTTGGGCTTCGGCAGCCATCATGGATGAATGATCGCAACCAAAAGGGGACATTCTCATCTGGGCATCATGTGGATTGATCCTACAAAGTTACAATGAAATCCCTTCATAAATATGACCTGTAGTCTGTGCTGAAGGTTTTCGGGCTTCGGGCACCTGCAGCTGTGACAGTTGCCCAATCTCATCCAAAAGGGGACTTTCTCATGTGTAGAAATTATATGAAGTCAACCTATGAAGTTACAATGAAATCCCTCCATAAATATGACCTGTAGACTGTGCTAAAGGTTTTCGGGTTTTGGGCTCGGGCAGTTGTGACGGTTGATAGATCACGCCCAAATGGGAAAATTCTCATGCAGACATCATATGGAGTCATCGTATCAAGTTACAATGAAATCCGTCCATATTAAACATGACCTGCAGACTGTGCAAAAAGTTTTTGGGTTTCGGGCTTGGGCAGCCATCACGGTTGACAGATCATGCCCAAACGCGGACGTTCTCATCTAGGCATTATACAGAGGCATTCTGTGAAGTTGCAATGAAATCCCTTCATAAATACGACCTGTAGACTGTGCTAATGGTTTTCAGGTTTTGGGCTTGGGCAGCCATACCGGTTGACCGATCACGACCAAAAGGGGACATTCTCATGTAGACATGACCTAAAAACCTGTATATGAAATTTTGTGACGATCAGACAAGAAATACCGGGTATAATCTGTACTTGAAGGTTGAATAAAAAACTTTAACCACAAACTTTAACCAAAACTCCAAATGTCAACTAAACAGGAATAAGAAAAACAAAAAACAAAAAAAACCACTTGAACCTTCAGTAAAAAACTTTAACCACAAACTTTAACCAAAACTCTAAATGTTAACAGAAAAAGACAAATGGAGTGACAGACAGACGGACAGACGGACGGACAGATGGACAAAAGTCATTACTGTAGCCCTCACTGTAAACAGTTGGGCAAAAAATGATAATTTCCAATTGCTGTATTTATCATACATGTACCAACCACTGGCCCAGATATGCTGTAATTCTAATGACTCTATTCATCAGAATTCAGGCCAAATGTTTTAATTTTGAACGCCTAACCAAAGCCTGGAAAAAAGCACACTGTCATCAGCAAAATGGGGTTCCCAGAAGATGAATTGAAATTTACCCTCTGTGAACCTCAATTTGAATCAAAGTCTCAGGCCTAAATAGAAAAAGATATCCAGATGATAAATTAGCTGACTGAATGGGATAGCATCAGCAAATTCTCCTTCTGAGGATCTCATTCTGTAAATGACAGATAGCTAATTTAGCCACTTAAGCAAACATTTATCTTACAAGCACACAATCACATCTAACTAAAATTTGCCACAATCAGCTCAGTCAGAATCTGTCTTGTGGAGGGGAAGACAATTTTTTGAAGAATAGTCTTTTAAACTGCACTAAGTTAAAATTTGGGATCCCACAGGGAGCTTAAATATGACCAAGGCACTTGATTTGAATAAACTGGAATCTGAACCTCCTAAGGCTGCTGTATATCAAATGTAAAAAGATTCTGACTGGTGGGTCTGAGGAAGAAGATTTTTAAAAGAATTTCCCCATATTGCACTACATTAGAATTTAGGTTGCCACTGAAGAGCCCACATATGAACCCAGGGACTTCAAACTGGAATTAGACCCCATGAAGGATACTGTAAACCAAATATCAAAAGATTCTGACTGATGGATCTGAAGAGGATTTTAAAAGAACATTCCTAATATTGCACTAAGTGAAAATCTTGGCTCTCACAGGGAGCCCAAATATAAACATAGGGAATTGGTTTGAACAAACTTGAATCTAAACCTTATAAAGATGCTGCACATCAAATATCAAAAGATTCTGAATGGGAGATTTAAAGATTTTTCAAGAATATTCATTCATAAGTTCAAGTTCCCAAAGGAAGCCCAAATATGACCCCAGGGACTTGACTTGAACAAGCTTTACTTTGACCCACCCAAAGGAGTCTCTATACAAATCATCAAAAGATTCTGAAAGGTAAAAAAAAATGTGCTAATACTGCACCCCATAGGGAACTCAAATATGAACCCAGGGACTTGATTTGAACAAATGTTAAGCTGACCACCCCAACCCTTCCCCCCCCCCCCCCCCAAGATGCAGTATATCAAAAGATTCTGACTGGTAGATCTGAAGAAGATTTTTAAATACAGTCCTCATATTGCAAATTAAAATTCAAGTTCCGAGAGGGAGTCCAAATATAAATCCAGGGACTTGTTTCGAACAAACCTGAGTGTGACCCATCTAACAATGTTGTATATCAAGAATCAAAACATTCTGATAAATACGGTAGTTCAGAAGAGGATTTTTTTTTTAAATTTGAGGGGTGCCAACAGGATTATGCCACTTACAGTGACCCCATGGGTGTGGCAACTTCATTTGAATAAACGTGAAATGATATACATGTATGATAAGGAACATGCATATGAATTTGGTTCAATTCAGCCCAGTGGTTTTTGAGGGGAAGTCGATAATGTAAAGTTAATGTCGGATGGACAGATGGATGACAGACGCCAGACAAAAGCTTCTCTGAGCTTTGCTTAAGAGAGCTAACAGTTAAAAAAAACAAATTCTAATATCGTGTGGCTGGGTAATGGATTAATGGAATAAAAAGAAATGTTTTTGGAGGTTTTTAACTATTCGATGGGGGCAGTGTAAAACAGTAGGATTGTACGAAATATCTTGGGAGGTGATATTTGAAAATTCAAGTGTTCATACTTACGGCAAATCATCAGCATCTCTTGCTGGACCAATATCAGATCTTGTGGTAAACCCTGTGGCTCTATAAAGATAAAAATTCAAGATTAGGCAGAAAAAAATGTTTTGATTCTCTGCGAATTTTTTTTTCAAATCAGTGAGGGAGGGAGGATTTTATTTCTATTTTCAATTACTATCGGGACTATCAATTATAAGGAACATACCTGTGGCAATCCAGACCTGAGTGTCATATGTTATATATAATTCAATGATCTGAGCATCATGGCTACTCCACATAGTGTAGTAGCTGCTACATTCAGATCACTGAACTGATGTGATTATTATTTATTTATTTATTGGTGTTTAAGGTCATATACTTATGCACAATGGCTAATCATGACTGAGACAGTTTTACGGGTGGAGAAAGCCAGAGTACCCGTAGAAAACCACCAAGAAATGGCGAGCAACTGTCAGCTCCCCAACATCGTAACTCCGTGCTGCAGCACAGGCATGTTAGATTGGTTGAAGACATGTGTACCATCGACATTCAGTACGCCTTAGTACACGGCATCATTGTGCCCCCATGTGGACAATCGGGGTTAAGTGCCTTGCCCAAGGACAAAACGTGGGAGTTTGAATTGATTGCTCAGATGGTCACCCATCCAATGATTAACTGGGCTCGACTTTGCTTAACTTGGGTGATCTGACGAGAACCGGTTACCGCAACGCCATCACGCCCACAAACTGATGTGATACAGCGATGCATTTTTTTCTATTTTTTTAATATTCAAATGCAAAGCAGGAGAGGTATAATACCATATAAACATTGAACGAACTGACAAAATCTCTCAAATAAGGACGTCATTCAATGCATGTAAATTCAATGTGGCGGTTTCTGAGACTCAACAGTTGTTTTTTTTGGCCTTACATTATGTAATGTTGTACTGTAGTCCAGCTGACACAAATATTATCTTTACTCGTCTTTACATACATACACTATGATTAGTACAATCATAGAATCAGGGTTTAAAATTTGCTGGGAATCCAGAATCTGATCCTCGTAAAGATTCTCAAACTTTTTGACATCCTCTTGTAATGTATAGGATTCTCATTTAGATTCTCACAAAACTAAATGGAATTTATGCTATGTACAATGTAAGCAGGCCTTAAAATTTGTCTGCACCAACTGTTAGAGTGCTGGAAGTCCATACTGTGGCTTTACATGTATTCTGATCTGCAGATGCAGCAACTTAATGGCTTCATATTCTGAGGATGAGCTTCATATTATTTTTTAATTAAAATTATTTAGTCTCTGAGGATATGTCTTATTACAATTTAAGGGAGAATGCCACTGGGCACCCTCCCATAAATTGTACCAAGGCAAACAGACGTGGACATATCTGGATGACCAAAAATAATTTAGCACTCAATCAGTTAAAGAGAATCAATTTTTGTTTCTCATGAACTCTTGCTACGGGAATCAGTTTTCAGTTCTTTTGTAATTTAGAATTTGAGAGTACTGTTATACCCTGTTAGAGCAACCAGTAACATCCCATAGTAAAAAACAGTTCAACCCTTATGGGCCGAGTTGAAATTTTGGTGAGTTTTATGTCTTGCATGTACATGTAAAACACCTGTTCCAACACACAGGCTTTTGGTGATCTTGTTGATGGAAGTAGCTGGGCAGTAGCTGGGCAGTAGTGATTGACCAATGATCCGAACCGGCCCCCACAATAATCTGATTGTGGGCAATCGGATGACAATGGCAAGGGCTCCTGGAACATCGGTTCAACCGATTGTTGCCAAGCATTTTGTGATGATTCATTAACCACATTTTATTATCTTCTGCAGTTGTTCAATTGTTAATGCAAAATGATGTCAATGACACGATTCAATAAAGTTGAAAAACCACCACAATGCGTATTTTTAATCTCTCTAGATGCCCCTTTACAGGATATACAAGTTAAACGACATGTAAAGCTTATAACTGAGCGTACTTGCGGCAATCGCCAGTTCATACTGAAAAAGTGAAGGTTGCACTCAACTGACTCATGTCACAGTAAAAATTACCTGTTGCGCGCACTTGCGTGGTAAACGTGGCTCTGAGAGCCATGTTTACCACCCAAGTGTGTGCGACTGGTAATTTTACTGGACCTGAGTCAATGGAGTTTAATACTCTGAAATATGTTGAATTTAATGTAGTTCTTTCGAGTCTCGACTTATCTAGTAGTGAACGGACTGTAAACACTGTAAAATATGTTCAATTTAATGTAGTTCTTTGTGAGCCACAACTTGTCTAGTAGTGCACAGTATTACAATTGGAATCGACATCGGAATCAGACGATTGTGAGCTCAAATAACCAGTAATCAGACAGCGGTTATTTTTGATAATCGGTTGAACACTACTGGGCAATGGTTTCCAGTCAGGGAATCCCTTAGCTCAGTTTTCCCTCATACACTCAATATTTTTGTTATTAATTAACTAAAATCTAAATGCCATCATTAATGTAAAACAACAAAATTCAGGTACAGCTAAATGCAGTATTCTTGTGAACTGGATGATTAACCCTTTACCTAACAAATCGCCCGCATCCGCCCGCATAATATGCAAATTGAGCAGTTGAAAAAATTTAATTTTTCAAAATATTTCAACAAAACCATATCATGCGACCCCTCTTTGGAACGAGCTTGTCGAGCTCGTTCCAAAGAGGGGTCACATGATATGGTTTTGTTGAAATTTTTTTTAAAAATTAAAAAAATGATATTTAAAATAATAAATTTTTATATCGTCTGCGATGGGTAAAGGGTTAAATGAGAATCAAAAGTGTGATTCTTAGAATGGGTGCTATTATTAGCTATCTCATGCCTGTGTCAACAGTAGGCTGCAAAATTAAAAGAAAACTGAAAGTAGGAACATGACTCGCAGTTGTTTTTAGGATGCATGTGACATACATTCGATACATGCCCTCTGTAGCGAAATGCAAACATGAAAGTGGTAAGTCATATAACACAAAAACTATGGAATGATAGTCATATAACAGGCTGTATAATATTTTGATGCTCTGCATCTGTTTTACTGTTACGAGCTTGATTAATTAATGCACAGTAACATTCACTTTCAGGGGAATAAATGGGTTTTTTATACTATAGATACATGCAATATAAAACATTAACTTTGTGGTTATCTTGCTGACACCTTTTTCAACCGGCTGTGTTGATAACCGGATATCAGGTCAGCCATTTAGCACTAGACTTTTCCCCCAAAGCGCCATAAAAAGGGACCCAACCTTTTATTCCTAGCGGAAACTCAGTTGTACTTAGTCTTGACAGCAAGTACAGTTAAAACTAGAAGTCCTGTCATGAAATGCGCACAAATAGCACGTCGATATGTGCATTAATGTATGCGTTATGGCCCAAGTAAAGCTATTAAATTCTGTACATATGGCCTGTGCACAAGCAATGTTTCAGCCAATGGACCTCCGGATAATCCGGAGGTCCATTAGCAGAAACATTGCATGTGTTTGCTATGAGTAACCAGGAGAACCTAACATGCTTTGGATGCCATTCGATATGGCAATTGCGCGCAATTTCAACGTGCAATTAAGCCTAAATAAGCGCACTATTGGTGACAGGACTTCTAGTTTTAACTGTAAAAACAGCAGAATTTGCCAGGCCTTTAACAACACTTTCAGAATCAAAATTTTGTGAGAATCAAAGTTGATTCTCGCTGTTTTCTTTGTGAAAAAAATTCTTGCATGAATTCGAAGCCCAGAATTCAGAAAAAAATGTCTTCTCTGCTCTACCAACACCTTCCCCCACCCCCCCCCCCCCCCCTCCAAAAAAAATACATTCAGAGATTAGAAGAATTTCAGAACAAAGAAGTTTTGTCTAAAAGGTGTTGGAGTCACCTGGATATACATGTAACCTTAAGGTGAGGGTTGGGGCAAGTAAAATAACATGACATTTAAGTGCTTTAATACATCAACTGGGATAATCGGCTGAAGGTTTTTGGGACTCATTTGTTTACTGTTTTCAAATATTTTGGACACAGTTAACAATTAAAGAACCAGGTGAAGCATCCACCCTCCACTTCACCCCCACCCCCTCCCCTTCTTTATTCAGCAAAGAAACACCTGGGAGCTTGGTGTACAGTACTACTAAAAAGGGTTTTGCTACACTTTCTTTGTAGATTTCAGACGTTTCAATGTTTGGGCAAAATTCACTCTAAACATTCTTCAGCTAAAAAATCAAATTTTGCTTCATTCTGCAAATTTTTATCAATTAAAGTCCTAAAAAATTTTCCAATAAGCCGAAACATTTGCAGCAAAACTTTTGGTGTTGGCATCCCTGTATCTATGCCATTTAAAAAATTGAGGACCTCTGGCATTTTCTGATTTTTTAGGCTTTCCAAGAATATTTGGTACATTCTGGTCCTGTCACAATAAAAACAGGACCACCTGGATTGTCCTGTTGAGGGTTGGTAAAATTTGCCTATCTGTGGATTTTGAGAGAACTACAAAATTTGCACAAAAAACATTCTTATTTTTTTTATTCATTAATAGCCTACCACAGTATTAGTATTGCAATCATCCACACAAAACTGCAGGACACACATATCACATGTTGTCCAATATTCTGAAAATATTTTATAACTGACAGAATAAATTTAGAGTGGGCATGAATAAATACTGAGGATATTATTTTTGATTTTGGTATTTAAAATGATACAATTCTCAAAATACATTTATTTCGAAGTTTGAAGTGGGTCCACATAACCGAAAAAAATAAATTTAATTAGTCACTTACCCGGTATCAGATTGCTAGCACGTAAATACGCTTTATCTAACAAGGTGCATTTAAACTTTGAAAATTATATACTTTATGTGGGATGCCTCGGGCCTCAAGTTTATTGATGCAAAACATGATAACCGAGGAAACTCTGTGTGAAGTTATCCCAAAATTTGAAACATGGTGTTGTTGGCTCAGTAACGGATCGCATTGGCCAGTAGCAGATCGTACCTCCACAACATAAGAGAAACTTACCAAGGGGAGGTAATCCAACCCCGCTCGCACCTCACTCCCCATCCCGGACCATAAACGCTAATAACTACACTGGGTAACTACACGACACAGCAAATATATACATTTTGCACTTTCTCCACCCTCTCTCTCTCTCCACTGTGTGTGTGTGTGTGTGTGTGTGTGTGTGTGTGTGTGTGTGTGTGTGTGTGTGTGTGTGTGTGTGTGTGTGTGTAGGGGGGGGGGGGGGGGGAGGGGGGTATGCAATATTTTTTTAAAATACAAATCCCTTTCGTTCTGTGACAGCATTTTGTCTGAATAATAACAAATTTATATTTCCATAGCAACATGTTTATTATAAAATAAATCATTTGCAAAACATTGAAACCATTTTCCTGAATGGCTGCTAACAATTGTAAAAATAATAAATCAAGAACAAGAAATCTTAAGAGGACCCACAAACGCAAGTGAAAATATAATGCAGAACTGTGTATAATGTGGGATAGTGGAACCACGACACGCGAGCGCTTATTCGGGGTTCCACTATCCCACATTATACACAGTTCTGCATTAATTTTTTTGCCCCTCCACTTTGTTAGTGCAAATCCTGCCCCTGGGGAAGTGTTAATAGGCATGAAGTGCCAAGGCATGTTAGGCCTATATATTGCATACATTTCTCTGGCAAATTAGTATGAACAGGGGGAGGGGGCAAGTGAACTGATCCACTCTTGTTAGTCTAAAGGCCTCTAAAGATTGGCTTGCTTCGATCCTAATTGGTTTCCAAGGCCAGGGAGGCTAGTTTTCACCTTCCTTAATTTTTTTAAGGCAAGTGGTCGGCAAACAAAGAAATCGCTCCCCTGAAAATGCCTGCCCTGCCCACCCCCCCCCCCCTTTCCTGGCCCCTACATGTTTCGTTATAAAAAAATCACTTTCTTAGGGGATAAAAGGTAAGTACAAACAACATTTATTTCAGCCCAAAAAAAATTTTTTTATAAAATAAAGAAAAACATCTTTAAAAAAACATTTCGAAAGTGAGTCAACTCGCCACAAATAGTGGGTCAAGTCACACTAACATATGGCGACTTGACCCGGAAAAAGTATCGGTGGCATAGGGCCTGGCGAATACTGTTTTCTTGCTTGAATCGAATAAGGGTATGGATTGTGCCTATACGGTTAAAACTAAAAATCCTGTCCTGAAATGCGCACAAATAGCACGTCTAATTGCGTGTTAATCTACGCCTTATGGCGATGGTAAGGCTATCAAATTCTGCACATATGGCCTGTGCACAAGCAAAGTTTCAGCCAATGGACCTCCGGGTAACCCGGAGGTCCATTGGCAGGAACATTGCTTGTGTGTGCTATGGGTAACAAGGAGAACCTGCCATGCTTTGGATGCCATTCGATATGACAATTGCGCGCAATTCCTACGCGCAATTAAGCCTAGATAAGCGCACAGTTCGTGACATGACTTCTAGTTTTAACTGTAGGCACTCTCCCATAAATTGTAACAAGGCAAATACTAAATTCCCATGAAATTATTACAGCACGACGGAATATGCTGACTTGCTGAGATCAGAAACAACAGGTGCTTCTATGACAAAAGAGAGATTGCCAATATTTGATTGTCGTCCTAATAATATCAAGGATTTCGAATCGAATAAGCTGCAGGATTTTGAATCAAATATCAAAGCTTCGCCAGGCCCTACGGTGGCGAGATGACCCAGTGGCGACTTCACTCGTACCCCACCTCACCAGGCTCTGTCTCCTGAAGTTGACAAACGTTGACCCGAACATGCACGCATGCGGGCAATCTGTTACTGAACCAATGGGGAGCCGCATGTAAAAACAATGTTTATTGAAACACAAATAATGTTCAACTTTTATACTCTCAGACTGTAAATGTTGATTGCTTTACTAACTGGTGATGGTGAGAAATCAACTAGACAGTGAAGCACGCATCCAACGCAACTCCACAAACCTTATCAAACGATTTTGCAAGCCTCCATTTTAGTACATTTTGCGATGAGCGATTACAGAAAAAGACCGATATCTCACTGTTGAAGCAGTCATTTATTTTAATAGGCCAATTTGTCTTGTACTGGTACGGTACATTACCTTTGAAATTGGACGTGGTAAATAGGAGCGGTAAGACTCTGTTTCGCTACACGCAGGTCAAAGGTCTCGTGTCTATCCGTTACCGGCAACGATCCGATACCGGGTAAGTGACTGTAAATTGTAATATAATTCTCCCATTCTCATTATACATTTTATTTTGCAGTTTAGAGTGAGTCAAAGTTATCGAATCGGGTCGAAGTGACTTTGATGAAATAACACTCGGAGTGAGTCGAAGATACCGATTTGGGTAGAAGTTATTGTATACCGATACAGATCGGAAAATCGCAGTCGTTTCGCGTTTTGTTTCGGTGTTTAGTAGTAAGAATTTGCACCGAAAGTAAGTGATGTGAAAGGACACATAGCGACGTTATTAGTTATATGTCCATTCTTATCAAGTGAGTCTCGTTAGTGTAATTACCCTCTTCCCAGACCGGGAACGTAGCCTAGCGGAGCTGGTAGTCCGATAAAATTTCGTTTTTTGCGGCTAACAAGCGATTGGGTGGTCATTTTGGATGAAACGTTTCCGGTACGAATAATTGGTGCAAGTGAAGCATTCCCACCACATCCCGTACCAGTCAAGTCGAACCACCAAAAAGTCAACTTGTACCCAGTATTTGTGAATGCTAAACTATTCGGCACCTGGACGGTTCGGCATCTGGACAATTCGGCACCAGGTCTGGACGATTCCGTATCAGGACACCTCACGCCCACGGCAACTCGTACCAGTCAAGTCGTATCCCAATATTTATATTTATTTATTTATTGGTGTTTACGGTCACATACTTATGCACAATGGCTAATCGTGACCGTGACAGTTTTACGGGTGGAGGAAACCGCAGTACCCGGAGAGAACCACCGAGCAACGACGAGCAGCTGTCAGCTCCCCAACATCGTAACTCTGAACTCTGCACCGCAGCACAGGCAGGGTTAGATTGGTTGAAGACATGCGCACCATCGACGTGCAGTACGCCTCAGTACACAGCGTCATCGTGCCCCCATGTAGGCAATCGGGGTGAAGTGTCTTGCCCAAGGACACAACGCGGTTGCCGCAGGTGGGATTCGAACCGAGGACCTCTCGGCTTGCAGCCTGCACCTCTACCAACTGAGCCACCGCGCCCCCAGTCGTATCCCAAAATTGGACGACTCGTACCCATTTTTGTCTGGACAACTCGTACCCACAATTGAACAACTCGTACCCACAATGGGATTATTATACGAAAATAGTGCACAGAGATATAATTATTCAAAAGGCAACTATAAAGGGATAAGCAGGGATTTGGACATAAATTGGGATGAATTACTTAATGGAAAAGACCCAAACAGACAAATAGAGATACTTCTGGATAAATACAATGCTTATGTAGATAAGAATATACCCAAAATAAAGTTATCAAAGGCGAAAAAAATAAAGGATCCAAAAGCACTCCCACTGAACAGAGAGATAATCAAGAAAATACATAAGAAGCACAGAAGTTGGCAAATATTTATGGAGACTAGATCTCCAGATACTGACAAATATAAAGAATACACAAAATTGAGAAATCAAGTGAAAGGATTAGTACGAAGAGCTAGAAAAAATCGAGAAAAGCAAATTGTAAACAATATTAAAATGAATCCTAAACTATTTTGGCAGTATGTAAATTCAAAAAGAAAAACTAAATCTGGAATTAGCGAATTAAAAGAAGTAAACAAAGATGGCTCAATAAAAATAGCCAAGACAGACCAAGAAAAAGCAAATGCTCTTAATAACTTTTTCACGAGTGTCTTCACTAAAGAACCAGCAACCGAGGTACCAGAAATTCCCATTAGGAAGATTAAACAAAATTGGATAGATACACCGATATCAGGAGAAGAAGTGAAAAAGCTATTAAGGTCACTAAACACCAATAAATCCGTAGGACTAGATGGTGTGCACCCAAGAGTATTGAAAGAATGCCTGGAGGTCCTTTATGCGCCAATTCTCCAAATTTTCAACACGTCTATGGCAACAGGAATAGTACCGAACACTTGGAAAACAGGCAATATCACAGCACTTTATAAGAAAGGGGATAAATCAGACCCTGGAAACTATAGACCTGTTAGCTTAACCAGCATATTATGCAAACTCATGGAGAAAGTTGTTAGAATCAGGTTAGTGGAGCATATGAAGACAAATAACTTTTTCACTGATAAACAATTTGGGTTTATATCTGGACGATCAACAACACTACAACTAATAAAAGTTTTAGAAGAACTGACAGAAATACTGGATGAGGGTGAGAGCATAGATATTATATACATGGACTTTATGAAAGCCTCTGACACTGTCCCACATAAAAGACTACTGCAGAGAATGAAGAGCTACTGCATCAGGAAGGACATCTTAAATTGGACAAAGGATTTAATGACAGATCGGAAACAAAGGGTTGTCGTAAATGGCAATCAATCATCCTGGAAATCAGTTACTAGTGGGATACCACAAGGTAGTGTCCTCGGGCCGATTTTGTTCGTTATCTATATAAACGATCTCCCAGATAACGTAGAATCTCCAACATACCTCTTTGCGGATGATACAAAAATTTATAGAAAAATCAAATCAACATCAGATAGTAATAGATTACAAGAGGATCTAAGCTTACTGCAGTCCTGGTCAGATAAATGGTTATTAAGATTCCACCCCAAAAAATGCAAAGTATTAACAGTATCAACATCGTCTAAGAAATTGGAAGAAATTACACTACCCGAATATCATCTAAACGACACTGCAGGAAATAAGGTTATTCTTTCTAGATCGATAGAAGAAAAGGATATAGGAGTTATCATAGACAACCCCCTGAAGTTTGAAAAACATATACAAACCCAAGTAAATAAAGCAAATCAAACTGCAGGCCTAATTCGTAGAACTTTTCAATTTCTTGAAGAAGGAACATTTAAAAGCCTATACTAAGCATTAGTGAGACCGCTTCTGGAATATGCAGCAGCAGTGTGGTCACCATACAAGATCAAGGATATTAACACTATTGAAAATGTACAGAGAAGGGCCACGAAACAACTGAGCAACCTGAAAAATTTAGATTATGAAGAAAGACTTCGGAAATTGAAAATGCCAACATTGAGATATAGAAGATTGAGGGGCGATATGATTGAAATGTACAAAAAATGTAAGAACATTTATGATCCTGATGCAACAGTAGGCCTTATCAACTATTATGAAAATCAAACAAGGAGACAGAACCTAAAATTAGCCAAGCAGCCTAGTAGACTTGAGCTTAGAAAAAATTCATTAGATCTACAGACATTTGGAATAGTTTGCCTCAGAAAATTATTGATTCAAAAACGGTTTTTGAATTTGAAGTCAGACTTGATCGGCATTGGGCAAAGTTTGATCTAAAATGCGACTATAACTCAAACTACGACAAACCCGGAAGTCAAACACGAGATAAACATGGAATGGATAGAGAGGAAGATAAGGATATAGAGGCCTAGTGGCCTGAGTCCTTCGAATATCCTAAGGTATCCTAAGGTAAGGTATATTATTTACAAGGAGGGGGCAGATAGTAACATAAATATAAGAGACCAATGCTTACATGGGCGAGGGCGAAAAGACCGGACCGTTAGGGACCGTGGAGACGGAGGGGGGGGGGGGGGCATGCCACCCCCACCCCCAAATTTTTTCCCCTAAAAGTAAAATCATCATTCATGCAACGGTATCCGGCTTACTCGGGCCATGGCTCTTTCGGGTCTTGGCTTATTCGGACCCTGGCTTTTTCGGACCTCCGGCTCATTCGGACCTTGGCTTTTTCGGACCTCCGGCTTATTCGCCCCCACAATTACATATTCATAATTATGACAAGAATTTTAGGAAATTTGAACTATTTTATTACATTTTATCCCAAACAGCTATACACAGAATAAAATCCTGGTTTTACAATATTCAGTTATGAAAAGATAACAGAAACAAAAACATATAATAATTTTGGACCTCCGGCTTTTTCGTCCCCTCAATTGATCATTATGACAAGCCACAATAAGTGGTGGATTTTTACTTCGAATAAAATCCTTTATATTTTATAGCTTTATTTGATTATGAATCAACGAGAGTCTGAAGTGAAAGCCAATAATCTTATTTAGTTTGAGTGAGCGCACTGGCAGTCACGATAGGGTGGTGGGTTGAGATCCCCGAGGACCTCGAACTGGAAGATATGCATAACTAGGAATTTTGCATAACTACAAGAGTTCTGCTCCGTGTTTGCTTAGAGAGGTGGGCATATTTATGGTAATAGTATCGAAAAGCGCATACTGTGGGAAATCAGCTCACTCAAAGCGCTTGTCAACTTTAAACATTTATTTACATTTAGCGGCAGAATAACCAACCGTATTTCTTTCTCAGCCGATATAGCCAGACTACTGGTAACAAGAAATTAACAACATTATATACAAAACAATTACTCGTAACAACGGCGGTTGAACATAACACTAAAAAAGCAATTAAACCTTTTATAAATGCAAGATTTGCCAAGCAGAGTGTAGCAGTTATCTGAAGGACTGATCAGCGATTATCAGCTTATGCAACACTGTAATTTTTGGAGTATGTTGATACTACATGGATAGAAGCACTAATTGGCTAGTAGCAACATGGTCAGTAGTTGGCCGCAGCATCCGTACAAACAATTAGTGTGAAGGATGGCATAACTGACTCAACCAACGACCCAGAAAAGGGAATCAACCTTTTTATTTATCAATCACCCTCCTATATCAAGAAGCCAGCCAGACACCTACACGTGTAAAATGATCTCAGAGGGGAAATTGAAACGCAAACAGCAGAAGAAAACAAGAGAGGTGACAGGAAGATTAATGGAACTGTGGCAGCAGTATTCAGACAGAAACATTTCAACTAGCAGACAACTTAAGGAGGCCGCGAAGCTATATGCTCCAGTGTAATATAAAATTTATAATAATAGTTAATAATAATAATATGTAATGTAATAAAGATAGCTGAAATTTCCTAAATTATTGTCATAATGATCAATATTTAATTGAGGAGGCGAAAAAGCCGGAGGTCCGAAAATTATTTTATGTTTTTGTTGTTATCTCTTCATAACTGAATTTTGTAAAACCTTAATTTTATTCTATGTATGACTGTTTGGGATAAAATGTAATAAAATAGTTGAACTTTCCTAAAATTCTTGTCATAATTATCAATATGTAATTGAGGGGCGAATAAGCCGAAGGTCTGAAAAAGCCAAGGTCCGATTGAGCTGGAGGTCCGAAAAAGTCAGGGTCCGAATAAGCCACGATCCGAGAGAGCCAAAGTCTGAATAAGCCGACATTCCATGCAACTACTACGGGATTGTCATTTTGATATTTTAAGACACATTCACACAGAGAGAGATAAGACTAAGTTTACAGAAGATCGTAAAGACCTTGAAAGAGTTAATTTTTCATTCGTTCGCCCAGCACTGGAATATGCAGACGTAGTGTGGGATAACTGCAGTGCAGAGGAATCACATGGACTAGAACGAATTCAAATTGAAGCAGCACGGATTGTGACAGGAGGAACTAAAAGTGCGAGCAAGCGGTCTCTGTATATGGAGAATGGCTGGGAAACTTTGGTTTCAAGAAGGAAAAAACATAAACTTATGCAGTACTTCAAAATGTACCATGGTCTAACACCCCATTATATATCATTGATGATCTCCCCAGCACTCACGGAAACCCAAAGCTATAACCTTCGAAACAACTCTAACCTGAGTAACGCCAGATGCCGACCTCAGTCACCAATCTTCCTTTTCACTTTCCACAACCGACCTTTGGAATGAAGCCCCAGTTCAGATGGGAGAAAACTCTTATCCCACCAGCTTCAAACGATATCTTAACGAGGACAATCGTCTCTCGGAAAAAGGAAAAATGCATTTAAAAGAAGAAATTATGAATGTTTATATGTCTTCCTTTTAAGTTTTTTTTTTATCAGAGACAATTTCTGGCCATATAATTTTGTTTCTGTGGCAGAACAAAAAACATTTCAGTGCTCAGAATGCAAGAAATAGATTTCTGGGGAGTTTTTTTCAGGCGAGCACGCCCCTTACCCTCTTGTCTTCCCAGTCCGTACGGGCCCTTGCGGCATTCAGCCCCCCTCCCCCGTCCCCTACTTCCAAAATGGTTCCGCAGCCCCTGTAGTGACAGAAAAATAACAAACCAATGGTTCAGTTTCATATGCTATTTATTAATTTGTAGCCAGAGCACAGGGATGAACAAACAAAAAGCACTCTTAACTGATCTTGTCGAACTATTTACATTGAGCACGTGTGTATAATATTAACAAGTAACTAGAGCACAGAGGACGAAAAAACAAAAAGCACTATCAATTGAACTTGTCAATTAGATTGCGCACGGATATCTAATGATACTCACAATGGTCAGGAAACGTTGTGAAATAACACAGTAGTAGAGAAAAAACCGACATTCTCGCAACGCTTCGTTACTTTATCCTTTTATGAAGTGGAAAATTTGATCTCTTTGACTGAAGGCTACTGGCAAACCAAACAATTAAGATTTCACTATCACAACAAAGTAGACATAGAGAGCAAATCATTATCAAAACACAAATGCAACATATGCTGACAGCAACGGGATGTTCTCACTTACCCAGCAGCTATTGTTTTGAGTATAGGTGTTGAAAGTGGTGACATCAAAGGGTCGCCGCTTATAGTCCGTATTATTAATTTTTTGGGGAGTTATGAACAAGACGTAGATTATCATTAATTAAATTTATTACCGATTAACCATTCAAACGCCAGACAGCAACAATAAATACATTAACTCATACCCATAATTTCAGTATTACAATGACAGACAGCAAGAATACATAAGAATAAACACAAAGTCATTCAAAAGCCAGTATTGTGGCCCACAGCATCTAAGAATTGAAGATTGTTCATTCGCCCCTGCAAGTACATTAACTTTAAATGGTTGAGTTTGTTGTCGATTTGGACATATCGTTGTTGCCGAGGTCTGCTCCTGGCGCCAGCTGCAGTTTGTATGATAGACACTTCTTGATAGGCTTGCTCTTGTCTGAGAAATTCAATTAATGTAAAGATGTTTGGCTTTGACGAAATGAACAACTGGAGCTTTCTATGCCATCCCTCGGCGTGATTTGTAGTTCGCGGCCCCTGTGTTTCATGATGATTCCACACTTGACGTCCATGAGAGAGAGAGAGAGAGAGAGAGAGAGAGAGAGAGAGAGAGAGAGAGAGAGAGAGAGAGAGAAATATTTATTATATACATCTGTATGCATTGTAACCAATATTTTAAAATGTACGTATACATATATGCAATTTATCTCCGCAATTATTTTTGTTAACCCCTCACCCAACACACCTTTTAAAAAAAACAGAATGTCAAATGTTTTTGAAATATGATATGTAATTTTCAATCAAACCAATGATATATTTACTGAAAAAACAGTTTTCAGAAAAAAGTTTAATGAAGAAATACTTACTTGCTAGTTCTTCTTGGTATAATGTACTGATTGGTCTGCTGTTTTCGCGGACTAATGTCTTGAGTTCTGCCAGGACAGTGGCTACAACTATTTTGGAACTGTCAGCTTCATGGTTGTGAACATTTCGCGATGATGTCAACAAGTCGTTCTTAGTATTAACAGTTGCATTATAAGTTTTTACACAACATTTCCAATGAACAGAATCATTTCGCCGAGTCTTAATACTAAACTTGAAGTTATTAAACACAAGATATCTACCACCTCTGTCGTTTGGGATGTAATGAACGTTTACTTGAGCATTAGCCATTTTGGAATGATATCACTGTAGGAACGCAAGACTTATATGGGAACTAAGTCCTTGAACATCTAGCAAACAATGTGAATATATATCAGGGCGGATGATAATAATAATAACTCTTTGGCCAGCCGCTGATTTGTCGCGGTCCTCATAAGAGAAGGCCATCATTCCCCCTGCACCCCAGCCCCTCTTCCCCTCCTCTCCTCCCAGCATTCAGATATAAACTGCTTAATAGTGTCCCTCACTTCCTCTTTTTCAATTTCTTCAATAAGCATTCCTACCCTCTCCCTCGTGTCCCCCTTCAGCCATCTATCCTTTGTTTCTTCACCCCACTTCTGCATTATTCTTCCAGTAAATTTTATTCTATGAGGTATATACTGTGGGCATTCCAAGAGAAAATGTTCCAGGGTCTCCACTACTCCAGAGTGGCACATTTGGCATCCCTTTTCCCCATCTCTCCCAATTTTTCCCCGAAGCTCCAGTGATCTTGATCTCGGTTTGAACAGCAGTGACCCTCCAAAGGTGCCATCTAGGTACTTCTCAAAAGCTGGCTTTTCTTTATATTGTAACCCCTGCAGTGATCTTTTCACGCTAACCCCTGCTCGCCAGTTTCGATTGCAATCTTCCGTGACTCTCTCTTTGACAAACCTTTTGCCTTCTTTCATTCCTACTTCTATGTTTGTGACCTCTATAGAGTAACTGTCCATTAGTTCCCTCACATGTTTTGACCACCCCGTTTCTATATTAGAATTCCAAATGGTATCGAGCATCAATTTGCACCACCGGTTGTCAGGCAGGTTTCTCAAGTAGTTAAAGTAACACAGTTTTCCCAAATCTACCCTGTCCTTGATTTTCATCCACCCAAGCTCCCCCCTTACTGCTTCCAAAGCTGCAGCATTACTCGACCCTGTTATCCATCTGCCGGCATCATTTTGAGTATTTTCCAACTTCTTAGTAACGGTTTGGTTTAATGGAATCACGTCCGTGCCATACGTTATACTTGGTAAACCCACCCTCTCCCACAGTGTTTTCCCCACAAAGACCTTGTTGAAACTATTTTTCCCTAAAAGTTTTAGTTGGTTCAGAATTCTTTTCCCCTTCAGAATCAGTTTGGCTGAGTAATTTCTGTACACCCCTCTTCCCGTTATATTTATGCTTACCCCTAGATACTCATACTCTCCCGTTTCTCCTACAGTGATTTGTTTGCTTTCCCCTTCGGGGATTGAGAACTCCCCCACTCTCCATCTCTTCGTCATATCTACCTTGCGTCCAACGGGTATTACCTTGCTTTTATTTTCATTTAGTTCGAGCCGCCAAGTGTTCCCATATCTACCAACAATTTCCAGCAGTTTCTCTAGCCCCTGTTCAGTTCTAGACATTAACACCATGTCGTCCGCAAAGAATAAGCCTGGTATCTTTATGTCTCCAACATCCACCTCCCTCCATACGCTAATGTCAGTGAGTATATAATCAATTATTGTTTTCTTATCGTTCCTCTCCCAGGTCCATTTACCCTTACATTTCGCATCCCTGTTCAGGATCTTTAAACCAAGTTCTTTTGATAGGTCCAACATCTTCCTCCCATTCGTGTTAATTTTCCTATCACCTCCCTGTATGCCCTCCTCCTTATCCCCGATGTGCCCATTGAAGTCCCCCATTAGGACAATACTGAACCCTCTGCTCCCAAGCTCTGTGATATTCGATCTAAGAGTTGTATATATTGAATCATTCCACTCGGGCTTACTTCCCTCCACTGCTAGGTATACAACACCAACGGCAACACTCCTGCTTCCTAACTTGATTTTTGCCCAGACTATTTCGTTGGATACTGGAATCTGAGTCCTTGCTTCTGTGAGATCTGTAATCAATGAGGGCTGTAATTCCTCTTTAGCGTAGATGCCAACACCCCCACCCCGTTTCTGACCCTCAGTTCGCCCAGCTCCTATCCACACGCAACCCTTCATCTGATCAACCCGCTCATCCCGTCGTATCCACGTCTCACTTAGACCCATTATATCGAAGTCTCCTTCGTCCATCATTGTTGATATTTCGCTTACTTTCTTGTGCAGACCCTGGATGTTGCAGTACCCAAACTTAATGAATCTTTGTTTTTTTGTCATAACTGGCACATTATTATAACCCTGGTATGTCCCTGTATTGTGCATGTTTGTTGTTCTTCCTATGTTCCCAGCATTTGTGCCACTCTGGGTTACCGGCTGTGGTCCCCTACCCCCCTTTTCTCCAAAAAGGCCCAGCCACCTGTAAGATTTTTTGGCCCAACAGGTCTGTACCCATCCTACTTAAATGCAATCCGTCTCGCCCATACAACTCTCCTTGTCCCCAGAATGAATCCCAGTGGTCAATGAAATGTACTCCCAAGTCTTTGCAGTGCTCTCGGTATCGGTATCTTTGACCTAGGATTACTCCTATCCTTGTCCCTCCGTCTCTTTCCAGGCCCTGAGCTACCTGGACTACTCCCCTGGTCTTCCCCCGGATCCCTCCTCCTTTTTCCTGGCCTAGACCCCAAGCTACTATCTGTTGCAACTACCTCCATCTCCTCCTCTGTCTCTTCCGAATCGAGCACATCAAATCTGTTTCTGGTGCTGCACTCCCCACTGCCTTTGGACTTTACACCCCTATCTACCTGCTTCTCTGGCCCCCCTTTCCTACCACTTTTGGTAGTCCACGCCAAACGCTTTACAGCATTGCTCCGGCCTGGGCCCCCCTCATCTGTCCTACGTACTTTTCTAGCAGCCCCCACCTCATCACCTACCTCATTCACATCAAAGGTTCTACCCCCATGTTTCCTCTTGGAACCACCGACAACCTTCCATCCTTCTCGGAAAGCCACTTTCACAGGCGTAACTCCAGACAGCCCCGCCCTACCAAGGTTTCCCTTCAGCTCAGCAATCTCCCCCTCAAACTTAACAATTGTCTCAAGTAGGCGGAGGATTTCCTGACAGTTTGCACATACCTCTCCATATCCCATCGAGCGACAGTCCCCATACATCATAGAACACTGTTTACAAACTTCAAGCCCAATATCGCCATCGGTGGCCCCACCAACCCGGCTCTGACCGACACCTCCAGTGACCTCTGTCTGCACACCAATACTTACTCCGTTGGCACCGTTGACCTGGACCGCGATATTACACGTATTTACCTCCATACTTACCTCCGTCTGAACAGACTTGCTCGCCATCATCAAGACAAAATTACGCGATCGGACAGGGAAAATTGTAAACACGCGACAAAAGGCAACACGACGAACCGTTCGACAACTTAGCGCTCACAGTTTTATTTAAGGCCTCCTAACTTTGTCCCAGTTACTATACTAAACTAACTCCCCACAAAGTTGAATAAAATAACCTGAAAATGAAATATATATGATTAGTAAACAATAAAAATACTTAATTTCGATTCGTAACCAAGGAGACTTCTTCTGTATACTTGCGGATCGAGACAAATGTGATGTCGGCTACATTGATACATAAAAACAGTGACCAGATAACAGGTTGATTACTGCCAACTGTGAACACGGTGCAAGAAGCAAAGGGTGCGTCAACTAAAACAACAATACTGGGTAAGTGAGAACTTCAGTAGGCAATTAAGAAAAACAAACAATAGCCATCTCTGATCAGCACTGTAATTGATGTCGACTGGGTATGTGAGAATAAGCCGCAGCAACTTACAGAGCAAATCATTATCCAAACACGTGCGACATTTCCGACAGCAAGTTTTCATTGCATAAACCTATAGAACTGTATGTTCCAAAAGTCAAATCAATAGTGATTTTAAAAAAATAATGATAGCATGCCGGGAACTCTAATCGCGTGCATACCCCATCAGACCCCATTTGAGGCAATAGGTAAGTTAGGCCTGTGTGATCCAAGAGAAATAAAGTAAGGTTAATCGGGTCGCAAGGGATTTGTAAATTCCACATCGTCCCTGCGCGCCTTCGGCGCCCTAAAACCTTTCATTCATTCATTAAAAAAATAATGATAACATGTCCATTGGTCTGTTATTTTTGTGTTACTATCCGCCCCACCTCCTGTAAAATACATCAGATACGAGTTGTCCAGCTGTGGGTACGAATTGTCCAATCGTGGGTACGAGTTGTTCAGACAAAAATGGGTACGAGTCGTCCAATTTTGGGTACGACTTGACTGGTACGAGTTACCGTGGGAACGAGTTGTCTAGAAACCGATGAACCAGCAGCTGTCTTTGGACGATACGACATCTAGGGTTGATAGATTCGGCACCCGAATTTTCTCGTGTCGCGCGACTAAAATAAACAGAGATTATTACCATTATGCGGATGTACAAAATATGTATCCGAGTCGAGCTCCGGATTCTAAGGGGAGATCAAGACAAGTCGAAAACGAGTCGTAATCTACCCTTAGAACCTGGAGCGAGACTCGGATACATATTTTGTACACCCACAAATACGTGTAATACATGGTGAAAATATATACACTCGTCAAAACTTCTGTCTGTTCGGGGTTAGCCGGAAAGTAGCTAAAAGTAAAGATAGAGTGCTTAGATAACTCGGACCCTGGTCGATTCGTACCCAAATTAGGGGGTACGAATTGTTTCGGCAAAAGGGTATGAGTTGTCTCGACAAAAGGTACAATTTGTCTTATTATTAGGTACGAATTGTCTTAGTAAAAGGTACGAATTGTCTTAGTAAAAGGTACGAATTCTCTCCTTTATAGGTAACGTGTTGTGTCATGTAAGTGAGCAGACTGTCTCATGAATTAACCATTTAATTGTTATTTACTCACGTTTTGGCAAAAGTCAGAAGCACGAAAATGTCATTTTATTGTTTGCATCGTTCTGATTAGATTAACAGAGTGTGTCGTCTACCAAGTTTATTTCTAGTGGGCCAATCATACTGAGCATGTTAACTTTCTGTATGTCCCTGGTGAAGGGTTAATGGACCAGTAGTACAAGCGCGACAAGTCATTCCATTGTCTACATTGTTCTAATTAGATTGACGGAGTGTGTCGACTACCTATGATGTTGAATACGACATGCTTCTTCAATACCCGGAAAATCGCACGGTGAATCCCTGCAATACAAATAAATCCCAAAAGTATTGGCCCTGTTATTATCTTATTGAATCAGTGATGACGATTACATGGGCCAAAATGACATTCGTTATAGGTCTATCTGCTCATTGGTGTGTATCTGAAGCACGAAAATGTCATTTTATTGTTTGTATCGTTCTGATTAGATTAACAGAGTGTGTCGTCTACTTTTGATGTTAAGTACATGCTCTCGCATACTGTATGTTTCATAAATGGATTGACTGTATTTAAACGTAAATCACTATTAGCGGAGTGATCCAGACCGGTATGTATATTTTCCACTTTATTCTTGGCAGTAGGTTAATTTTCCTTCAGCATTACAAAAAACTTAATATAAAGCAATCAATACTGCTTTTAGTGGACTAAACCATACCAAGCATGTTAACTTTCGATATGTACCTGGTAAGGGTTAATGGAGCTCTCGGAGCTCAGATGGGATACAGTTGGCAATAATTCTACATGCATGCAAATTGTGATCAGTTGACCAATCCACACCCGGTTTGTTTACCTATCATTTCGTTCTTAGTTGATGGTTAATTTTCTTTTTGGAGCCGAGTTAGATGGGATATAGTTGGTAATAATTCTACGTGCATGCAAATCGTGATTAGGAGACCACCCCATACCCATTTGTTTACCTTCCATTTCGGTCTTAGTAGAGGGATAATTCTATTTTAGTCAAACAATAATCTTAATATAAAGTGATCTAGTCTGCAGTTAGTGGACTCTACCATACCCAGTAAGTTAACTTCCTATGTGCCTCAGGGATCGCCGGTAGAGGGTCAGTGGACACGTAGATCTTTTGGAGCCAAGCCAGATGGGACATAATTTGTATTAACTGCATTCATACGTAAATTGTGACCAATGGATCAACCCATACCCAGTTTCTATATGTTCCATCTTTTTAGTGGCTGAGGGTTAATGTTTCTGTCTACTATCAGATGACCAAACGATACCTTACTGCATGTCTGGGGTCAACTTTCTGTATGTTTCTGGTTGAGGGTTAATGGACATGTTGTACAACCTCGTATAAATTAGTGCAGTTATCTACTGATAACTTAGTGGTTGATAACTAAGTGGCTTTATTTCATCTGACTGAGCTCTTGGAGCTGAGTCGGGTGGAATACAGCTGGAAATAACTGAACACACACGTGAATCGTAAATCGCAATCAATGGACCATTCCACACCCAGTATGTATATTGTCCATTTCGTTCCTGGTAGAGGGTCAATTTCTCTTTTGCTAAGCATAAATCTTAATGTGAATTGATTAAGTCTAAACAATATTTAGCATGTTAATTTTCCATCTGTCTCTTATGGAGTGTTTATGGACCTGTAGTGAAACCTAGTGGTCAATACTGCATGCTCAAGTGGTGCAGATATATGCAAATTATCAAGCGGCTTTGTTCCATATGAATGAGCTCTTGGAGCTCAGTCGGATGGGACAAAGTTGAAGATAATGGCGTTTACATATATATCGTGATTAGTGGAATTACCCATAACCAAGTATATATACCTCTCATTTCGTCTTCGGTGGAGGGTTAACTTTCCTTTAGACAAAACCAAAGTCAAATGCTAATTACCAAGCTGCTTTGTGCCATCTGACTCAGCTCTTGGAGCTCGGTCGGATGGGACAAAAGTTGGAGATGATGGCGTTTACATATAAATTGTGATTAGTGGAATTACCCACACCAAGTATATATACCTCTCACTTCGTCTTCGGTAGAGGGTTAACTTTCCGTTAGACAAAACAAATCTTAATACAAAGTTTTCAAGTCTACTACTAGTGGGCTAACCATACTTAGCATGTTAACTTTCTGCACGTCCCCGGTAAGGGTTAATAGGCCAGTAGCACAAGAACAAGTCATTCCATTATCTCCATCGTTCTAATTACATTAACGGCGTGTGTCGACTACCTGTGATTCTAAATAGGACATGCCCTGGTTTGCTCTTATAAACCCCTGTAAATCGCACGATGAATCCTTGCAATACAAATTAGTCTCAGAAGATTGGCCCTGTTATTACCTTTTTGAATTAGTGATGACAATTATATGGACCAATATGACATCTGTTATAGATTGTTCTGCACACTAGGGTGTATTTGAAGCACGAGAATGGCATTCAATTGTTTGTATCGTTCGAACTAGGTTAATACAGTGTGTCGTCTACCTGTGATGTTGAATACTTGCTTGTCATAATTTGTATTTCACAAATGGACTGGTATCTTATTGGTTTGTCTGTCCACTAGGGTGTTCCCGAAGACCAACAGAGTTAATCCACTCCTTTAATTGTCCCAATTAGATTAATGAAGATCTGACATACTCTTGTATTTCGCAGTCGGATGCCTGATGGTTTATGTACATAGATATGAATGGTAGTCTAGGCCAGTGATGTATAACCTGCCCACATTAATAGCTTCCATTGCAGCCTATCGTAACTCATTCACTTCATCCAGTGTCATATATGTTTGATACTGGTTTACAATATTTACATGTAAATATGTTCTTTTTTGTATTGCAGCATCCTATTACAAATTATTACTACTTCTTTCTGTCTTATTCAGAACTTACTACTCTTGCCAACCAGTATGTAAACTTGAAACGGTACCACACAATTGTAAACAACAAAATCATCCGAGTACTTTCCCGACTGTTTGATGATGGTATTACATAAATGTGTAACATAAATGTCTACAGAGCTCGGATTGGTTTTTTTAATAGTGTTGTCTATTGTCACGGCATTAAAAATAAGCTCCAAAAACATCAAATATGCTGTATATTATGCTACATGTATATGCGCTGGAAGGGAAGCAGTCTACTTAACGCCCTCACTGTTATGCTTGCATTATTTTTCAGCTTGTTCGATTGTCCAGTTACGCTTGGGGACAAAAATGCATGGTCATTGGAACCACATTTTAATTATAATTTGGGTACAGGTGTTTCGGTGATTGACAGAGTTTTTTATTTAACACTCTCGGCTCTCATTCTCGCACTAACAGTGTTCTTGCTAGTATTAATTATATTATCGGGCGATATTGAATTGAACCCAGGCCCAAATCTTACAGACTCAAATAAGAGAGTAAATATATTAAAAATGTGCCATTTGAATGTACAAAGCTTAGATGTACAAACGAAATTAGACATTATAAAATGTGAATCGCTGGTCATTGATATTCTGGCTCTCACCGAGACGTGGCTAACTGATAACACTCCGATATCTAATGTACTTCTGCCTAGCTTTCAGGAGCCACTACGTAAGGACCGGCCGACGAGGGGGGGGGGGGGGGGGTGGTGTGGCGGTATATTTCAAGGAGGGCATTGCCTTCCGACATAGACCTGATCTTGAGTTAGTAAATATTGAGTGTCTTTGGACTGAAGTTGTCACAAAACATGGTAAGCCACTTTTGCTGGGTGTGTTTTACCGCCCACCTAATATTATAGTCCACCCGAAACGTGGAATATTATTTCCGCCTCCATTGAAAAAGCCAAAGATACCCAAATTGAAGATCTTATTGTTACTGGTGATTTTAATGATAATCAACTTATGCCTCTAGGAAGCAAATTTTTAGAAATTTCCAGATGTTTCAACTTGGCCCAGCTTGTCAATGATCCGACATGCATTACCGAAACTTCAGCGACGCTGCTCGATCTCTTTGCCGTGTCTCAGTCAGTGAACGTGGTGTCGTGTGAAGTTTTAGATCCCTTCTTCCCAGACATGATCCGCTATCACAAACCAATTGTTATCGAAATTGACTTCGCAAAATCAGCTCATGTTGCTTTCAAGAGACGTGTCTGGGCTTATGCATTAGGAAACTACATCGATCTAAATAATGCAATCATTAACGAACAATGGGACGAAATATTTGATAACCCCGATCTGGACACTATTGTATCTGATTTTACCAATAAAATACTCCATTTGGCATCAAAGCATATCCCAAATAAATACATAACCTCGAGAACTAACCAACCTGAATGGTTTCATAATAACATAAGACTACTTATCAGACAAAGAAAACGATTGTATCGTGCAGCCAAAGGGAGTGGTCTTCCTCAAGCATGGTATAAATACAGACGTAAGAGGAATGAGGTCGTTTCAGCGATACGAAAGGCCAAAATGACCCATTTATCTAAAGTTCAAAGCGTGCTGAAAAGCTCAGAGACTTCATCAGCACAATGGTGGAAGACCCTTAAATCTTTCATAGGAAATAATACTTCATTAGGGATCCCAACTATAACTCACCAAAACAGAACGTATTTGTCGAACATTGAGAAAGCTGAGGTGCGCAACAGTTATTTCTGTACTATTTCTTGCGTAGATGATTCTAAAGCCTCGTTGCCAGCATCTGTTCTACCATGCGATGAAATACTTGATAATATAACGCTCCACTGCCGCGATGTTTATGAAGCACTGGCAGCAATAAATGCGTCCAAAGCCTCTGGTCCGGATTTGGTCAGCCCTCGTCTACTAAAAGAGTGTAAAACGTCCTTGTGTGAACCACTATCGATCCTGTTTAATATCCTATTGAATAACTGTTATTTTCCAACTGCATGGAAAAAAGCTAATGTATCTCCAATTCTGAAAAAACCTCCCTCTAACTTAGTCACGAATTATCGTCCTATATCTTTGATTAGCTGTGTAGGCAAGGTATTTGAGAAATGCATCTTTAAGCGTCTATGGAAATTCCTGAGTGATAATAATACCCTTAGTCCATTTCAATCTGGTTTTACACCTCGGGACTCTACAGTTTTCCAATTATCAGATATATACGACGAATTCTGTCGTGCTCTGGATGATGGCAAGGAGGTCAGAGTGGTCTTCTGTGATGTTAGTAAAGCGTTTGATAAAGTTTGGCACGCCGGATTGCTTTACAAATTGGAGAAGGTCGGAATTAGGGGGGAATTGCTGGATTTTCTCAGATCATATCTCTCTGATAGATCCCAGCGGGTTGTCATAGCAAACGAGTGCTCCTCTTGGAGAGCTGTCTGTTCTGGAGTTCCACAAGGTTCGATTCTTGGTCCTCTTTTATTCCTCATCTATATTAATGATATTACGGAAAATTTGATCAGCAGCCTGCGTCTCTTTGCAGACGACACATCTCTTTATCTTATTGTTGAAAATCCTGCCCAAACAGCTAATGTAATCAATCGCGATCTGGCGACAATAGAAAACTGGGCTAGATTATGGCTGGTCGAATTCAACCCACAAAAAACTGAAAGTCTTCTCATATCTCGGAAAACTAATCCCCGTTCTCATCCACCCTTGTTGTTTTCTAATATGCAAATTGCCGAAGTTGATAGTCACAAGCATTTAGGTGTTATATTGAATACTACTTGTACCTGGACTGATCACATTGATTATATCTGTGCTAAAGCCTGGACACGTATAGACTTAATGCGAAAGTACAAATTCATACTTGATAGATGCGTTCTGGAAAAAAATTACTTTGCATTCGTAAGACCCCTACTGGAATATGCCGATACGGTTTGGGATAACTGCAATGAAAGAGACATTGTTAATATAGAGAAAATTCAAGTTGCTGCAGCTAGGGTTGTTACCGGGGGAACTGTCAGTGCCAGCAAAGCCCTATTATACTCCGAAACCTGCTGGGATACCCTCCAGGACAGGCGTGGAAAACACAAATTAATGCAGTTTTTCAAGATGTACCATTGCATAACGCCCCGATACATTGCTAGTAAGGTCCCACCCCCAGTATCGGCGAGCAATACGGCTCATAATCTTCGTTCAAGTGGTAACCTCAGGATTCCTTTTTGTCGAACCAATTTATACCAATCCTCTTTCATCCCGGCAGTAACTAAATTATGGAATAGAATACCACTACCTGTTAGAGAGAATAGTTCTTATAGTAATTTTAAGAGTTATTTAAATCATAATAATCGGCGGCCGCCATCGTTTTTCAGTAATGCAAAATGTCGTTCAGCACAGATATATCATTGCCGGTTGCGCTTGGGATGTAGCAATCTCAATTCACACCTATATGCCAATCATATATCACTCTCACCCTATTGCCAATGTGGAGAGATCGAGTCGACTGAGCACTTTCTGTTAATGTGCCCTCTTTACTTTAATATCCGTAACCGTACCATTGGTCAACTATCCTTTACTCCAAATGTTTCAGTCTTACTCTATGGCTCCGAATTTTTGAGTAACGAAGAAAATCGTTCAGTCGTTGACCTTGTCCAGGATTATATTATAGCTTCAAAGCGCTTCTAGTAAGTGTATATAGATGCGTGCATGCACGCGCTCGTGAGAGTGCTTGGATGTATGCATATGTATGTAAATATATGTGTTTCTGTGTGCGTTTATGTGCGTGCGTATGTATGTTAAGTATGTATGTGTGTGTGCATGCGTGCGTGCTAGTATGCGTGTCTGTATGTATGTATATGTATGCGTGCGTATATGTATCGTCGACTGAGTGCTGGAGTGTTCTAGGTCACACAGGGGACATAGAACGTTCTAGCGCTCGGGCGACGATATGTATCTGTGTATATATGTATGTATATGTGTAAGAACGTAGACGTCTTCCCTATGCACAGTTCATATCCAACTTGTACGTGTGCTGTGACTACAGTCTACTTGTATTCTCTGTAATACTAGATGAGTTACCGGATCAGTTTGCAACCAGGTTGGCTTCTTGCTTTCTTTCTTCATTCCAATATTCTCTTTTTTCCTACAGTACCTCTCATGTTAACTTCCATGGTTTAAACAATATAAATGAAACTGTACGAGTGTCATTAATCCGATTATATCATTATATTGTAAATGTCAAACGTGGAAACGACCTTTTATAAGCTCTTTAGCTTTCTGTCGGATCCACCATCAACAATGTTGTACTTTGTATCTCTAGAAATGTTGAACAAATAAATATTGTTTAAACTAAAAGTCAAAGTTGAACTTGTGCATAAGAAACTAAACTTAAAATTTTCAAATTTGTTTATCCCCAAAAAATTTAAACCAAACTGAAAAGTCAACTGAGTGATTGTAAAACAAAGAAAAACAGATAAATGAAACAACCAAGCAAACAAGATGTATGTATCTCTGCTTGTTCTGCTCAATCAAAAGGCCATCTTTAAAGTGCACTATCCGCTGTGTGGTTACACTGATTTACTATCAGCCCGCACTCACTTTGATAATCCAGTTCATTTGTATTAACATAAGCGTGCCGTGTGAACTCCCCATTGATTAACCGCATGAGTCCATTTTAATACAAACCTTAGGTGAACGTTTCTAAGGTAAAGTTATTTTTTCAACAGTATATATATGAAAGCAGATATACAATTCGGTTGTAGCCACTTCAAAAAAGTTAAAACAAACATCCAGCTTAAAGCTCTAAATGTAAGTAATGTCGAGAACTCATCTTCCCCTTATTCCACGTGTACTCTAATGGCTGGCTCTATTTTCAGCATAATGAAGAAACACTTGGACACCAGTCTTTCGGACGTTTGCAAAGAGATTAGTAAAACAGCCTCCAAGTTATATAATACTCAAATATCTCACACGCTATTAGAAGCGGCCGTCAACAGAATATAATTATGTAACAATATTACAAATAGTAATTAAACTTAAATAAACTTAGTACAGTTATTCCTAAACCATTCATGGATACACTAAAAATAGTCCAGTGGAACGCTCGAAGCGTTAATCAGAAAAATTTGCAAATGTCACATTATTTAAAAAATACGGACGTAATTGGAATTAGCGAAACCTGGCTTAAACCAAACAAACAATTCTCGTTATGTGGTTTTGATATTATTAGAAGAGATCGCCCCGCCCAAAAAGGCGGCGGTGTCGCTCTGTTAATAAGGCAGGAGATTAAATACAAATCAATACCATGCGACCACCTCAATGCTGAAGTGATTGCAGCTGAAATTGAACTTGACCACAAACACGTGGCCATCATATCATATTATAACAAGCCGCAAGCAACAGTAGACAGTAAAGTATTTGAATTTTTTACCAACAAGTACAAGCACTGCATATTCTTGGGTGATTTCAATTCCAAACACCAGGTATTCGGTTGTCATAAGACTGAGCCTAATGGTGACGCCCTTTTCCATATCATTGAAGAACTCGATCTATTCGTGGTAAATAACGATCAAGACGTAACATACATAAGCAACAACCCACTCCATCAATCAGATATCCTAGACTTGATTATCACCAGCAAATCACTAACCAGCCAAATGCAAGACATATTTGTAGGAGATGATGATCTAGGCAGTGATCACCTGCCGGTTCACGCCACTCTGAAATGTAATACTGGTCCCGCAAGGTATCCTCCCGTGAATAGGAGGAACCTATCAAAAATTGACTGGAACCTCTTCAGAAACATTATCGAAGTAAAAATAAAGGCAAATGACCCCTCAAATGTTCATGAACTAGAAAAAGCCTGCACCCACCTTAACGACGTTATCAACAGTACACTAGATGAAATCTGTCCCAAGCAAACAGTAAAGACGCGGATAAACAGAATAACCCAAACAACTCTTCAAATAATCAAACAAAAAAGAAAAGCCTTCCGGGCTTACCAATCAGAGAATGATCAAATGAAAAGAGCAGAACTTAAAACCGCGTATAATCGCCTTCATGGGGAAGTAAAAAAGGCCATAGCTAACGACAATCGCGTGAGATGGGAAAAAGCAACCGAAAACCTAAATGGGCTGAGAGAACCTAAGAGGTTCTGGGATACATTTAAAACTCTTACTGGCCAAAAGAGCAAAATTGCCAATAATAATGCGCTAAAGACTAGCGACGGATCTATGGCCATAGACGACAAGGCAAAGGCCAGTGCTTTTGCCGAACTTCTAAAGAAGGCACATCGTCCACAAGAAGGGAACAGATATGACAACGATTTTAAGGTACGAGTAAATAAATTTGTCCAAGATAACAACTCAATCTTCAATGAACCGAACTTCGACAAAAGGCATGAAGACGGGGACGACCATGAATTAACCGAACCAATAAGCGTAGAAGAGGTCATGGGTATAATCAGAAAATGCAGGTCATCTTCGTCCCCAGGAGAAGACGAAGTCTCTTACAAAATAATGAAACAGTGCCCCAACATCTTCTACTGCAGACTTACCAAACTCTTAAACTGCTGTCTCTCCTGTGGGTACTTCCCAAAATGCTGGAAAGTGGCCACGGGAGTCATGATACCTAAACCCGACAAAGACCTTACCAACCCTTCTAACTACCGCCCAATCAGCTTGCTTAGCTGTGTTGGGAAAATATTTGAGCGGATTCTCACTACGAGACTTCGCAGCTATCTCGAATCAATCAATTTTTTCAACAAATGGCAAAGAGCGTATAGGAGTCAGAAAGAGGGAATCGAACACGTATATAGACTGGTCGATTATATGAAAACAGCATTTAGTCAAAACGAAATCGGAACCGCGATTTTCTTGGATGTAGAAAAAGCGTTCGACTCGGTATGGCACAATGGCGTGAGATATAAACTAGCGAAATTGGGATTACCCACTAAAATTCTAAGGATCATATCATCATTTCTAACTGACCGAAAAATCAAGGTGAGGGTTAATCGCGAGGTGTCAGAGGAAGTAATACTCGAAGCGGGAACACCACAAGGGTCGGTTCTAAGTCCGCTTCTTTTCATAATATATGTGAATGATATAGAAAAAGTAGGGAAAAACTTTGTTGAACTATCGCAGTTCTCAGATGACAAAGGCATTTGGACAGCCAGCAAGTCCAGAAACATAATTAAAAATCGTCTGCAGGATACCATTCGCGATCTTGAAAGCTGGTGTGCCCTGTGGCGCATCAAACTCAATGCCGCCAAAACTCAAAAAGTTACGTTCTTCAAAAAGCAAAGGAAAAAACCAGTCCCGAGTATCGATCTCCAGTTATACGATCACAAACTAGAAGCAAACAAAGAGGCCAAATTTTTGGGATTTATCCTAGATAGCAATCTCAGTCTAAACAGTCACGTAAACTCCATTACGGTTAGAGCTACTAAACGTATCAATCTTCTGAAGATGATCAGAGGTAGAAATTGGGGAGCAAATAAAGATGTGCTTCTCAAGCTCTACAAAACATTTATACGTCCGGTACTAGAATACGGTGCCATAATAACAAGCGACCTAAGCAAAACCAACATTCAGAAGCTACAGAGGGTTCAAAATTATGCCCTGCGAGTGGCACTATGCAAACCGAAATGGACACCGATAAAGGAACTTCACGAGCTAGCAAAAATAGAAACTATTGATACGCGATTAAAAGACCTACAAAACAAAACCCTCAACAGACTCCAAGATAGTGAATTAATGGTTGAGTTGAACGAACACCGATCCCTTAACAGAAAAACAAAATAAGTTTCCAGAAAATAAAAAAAAAAAAAAAAAAAAAAAAAAAAATAATAAAATAAAATAAAATAAAAATTATACAATATAACTAAATCGCGTGGAGTCAGTGAGGATTGCCTCGCTACTCATTGGGAACTTTAGGATAGAGTCTGTGAGGACTGCCTCGCAACCCTGCTGAAGCGCGATTGAAACGCGTTTAATAAGATCTATATAACAAAACCCTCCACATACTCCAGGATAGTGAATCAATGGTGAAGCTGAACGAACACCGAACCCTAAACAGAAAAACAAAATAATCCACAGTAAATTAAAATTACTCAATAGAATTAAACTGCGTGGAGTCAGTGAGGATTGCCTCGCTACTCATTGAAGTCTTTAAGATTGAGTCTGTGAGGATTGCCTCGCAACTCTGCGTGTTGGGAGTGGACTCCGAAGAAACACACCCCTTACCCCATCCATAGCAACAATCACACAGCAGGCACAATATACAATAGCGGATACCTATCTTTCTCTCTACCTTTTACTTTTCTAACTGAACATTCTCAAATTTTCTTGCAACACTCTTATCAAGAAGACGCATGGAAATGGTAGACAAAGCGTAGGAGGAATTGGTGCAACCTACCTTTCTGCAACATATACAAGAAACCACCAAACGCTAGGCAAGGATTGAAACAAGCTTGTCTGGCTGGGAACGAGTGTACATTTGATATAAATAAACATTTGAATAAAGATTTAACAGCCCTTTTAAGGGCTTGAGGGTGTGTGTCAGTGATTTTTTTTTTTTGTTTTTTTTTTTTTTTTTTTGTTTTTTTTTTGGGGGGGGGGGTGGGGTGGAGGAGGTCATTTGGGATTCCCGAAGGATAACCAGATACCTCAAAATCACATACGGCATCCTATCTCCCAGAAGGCTTGATGGATGACTCCCGGTTTCTTAAAACTAAACTGTTGGAGCTTTCTCCACTTCTTTTTTGTAACCGCTATGGTCATATACCGGGGCCGCTACCAAACCGGCGTTGCTGTTTGGTTTTCTTTTCTCTTCTTCCCTTAAACTTGCCATCGCACAACATTACATTCTGGCTCGACGCCATGGTGGGACTCAAACCTCTACCATCGCCGAACTGGAACCGAACAGAGCTCGCTCTCTAATAGTTTTAAAGGCGTTGGGGGATTGAGTATTGACCATCTAACACTCCAGCTTAAACTGCCGGGTATTCTAACCGCGTGCATAACCCCCTCAGACTCCATTTTGGGCAATAGGAAAGCTAGGCCTGTGTGATCCAAGGAAAAAAAAATAAGGTTAACCGGGTCGCAAGGGATTTGTAAATCCCACATCGTCCCTGCGCGCCTTCGGCGCGCTGAAACCTTTCATTCATCAATTCGATTACCCACTAAAATTCTGAGGACCATATCATCATTTCTAACTGACCGAAAAATTAAGGTGAGGGTTAATCACGAGGTGTCAGAGGAAGTAATACTCGAAGCGGGAACACCACAAGGGTCGGTTAAGTTCGCTTCTGACATAGAAAAAGTAGGGAAAAACTGTGTTGAATTATCGCAGTTCTCAGACGACAAAGGCATATGGACGGCCAGCAAGTCCCGAAGCATAAGTAAAAATCGTCTACAGGATACCATTCACGATCTTGAGAGCTGGTGCGCCTTGTGGCGCATCAAATTCGATGCCGCCAAAACTCAAAAAGTTACGTTCTTCAAGAAGCAAAGGAACAAAACAGTCCCCAGTATCGATCTCCAGTTATACGATCACAAATTAGAAGCAAACAAAGAGGCCGAATTTTGGGGATTTATCCTTGATAGCAATCTCAGTCTAAACAGTCACGTAAACTCCATTACGGTTAGAGCTACTAAACGTATCAATTTTCTGAAGATGATGAGAGGTAGTAATTGGGGAGCAAACAAAGATGTGCTTCTCAAGCTCTACAAAACATTTATACGTCCGATACTAGAATACGGTGCCATAATAACAAGTGACCTGAGCAAAACCAACATTCAGAAGCTACAGAGGGTTCAAAATTATGCCCTGCGTGTGGCACTAGGCAAACCCAAATGGACACCGATAAAAGAACTTCACGAGCTTGCAAAAATAGAAACTATTGATACGCGATTAAAAGACCTACAAAACAAAACCATCAACAGACTCCAAGATAGTGAATTAATGGTTGAGCTGAACGAACACCGATCCCTTAACAGAAAAAAAAAATTATACAATATAACTAAAATTCGTGGAGTCAGTGAGGATTGCCTCGCTACTCATTGAGAACTTTAGGATAGAGTCTGTGAGGACTACCTCGCAACTCTGCTGAAGCGCGATTGAAATGCGTTCAATAAGATCTGTATAACAAAACCCTCCACATACTCCAGGATAGTGAATCAATGGTGAAGCTGAACGAACACCGAACCCTTAACAGAAAAACAAAATAAGCCACAGTAAATTAAAATTACTCAATAGAATTAAACTGCGTGGAGTCAGTGAGGATTGCCTCGCTACTCATTGAGATTTTTAGGATTGAGTCGCTTCAAACCCTCTGGCCATTTGGTATGAACATATCAGAGGGCGAATGCGAAAGGAGGTCCATCATTCCTTTCACTTTAACGTACAACAGAATGAATATCGAAACAGCAAAAATGTTAAAAGATGAATTCAATTTTACCAATGCTAAATTAAATGAACCTTTGAATCTTCGACCTGTCATCGCCTATAAGAAAAACAAAAGCTTGCGTAACATCCTTGTAAGGACTAAATTAGAGCCCATCAATGAATAACATCAATTTTTGCCAGTCAGTTTATTGAGGGTTACGACACTTTCGAAGGTCAGGGTCATATCGTGCCGAGCAGTTTTACGAATGGAGGAAGTCGGAGGAATACCCACAGAGAACCATCGCACAACAGCAAATAAATACTAAACTCTCCAACGTACTAATCAGACGTAAGCCAGGTGAGCATTGGTTGAATGCACGCGTGCCCTAAGCGAGCAGTTAGGATTAAGTTACTTGTTCAGGGTCACAACGCAAGTGGCATGGACCACGTTCGAACTGTCGACCTCTCGTTCATAAGTCCGACGCGCCAGTCAATGAGCCACCGAACTCCCCATTAGTTGGTTTTAAAAGATTACTATAACAGATCATTAATTGGTTGAAAAAGATAAGGCCTACTTAATCTGTTACTGAATAAAACTGTTAAAACAGGTTATAAGTTGGTTATAACACATTACTAATCTGTTAAAACAAATTATGAATCTGTTATAAAAGTTTATTAATCTGCTGTAACAGATAAATAACTGGAGACGGGTTGGCACTAATATGCCACCGTTGAAAACAAATTTCGGCCGAAAGATTTGGGGTGTGCAAAACTTTATAAGGCAGTGCGCATGTCTAGAATAACGTTTATTCCTCCTCATGAGGTGGATTAACAGAATGCATTCCGAATGGTATTCCAGAATACATCCACTTGAACAAAACGACACGAATCACATTCTGCCTTATCTGCGCATGGCCAGAATAACACTAGAATTCTCGAATGGCCCATGGAAACGTACCCACAGTCTCTCGTATATGAATATGACGCTGTGTGGTCACTGTCCTGTCCGTTCCTTCTACTTCAGCCATCTTCCAAC
This sequence comes from Pictodentalium vernedei, assembly GCA_031216915.1. Lineage (NCBI taxonomy): Eukaryota > Metazoa > Mollusca > Scaphopoda > Dentaliida > Dentaliidae > Pictodentalium > Pictodentalium vernedei. Next base: position 332,271,495 of record CM062290.1, read on the forward strand.
CCGAAGGCCAGTCTTCGGGTTGGAAGATAGTTGAAGTAGAAGAAACGGACTGGAGCGACCGAAAGTGGGATTCTTTGGCTAAATGTTGTTTGGATTTGCAAATAATGTTACGGGAATGACTGTATATATTGACACGTTTGCATGCGCCCATTTTAACTCTTTGATTAACTGCGAAACATATCTGAGGAAAAAAGTGTAGGGGCACGTGCCCACTGTGTCCCTATGGCTCCGCCGCCTCTGCTCATAAACCTCAAATTCCGGTCCAAATTTTGAAATCTCATAAATTTGGACGCAATTGAGCACATAATTTTCCAGCTCATAACTCCTGAATGTCCGCCCACCCGACCGTCTGTCCGCCAGTCCGGCCGGACAGGCCTCTACTATATACCGATCGAACCTCCTAAGGAGGTCGGGGACATAATGATCGTGACGCAACTTCTTCATTTATTTAACACGTGCCGCACGGTACCCCAAGTTGATCCAGCCCCCACCCTCAACGGCCCGAATTGGGCGCTACACAGACCTCAGTTTTGTATGACTCACAGGTGGTGTGCGAGTGATATAAGTCCAAGTATCGAACCTTGTCTTGAAAAAAAGTGCAAAGAAAGTGCATGATTACTTGATATAAAACATAATGCCGACGCCCAAATACCACGGCATTTTAACCGTCCTGGCCATTCTTTGGAAGATTTTGAAATCCATCCAATTGGTCAGCCACCAATTATTTATTTATTTAGTTATTGAGATTTAAGGTCACATACTTATGCGCAATGGCTAATCGTGACTGTGACAGTTTTGCGGGTGGAGGAAGCCGGAGTATCCGGAGAGAACCACCGAGCAACGACGAGCAACTGTCAGCTCCTCAACATTCTAACTCTGTTCAAGCACCACTCAAGCAGGGTTACAGCGGTTGAAGAAATGTGTACCATCGACGTGCAGTACGCCTTAGTACATCGTGCCCCCATGTAGGCAATTGGGATAAAGTGCCTTGCCCAAGGACACAACGTGGGTCGTCCCGGACGGAGATCGAACTCGGGACCTCTGGCATAGAAGTCCAACCGTCTACCACTGAGCCACTGCGCAGCCACCCATTAAGAATATATTAGATCGAACTGAGTAGTGAATATGCGCTGATCTGCCCTTTTCTCCCGCAGCAGGATCGACAGGATTTGAATTTTAATGAGGACGACGTCATCTTAATTGTTTTAAATTGTTTTTTATTTGTTTTAATTTTTTTAAAGTTAAAAAAAAAAAATTATTTGTTTTTTAAGTTTTTTATTCGTTGTTTATTTGTTTTTTAATTGATGTTTTAATTCATACCCTCAAACGACGAAAAAAGGGATTCGGTAACGAGACATATCCTGAAAGGAGATTCCATCAATGGGATTCCGCAAGTGGGATTCTAGTAAACGTGGTGATCGATGGAATCTCTTTTTTCGTCGTATGAGGGGATGTGTTTGGAGAGACATGGCTGCCTTCGTTTAGGATGGGGTGGCGCCTTGGGTAAGCGGAAAGGGGACTCTGGGATGGGCATACACGGTGATCTTGGTGACGGGAGTATTCCGCTATATTCTATAACTGAGCAAACGAGTATGGGTGATTACAGGTGCATAAAAAGAGACCAGCCATTATATAAACACCGTTGGAGGTGATTGACAGGTTTGATAAACAAATTTATTTATTTATTGGTGTTTTAAGGTCACATACTTATGCACAATGGCTGATCGTGACCGTGACAATTTTACGGGTGGAGGAAGCCGGAGAGAACCACCGTGCAGCGACGAGCAACTGTCAGCTCCTCAACATTCAAACTCTGTTCATACTCCGCTCAAGCAAGGATACAGCGGTTGAAGACATGTGCACCATCGACGTGCAGTACGCCTTAGTACACGGCGTCATCGGGCCCCATGCAGACAACCGGGATAAAGTGCCTTGCCCAAGGACACAACGCGGGTCGTCCCGGACAGGGATCGACTCGGGATCTCTAGCACAGAAGTCCAACAGTCTACCACTGAGGCCCCGTGTTCCCTTGATAAACAAAAGTCGGAACATTGTCAACCAGGTGGCTAATCACCCTGATCCGAAAACCTGACCTTAGATGAACTTGAGTTGGGATTTCCCTGAAAAATCTAATTAAAACTATTTTAAAACCAATTAAAACATCAATTAAAAAACAAATAAACAGCAAATAAAAAAACTTTAAATAATTTTTTTTTAAAAATTAAAACAAATAAAAAACAATTTAAAATAATTAAAACAATTAAAATGGCGTCATCCTCATTAAAATTCAAATCCTGTCGATCCTGCTGCGGGGGAAAGGGGCAGATCAACGCATACTCACTAGTCAACTAAATCAAAGATTGTAAAGAGTTTGGAAACTCTGCAGAATGGTGCAGAAAGCTGGATAACAGGCAGCATCTGGAAGCAGTCAGAGGGATATTGGGAGGATGACAATCAAGGACACGATAGAGTTGATGAAACTGAATTACCTGCACTATTTGGTAAATCTCTCTAACAACTGGTGGTGTAAACTGTCAGTTCAGAATTTTTTGGATTCTAATATCAAGCCGAAGTGGGTTGGGCAAGCGAAAGAGTTAATTGAAAACTTTTCAATGGAGATCTCTGATCTGAAAGGAAAGATTACCCAAGGTAATAGGCTAGTCATAACGAGAATCATGGAGGAATGTAACTGAAATTGGCGAGAAGGGGTTAGAGGAAAGAGACCTCTGGGCCACCTGAGTGATGGGTAGAAGCTAGCTTGGGCCCCTAAAATTTTCGCTGCCCCTCCCCTCCCCAAAACCACGTGGGCAATTGGGAATAAGTGTCTCACCCAAGGACACAACGCGGTTACCCCTAGAGGGCATCGAACCGTAGACCTTTCGGATTGAAGTCCAATGCCGTAACCACTGAGTCACCAGGGCAGTGACCAACTTACTGCATTTTGTAAACTACGTGAGTAAAAAGTCAAAAACATTTTAGGAATTGCAGCCTGTGTTTCTCGAAATTCTTTGTCGGCCATAACATGCCTTCATAAAATCGTTTATCATTGGGATATACTCATGATACGGATGTATTTGCATATAAGCTCAATAATGAAAAAGTTTTGACAAAAAAACAAATGTTGTTTTATTTTTAAATATTGTCCTTCTCCTTTGCAATGTTTCCGACGAGGGTTAACTGAGATTAAACAGAACAACAAATAAAATAAATTTATAGTCGCGACGATTGATTTTATGCGACATCTGTAATTTTAACTACGCCACGTCTTAACAGCTGCTTTTGAGGTGTGATTAAGTATTAATTTAATTTTTAGTTTTTGAAGTTGATTTGTTGTAACGAGTACCATGATTTTCCTTTCTGTATTTGTGATATTTTCTGTTTCGTCTATCCTTCTAGGAATGCCAACGGAACATGCAGGTAAGACATGCTTTACCACCTTTTGTTGTAGTTCAGAATTTTTGAAAGCTTATTCAACATCATTGTACTCAGAAGTTCATCATAACAGGCCGTTCTTACACCCTTCTGAAAAGCATAGCACGAAAATCAAATAATTTGCTTGCAAAACAGCATAAAAGCAGCATTTGAATTTCCACTTTTAAATGTCTCCCAAATGAGGGGAGGTGGGGGGGGGGGGGGGTCTCGCATTCGGCGCAATGTTAGTAGGCTACCTTCGGCGCTCAATCGCATTCGTTCCTCGAAATTCTGTGGTAGCCCTTGTTCAGACTCACATAACATGTTTTGGGTAGAATAATAATTTACTGTTATCCCTTTACCTAAAGAATCGGCATCATCCGCCCGCGTAATTTAAAAATTGAGGAGTTCAAAAAGAATCATGTTTTAAAAAAATTTCACCCAAACTATATCAGTAACATGATATGGTTTTGTTGAACTTCTTTGAAAAATTTGAAAAACTATTTTTTTTAAGTAGCAAAGTTTGATATCCTCTGCGTTGGGTAACGGGTTAATAAAGGTAGAGAATTCACTCTTCCCCTCTCTTTCAATGTTTTCTGTGTGAAATGTATGGCGACGAAATGGATTTAAAAGTGAACCAAAGTAGTAGATCATGTATCCGACCGTGCCAATTCAGGGGGTCTCATGGAGGATCTCGTATGTAACGTCATAGTCACGAGACCCAGTTACGTCACGTTAGGCTGTTATGGTAGCCCGCGTGGACGACCATCTTGTGACGCCATGTCCATAGTGATACGTGGTCTTAGTACGCATGCGCAGCGCGTGTTGTTAGATTGACACGTGTTTCCGTGTCCATTTTGTATACGGGAGGCCACCATCTTGGTTTCTATGGTAGCACGTGGTTGCTATGTGACCCAAAGACCTATAACAGGGCAGGGGTATATTCAGAGGGTTTGTTCGATTAACTAGAGTACATCTAATTACCACAAACAACCCGACAATACTCCCAAATCACCCAAAACTGCCCAGAACTACCGAACGGATTTCGCGAAGCCCCATTTTGGACATTAAAAGTTACATAGTCTCTAAATGGACCGGTACGGGATGGAATTTATACTGCGGCTCGCCCCGGTATAAATTCTTCTGATCCCTGTCTCATCCCATACCGGTCCATTAAGAGACTATGTAACGTATTTACCCACCGATGACCCTACAACCAGAATGGTGAACGCCCACTGATCATCCCCCACACAAGTAACACACCTCCTATATCCGGAGTTCTTGGTCGCCACAAATCAATGTTTGACAATAGAGATGTATTGTGAATCAACATGAAGATAATTGCTTATTGTAGCGAACTTGTATTTAATAACAACAGAATACAATGATGTTTAATGTTTAACGTTCATACGTGTTTGGTTGATCATTTATGAACGTTTATATTAAAGTTAACTGTACCACTGAATGTACAGCCATGGAATGAAGGCATGAGAGTCTTATTGGCAATGTTCGAGATGTTATTGTCAACCTGGAAATCCGAGAAGATGTCGTCTACGTTTAATCATTCTATGTGCTGAAGTGTAGCTGAGTCAACCGTTACAATGTTGCTGTTGGTATCTGGAGCCGGAGGTGCACATAATTCTAATTGCGTGTTGGTAGATATGGCTGCTCTATTATTCGTGGTGAGACCTCTACCAATACTTAGGCCCATTTGTATTTTCTCCTGGGTGCCTGTTCTCGAGTTCACAGCTAATGATTGTGCAGATTTATGGCCCGTGACTCGGGGGGGGGGGGGGGGGGGGTGGCACTAAAAATTTGCAAGACGTGACGTCCTATTTTTTATTCGGCTCCTTTTTACACCCACCCAATCACTACTTGCAAATTTTCTACTACTATCGTTCTCAGACACCCACCCCCACTCTCCCATTAAAATCCAAAATAAACTTACCCCAATTGCTCACGTGAGGGCACGATGACGTTGTGTGCTGAGACGTACTGCACGCCGAGGTGCACATGTCTTCAGCCAATCTAACCCTGTCTGTGCTGTGTAGTACGCAGTACCGCTGTACAGTGTGTAGTACAGTCGTAGGTTATGATGTTGAAGAGCTGACAGCTGCTCGTCGTTGCTCGGTGGTTCTCTCCGGGTACTCTGGCTTCCTCCACCCGTAAACCTGTCACCGACACGATATGACCCTGGTTAAAGTGTCGTTAAATACCAATAAATAAATAAATAACTTGGGTTGAATTTAGTGCATCACAGAGAATTTTCCCAAAATATTGTCTGCGCATTTTCTACATTTCGAACAAGACACCCACCCCCTACTAACGTGTGACATTTTCCCAGATTAAGCCCAATATTCTCACATATAAAGCCTCCTGATGTTGTATTTATGTTAAGAGTGTGATGTACAACATCATCTTCAAGAGTTGAAACACAAATAATGGTATATATTAGCTGATATATTTTTAAAAAATTCAAAAAATTGCACAAGTTGGAAATGAACATTTTTAGCGCACTCAAGAGACCCACCCACCCCCACGTCACGTCTAGCAAATTTTTGGTGCCCTCCTCCAACCCCCTGCGTGAATGCCATTATTTGTGAAGCATTAAACATTTAAATATGTTCTTCGACAGTATAGTTGCGCCTGTTGCACGTATTGGGTGGTTGGTGTATTTCTCCGAAAGATCACTTTTGTCACTGAGTTAATTATTATGACGTACGAACAGGATCATAAATCAGTGAATTAAGCATGATGCTAAAATAAAGAGTATGATACTCAATTAATATTGTATGATACCCAAATAATATAGTATTATACTGAATTAATTCAGTATCATACTCAAATAATTGAGTATCATACTTAATTATTTATGCAGCGTTTATGAAATCATACCAAATAATATAGCATCATACCAAATTATTAGAGTATCATACTAAAAAACAAATATGACCCTCCCGTACATGAACCTGATTTCAGAATCATGCCATTTTATTTATGCTGCATTCATGAAATCGTGCACAATAATATAGTATGATTCTAAATTAATTGAGTATCATACTAAAATAATTAAGTATCATACACAATAATATAGTATGATTCTAAATTAATTGAGTATCATACTAAAATAATTAAGTATCATACACGAATAATATAGTATGATTCTAAATTATTTGGGTATCATACTAAAATAATTAAGTATCATACACAAATAATATAGTATGATTCTAAATTAATTGAGTATCATACTAAAATAATTAAGTATCAAACACAAATAATATAGTATGATGCTAAATTAATTGAGTATCATACTAAAATAATTAAGTATCATACACAAATAGTATAGTATGATGCTAAATTAATTGAGTATCATACTGAATTAATTCAGTATCATACACAAATAATATAGTATGATGCTAAATTAATTGAGTATCATACAGAATTAATTCAGTATCATACACAAATAATATAGTATGATGCTAAATCAATTGAGTATCATACAGAATTAATTCAGTATCATACACAAATAATATAGTATGATGCTAAATTAATTGAGTATCATACTGAAAACCTGTCAATCAACACATTCTAACCAATCAGTGGCGCCGATACATACACGCTAGATTTTCTGGCGCTGCATTTAAATAACACGATAAGCAAATGGAAGACCGATATAAAAATGAATCTGGGAGGTTTTCTTGAAGGCGCTCGCGGTATCGTGTCTACGGTAACCCGTACTTTACAGTCCTCCATCAACGAAGCATCTTTTTCAACAGCAAGTATGAGACTGGAAGCTATAGAAAGAAATGTGAACAGAATGGTTGCGAGGTTCCCGGAATGTTCAGCCCTGTTACCAGTATTAACAGAGGCTGTGCAGATTGTTGAAGAAATGAAAAGGCAAGAATAAATCTTCGAAAACACCACGTTTTGGAAAATAGAAACGATCTCGTCGATCAAAATAAGGCAAGACGCGACACCTTGAAAGGGGGGGCGGGGGGTGGTGGGGGGGGGGGGTGGGTGGTTGGTGGTGGTGTAATATGTACACTGTTTGAAACAAGGCAATGGGCAAGAACATGGATGTTATGACAGGGGGGGGGGGGGGGCTCACGCCCCGCCACACAAAATCCGGACACAGGTTTTGAACGGTTAGAAGTTCCCGCTGGACATGCCAAATTGCTGAAACTTCACCGTGCAAAGTGAGTAGCTGTCATAGTAATTAGTGTCAAACACTCGTTTTAATTTTTCCTTCTTCCAGCAAAAATTTAGCCTGAAAAAGTTTCCTGAAAATTTCGTGCGGTTGAAATTTTGCAACACTTGAAATATCAGTCGAAAAATTATATCCCAAAGATTGGGGGTGGGTGCGCTTAACGCAAATTCATCTCCAATCGGTTGGAAATTTTGTCTGGCCCGGGTTGGGAGGGGGGGGGGGGGGGGTGCTGTTTAAAAGTTTGAAGATGACAATATTCTCCACCGAAGACCCACTAAACACCCTGTAGCCACACCCAGACGAAGATTCAACGATGGTTTATTTATTTATTTATTTATTTATTTATTTATTTATTTATTTATTTATTTATTTATTTATTTTATTTATTTATTTATTTATTTATTGGTGTTTAAGGTAAAATATTTCTGCACAATGGCTAATCGTTACCATGACAGTTTTACGGCTGGAAGAGATTGACGGAGAGAACCACCGATCAACGACAAGTAACTGTCAGCTCTCAAGCAATCAAACTCCACACAAGCAGGATTGGCATTGGTTGAAGACAGATGCACCGTCGACGTGCAGTACGCCTTAGTACACAACGCCACCGTGCTCCCATGTGGATAGTGGGGGGGGGGGGGGGGGAAATGTTTTGCCCAAGGACACAACGCGGCTGCGGCAGGGCGCAGGTGGGATTCGAATCAAGAATCCCTCGTCTCGTAGACTTCCCCCTCTACCTACTGAGCCACCGCGTCCCCTGATACACTTGTTAAATTAACATTGCGTTTGCTGAAAAACAAAACACCGAGGTGTGCAAACAATTCAACCCAGGAATTCTTTTCGAAATCAAAATTAGTAATTTTGAGTGGATTGGTGGTACTCGTAGAGGTGGAAGCCTGACTCTCGTACCATCGCAACTACACGCATAACTGCACACACATGCATATACTTCACTATCTTTGACGTACCCATTAACTTACAGATATCTCCTTACACATACATACACATACACCCCCTATCCACACACGTGCCCCCCCCCCCCCCCCCCCCCACGCACACCCCATCCTCCGCCACACATGCACACTTACATTCTAACGTAGCTTTTCTTAGTTTACAATACGAAACTGCTGCCTCGAACCGATGTGGTATGGTAATAGTAATTCGGAGGTTACGAGGACGCTTGGTGACGAAAATTTATTCATTGCAGACATTGGACTGTTTTATATTTTGTGAGTTGTGTATAAAGTAATAATTGTGTCTTGTGTTCGAAGGGTCGATGAAGCTCTGGTGGTAAATTTTATACAAAATATGTGTGCAAACTTGAAATTTATTTATTTATTGGGATAACGTCACCTATTGTCGGACAGTTTTACGGGTGTAGGAAGCCGGAGTTCCTGGAGAGAACCACCGAACAACGGCGAGCAACTGTCGAACTCCCGTTGGTGCTAAGTCCGTACAGGCAGGGTTAGCACTGGTTGAAGACAAATGCACCATCGACGTGCAGTGGGCCTTAGCACACAGCGCCGCCGATATCCTTACGGGATTAACTGCCGTGCCCAAGGACTCAACGCTGTTACCTCTGTCGGGATCGAATCGTGAACCTGTCGGTTTGAAGTTTATTACGGTCACCACTGAACCACTGCGCTCCCGTCCAAACTTCAATGGAGCTGAAATGTCCACTCCATCCAATGTAATATGAATGTATACAGTAAGATTCATAATATAGTATACTGTTATGTGATTTTGAACCGAAAAATTAGGCTGTACAAAGATTGGTAACGGTAATGGTGATAGCTCCCCTTGCGAAACCCGGTAAGCGAAGTAGTGCTTGGTATCTGTGGTTAATCAACAAATGGGGTTTAAGTCGACATCAATAGGTGACGGGAGTAGTATGTAATGTGGTTTTGGGACCTAGTTGACAGGACCCCGTTGCAGGACCCCGGAAGTGACGTCATGCCACGTGAGGTAGTGGCGTCATGTTCTGTTGTCATGGTAACCCGAGTAGGCGGCCACGTTGTGACGTCATCCCCATATTGATACGTGTTGTTAGTGCGCATGCACAGCGCGTGTTGTTAGGGTGACACGTGTTTCCGTCGTCCATTTTGTATACTGGAGGCGGCCATCTTGGTTTCTACGGTAACACGTGGTTGCTATGTTACCCAATTTTTCTGCAATAGGACGGGGTATGTTCGGAGGGTATGTTCGATTGAATTGGAGTATTTTCTGGAAGACTTCCCTGGATAATTACCACAAACAAACCGACAAGTTTTACTATTTCGAATTCTTCCAGAATTCTCTGCTTCTATCTATATATGCAATAGTTATCGTTTATCTGGCCATGTTCCTTTATTCTAGAATATACTCCAGTAGCGTAGAAAAGCCTATCTGTTGGAACAGCTTTGCTTATTGTTACTATATTCAGCTATTTCTGGTCTATTTTTGTTAGTTCTGACCCTATTCACAAGACACAATTATTACTTAATACACAACTCACAAAATATAAAACAGTCCAATCTCTGCAATGAATAAATTTTCGTCACCAAGCGTCACTCGTAACCTCCGAATTACTATTACCATACCACATCGGTTCGAGGCAGTTTCGCATTGTAAACTAAGAAAAGCTACGTTAGAATGTAAGTGTGCATGTGTGGCGGAGGATGGGGTGTGCGTGGGGGGGGGGGGGCACGTGTGTGGATAGGGGGTGTATGTGTATGTATGTGTAAGGAGATATCTGTAAGTTAATGGGTACGTCAAAGATAGTGAAGTATATGCATGTGTGTGCAGTTATGCGTGTAGTTGCGATGGTACGAGAGTCAGGCTTCCACCTCTACGAGTACCACCAATCCACTCAAAATTACTAATTTTGATTTCGAAAAGAATTCCTGGGTTGAATTGTTTGCACACCTCGGTGTTTTGTTTTTCAGCAAACGCAATGTTAATTTAACAAGTGTATCAGGGGACGCGGTGGCTCAGTAGGTAGAGGGGGAAGTCTACGAGACGAGGGATTCTTGATTCGAATCCCACCTGCGCCCTGCCGCAGCCGCGTTGTGTCCTTGGGCAAAACATCCCCCCCCCCCCCCCCCACTATCCACATGGGAGCACGGTGGCGTTATGTACTAAGGCGTACTGCACGTCGACGGTGCATCTGTCTTCAACCAATGCCAATCCTGCTTGTGTGGAGTTTGATTGCTTGAGAGCTGACAGTTACTTGTCGTTGATCGGTGGTTCTCTCCGTCAATCTCTTCCAGCCGTAAAACTGTCATGGTAACGATTAGCCATTGTGCAGAAATATTTTACCTTAAACACCAATAAATAAATAAATAAATAAACAAACAAACAAACAAACAAACCATCGTTGAATCTTCGTCTGGGTGTGGCTACAGGGTGTTTAGTGGGTCTTCGGTGGATAATATTGTCATCTTCAAACTTTTAAACAGCATCCCCCCCCCCCCTCCCAACCCGGGCCAGACAAAATTTCCAACCGATTGGAGATGAATTTGCGTTAAGCGCACCCACCCCCAATCTTTGGGATATAATTTTTCGACTGATATTTCAAGTGTTGCAAAATTTCAACCGCACGAAATTTTCAGGAAACTTTTTCAGGCTAAATTTTTGCTGGAAGAAGGAAAAATTAAAACGAGTGTTTGACACTAATTACTATGACAGCTACTCACTTTGCACGGTGAAGTTTCAGCAATTTGGCATGTCCAGCGGGAACTTCTAACCGTTCAAAACCTGTGTCCGGATTTTGTGTGGCGGGGCGTGAGACCCCCCCCCCCCCCCCCCCCCCGTCGTGTACATGTGTGGCGGAGGATGGGGTGTGCGTGGTGGGGGGGGGGGGGGTGAACACGTGTGTGGATAGGGGGCGTATGTGTATGTATGTGTAAGGAGATATCTGTAAGTTAATGGGTACGTCAAAGATAGTGAAGTATATGCATGTGTGTGCAGTTATGCGTGTAGTTGCGATGGTACGAGAGTCAGACTTCCACCTCTACGAGTACCACCAATCCACTCAAAATTACTAATTTTGATTTCGAAAAGAATTCCTGGGTTGAATTGTTTGCACGCCTCGGTGTTTTGTTTTTCATCAAATGCATTGTTAATTTAACAAGTGTATCAGGGGACGCGGTGGCTCAGTAGGTAGAGGGGGAAGTCTGCGAGATGAGGGATCCTTGATTCGAATCCCACCTGCGCCCTGCCGCAGCCGCGTTGTGTCCTTGGGCAAAACATTTCACCCACACTATCCACATGGGAGCACGGTGGCGTTGTGTACTAAGGCTTACTGCACGTCGATGGTGCATCTGTCTTCAACCAATGCCAATCCTGCTTGTGTGGAGTTTGATTGCTTGAGAGCTGACAGTTACTTGCCGTTGATCGGTGGTTCTCTCCGTCAATCTCTTCCAGCCGTAAAACTGTCCTGGTAACGATTAGCCATTGTGCAGAAATATTTTACCTTAAACACCAATAAATAAATAAATAAATAAATAAATAAATAAATAAATAAATAAATAAATAAATAAATAAATAAATAAATAAATAAATAAACCATCGTTGAATCTTCGTCTAGGTGTGGCTACAGGGTGTTTAGTGGGTCTTTGATGGAGAATATTGTCAACTTCAAACTTTTAAACAGCACCCCCACCCCCCCCCCCCTCCCAACCCGGGCCAGACAAAATTTCCAATCGATTGGAAATGAATTTGCGTTAAGCGCACCCACCCCCAATCTTTGGGATTTAATTTTTCGACTGATATTTCAAGTGTTCTTAGTGTTGCAAAATTTCAACCGCACGAAATTTTCAGGAAACTTTTTCAGGCTAAATTTTTGCTGGAAGAAGGAAAATTAAAACGAGTGTTTGATACTAATTACTATGACAGCTACTCACTTTGCAGGGTGAAGTTTCAGCAATTTGGCATGTCCCGCGGGAACTTCTAACCGTTCAAAACCTGTGTCCGGATTTTGTGTGGCGGGGCGTGAGACCCCCACCTCCCCCCCCCCCCCCGTCGTAACATCCATGTTCTTGCCCATTGCCTTGTTTCAAACAGTGTACATATTACACCACCAACAACCACCCACTTCCCCACCACCACCCCCTTCAAGGTGTTGCGTCTTGCCTTATTTTGATCGACGAGATCGTTTCAATTTTCCAAAACGTGGTGTTTTCGAAGATTTATTCTTGCTTTTTCATTTCTTCAACAATCTGCACAGCCTCTGTTAATACTGGTAACAGGGCTGAACATTCCGGGAACCTCGCAACCATTCTGTTCACATTTCTTTCTAAAGCTTCCAGTCTCATACTTGCTGTTGAAATAGATGCTTCGTTGATGGAGGATTGTAAAGTACGGGTTACCGTAGACACGATACCGCGAGCGCCTTCAAGAAAACCTTCCAGATTCATTTTTATATCGGTCTTCCGTTTGCTTATCGTGTTATTTAAATGTGGCGCCAGAAAATCTAGCGTGTATGTATCGGCGCCACTGATTGGTTAGAATGTGTTGATTGACAGGTTTTCAGTATGATACTCAATTAATTTAGCATCATACTATATTATTTGTGTATGATACTGAATTAATTCTGTATGATACTCAATTAATTTACCATCATACTATATTATTTGTGTATGATACTGAATTAATTCAGTATGATACTCAATTAATTTAGCATCATACTATATTATTTGTGTATGATACTGAATTAATTCTGTATGATACTCAATTGATTTAGCATCATACTGTATTATTTGTGTACGATACTGAATTATTTCTGTATGATACTCAATTAATTTAGCATCATACTATATTATTTGTGTATGATACTTAATTAATTCAGTATGATACTCAATTAATTTAGCATCATACTCTATTATTTGTGTATGATACTTAATTATTTTAGTATGATACTCAATTAATTTAGCATCATACTATATTATTTGTGTATGATACTTAATTATTTTAGTATGATACCCAAATAATGTAGAATCATACTATATTATTTGTGTATGATACTTAATTATTTTAGTATAATACTCAATTAATTTAGAATCATACTATATTATTTGTGTATGATACTTAATTATTTTAGTATGATACTCACTTAATTTAGAATCATACTATATTATTGTGCACGATTTCATGAATGCAGCATAAATAAAATAGCATGATACTTAAATCAGGTTCACGAACGGGAGGGTCATAATTGTTTTTTAGTATGATACTCTAATAATTTGGTATGATGCTATATTATTTGGTATGATTTCATAAATGCTGCATAAACCAGAGATAAAACCATATTTTCTTCATTTTTTTTTTTTTATGCAAAAAATTCCTCTGGAAACCTGCACCCGAAGCTAATGTTACGAGCCGCCTCGAGGGGGAATGTCGGGCCTGCGTTCAAACCAGATTTGAACATTTGTTTTCTTTTTTTTTCTTTTTTTTTACAAGTTTCGCGTTCACACAATAAAACAAAGCGGTTGTGTACATGCGAGGGCTTAGCTAGAAACTGAACGCTTCAGCAAAAACGACTACAATGATCATGTGATCATCAGTCGAAAAATTGATTGGTTGAACAATCTTCAACCTAAGATTTACTGTTACCTTCAGACAATATTTTCCCGCTATACTGGCGAAACGCGGGAAAAGATTAGTCTTAATATGAAAGCAGGTGTAGAAAATCAACCAGCCTCAATTTTCCAAACTTTTTCATAGAGGCACCCCCTACCAATAGTGCAATACATAAAGGGTTTCACCTTGGAACAATTTAAAACATCAGTTATAAACGTTCTCTACACAAGAAACGTCATGGGCCTACGCAAAATATCATGAACGAGAACTTCAGCGCTCATAGATCGTTTCCCCACAAAGTTTGTGTGACATTATTCATTCAAGGATGGTGGTGTAGAGAAATCTTGCTTCAAACTATCGGGAATAGACTTTGAATGATTTCCACGGAAAGACCCCCTCAGACTTTCTCACTCGTTCTCACCCACTCCCCTCTCCTCGACAACGCGTCACGATGTCGTTTCGAGACGGATATCCGGATTCATTCACTAGAAAGTACCCCCCCCCCCCCCACCCAACCCCATACTATTTCCTTTCTACGCTACTGGCTCCACAGAAATGTCATTGCTATTACTTGATCCTCAGATCTGGTAGAGGAATGGAATGTGTGTGCAGTATGTGTGTGGCGGGAATGGGGAGGCGGGGGTCACCGATTAGTTGATTTTTAATTTTTAACCCAAATGATTTAAGAGTATATCTTCGAATCTGGCTGATTGGTCACGGTATTGAACTTCAAACCGAAATGCCTACGGTTCATTCCCCGCCAGGGTTAACCGCAATGTGTCCTTGGGCAAGGCACTTAGTCTCGATTGCCTTCATGGGAACACGGTGTGTACTAAAGCGTACTACACGTCGATGGTGCACGCGTCTTCAACCAATGGTAACCCTGCTTGTGCGGAGTTAGTACGATGGGGAGTCGCGCAATTGCTCGCCGTTGCTCAGTGGTTCTCTCCGGGTACTCCTCCACCGGTAAAACTGTCCGACACGAGGTGACTCTGGCTGCCGAAAGTGTAATCTTATTTCAGCAAATATGCAGATACCCAATAGCCACTCTTGCGGTGTTCGTGTTATGGCTGATCATGATTTGGTCTACTTCTTCCACTTCAAGCATCTTATAGCACCAAAGCTAGCCTTCGGGTTGGAAGATGGTCGAAGTGGAAGAAACAAACCGGTTGGAGGAATTCACTGACCAGATGCAGCGACAAATGATTTTACATTTGCAAATAATATATTAAAGGCCGGGGCCTCGCTACGGGGGTTTTAGAGGGTGATAACCCCCTCTCCAATAATTTTTCCAGTCGAGACATCTTCTTTGGGTCAGGAGTCTAAAATATCGATTATCTCTTGCTAGTAATCATGTATTTTATTAACTGGTTGAGGGCTAGAGTATTTTTGGTGGTCTGAATTTGTTATTCAAAATTTGTTTTATTACAAATTATTGGAGAGTGCCAAATAAAAAGCAAATTTACATGAAACAAATTTTATTAGCATTTGACTGAATATGAAACATGAGAAAGGAAAATGTTGGCTTTTGCTCTTGTACCCTCATTTCTTTTTTTGAAATCCGTGATAGTGGCTTCTGGCACTCGACCAGTTAAAATACTAGATTTGTTACTTGCTTGTGTCACACACACATTCGGTCATACAAATGGAGGTCTGGGGTACCCTATTTGGGCTGTTAGTGGGTGGGGTGGGCGCCAGCATGACCAGTTTTGGAGAACCGGTTCTGTACGTGTTAATTTACTCGTTGCATCCTGCTGGCAGATATTGCCGTTCAGGACCTGTCCAGGACAGGAAATCTCTTATTGCTAAAATAAGTCAAATATGAGGATATTTAACTAAAGTTCCCCCCGTAAGTTGCGTAGACTTGTTAACCAATGATTTCTTGTATCAAATGTTCATAAATGTTTCATCAAATCTAGTCACAGCTGTTTCATAGCAGCCGTTATTTGATTTGATGAAAACCGACCAGTGCTATTCACATAAAACGACAACTAATTTTCATTAGTTTTTCATTTTTTGTCTCAAAACATAGGAAATGACCCCTCTTTGGAACGAGCTCATCGAGCTCGTTCCAATGAGGGGTCATAACCTATATTGTTAAGACAAAAAAGGAAAAAAATTAGTTATTCAAGAACTTTGTTTGCAAGTGTCGTCTGCTTTTCATGTTAGGTAAAGGGTTAAGAATTAAATAAGAAGTTGCATCACGACTTCTATATATCTATTTTATTTATTCACTAATAAATTTCCAAGAAGTTTTGAGTTCTTTAACTATAACCCCAACTGACTGGTGTTACAGTTACATCATCGACACATGCCTTTAGCTAAGGCACTCCTAAAATCAGTTGGGTTAAAAATTAACCCAAATCAACTGGGTTGAGTGAATATGAACCCATTTGGGTTCATATTCACTCAACTCAGTTGATTTGGGTTAATTTTTAACCCTACTGATTTTAGAGTGCATGCATTGATGATGCAGTTGAAATATTAGCCAGTCGGGACTTGATCCATCACAGTCGGGACAGATCAGGTTTACACCACCCTTCCAATTGGTCATCTTCACGGCGTCCCAGATGGAAGGAATGCCTGTATATTGACATATGTGTATGCTCCCATTTGTTTAAAATTATTATGTAATCACGTAGCATGTCTGTGTGAAAAAGTTTATGGGAAACACAAACCCCCACCCCCCTCCCCCAGTCCGGTTTCAAGGCATCTGTAATTAACCCCCTATTTGTATAGGTATGAACACTTGCTGCCACGGGTGGCATTGATATTTACACTACGCAATTAAACAGAGAAACGAAATTCCAAAATGATATGGAACAGCGTAGATAATTTGGGGTGTCGTGATGAAGGGTGGAGGCGTGACTCACCCTACCCTCCCATATGTTTCCAGTCAGGACATTTGCGTCTGGGTTGGAGTCTTGAATGCCGACTCTCTTCTGTTAGTAAGCATGCACTTTCTTACAATACTAGATTTGGTGCGTGGACTTATGTCACACACACACAAACGGTGTCCTGGAATTTAATTGCAAAAAACTCGATGTAATTTGCCTGATCATAAAGAGGAATTTTCCTCTGAACAAACAAAAAAATCATCAGATACGTGATGCCATCCATTGTGATTCATCAAATGCCATTTAACATATCACTTGTAAACAGGTAGGAAACAGTATGTGGGTCAAACTCAAAATCCGTTCCGAATTAGTGCTACTCGACAAAAATGTGATATAAATCATAATAATGATGCCCCAGTAGTACAACATTTTAACCTTCCAGGCCATTCTCAGGACAATTTTAAAATCCATCCAATTGAATAACGAAAACGAAAGCTTGCAAAATATTCTTATAAGAAGATTTAACGACACTTTAACAGTCAATGTTATATCGTGTCGGTGACAGTTTTACTGGTGGTGGAAGCTGGAGTACATGGAGAGAACCACCGAGCAGCTCCCAGATCCCTAGCATCGTAACGCCACACTTCAGCACAGGCATGGTTAGATTGGTTGAATACTTGCGCACAATCGACGTGCAGTACACCTTAGTGCACGGCGTCAGATTCCACCTCGGAGCGGTCGAAACATCCACCGTGTTTCACCACAGCACACACAATGCCACCAATATCTGAGACTGGGTCAACGGCACCTGTGAAACAGATCGACTCGAACCGTCGTCCTCTAGAACACAAAACGACCGATTTACCACGAGACTTAGAGATTTGGACCAAATACGCTCATCAGTAAATGGCCCCGTTTCCCCGACCGCAACAGTTAACTACATCAAACATCCACTGTTAATTCTTGCAGTGATCGCTTTTATTAAGATCAAACACATTGCGACGGAAACTGAACTCATGCTTAGACATTCCCACAACATTAGCAAACTGGCTCCAGAGGGAGATGACACGACTGGTGTGCATTTGCTAACCTTTACTCAGTAATTCCTTCTTCACACAAACTTAAATGTCAAAATGTCACAGTTGAAGATTGAAGGTCAAGCGAAAAGTCAGGTACGGGGAAACGGAAAGGTGTGCGTGTATGTGTGTGGGGGTGGTGGGGGGGGGTGCGAAGTAACTCCCAAGTGAGGAGGAGTGTGTGAGTGTATTTATTTTTATTGGTGTATTAGGTAACTATACTATAACCGCAACACGAGAATGAAGTCAAGTTTAGCAAATCCTCGATACATTTGTGCCTACCCGGATCCCATTGGATTGGAAAATATGATACCTGATGTCCTTCCCTTCCGTTTTTTCGGGATCATTTTATGATTTCCTCAAAAAGATTTTCATTTTTTGCATTTTTTTCTTCGATATTCAACTTAAAATTTAAACATGTCCTCTCATTTTACTCAGTACGCTTTGATATTTTAGAATCTGAATGTTGTATTATATCATGGGTATGTTTTATTATTTCATGTACTTTATTTGTTTGGAATGTTAAACTGTACAATGCTGGGGGGGGGGGGGGGGGGGGGGAGTGAGCCCTAAGTGGATAGGATAGGACTGGTTCTCCAGTCCTTCTTTTTTTTGCATTACGGTATGCCTATCCGTACATAAAACAGGTTTAATCAAATCTAACGTGAATGGTCTCCACTCTCATAAATCCCTAAGCTCTGTACACAATAAATTTGATTGTTTTTTTCCATTTTAACTTTCGAGTTTTAACTGACGCCTCCTCATATAGAAGAATTCGTTCCAATGAGAGGTTGCAAAATATAAAATTTTTGAGGAAATTTGGTGACATTGTCAGCAAATCTAAATTAATTAACAAATGCGCTTTAGGCTGGGCGGTTTTTCGAATTTCCGGTTTTGTGGAAAACCGGAAAACCGAAACGCATGGCCCAGCTAAACCCGTTCAAATGGTTTACTGTGTTTGTGCATAAACTGATCATACTACTGGGATGGAACTGGACCAGTGACCACAATGGATTGTCATCGCTTGATCTACCCGAAAAAGTGGCGAATGCGTCGGGCACACTAAAAACTAAAGTGTTAAAACTGACACTTTCAAGGTGTTAAACCCATTCTAACTCTTAGGGTTTGATTTTAACACTCAAAGTGTAATGCTTTAAGCACTTAGACATTACAATCGTCAGACATTTGAAACTTGAATGGATGGCACTTCCCATGTGTCTAGCATTGGTGGTTCTTCCAGAATCATCCATAATTTGATTTGAGCTTGGTGGGTACGTAATTAAAAGGACACAACGCAGATGACGTGGATCCGGCTCGAGAGCTCGAGCCTGATCCACGTCTTCTGCGTTGTTTCCTTTTAAGTGTCGCGACATTACACTTGTCAAGTGGTATTATTGTCAACACCTGTCAAGTTCTGAGATATCTACACTTGAACAAAGTGCTAGTTCTTCACTTGTTAAGTGTTAAATACAGCACTTGAAGTGCAGTTTTTAACACTTTAGTTTTTAGCGTGTGTTCTAATTGTAAAATCTTCTCCCTTATTGACTCGTCCACCGGACGAGTCAATAAAGGAGAAAATGTGACAATGAGGACTGAATGGGCTTAGCAACTGATCCCCTAAAACCTCTAAGACAGATCAAAGGGGAGTTAGGCTGAACCCATCGGAAACTCTTACAGACAGGGTGTTTGTGGTGAGTGTCATACAAACCATTGCGGATTTTTCTCCAAGTTAGGGAAACTGAAGTGTTATTTACTATCTGCTCTTAACACATAGGAACACCGAACCGAAAACCGAGGTTTTACTCCTGAAACTGAATCTAAAAAAGCAAAACCTCTCAGCTTTAAAATGCGTCCAGATGTTTGGATGTACCTCCCTGTTTACGAACGGCAGTCATTGGTATCAGAGAGCACCCCCTTTTCGTCATTGCTATCAGAGAACACTCCTTTTTCGTTGGAAGATACCGATGTTCCTTTACTTCGGTTCACTGTTATCAAACACGATGAGAAGACGATACCCGCAAAGAAATTTCTTCAGTAACGAGGAAAAACTTTTCAGGTTTTCCCAAAACAAACACAGCATATGACCCTTCTTTGGAACGTGCTCAACGAACGAGCTCATTCCAATAAGGAATCCTAAGCTATGTTTTAAGCCAACGATTGGATAAATAATAAAATTTGAATAACAACATTTGTGAAGAGTACTGGTCCGGACGGATATGACAGTCACGTTAGGTAAATGACAAGGCCCAATTTTGGAATCCCAGAGCGTGATAATATTTTAAAATGTGGAACTATTTGTCATTTCAGCTCCCTGCATTGATTGTCCTCAGGATATGTCCGAAGACGGAAACTCTGACGCAGGCCAAAAAGAGCAGGATCACCCTTTAAGATTTGAAGCGGCTAAAGAGATAGAGGATACCACATACCTTGGATCAAAGAATGCAGAAGAGCCACACAATACACACACAAATGATGGTGAATATCACGATCAACAGACGCAACAACTTTCAAATGATGAAATCAGGGATTTCAGGCCAAAGGACGCTGAAGACTTCCACAACATTCACGCAAACGATGGCGAATATCAACAACAGAAGCAACAAAATTCAAATGATGAAATCAGAGACTTTGGTCCCCAGGATGCTGAAGATTTTCATAACATTCATGCCAACGATGATGAATATCAACAACAAAAGCAACAAAATCCAACTGGTGAAACCAGAAAGTTTGGACCAAAAGATGCTGAAGACTTTCATAACTTCCATGCCAACGATGATGAATATCAACAACAAAAGGAACAAAATCCAACTGGTGAAACCAGAGGGTTTGGACCAAAAGATGCTGAAGACTTTCATAACTTCCATGCCAACGATGGTGAATATCAACAACAAAAGGAACAAAATCCAACTGGTGAAACCAGAAAGTTTGGACCAAAAGATGCTGAAGACTTTCTTAACATTCATGCCAACGATGGTGAATACCAAGAACAACAGAAGCAGAAACGTACCAATGATGAAGCTTACAACATTGGACCGAAAGATGCGGAAGCGTCATATGGTATTCATGCAAACGATGGTGAATATCAAATACAAAAGAAGCAACAGCTTTCAAACGATGAAGCCAACAACAACATTGGACCGATGGACGCAGAAGCGTCACATGGTATTTATGAAAACGACGACGAATACCAACAACAGAAACAATTACGTTTAAATGATGAAGTAAAAACGTTTGGACCAAAGGATGCTGAACAATTTCATGATATCCATAAAGATGATGAAGTATATCGGCAACAAAAACTTGAAGAAATGCGTTCGAAAGACATGCCGACTGGATTTCAACCAAAAGATGCCGAGTCATTCTACGGAGTTCATAAAGATGACGATGCCTATCAAAAACAGTTGCAAATCAATAGAAATACTGGTAATAAAAATGAAGACCTGAAACAATTTGGGCCAAAGGATGCGGAAGCTTTCCATGGAATACACGATAATGACAAACAAAATGATGTTCCAAACGAAGGCGTGGGAGCGGACATGCCTCGGAATGCTGATGAGTTTTTCCACGGAGTTCTGATGCATGGAGACACCCAACCTGGTAATGCACACGACCACAGTGACAATTCTCGGAAAAAAGAGAATACAGTTCCTGACATCGTGAAACCCGAAGATCCCGATCAATATTTTCACAATGTTCTCATGCACGGAGATCAACAACCAGGAAAAGTCTACAATCACCACACGAAAAGTTCTGTTTCAACAAAAGACGATATTGGGCCATCTACAGACAACTTGCATGGGGTACTAATGCACGGTGACAAAGAAATAGGCCGCTCCTACAAGTCAGAAGACGCAGCTAGACCACCCGGTATAGTATTAGACATTGAGACGCTGAAACTAATGAACATCGCCGAAG
Source organism: Pictodentalium vernedei (assembly GCA_031216915.1). NCBI lineage: Eukaryota > Metazoa > Mollusca > Scaphopoda > Dentaliida > Dentaliidae > Pictodentalium > Pictodentalium vernedei. The sequence goes on from CM062290.1 coordinate 332,293,499, forward strand.
ATCTTCTGAAAATAATAGATTTAAATCAACTGTTGAAAGAAGATATTGATGAGTACGAGAATTGGATGAGACACCAGCAGTCATACAGTGACTTTTCAGCATGGAACAGTATGAGGACAATGTATCTGTGGCAACAGAATGAGCCAGTCGCCTTGAGTAAAAGCGACGTGGCTCCGGACGAATATGATGCAGAGGTCTTAAATGCTAATAAAAATATACACACCAATGAGGGAGATGAACATGAACTGGAACTCGTGGGAAACACCGAACCTCTAAACGCGCCGCACCATGACGAAAAGGATATTTGGAACTGACACGGTCTGTTGTGTTCAAGAGTAAATTAACCCTTTGGGATCCATGCAGCCATAAACTGCCATCTTTATATTGCTTTTAAAAGTTGCCTCAAGTATTTTCATCCTTGAGAACTCCATCGGTAGGGTACATGTATCTGTATGTTTTCACACTATTATTGGGTGCCTGTGCAGAAACATTGTAAAGTCATCTGCAGATGAGTACACCAGAGATGAAAGTGTCCAGAGACAAAAATCCCTGAAAATCGTTTATCAGGAGCCAAAGGCTCTTGCTTAATGCCAAAGGCAGAACCTGAGAGGAGCCACAGGTGACTGCTCGTCCTACGTGAAGGGATCTATGTGTATTATGACAAAAATTGAAGCCTACCTTCATTGAAAATCACTATCCCTGAACACTTTACGGACAAAATCCCTAAATTCAGTCAAATCTCTGAAAACTTTCATCCCCGGAGTACACGTATACAGTGCAGTCGCCGTGGACTGGTCGTAATCCAGGCGTGAGAAGTGATGTCCACGCATGCCATTAGCAGATAATAAAAATCATCATCAGCAAAATGTTAATTAATGAAGCACCAGGCCTGTTGTAGCATACAAGTAAAAAAATTTTGATGATTATTCCTGTAATTAGTGTTTGTAATCTTAATATTATTGCGTCCGTGGAAATAGTGCCCACCCCGTGGAAATGGACCAGTCCACGGCAGCCGTACTGTACGAGGTAGCAATTATCGTAAAAATAAATCTTGAGGCTCTGAAGCTTAATGATTTTCCTAACACGAATTTTCCGACAATATTCAGATGCGGTCTAGACGTAAGGCCTATCGGGAAATTATCCGGTGCCCCCCCCCCCCCCCCCCCGATTGAGAGCCACCCAGGAGGCCCAAAATGTACGCAACCCAACATCTGTTGGCGCATGAAATTTCGTGAAAATGACCAAAAGGCGAAATGGATGTGATTGCATAGACGCGGTTTATCGAAATATCCTGTTTGGACTGCCATTGGCAGCCCCCACATAGGGCATTTCGATATACCAGCAGTCTAGTCGTCTGCCATTGGTCAGTCCGATACAAGGAAACACGTTCTTTCGGTTCGAAAAATCAAAATCGTCTCCCATTGGGCCGAACTATGGTAGGCCTGAAGAGTTCTGGGCCCTCTTTGGTGCAACTATTTTTGCCAAATGAGCGACAAAGATGATACAAAAATCCCTTCAGTAGGGACTGTCACTGATCGCTCAGATGCAGTGGCGTAGATAGCTTTTTGCTGGCGGAGGAGCAAGCCCAAAATTTTCCGACAGACCGAAAATTTTTCGACAGTGTAACAACAACAATGAAAGTGTCAATGACACTGTAGCTCAACATGACAAACTTGAACTTGGTAAGTTATAAATGAAAAGGCAAAATTGAAGATCATTGGGACCAATGTCAGTTTTTTTGCCAGTGCCAACATTTTTTGACAGAAACCGAAGAAAATCGATAGCTCCCATCTAGAGGCCTCCACAAACAAGCATGCCAGGTTTCAAAGCAATCTGATCATAAATGTGCCCTGTAGGGTGTACAAAAGGGAAATATTGTGGTCTGACTAGACTAAATTCTAAGAACGTTGGCCGTGGCAACATTTTTTGACGGAAATGGAAGAAAATCGATAGCTTCCATCTAGAGGTCACCGTAAATAAGCATACCAGGTTTCAAAGCAATCTAATCATAAATAAGCCCTGTAGGGTGAGCCAAAGGGAAATATTGTGGTCTGACTAAACTAAGTTCTAAGAATGTTGGCTGCGGCAACATTTTTTGATGGAAATTAAAGAAAATTGATAGCTCCCATCTAGAGGTCACCCCAAACAAACATGAAAGGTTTCAAAGCAATCCGATCATAAATGTACCCTGTAGGGTGTGCCAAAGGGAAATATTGAGTCTTCTGACTAAACTAAGTTCTAAGAACGCTGCAACATTTTTTGTCAGAAATTGAAGAAAATCGATAGCTCCCATCTAGAGGTCTCCCCAAACAAGCATACCAGGTTTCAAAGCAATCTGATCATAAATGGGCCCTGTAGGGTGTGCCAAAGGGAAATATTGAGGTCTGACTGAACTAAGTTCTACGCCGTTGGCCGTGGCAACATTTTTTGCCGGAAACTGAAGAAAATCGATAGCTCCCATCTACAGGTCACCCTAAATAAGCATACCAGGTTTCAAAGCAATCAAATCATAAATGTGCCCTGTAGAGTGTGCCAAAGGGAAATATTGTGGTTTGACTAAACTAAGTTCTAAGAACGTTGGCCGTGGCAACATTTTTTGACAGAAATTGAAGAAAATCGATAGCTCCCATCTAGAGGTCACCCCAAACAAGCATGCCAGGTTTCAAAGCAATCCGATCATAAATGTACCCTGTAGGGTGTGCCAAAGGGAAATATTGAGTCTTCTGACTAAACTAAGTTCTAAGAACGTTGGCCGCGGCAACATTTTTTAACAGAAATTGAAGAAAATCGATAGCTCCCATCTAGAGGTCTCCCCAAACAAGCATACCAGGTTTCAAAGCAATCTGATCGTAAATGTACCCTGTAGGGTGTGCCAAAGGGAAATATTGAGGTCTGACTAAACTAAGTTCTACGAACGTTGGCCGTGGCAACATTTTTTGCCGGAAATTGAAGAAAATCGATAGCTCCCATCTGGAGGTCACCCGAAATAAGCGTATCAGGTTTCAAAGCAATCAAATCATAAATGTGCCCTGTAGGGTGTGCCAAAGGGAAATATTGTGGTTTGACTAAACTAAGTTCTAAGAACGTTGGCCGTGGCAACATTTTTTGACGGAAATTGAAGAAAATCGATAGCTCCCATCTAGAGGTCACCCCAAACAAGCATAAGAAGTTTCAAAGTAATCTGATCATAAATGCGACCTGTGAGGTGTGCCAAAGGAAATTGTGGACGTACGTACTAACGTACTAACATACTAACGTACGTACGTGAAGTGATGGCAATAGCTCAGCTTGACTTTGTCAAGTTGAGCTAAAAACCCAAACAAACAGAAAGAATCTGTTGTTTACTGCAAATGTACTGAAAATTGGTCTTTTTTACCCAAAATTTACCCCAAATGGCATGTTTTTATCCCCAAAGCCTAATTTTAATGTTATTAGGCATACATTCGCCTAAAAATGGTCCCAAAAAATTTCCGACAAAACCTCTGGTGGGGGGCCTGCGCCCCCCCCCCCCCCCCTTTATCTACGCCACTGCTCATATGCAAGGAAGCAGCGTTCTTTCGCTTCGAAAAACCAAAATTTTGTTCGTGTCCGGGGCCGTTGTTTGGCCCAGTCTACCCGTGACAATATTTATTCCTGGGCAACATAAATTAGTACCTTTTGCTTTCTTTTCGTAATTATGGCCTCTGTAATTGAAAGAGCTGAAATAGATTGTTTCATTAAGAAGTCAGACATACTAGGGAAGAAAAAAAAGAAGTAAACCCGGAATTTACATAGTAAATCAACTAGGCAGGCAAAGAGTAAGTTGTGGAATTTTCTTTGATAAACGCTTTTTAAGTCACCTGACAGAGACATCGCTTAAAGTTTGAAATATTTGCAATCTAATGTACTGTCAGTGGAAAGAGAGTGAGAGTGGTGTTCACGTGGTCAGTACATATTTGGTGAAACCGACTCGGTGATTATTTCGGGTGTCTACAGTGGCCGAATATGGGACCTTTTCACAGTGGTACTTTGGCATGATTTTCCCAATTCAAACCAAAACTTTCCCAATCTCAGTCCCCATTCAAATAAGAAATTAATTCTTCTTTAAACCCTTGAAGGCCCAGTTTTTGATCACTTTTTACTTCAAATGGTTGCCCCAACGGGAAGATTTTAGATACAAGTTTCATCGCAAGAACCCTGTCAGCTGTTTCTAGGCGAGTGGCTTCCTAAATAGACAGCCAAGACTCGCCTGGACCCAACTCCAAAGACACAGAATGTAAACTGTTGAAGTTCAGCAAAATGCATAAATATCTTCATCATTTTTTAGTATGGAAACAATTTATTTCACACAGATTACAGAGATCGATCATTATTTCATGCGACTGTTTGTTATAAAACTTTCAACATGTACTATACATTACGTAGCTTCTGTTTTAATGTTCTCAATTCAATATGAGAGTAACATTTCTTATTCTTTGCGTGTTTCTTCGCCGAAACAAATTTCCAATTGGAGCCTCCATGGCGCGAATTTTCCCAATTGCCTGAGCCCTTTCCAAATGTGAGCAGAAGAATCCATGTCGACTCTTACGTTGTTCATTCAAACACTACCAAACAGTTTGACTTAAAATATGATGCTATTGTTTTCCTTTCCTTGTGGTTTCGCTCCGGTCATTCCTGTTGCAGCTGCAGCCCTTTTTAGATGTTGATTTTCGAACACTTTTGGCAACTTTAACACAGTTTATTTATTGTCTTAGATCAACAATAAGGCTCAAATTCTGTCTATCCATTTACGAAGAAGAATCGTAATGTTGTGTGTGTGCGTGTGAGGGTTGGTGAATAGGTGTGCGTGTGTAGCAAGAGAGAGAGAGAGAGAGAGAGAGAGAGAGAGAGAGAGAGAGAGAGAGAGAGAGGGGGGGGGGGGGGTTAACGACTCGTTCAACAGTCAGGCCCATATCGTGTCTGAATGTATTACTGGTGAGAGGAAGCCGGGGTACCCAGAGAGAACAACTTCGAGTAAGTGTCACGCTCTCCAACTTTCTAACCCTATACAAGTACGGAGGTACGCGCGACGCACTACAGGGCGGGGGGGGGGGGGGGGTAGACCCCCGGAAAAGTGCATTTACTCGCACCAGCAGCTCCGCCATGACATACCGAAGAATGCATGTCTCGAAGACCCGAGCCGTGGGAGTTTGATAGGAGGTCACCTCCCCATTGAATTTTGAAGGCTGTCAGAACGAATTAGGGGTGTATTTTAGCTTTACTTCGAGAATAAATAATTGAAAAAAATCGAGTGACGAACTTAGGAAGGGCATTGTCTGTCCCCTCTCGCCCCCGTGGTCCGAAGGCAGGAGGGCAGCTGCCCTCTCTGCGTCCATGCTTCCGGCGTCCCTGGAAGTAGGATTACCATTGGTTAAAGGCATGTGTACCATCGACGTGCATTATGTACTCGTTAGCACATCCTGTCACCGTTCTTCATACTGGACATCTGGGAATAAGTGTCTTGTCCAAGACCACAATGCAAATGATGTGGGTCAAGATCGAACCGTCTACTCTCAAGCTGTAGTCTAATGCGCTAACCGATGAACCTCCGCCCCCCCCCCCCCCCCCCCCCCCGCCACTGAATAGGGACACTCAAGCCTTCAGTTGCAGACATGGCACAACAGCAGTAATCCACAGAAGATTATAAGTGAAATCACAAGTAGCCCCTCTTTGCATGGGCGCCGGAAGCACTTCGGGGGGGGGGGGGAGGGGGGTTAGACATTTACTCGTTCTAGCAGGCCAACCATGACATGCCGAAGTGTGCATGTCTCAAAGACCGAAGGCCCCAGATGGATGAGTTTGAGAAGTGCCCCTCCCATCTGGAGGGGCACCTCTTCCAAACTCTCCCATTGAATTTTGAAAGCTCCCAGAACGGATTTGGGGTGTATTTTTGCTTTACTTCGAGAATGAATCATTGAAAAAAAATGAGTGACGAACCTGGGAAGGGAATTGTCTGCCCCTCTCGCCCCCGTGGTCCAAAGGCAGGGAGGGTAGCCACCCTTCTGCCTCTTTGGACGGGATAACTCGCAGGATCTACTAACTCACCTACCCATCATCAATATCTGTTGTACTGCAGTGAAGTGTGGAAATCTTTCACATCAGAGATTTGCCAACTGAAGTCCATGTCCGATTTGTGGTCAGACGAACAAATAATCAATGATAGAACTTAATCAGTTAATTAACCCTTTACCTAACATAAAAAGCAGACGACACTTGCAAAAAAAATTCTTGAATAACTAATTTTTTTCATTTTTTGTCTCAAAAACATAGGTTATGACCCCTCGTTGGAACGAGCTCGACGAGCTCGTTCCAACGAGGGGTCATAACCTATGTTTTTGAGACAAAAAATGAAAATATTTTGAAAATTAATTGTCGATTTTTGAGAATAGCGCTGGCCGGTTTTGCCGTTACGTTGGGTAAAGGGTTAATCCAACAATCACCGCAAACTATTTTTTCTATTTCAAAATACAACTTTGATACATTGTATTTTAAATCAAGTACTTTACAGTGTCATACTGTGGAATACTTGTGATGACACATTATACATTATAATTTAATAACTTGTGCGAAAATAAATCCAAACTAGAGAAACAGAATTTACTGCATCCAGTAAATTCAGATCTGTGTGAAAAGCGTTAAGGTATCAGGAAAAAACTATATAGAAAGAGAATTTATGGAGGCTTCTTTTCGGAAGTAAAATATTTGTAAACAAATCAGAAATGGCTTTTCGTTAACAGTATTTACAGATATTCATACAGGAATCAGAACGATTTTTCTAAGAAACCAGAAAAGCCATATATGTGCACATCATTTAAAAGGTTCGACCAAGGAATCAGAAATTGACATTACTGACTCTGTCACTAATTTGAATGTTGAGATACATGTATAATCTTCGGAATTGCATTAGTTGTTATAAAATGCAATTCCTAATAGTTCTGAAAAATAGGCACTTAATGACCTCTGTTGACCTCATTGAGGTGGACCACATTTTGAATCTCCAACAAGTTTCAAATCATTCGGTGTAGGTCCCATGTCTATAGGTCGTACCAAGCCTGAAGTATGAGCATAACTAAACCACTTTAAAAATATTAGCTCCCTCAACTCCGGATCTGCCATATATGTAGATGATAGCAAATAATTATATTAGCTAGAAAATGGTAAGGTACATGGTACCTCTGGAAAATATATTGCAAGTAAAAGAATTCAGTGATATTGGAATATAGACGTAAAAATGCCTTAAAGGCCCACAAGAGCCTATCTGAAGACTTATTGGCATTGGCAAAATACAAATGTCCCATCGATGCCCATGTGTGTTTTGAGAACCATCATTATTCTCGAATGCATAAAAAAAATTGTCGGGGCCCATATTAAGATCTTGAGAGGGTTAAAATGCTCCCTTTAAATATTCTATTTTAACCCTTTAAAAAACGAACTCGTTCCAATGAAGGTCATAAGCTATATTTTTCAAGCAAAAATAAAAAAAAATAATGGAAATTTCTGTGAATAACGCTAGCCGGTTTTCGACGTTATGTTGGGTAAAGGGTTAAGAATGTCTTACTTTGGAAGGTACACTGAAAAGGTGTCCCATTCCACATAGAATTAAATGTGTCAGAAAAGAAAGCGTAAAAACATTCTGTAGCCACGAGTTATATGAAAGGTGTTTGTACTCACATTGAAATATTGAGAGGGTTAAAAACAGACCATTCAAATATTCCATTTCATTACTTATTATTATTTATTAGGGTTTAACAAAACTTTAACAGTCATGGTCACATCGTGTCGGTGACAGTTTTACGTGTGGAGGAAGCCGAAGTACCCGGAGAGAACCATTTCATTACTTTAATATAATTGTGATAGGTGTTTTCCAGAAAGGCACACACCACTCCATCCCGAAACCTGTCGATCCTGAGTTATAATTGAGAATAAACAAATTTTAAAAATGCTTTGAAAAGTGAAGGGTTCTTTATTCAATATGGTTTGAGAATGAATTTTGTAACAAGATATTAAACAAATATGCAATGTTATACTATGTAACAGTTACAGCTTTCTCTCTGACCCTTTGTTTTGAGAGATTCTCTCCTGTTTTAAATAATGGCTATTGCTTCACTGAACCCATTTTCCAGTACAAGTTGAAGCTGTGAACGTCTTTTAGTCTCTAGAGCCACATCCAAGGCCCCACATGCCTCAAAATCATAGATGACCGAGTACTAGTGGCAGTCTATCAGTATAACAAAAAAACATTGAGATAGGTTATCGTGTTGACAAATAATGCATAGAAGACAGAAATATTCCAACTACATCAAGGCATGCCTTCTATGAATATTATTTATTTATTGGGGTGTAACGACACTTTTGACAGCCAGGGTCGCCCCGTGTCGGACAGTTTTACGGGTGGACGAAGCCGGAGAACCCGAAGAGAACCACTGAGCAACTGCGAGCAATTGTCAGGCTCCCCAACATGCAACTCCACACAAGCAGGGTTAGCATTGGCTGAAGACAAGTGCACCATCGACGTGCAGTACACCTTAGTATACAACGCCACCGTGCCCCACGTGGGCAATGGGGAGGAGTGTCTTGCCCAATGGCACAACGCAGTTGCCGCAGGTGGGATTCGAACCGTGAACCTCTCGGCTTACAGCCTGCACCTCTACCTACTGAGCCACCGTGCCCCCTCTATGAATGTAATTGGAATACTTTGGAGGCTTATTTTCGGGGATAAAATAGTTTTAAATGAATCAGAAATAGGTTTTCGTTAACAGTATTTAAAGATATTCATTCAGCAGTCGGATCATTTTTTCCAAGGAACCAGAAAAGGCGTATATATGCACAGCATTCAAATGGTTTGATTAAGGGAATGCATTAGGGGTCCAAAATGTGATTTCCAGCAATTCTAAAACAAATGCACTCAATGACCCCTGGAGACCTCAGTGACTCTGACCCATATTTCGAACCCCCATTGAGTTTCGACTCATTTGGTCTTGGTCCCAGGTCCATACGTCATACCATGCTTGAGATATGAGCGTGACCCACATTCAAAACATTTGGCCACGCCCACGTTTTTGAGTGTAAAAAATACATGTATGAACTTCGGGAATGTATTAGAGGGTGAAAAAAGTGATTTCCAGCAATTCTGAAAAATGCACACAATAACCCCTGCGTTACCTTGACCCATATTTTGAACCTCCATAGAGTGTCGACTCATTTGGTGTTGGTTTCACACAGACTTGGATTTGCTTCCTGAAAGGTCTTTTAAAATGTCAAAGAGAATTGTCAGTTTTCCAGTACTTTTTCCTTCTTGGTGTCATTTTTCCTCAAGCAGAAATCTGCAATATTGTTGATACCAGGAAAGATTGTTCTGTCTTTATAAAGTCGATCATCTCAAGAGGTTTCGGTGTGACCGTGCGCGTGCAGTTTTCAACGATAGTCCTCAAAGTGGTTGTTCGTCCTTGGACCGTCCGTTTCGTCGTGATCTCACGCTTCTGTGCCAAGGCTCCCTTCAATCCAGTTTTCAGTCGCATACTCTGTAAGCTTTTTCCACTGATGGGCGGACTGTGGCAACTTAACATAAAACCACGCTGACCATTGTAACAAGAGCAACGCGAAGCGTGGCATATGCCCCCTCCTGCAATATCATGGGTAGAATTACCAAAAAACAAGTTCAGTCTTGCACAACTTTAGTTATAGAGAGGAAACCAATTTCAGGTGTATTTAACATTGGATGTCACTGTGACCTTGACCTTTGGCACATCATCGTTAAAACAAGCATAGGATCTCTTCCCCCATGTTGAAGTACAAGCATGGCAAAAATTATTTCAATCCAACAAATGATGACAGAGCTAGAGCAACAAATATATTGGACGGACACATTTTTCAATCATTCCCTAAGTTAAACAAAGGCAAATAACACTGTAAATGCTCATGCGAAGATATTAATTCTACTGTAGGATCCGTTCCCCCATGCTGAGGAACAAGCATGGTAAACATTATTTGAATCCAATGTATGATGACAGAGCTAGAGCAGCAAATATGTTGGACGGACACATTTTTCAATAATAATCCCCGAAGTTAAACAAGGGAAAATAACTCTGTAAATGTTTACGTGAAGATGTTAATTCTGCTGTAAGATCCGTTCCCCCATCATTGCCCCATTATGGGCAACAAACGTGTGAAGTATGAGCATCATGCGACCAACAATACAAAAGTTATTGCTCGGAAACGTGTGCGACAACATTTTTCAATCATCCCCCAAGTGAAACAAGGGCAAATATCTCAGCAAATGTTTACGCGAAAATATTAATTCTGCAGTAGGATCTCTTTCCCCATGTTGAGGTACAAGCATGGCAAAATTATTTCAATCCAACGTATGATGACAGAGCTAGAGCAGCCAATATGTTGGACGGACACATTTTTCAATCATCCCCTAAGTAAAACAAGGGCAAATGACACTGTAAATGCTCATGTGAAGATATTAATTCTACTGTAGGATTCCTTCCCCATGCTGAGGAACAAGCATGGTAAAAATTATTTGAATTCAACGTATGAGCTAGAGCAGCAAATATGCTGGACAGACACATTTTTCAATAATAATCCCCTAAGTTAAACAAGGGTAAATAACTCTGTAAACGTTTACGCGAAGATGTTAATTCTGCTGTAGGGTCCGTTCCCCCATGTTGACGGACAAGCATGGCAAACATTATTTGAATCCGACAAATAATGACCGTGCTAGAGCAGCAAATATGTTGGACGGACACATTTGCGTAACGTACGAACGTACGCAGCTCTCCACTAGATACCCCCTCCGACCAAGTCGGGGGCATAATAAGTGGAATGATGGCGGGGTGCTGGTAGATGGAATAGGGAGGCCTCCTGTATACTGCTGGTGTAGATAAATTTAGAAACAAGTCAACCGAATTACCCCCTACACCTAAGGTTTCTCGAGTTGAAATGTCCCAAAATTTTCATCAAATCCATTCAAGATTAATTTTGTTTCCGGTTACACGACTGTCCTGGATTGTCGACCGACCTGCTCACCTTGATCTACTTTTGTGACTCTCTCAAAGTTGTCACTCTTACGAGTTTTTTGTGAATTGTAAAAACTCGGTGAGAGGAAGCAAAACAGATTACAATCGTAACGAATTTTACAAATGCGAGGAGAGGGGTATTTACGCGATAATGTACCACCTGGTTGGAAACACCACTGGAAATACATGTTGGGTATCCTGCCGTTCCTTGACTAAGAATAGCCTTGTTGGAAACAATTTCATTTGAGCACTTGCGAAAACTGTGTAGTGCTATTTCCACATATCCACAGTCCGACAGCTTTGCCCAGAAACAAGTCACTGCACATTGTCTCCAGTCGTTTAATTTCACAATACGCGTGTTTTATATGGGAGATTATAAATATTGCTTTCGCATAAAATGGAAAGACGCGAGTGGCCGATTAGGAGCAATTATTACAAATGAGGAGCTTTCTTGGTTCTCAACCGCAGACTGATGGCCACGTGGATGCTCGCATTTTCACGTATGGAAGAAATCCAAAAATTAAGGAGCGTGTTTCAACATGCACTCCCTTCGAAGTGGGGGCTATAAACCATTGCAACTTGGAATATTTAATATAGATTTCTAAATAAGATACTTGTGTTGCGACTGCCACTCTTCCCCCAATACATGTATGAACAGATTCCGATGAAACTTCTCAAACATGGCAAGTAACAAGTGAACATGCGCATTTTACAGACTACGGCGCTGCGACGATGTTAACCCAGTTATCGCACCAATGGGCTTTTGATATATTTTTCTATATGAAATTATCGGGTGTACAATTTCTTCTATATGTGGCAACCAATTCCAATGAACCTTTCCAAATTAGGACCGTTCACAGGTGCGTATATTTCCAAATTTTCAATCTGCCACGATTTTAACCTGCTTACCTCTGCTTGAAGTTGAAAGATCTTGTACAGACTTCTTTGATTTATTTATTTATTGGGGTTTAAGGTCACATATTTCTGCACAATCATGATCATGGCAGTTTTACGGGTGGAGGAAGCCGGAGAACCCGGAGAGAACCACCGAGCAACTGTCAGCTCCCCAACATACTAACTCCACACAAGCAGGGTTAGCATTGGTTGAAGACAGGTGCACCATCGACGTGCAGTACGCCTTAGTACACGACGTCACCGTGCCCCAAGATGAGCAATAGGTGTGAAGTGTCTTGCCCAAGGACACAACGCGGTTGCCGCAGGTGGGATTCGAACCGAGGACCTCTCGGCTTGCAGCCTGCACCTTTACCTACTGAGCCACCGCCCCCAGACTTCTATGAGATTCTTGTGTGCGCAATTCTTCCTTCATATAAAACCATTTTCGTTGAAACGTCTGAATTAAAAGATGACTACTAACAAGTGAAAATGTATCAGATCGTTGTGTGGGAACCTCCTACATTCATAAACAAAGTTCTATGAAACTTGCCCAACGTCACCACTAATGAGGGACATGCTCATACTTCTAAATTTAAAATCCACGACAGTTCCAACTACGCTGTCACCCCACACGAAATTTGATTTGATACACATGTGAATCGATTTCGACGAAACATCTCAAACCTGGGCACTGACAAGTGGATATACGAAAATTCCATAATTTTTAAGCTGCAATAATTTTAACCCAGTTATCCCCCTTTCAACTTCATCCGAGTGCAACACATCCCACAGAGATGATAAAACTTTGATATTGTTATAAAGCCCTTGTCTTGTCTATATAATTGAATCTAATTGGCAGATCTTGTTCATCCTTCACACACTATTACCCATAACCTAACGTTTTGTCATGACCTTGACCCACTGTCATATCATCAAGGTCAAGGTCATAAGCAGTAACACTTGAATTCTTGAATACCATTCTTGTCCGGGTTGTACAATGTATAATTGACAGATCGTATCCATACACTTAGTACAAATGATGCTCTGGACTCAAAGGTGTGTCGTGACTTTGATCCAAGGTCATATAAGGTCAAGGTCACAAAGACACAAACTGCAAAACTTTGATATTGTACTTTGACATTTCACTGTCACTTTTGTTAACAGGATGTTTTAATGAATTTCCCCTTTTGGGGAAACTGAAAACAGGAGCATCCTGTTGGAACAAAATATATAATTTTTAACGAAATCAGCGAATGCAGATTATATTTATTTATTTACTGGTGTTTAAGGTCACATACATCTGCATAATGGCTATTCATGACCACAACATGCAGATAAAGTCAGTCAGTCAATCGTTTATACCCCATGTTGCCAATTTTAGAGAACTCATACCCCAGGCATTAGTGGCGGCGTCCTATTTTACCAGTAAAGCTTCACTTCCTGGGGTTCCCGCGGGGGTGGGGGGGGGGGGGGGGGCGAATGCAGATTAAATTTTGTTTAGCATTACAGCTGATTATAGCAGAAGATACATTCTCAACCATTAATTTTTCCTTTCAATATACGTTAATGAGTAGTGTGGGCAATTTTAATGTCACTCCACCAAAGCCTGGTCATAACTAATGAGATTTCAAGATAACCATTTCTCCTATATTCTTCGTGCCTTATATTTATCCTGTATATATCTGCCATGAAAGTAGTAGCCCTAGGCGGAGCTATATAGCTCGAGGGGCCTCTTATTTTTTATTTTATTTCCCATTCAAAATGAGTTTTGAAGGGGTCTGAGTGATTTTACGCATAAAAAGAATTCACTCAACAGACCCTTATTATTATTTATTGGTGTTTAACTGGTAGAGAGCTAAATTATTTTTGGTCTGCAAAATTTGACGACATATCTTTGCCTTGTTAAAATTTATGGGAGAGTGCCCATGGGCACTCTCCCATAACTTGTAACAACGCAAATCCTTAAAGAGCAAATAATTTCGCCTCAATGATAATATGAAGTACATCCACTGAATATGAAGTCTTTAAGATGGGTTACCTGTACTTTGGATTAAAGCCCAAATATGGGCTTCCAGCACTCTACCAGTTAAGGTCACATATTTTTGCACAATGGCTAATCATGACCACAACATGAGTATCAACTCAAGACCAGGGGTGAGCGTTAATAAGCCATGTTGCCCATTTCAGAGAGGGTTTGCCCCCCCCCCCCCCCCTCCCCAAGCATTGGTGACTGGGTCCTATTTTGCCAGTAAAACAGAGCCTGTTTATCGCAGTGAACAGGCACTGCTTCACTTCCCGGGGTTCCCGCGGGGACTCAACAGACCCTTCTCCCCCACCTAAGTTAGATTAACTAAATTAACATGTAGATGCTGAATATGACCTTAAATCCTTCTTTAAACTATCAGGTGAGCGATTGGGGCTTCCTGGGGCCTCTTGTTTTAAAAATGTGGCTAAACTTGATTTTTAGCTTAACTTGAAGTTAAAACTCGATATGCAGTTTCAGAATGATGCCTAGAAGAGAACGCCCCATTAGATCATGGTCGGACGCCCGCAATGACCGCCACAGCAGCCACCTCGGATTGCTTTCAGCATTTTTGCATCGATTTTCTTGAAATTTTGAAGGGTAACTTAATTTGAGGAGCAGATGAGCGCATCCTATTTTGGTAACGATTGGCATATCATAATGACCACCACGGAAGCCACCTTAGATTTCTAAAGAAAACTGCCCACAATTCGTTCAGCAGGGTCTAGGGCCCGTAGCTATATCCCGATCTCCAGCAAATGTCATATGGATGTTCAGATTCATACCTGGATCAGATCGTTCTATTGTGGTCACCGTCTGTTACTTGCGGTGGCTGTCACAGCACTCATCTTGATTAAAGGGAAAAAACTATAATCACTTAGGAAGGATTATCTGATTGCTTCATAGTGAGTGACAACAAACCGAACTAGCGCATACGTTTCAGACAACTTCACTTTAAACAACTTCGCCTGCCAGCATTGGTTACTGGATCCTATTATACCAGTTTGCTTGTTTCTTTACCTTGTTTGTTTCTTTACTGGGATATAACGAAACTTTCAACAACCTTCTGTAACATAGTGTCGGATAGTTTTATGGGAGGAGAAAGCTGGACAAACCCAGAGCAACTGTCAGATTCTCCAACTTACTAACTCTGTACGAGCCGAGTTGGCAGCGGTTGAAGGCAAGGGCACCATCGATGTGCGGTCCGCCTTAGTACAAATCATGCCATTTTAAGGGAAGTGGGAGGCTGGGGTAAGGACCAGAGTGTCCTAGTTCGTAATATTCCTTCATGAACGCTGGCATATAACACTAGGTATGATTACAAGCTTCGTCGGCATTTTATTTCTTGAATATATAAGGTCTCCTGATAATTTTTCAGGATTTCAAGGCCTTGGATGATTCTTAGTCAAATTCAAGGCCACTCCTTGAATACGAGGCCCCATGGGAACCCTGTATATTGTGACAACAATGAGAAGTGTAAAGTCAAAGTTAGTCATACCACAGATGTTGGTTCTCGGGTTCTATTTGACCAGTCAAACAGAACATTCACCGCAATAAACAAGCACTGACGAACTTTCCAGCGTCCACATGGTAATTTTGGATTAAAATGAAGGGGTAGCACAAGCTGATTAAGACAGACGATTGTAAATATACCCTTTTCGTAATCATTTATACAATAGCCGTGAATATATCATAAAATATTAAGACAGAGGATGCTATATTCAACACTAAAATAATATATAGTTTACATCACAGATCTACAGATATGGCATTATGAGTTGAAAATAAAACTTAACCATCTGAAACAGCCAATCGACCTTTCAGTTAAAATATGAATGGAGAATTTTTACATCAAACTTAATCGTGTGAATCAAATTACCATAATTGTTTCTTGAAAATGTTTATCAAATCGGGATACTGCTGATATCTAGCAGGAATGCCTCCTAAGTGGGGGGCATTCATCAAGCAAGAATATAACAAGCTGCATTGTTGAACTGTCGTCCAGCTTGTGTTAAAAGCCCTTTCCAGCAGATGTAGCATAAAAGCATTGCATCAGAACAGGCAAAGATGAACATCTTTGGCTATAACAGGACTGCAGCACACAGGACTGCAGCACAGTTATGAAGTCAAGTTTAGCCAATCATTTATACTACTTACGCTGCACCTTCAGAGGGTTTCCACCACAGGCAATGGGTGCAGGTCCTATTTTAAAAGTAAAGCAGAACTTGTTTTCTGCAGTGAACAAGCACTGCTACACTTCCCGGGGCTCTTCTGTCAACACCTCAATGGCACTGAATTTTTTTATATGAAACAAATTAGACCGGCAAATATCTATGCAATATTGCTTTCCATTCACCTTGAATGAGATACTTGACCATACATCAGGGTTCATACAGGTTTGGCATCTTATTTTGCATAGCTTTTACATAGTTTCTCCATAGCCCGCACAACAAAATTTCCACAGCCCTACACAACACTGAACACAGTAGTACACACAGTGTTATATGGTACTCAGTCACTCCAAAGATAGACAAGTGCAGTGTTCTTAAACCATTATTTTCCTACTACCTACTTCTCTACCCAGTGGACCATGAATTGCAGATTTGCTTGATGAGTCATCAGATTTAGTGAATACATTTCACCCACTGGGAGGCCAAGTACCTAATCAGCCTATGTGTACAGTACACCAGCAGTCGTAATAACCTGTATGAAGAAACAAATAAATTCTCCTTCTGTTTGATAACAACACAATCTCCTGCAACCATTTCCCAGTAAGCCCTCTCCCAGTTGTAAGGACAGGTCAGTTGTTAAGATTTGGATAATCCCGGACACAACTCTAATCTCATTCTCCCATTTCCATGGATTTCCAAAAACCAATGAAAAAACTTCAAATTTTCTATAATTGTAGTTTTCTACAACTATTTATTTATTTATTGGTGTTTAAGGTCACATATTTCTGCACAATGGCAAATCGTGACCACAACATGGAGATGAAGTCAATTTTAGTAAATCATTTATACCTATAATGCCCATTTTAGAGGACTTCCTCCCCAAGCATTAGTGACTGTGTCCTATTTTACCAGCAAAAACAGAGCCTGTTTACAACAGTAAACAAGCACAGCTTCGCTTCCCGGGTTTTCTATAACTTTCCAGGAGTTTCCATAGCATGTATAAACCCTAATATACTGTAGCCCATTTTATAAATGGGATATGGAAAAAGATTAGTGGATTGCAGAATCGTTTCAACCCCAATCTTGACTTAAAACTCATGCGAGATTCAGAATCAATTGTCACAAATGATTCTCCCAAGATAAACGATGACAATCACTTTTGATTCTCACAAAATGTTCATTTCATTTTTGTCATAGATTCTTAAAGTGTCCGAAGGGCTGGAGAATTCTATTGATTCTTTACTCGCTCACAAAGATAACACTTTGACTAAGAAGTGGTGTCTAGTGAAGTCTTGGCTGCCTGTGAAGGCGGCCAAGACTTCATTTGAAACCACTGCTAAGATACTGTAACTGCCACCAGCGAAACCACAAATAGCATGTTGGAATGTGCGCTTCATGTGCATATAAAACTAAAAGGGCTTGAAATTTCAATTTTGAAATTCAAGCATTTTAAATATTTTTATGGAGCCAGATGAAATCTGGGGGTCTGAACCCAAATATGACTGTAAAGTAGAATTTGCTGCAACTGATAATTGAGAGGTAAACGACAATTTCTTCTTATTTTTTGTAATCAAAAATAATTCTACAAATGCAAAGAAATATTTTTTCTAAATTTATTTGTTGAAGTTTAAGGTCACATATTTCTGCACAACTGCAAATCATGACTGTAACGTGGATAGAAAGTCAATTCCAGCCAATCTCCTTTAACCCTGTTGCCCATTTCAGAGGATTTCCACCACAGTCATTGGTTACTGGGTTCTATTTTACTGCAGTAAACAAGAACTGCTTCATTTCTCAGGGTTCACACATGATTTCTAAATTTATTTATTTATGGTGTTTAAGGTCACATATTTTGCCGCAATGGCTAAGGGTGGCCACAACATGGAGCTAAAGTAATGTTTAGCCAATTGTTTATTTTAGAGGACTCCCACCCCAAGCATTGGTGACTGGGTCCTACTTTATCAGTAAAACAGAGCTTGTTTATCACAGTAAACAAGCACTGCTTCACTTCCCAGGGTTCACACAGGATTTCTAAATTTAAAATACATGTATAAACTAGAGAATTGTAATTTGTTGGACAAATTACAAGCTTTCCCAACTTTCCAATGTGAAAATGCAGACTACATATAGCAAAGCAAAGTGCTTGAAATTATCCATTTCCAAAATGACAGACAAAAAGCATCCAAAGTTGGCTAATTTTGGCATTCTATAACGGTACTCTTATTCTCACCCTCATTGTGCTTGGGGGTTAAATCTTGAGATTAAAAAGTAAACAGTAACTTTCTTCTGCAATCATTGTTACATCTTTCCATACCAAAATAATTGCTACAACAACCTTGCAATTAGAGGAAATGAGTACAGATGTTTGCAAAATTCACTGAAAATCAATTTTTGTCAGCCAATACTATTCTTTACATGGCCAAAGCATATACTGGGTAAAGCCCCAAAAGCAAAACTTACAGCAGCGGATTTGTTCATTAAGCATCTCTACCTATAGTAAAACAAAGTATCTAAAATGAACCCTTTCCAAAATGACAGGAAAATGTTACCCAAGTTAGCTAATTTTAGCATTTACGAATGGAAATCTCACCCTCATTGTGCTTGAGGGTTAAAGATGAGATTAAAAACTAAACAGTAACTTTCTTCTGCAAGCTTTGTTGCATCTATGCATACAAAAATAATTGTTACAGCAACATTGCAATTAGAGAAATTAGCACTTGAAGTTAGTCAATCTTGAAGATAAAATGCTATATTCCTATCATTTGTGGCCAATAGGGGTTAATTTTAAATATTAGTGTGGTGATTTTAGTGTATCATATTATGCTCTAAATGTGTGAACATCAATCACAGACTGAGTGTCTGATAAGAGACATGGCAGAATCTCGAATCTTGTATTTGAATGAACATGTACAAGTTGAGGGTACTCCAAGTCAAGGCACGACAACTGCGTGAGGGTTAAAACTTGAAATAAAACATATAACAGCAAAATTGCTCTTGGATGAATGTCCTATCTTCTCATGGGAAACGTTTTGAAACAATATGGCTCCAGTGCTGAGAAATTGCATGTAAATTATGGCGAAAATAACAATTATTCCGACAGTACCCTTATAGGAAGTCTCAAATCTGCCAAGGGTTAAACTTTTAATAATAACATTTAGAACAAAATTTGTCATACTTTGACTGTTGCATGCAGCTGTAGAAAACATTCAGAGCTCAATCAATTTAAAATGGAGTAAATCGTCACCTAAACTTACCAAATTCTGAAAAAATTGGAGTTTTTTTGGACGGTACCTACTTTTATGCAACCTGAATGGGATAGGGTTAAACTTTACAACCAAACTTACAACAGCAAACAGTACTCTTATTCTTGCCCTCATTGTGCTTGAGGGTTAAATCTGAGATTAAAAAGTAAACAGTAACTTTCTTGCACAATCATTGTTGCATCTATCCATAACAAAAAAATTGTTACAACAACCTTGTAATTAGAGAAATTTGCTCTTGAAGTTGGTCAATTTTGAAGAAAAAATCTATATTCGTGTCATTTTTGGCCAATGGGGGTTAAAGTTGAAAGATTTGAGTGGTGTTCGTGGTGTATTATATTATCCTCTAAATATGTGGAAAATTTGAGATAAATAACAGTAAACAATTTTGAGACATTTGAAAAATGATGGAATTTTGACGGTTTTGGCAGAATATTTTGAAAATACGCATTTTCACAGATATGACGATACCGCATTTCATTACATTTTATGACATTACATAAGTATGCCAAATTTGGTCAAAATCGTACAGATTGTTTTTGAGCAGTTCAACAGACAAAATTCAGGGAAAAAAAACAAAAACAAAAAAAAACAAGAAAAATGTTACTAAGGTAACATATGCCCCCCCTTGTGACCATCACCTTGCATATGCGGCGGAAACTATTACACACGACACACCTTCTGACTGTCCTTAACATTTGTAAAAAGTTTAACAATTTTACTATGATTCGTTTCGGAGTTATGGCTGAGACACGAATATTGACCGATTTTTACTGTGACGTTGAAATGTGACCTTGACCTTGAAGGTACGAACCCGGCTATAGTGTGACACATCCTCCCATGGTCCTTTATAATTGTGTGAAGTTTGATGACTGTGGCCCTAACAGTGTTCAGTGTGACCTTGAAATGTGACCTTGACCTTAGGGACCTGGCTGTGGTGTGTGACACATCCACCTGTTGTCCGTTATAATTCAGCGATGTTAGATGATTGTAGCCCTAATAGTTTTGGAGTTATGCTTGAGACACGATTTGTGACCCTGAACATATGAAGGTCAATTGTGACCTCCACCTTGCAACTGCGGCAGAAACTATTTTACACGACACACCTTCTGACTGTCCTTAACATTTGTAAAAAGTTTAACAATTGTACTATAATTCGTTTCTGAGTTATGTCTGAGACACAAATATTGACCAATTTTTAGTTTGACCTTGAAATGTGACCCTGACCTTGAGGGTACGAACCCGGCTATGGTGTGTGACACATCCTCCCATGGTTCTTTATAATTGTGTGAAGTTTGATGACTGCGGCCCTGACCGCTTTCGAGTTATTGGCTCGGACACACATGCACACTTCAATCACTATATGCCACCCGACTTAAGACGGGGAGGGGGGGCGGGCATAAAAAAAAAAAAAATAGAGAAGAAAAATTTTGAAAAAGAGGAATAACAAGAGTCTTTCCCAAACTGGGTTTGGGAAAGCCTAAATATTTTTTGAAAATCAAACTGGTGGGTCAATAATTATTTAATAATAAAACTTAATAAAATAATATTACATAGATTCGACTGCAAGGTGGGATATTTAATAAATAAAAAATTAGTGTTCAACCGATGATCGGAATCGGCCTCCTCAATCGTCTGATTTTGGGCAATCGGATAACAACAGCAATGGCTCCTGGAACATTGGTTCAACTGATTGTTGCCAAGCCATTTTTGTAATGATTCATTAACCACATCTTATTATCTTCTGCAATTGTTCAATTGCTAATGTAAAATGGTGTCAATGATACCATTCAGTAAAGTTGAAAAAACACAACAATGTGTATTCTTAACCTCTCTAGACGTCCCTTTACGGGATATACAAGTTAAACGATATGTGAAGCTTAGAATTGAGCGTACTTGCGGCAATCGCCAGTTCATACCGGAAAAGTGAAGGTTGCACTCCAGTGACTCAGGTCGCAGTAAAAATTACCAGTTGCGTGCACTTGGGTGGTAAACGTGGCTCGGCCACGTTTACTGCCGAAGTGTGCGCAACTGGTAATTTTACTGGACCTGAGTCAGTAGTGTTTAACACTGAAATATGTTCAATTTAATGTAGTTCTTTTGAGTCTCGACTTATCTAGTAGTGAACAGACTGTAAACCCATAAAATAAGTTCAATGTAATGTAGTTCTTTTGAGCACCGACCTGTCTAGTTGTGCACAGTATTACAATCATAATCGGCATTGGTCGATTGTGAGCTCAGATAACCTGTAATAGGTCAGTGGCCATTTTTGGTAATCCGTTGAACACTATAAAAAATAAAGGTACTGTGTATGGTCTATTATTCACAGGAGTTTAAGGTCACTCTGAGGATCTGTGGCCCTTTCGTGACCACAATACAAGTGTTCACCCAATCATTTATAATTATGTGATTCACTTTACAGGACTCATATTTATTTATTTATTTATTAGTGTTTAAGTTCACATATTTATGTAACAATGGCTAATCAATCTCAGGGTTCACACAGAATTTCTAAATTTATTCATTCATTGGTGTTTAAGGTCACATATTTCTGCAGAATGGCTAATGGTGGACACAACATGGATATAAAGTCAAGTCCAGCCAATTGTTTATATCCATGTTGCCCATTTTAGAGGATTTCCACCAGGCATTGGTGACCAGGTCCAATTTTACCAGTAAAACAGAGCTTTTTTACCACAGAAACAAGCACTGCTTCACTTCCTAGAGTTCCAGCAGGGCTTTACAGGACTCTTACCTAAAGTGTTGATTACTTAAGTGTTGAGCCTTGTTATACCAGCAAAGAAATATTTTGTTTGTGAAAGATTGTTTTTTTTCTCATTCCCTTTGCAATGTCAAAATACTAAATTTTCAAACAGAAATTCTTTCCCACAATTCAACTACGAATTTAACCAATTCAATCTCATTTGACAAATCAAGCTACTGATGCTCTTCACTACAGTACATGGAGAGTGGATTGTAACTAAATCACCCATGGCGTTGAGTTATCACCCAAGCTATAACTTTCAAATTGTGTTCATATCGGCAAAAAACACAAGCAATGTTTCAGCCAAAGGACCTCCGGGTTTAACCCGGAGGTCCACTGGCTGAAACTCTGCTTGTGCTGGTTATGCTTTGCAACAAATTTGCAATTATTGCTTGGGTGGAATCTCCACTCAGCGGGTGATTTAGTGATAATACACTCTCCACGTACTGTAGGTCCACTTTTGTGAATAACAGAGCTTTCTCTTTCGGTGGATCTACACTTTGGAATAAGTTACCAGTTCAGGTTCAGGCATCGAAAGATCTCAACCAATTAAAAAAAAATTTAAAATCGCATCTTTTCAGAGAGGCTTTTGACAGTATGTAGCCTGTTGACCTTCACACCTTTCTCAGTTTTTATATTGCCTTGATAGGCATGAGCTCATTGTTTATTTGACTGTGTTTTAGAGCACTTTGTAATTTTATGCTTTATAAAATTTGCTTATTATTATTATTATTTCAACATCAGTGTACAGAATGTTAATGTGTGGCATAAAAAAGCAGAACGATCCAAATGTATCTTTTTGCTAATTGTCTTGGAGCTCTTTTCATCACAAACTTTTTTGGGTAAAATGCTACAAACATATAAACTTAGTAAAACCTTTTACCTAACACACAATACAAAGCCTATCTCAATTTAATTTTTTTTTTACTTGTTTTCAGATTTAGCTACCAAAACATTGCTTACGACCCCCGAGGATAAATGGGTATGGATCATGAGTAAAATAAAAACCAGATGTCCAAATTTCATTTTTTCCTTGCTCCCTGTTTATAAGTATATTGCTAACAGATTATATCTGTGCTAGCCACATTAGAGGACTTTAACCCCAGGCATATGTGACTGCGTCCTATTTTATCGGAGAAGCAGTAAAGAAGCACTGCTCTACTTGCAAAGGTTCCCACACAAGCCAGAAACTAAGCAGACTGTCATCTGCAAAATGAGGACCCCAGAGGGTGAATTTGGTGATGCTACCCTCTGTGAACCTCAATCTGAATCAAGGTATCAAACCTAAACAGAAAGAGGTGCCCAGAGGATACATTGGCCCACTGTCTGGGACAGCATCAGCAAATTCAACACCCTCTGGGGACATCACTTTGCAAATGACAGATTGCTTATTTTCAGGCTTGTTCCCATATGAAGTTATTCAAAGCAGAAGAAATGGAAATAAAAGTTTAAAACAATATGCTCAGTGGACAACCCGATCAAAATGATCTACTTTATTATTCTTTCTAATTAACAATAAATATAACTGTTAATAATGGATGGCAAACTGATACATTAAAAGCATTATATACAAATAAATTATACAAAAATATACAATAATATCACCTTAGACAATGTATATATTTATACATGTATATAGAACAAGAAAACAAGCAAAAGACGGTGGATAAGTGGATTTACACTGGATGGATTTAATTCA
Organism: Pictodentalium vernedei; assembly: GCA_031216915.1. Classification (NCBI taxonomy): domain Eukaryota; kingdom Metazoa; phylum Mollusca; class Scaphopoda; order Dentaliida; family Dentaliidae; genus Pictodentalium; species Pictodentalium vernedei. The sequence goes on from CM062290.1 coordinate 332,317,349, forward strand.
ATGAGCAGAGACAAACAAAACCTGACATTATGCACCTGTACAAAAAACTTCAAAATTCAAATCAAAAACTTCAATCCCATCAATCAATCTTCTGTTCAACAAACTTTACACCAAGTAGCACTGAAATGTTTTATCATTCAAATTTTCTTTCCCCACCAAAAATATATCATTGGAACAACCGGGCAAAACACTACAGAAATTTGAATGCTTTTATCTCTTCACCTGTTGCATAATTTTGATAATATTGTCATCAACTCCAGTCATGGCTGCTGTGAAGATTTGATGAAAATTCTTAAAACTTTAACTAGAATTGTGTCACTAGTTGAAAATTTGATTTAACCCTTAAATCCAACTTTGTCCACTTTTTTACTGCGACAGAACAGATGGCCCAACATGCTGTCTCTGGAGGAACTAGCAAGTCACATTGTACATACCTTGGTAGTTTTTTTTTGTGGTTGCATTATGGGAACAAACTGCAGCTTGAAGTTTTGATAGTTAAAAAAAAATTGGGGTAGTCCTCTCAACAACAATTTCTGTAGACTAGACACTATTGAATTTTTCCTGAAATCAAGTCATGGTCTCATTATAGCAGGCATGAGCAGACTTCATGAGAAATTCAAGCAAATACTTTGCGGGTTCCAAGTTAAAGATGTCACATAAATATTTGTACAATTCGAAAACATCACAAATCAGATAACACAAGAAGCAAGAAACATGTGAAGAGAATTCATAAGAAATGAATCCACAGCCCAGAATGGCTTGGGGGCTCAAGGATTAAATTACAGCTAGTCCTAACTGAAAAATTAAAACAGTTTCAGCCAATTGCACTAGACAGAATTATACAGGTCAATTAGTATCATTACTATTATTTATGAAGGTCACTTTCAGCATCTATAGCCATATCAGGATTCATTTATACCTATGCTACCCACTTCAAGTGAACTTCCCCTCCAGGTTTTCGTTACAGGATCATATTTCATCAGTAAAGCAGAAGTTGTTTACGCCAATAGAAAAGTGCTTCTCCCTAACCCAGGTTCCCACAAGGATTGCAAGTCAATAGCAGTCAAGAACAGATAGCTGAAAGGATAACATTTTGCACAACCTACATTAAAACAAGCCAAGACCAATACCGGGTCTGGACCTGCATCGCTGCATGCAACAGATCTGAAAATTAGAAACACGATACAACTCATCATTATGAAGCAGAAGACCAAATATAAAATCATTCCCTTTCATAGAAGCCAAGAAAACTTTGACGGAAAAAGTGTTTCGGACGGACTGACGGAGTCGAGTTGTCTTGGACGGACTGACGGACGGACGGAGTCGAGCGGTTACTAGACCTGCTCTGCTGCTGGCGATGCAGGTAAAAAGTAGAATTTTAAATATTTTTTGTGAATAAACTGATAGCAATACAATGAAATGAAATGAATTAACAGAAAAATACAATTCAACTACAATATAGTTGCCGTGGACTGGTTGTAATCCACGTGTGGGCAGTGATGTTTATGCATGCATTTACCAGACAATGAAATCATCATCAGCCAAATTTTAATGAAGCACTGGGTTGTACCCAGTGCTTCACTAATTAAATTTTGTTTTAGGATTATTCCTATAATTAGTACTTGCAATCTAACATTATTGCGTCTGTGGGAATACAGTTAAAACTAGAAGTCCTGTCACGAATAGTGCGCTTATCTAGGCTTAATTGCATGTTGGAATTGCGTGCAATTGCCATATGGAATGGCATCCAAATCACGGCAGGTTCTCCTGGTTACTCATGGCAAACACATGCAATGTTTCTGCCAATGGACCTCCGGGTTACCCGGAGGTCCATTGGCTGAAACATTGCTTGTGCACAGGCCACATGTACAGAATTTAATAGCTTTACTATGGCCTTTACCCGTACATCAACGCGCAGATCAACATGCTATTTGTGCGCACTTCATGACAGGACTTCTAGTTTTAACTGTACTGCCCACCCCATGGAAACTTAAAAAATTTATAGTAATTTATATATTTTTTATACTTACCAATGACCCAGACATAGCTGGTGCTAACTCTTAAAAATCTAGGGCCAAACACAAATTTTGCCCCCCCATCCCCAAAATTTGCATCTAAAGCCAAAGAAATCATGTCCTGAATGGCCCTCCATACTTCGTCTCTACTGCGCATGTGCAGTGTCAAGGAGGTCCCGGAATTGGCGCCATTTATCATTCTTACAACCAGTGCCTGGTCAGCGCTATGTACTCAGCGGGGAGGTAGAGTTCCCAACTCCTGGGAGAGCCAACCCCGTCTGGGTCATTGGTAAGTATAAAAAATATATAAATTACTATAAATTTTTTAACATTTTTATACTGTACCAATGACCCAGACATAGCTGAATAGTAAAAAGGCTGGAGGGCCTAGGACATAGAGGAAAATCCAATAAGCTCAAGCATATAAAATAGAGTCATCCCCTCGAGGAGAAAAGGAGTATTAGGCTTTACATGTATCTTTCTTATTTATGATATATTAGAAAGACACAACACCCTCCATAACTGAGCATCATAACATTCATGTTCTCTATTAACATCCAGAATAATCCTTATACTAATTATTTTTAAAGTAAGCCAATAAATACAGTTAGTCCCGAGAATTGAGACTCTTTATACTCTTATAAAAGTGTCCGAGGATTGTATATTAACTCCCGTTTGACACGTGACATATACAAATGCTATACTTTAAAAATATGACATGAATGAATTTTTTAAACATTAACTTTCACTTTAAAACCATCCCGGTAACAACTCAGAATTACTGACTCCGGAGGATGTATCCCCTTGTTTTCACTATAAAACAGGTGACCCAAGGGAACACCCTCCCCCCCCCTTCCCCTTGCCCTGGGTCAAATAGCCTTGAGCGAAGAGGGCAGCAGGACGGAGTCACTGCCTGAACAGAAAGCCTGCATAACTATAGTTGCAACTGTTTAGAGAACGACATTCTGAGCAGCAGATAATGGACCTAAACAAAGCAGGTCTCCAGAAATGGACTCCATATTTCTGAGATAAAAATTCGTGAATGTGGATGGCTGAGACCAATATGCAGCCTTCATTAAATCTATAATAGCAACACTATTTGCATAAGCCTAAGATGTAGAAAGAGCTGTTACTTAATGAGCCGAAATCTTACGCACAGACTGCTGAGTTGAAGATAGATTATCATAAGCAGTACGGATAGTTAATTGAATCCATCTAGCCATAGAATGGACCGTAATGCCCTTTCTATTAGGCATAAGAGACAGAAAGAAGCATAAACGCCCCTTTCTGATAAACTGAGATCTTGTTATAAATACAAAAAGCTCTAACCAGACAGAGTAAAGGCCTGTGCCCGTCTGAAAATGGAAGGGCCTTAATAACAATAGGTTCCGGATATAAATAGGAGCCCTATTCTTAGCCAAAAATCCAACATTAGTAGTAAAGGTAATAGTGTTTCCGTCACTACGATAGTGAGAATCGTCCACTGATAGTGCATGAAGCTCACTGACTCTTCAAGCAGAAGAGAAAGCTAAGAGAAATGCTGTCTTATAAGACAAGAATTGAAATCTACTGACTCAAGAGGCTCAAATGGTTATCTTTTAGTTTAATAAGAACCCAAGCTAAATTCATTTAGGAATTAATCTAAGGGTTCTAGGTCTATTTATCGAAGAGTTTCTAACTAAATTAGATAAAGAGACATTAGATTCAATTGTAAACTATCATGGTGTGCATAGGTATCAGATAACATAGACCTATAACTTTTAATAGTAACAGGCTGCAGTTGATCTCATCAAACAAGTATACTAGAAAGTTTGCAATGTCTGGTATGGAGGGATAAAAAATATCAACATAATGATCCCTACACCAACGACGGAAGACCTTCCACTTTAGCCGCATAGTATAGCGAAGAGAAGGTCCTCCTACAGTTAGAAATCGCGTCCACTGCTCGTCCTGTACAATGCTTGCCATGCAAGAAGGACCGCACAACGGAATACGTGAAGGTTGAGACCTTGCAGGTTGTGATGAAGTTGACACGATTTCCCCAGCGAAGGAAGATCCTCTCGTGGAGGAAGTTTTCACGGTAAGTCCCACAGCAGACACCTCAGTAGATTATCCACCGTCTCTGTGGAGACAGAGATGCTACCAACAGAATTGTATTGAGATTGTTTTATCTTGAGCAATATTTGCTGAATCAACGGTGCTGGAGGATACGCATATCCTATCCTTCCATCCCACGAGATCGATAGAGCTTCTACTGCATATGCTAGGGGATCCAGACATGGTGACACATACGTCTGCAATTGATTGTTGAGTTGTGTCACAAATAAGTCTATCATTGGCCGCTCCCATTTGTAGCAAATCTGATTGAATACCTGTTTGTTGAGAGTCTATTCTGACGCCAACAAGCGACCCTTCCGTGAAAGGGAGTCTACTAATACATTCAGACGACCCAGAATATGACGGACCGAAAGCAGAACTTGGTGTTCTAGAACAAACAGAAGGATTCTTTCCGTTAAATTGAAAAACGGAACGGAATGAGTGCCTCCCTGGTTCCGGATATACGCAACTACTGTCGTATTGTCAGACAGGATTTGGACATGCGCTTTCTGAATAATGTTCATCCAATGACGTAGTGCAAGCCAAATTGACATCATTTATTGGATGTTTATGTGCTTGCCTAGAAACTGCGGAACCCAAAGACCCTGGCACTTCGAAACCGTTGGGATCAATGTTGTACCCCAACCTGTTTGACTGGTATCCGTCATAATCGTAAAACTCGGATCCGGCAACTGCAGTGGAACTCCCTGAGTCAACCACTGAATGTTTGCCCAAGTCTGAATCTCTTGTTACACTTGATTGACAAGAGAACGTCTATATCGAGCAATTCCTAGATTGCCGATAGGTTGCCGTCGAAGAGAAGCTTCTCCGAGACCGAAGCGACTCTGAGAGAGTTCTTCACCTTACTATCCACGCGCGTGGATGTAGCTAGGGCTGCGTCACGTCTAACCAACTCCAGATTGTCACTGAAGGGCGGAGTTATACGTGGAAAAGCTACTGCCCTTGAAAGAAATCTCATTGAGGATCATATCCTGGAATTCTTTCCCTTGAAGACGTAACGATAACGCCTTAGTAAGGTGGTCTGCGTATGATAAAACGTCTAAGTTAAGTCTGTTAGACATTATTGTCGTTTCCAACGTCGTGGTTGGAATTGACATAGACGGCGATATAGACAATTACAAGTCCTCAGCCTCGTCGTCTAGACGCAGAGGAACTCTTGGTATGCCCTGTCCTGCCGTTACAAATTTATTCTTTGAATTGATGAAAAGCAGATTAGAGCATTTGCGGACAAGAAACGAGAGTAGCCTGTTTTGGTAGCAAGCTTATATATAGCGTCGTTCAATAATTTGAATGTTCCAGTGATATTATTGGACTGTGTCGGCAACTCAGGGACGATGTCCCTGAACCGATCAAAAACTCTGTGTCCAATGACGCTATTAGTCTCTTATCCAGCATCGCAATATTCTAGTCCGACGGAACAACCTCTGGAAGATAAAGCCGGAAGAAATGTATGGCAGCTTCTGTTGTTCCGAAAGGGAAAGCTCGAAATCGTCCGAATCCCTTTCGCCATCCTGTCGGACCCTATGAAGTGCTCGGTCGTCCGTATCTGATGCTTCAGCAGAGCGAACCGACCCAGCGTCGTCGGATTATTCCTGATCCGACAGAGATTCTGTCGTTTGCTGGGATGCTGCGATAAGTTGTGCTATTTTGGATAGCACGTCCGTCACTGAGGCCTGTGGAGAAGCGGTCTTACGTTGCTTTGCCGCTGGAAGCTCCGTGTATGCTACCCCGTGCATACATCTATTATGCCAGCGACCGGAGTGTACAGGCCTCGTGTCCCTTGGCTACCGGATGGCGTGACCTGTTCGCCGTGGAATCCTTGAATGACGAAGCTGGCAGGATACTCGAGGTCACGTAGCCAAGGTGCGGTCGTGTGCGCTGCCGTGAGGATGAGGAAGCCTTATCGACAGTCTCTCGGACTGTCTATATAACGGAGCGTCCCGAGCGGCGGACATATGCTCCAAATGCGAAACGTTTGTACCACAACATCCGGTCCCAGATGTTGTTGTACGAGAGAGGGACCTCTCTCGCTCGCAGCCCGGACGGACCTGGACGAGCTAGGAACCGGACTAACAGGCTTCCTCCAATATCTCCTCTGATCCGTCGTCACTGGGTGTGTACTATTGTCTATTATAGTGCTCACATCACCCCAATCTCCTTCCTGGACCGCAACGGACGAACCCGGCAGCCGAACCATTCGATGAATGGACGCTACACCGGGTGAGCTAGCGAATGTCAACGCCGTCAATCCTACTAGGGACCTCTTAGGCGATTGATGTATTTCCATGAGCACTTATAGCCGCTAGCTCTTCATTTAACTTTGACGACAGAGGCACACTTTTGAAAGACATCACGGTAACATTTGCGAATAAGAAACCAGACTTGCTTGTTTAATAGCAAGCATATATATATATATATATAGCGTCGTTCAATAATTCGAAAGTTCCTGTGACATTATTGGACTGTGTCGGAAACTGAGGGACGATGTCCCTGAACCGATCAAAAAAATCTTGTGTCCACCGACGCTATCAGTCTCTTATCCGGCATCGCAGCATTCTGGTCCGACGAAACAACCTCTAGAAGATAAAGCCGGATGACATGTACAGCAGCTTATGTTGTTCCGAAAGGGAAAGGTCGAAATTCTCCGAATCCCTTTCGTCATCCTGTCGGACCCTATGAAGTTTTCGGACGTCCGTACATGATGCTTCAGCGGAGCGTACCGACCCAGCGTCGTCGGATATTACATGATGCGACAGAGATTCTGTCGTTGCTGGGATGCTGCGATAAGTTGTGCTATTTGGGATAGCACGTCCGTCACTGAGGCCTGTGGAGTAGCGGTCTTACGATGTTTGCCGCTGGAAGCTCTGTGAACGCTGACTCCTGCATACTTTTCTTATGTGAACGTCCGGAGTCTACAGGCCTCGTGTCCCTGGCTACCGGATGGCGTGACCTGGTCGCCGTGGATTCTCTGATTGGCGAAGTTGGCTGGATATCCGAGGTCAAGTAGCCAAGGTGCGGTCGTGTGTGCTGCCATGAGGATGAGGAAGCCTTATTGACAGTCTCTCCGGACTGTCTATATAACGGAGCGTCCTGAGCAGCGGACGTATGCTCCGAATGCGAAACATTTTGTACCACAACATCTGGGGCCAGATGTTGTTGTACGAGAGAGGGGCCTCTCTCGCTCGAAGCCCGGATGGACCTGGACGAGCTAGGAACCGGACTAATAGGCTTCCTCCGTTCTCTCCTCTAATCCGCCGTCACTGGGTGTGCACTTGGTTGATTTATAGTGCTCGCATCACCCAAAACTCCTTTCTGGACCGCAACGGACGAACCCGGCTGCCGAACCATTCGATGAATGGACGCTACACTGGGCGAGCTAGCGGACGTCAAAGGCCGTCGATCCTACTAGGGACCTCTTAGGCAATTGACATATTTCCATGAGCACTTTGCCGCTAGCTCTTCATTAATTGTGACGACGGAGGCACACTTTTGGAAGACATCACGGATACATCACCCTGTTCTTGTTCGTCTGAAATAGAGATTGATAAACTAGAGTGACCATGTGGAGAAAGGACCGGCATGGCCATTTCCCTGCTAACATACCGTGACACATGCTTCCCATGTTGTCATCGAAATTAACACATACTGAACAGGAGTTAGTGCGAGTACACTGACTACATTATACAATGATTATGAAAGTCAGAGGAAGATTTCCTCTTATTACAATTGAACAATATCCTTTCATTGTGAAAAGAATACAAAGTCCTAGTACTCGCACCAACCCCTGAAACAAAAATACAAAATAACATGATCCATTAACATAGAAAAAATAATTGAAATCAAAAAATTTTGAAAAAATATTTTTTCAGAAAAGCCCAAGTTTCTGAAAAGTAACGTTGAGCCCCAATGGATCCCAAGCCTAAGTGTGGACAAAAATTTTAAAAATATTTTAAAAAATGAAAGTGTCAATGACACTGTAGCTCAACTTGTCAAGACAAAGACATGTACATGTATAGTATGTGACAGAGCAATGACAAACATCTAGGTAATGACCTGATAACAAAGGTACATATAAAGTATTGTAACGGTCTGTACATAAATACTGAGCGTTGCCTGTAACAAATGTATTTTAGGTAAAGTATTGTAAAGGTGGGTGACAGTCAGATGCTAAACTAGAAAAAAATCTTTGAGTCCCAGAGTGGGTCTGACTGAACCCCAAAATATTTGTTCTCATAGCACAGTGATAACAAAGGCACCCCAAAACACACTCATTCCTGTCCCAAGGTGAAAACAAAGGTACCCAAGAAGTTTCGTGAAGATCAGTTCACAAATATGAGCTGTGTAGAAGTTGTGACAAAAAACTGATTGGACCTGATTTCGGTACAAAATGGCCACTGGCAGCCATCTTGAATTTTGGACCACGCCCAGAAACACTCGTTCTCGTCCTAAGGTGATAACAAAGGTACCCAAGAAGTTTTGTGAAAATCGGTTCATAAATACAGCCTCTAGCCCGAGCCGTATTGACATGTGCACTTACAGAGTATAAGTAGCACTGAACAAATCAAAGTTCATCTAATTTGCATAATTTCTGCACGAGAAAAAAACCCGTACTATATGTGATGTATTCCATGTTACTAAACATTCATACAAAAATTTATTCAAATCAGAACTTTTATACAGAAGTTCTGTACAAAAGACTGATTGCACTAATTTTGGTACAAAATGGCTGCTGGTGGCCATCTTGAAATTCGGACCACACCCAAAAACACTCGTTCTCATCCCACGGTAATAACAAAGGTACCCATGAAGTTTCGTAAAGATCGGTTCATAAATACGGCATCTAGCCGAGCCATATAGAAGTTGTGTACAAAAAACTGATTAGACCTAATTTCGATACAAAATGGCCACTGGCAGCCATCTTGAATTTTGGACCGCACCCAGAAACACTTGTTCTCGTCCCAAGGTGATAACAAAGGTATCCAAGACGTTTCGTGAAGATCGGTTCATAAATACAGACTCTAGCCCGAGCCGTATTGACATGTGTACTTACTGTGTGTAAGCAGCACTGAAAAAATCAAAGTTCATCTAATTTGCATAATTTCTGCACGAGAAAAAAACCCGTATTATATGTGATGTATCCCATGGTACTAAACATTCACACAAAAAATTATTCAAATCAGCGCTTTCATATGGAAGTTCTGTGCAAAAATCTGATTGCACCAAATTTCGTACAAAATGGCTGCCATCGGCCATCTTGAATTTCAGACCGGACCCCAAAACACTCGTTCTCGTCCCACGGTGATAACAAAGGTACCCAAGAAGTTTCGTAAAGATCGGTTCATAAATACGGCCTCTAGCCCGAGCCGTATTGGCATTTGCACTTACAGTGCTGAAAGTAACACCAAAAAACATCAAAGTTAGTCTAATTTGCATAATTTACGCACGAGATAAAAACCCGTATTATATGTGATGTATCCCATGGTACTAAACATTCATACAAAAAAATTGTTCAAATCAGAGCTTTCATATGGAAGTTCTGTACAAAAAACAGATTTCTGCATCGTCGGTACAAAATGGCAGCTGGCAGCCATCTTGAATTTCGGACAGCACTCAAAAACACTCGTTCTCGTCCCACAGTCATAACAAAGGCACCCAAGAAGTTTCGTAAAGATCGGTTCATAAATACGGCCTCTAGCCCGAGCCATAGCAGCTTGGCACTTACAGCTCTGAAAGTAACACTAAATAAATCAAAGTCAGTCTAATTTGCACAATTTACGCACGAGAAAAAAACCCGTATTATATGTGATGTATCCCATGGTACTAAACATTTATACAAAACTTTATTCAAATCAGAACTTTCATACAGAAGTTCTGTACAAAAAACTGATTTTTGCATCATCGGTACAAAATGCCCGCTGGCAGCCATCTTGAATTTTGGACCACACCTAAAAACACTCGTTCCCGTCCCAGGGTCATAACAAAGGTACACAATAAGTTTCGTAAAGATCGGTTCATAAATACGACCTCTAGCCCGAGCCATAGCCAATTGTTGACGTACGGACAGACGGACAGACAGATGGACGGACAGACGGACGACAGACCATGACAATAGCTCAAATTTGACTTCGTCAAAGTTGAGCTAATTAATGCAACACTTACGAATAATAATAATGTATCCAGTTATGATTAAACTAACACAAAGACAAGAAATCCCCCTCCACAGAGGCTGTTGTCAATGTAAACAAGAAGTGTAAAAACACCAGAAACATGACTCCAGGCACTGATAACCCTGGCCCGAAATCAGTTACCAATAATACACTATCTGATGCAAAACAGAGACTTCCAGGGAAGAAACTGCAGAACATCAGATGGTAGATGCAGAACACTACGCCTAAACACCCATGGGTGAGGACGTAAACATGGGGAAAAGAACAGAATTCATTCTGTTATCCAGCTAAAACTCCCAAGAAATTTTAGTAATAATATTACAGAAAATATGCCAAAAGCATGGGAGAATAGCAAGGGGGGACTTAACTGGTAGAGTGCTGGAAGCCCTATTTTGGGCTTTACTAAAAGTGACAGGCATTAACTGTCTGTAGCTACATTATGCCTGAGGACGCCTTTATTGTCCCTGATATGAATCAGATTTTTTATACAATACCTTGCTCTCTGACATTTAATTGGATAGTGCCTATAAGGCACTATCCAATTAAATGTAATAGAGCAGTATATGATGAGCTGTAATTTGTTGTCAGAAAAAACTCAGCACTTTACCAGTTAAAGGAAAGGGAGAGAGGAAAACACTGAACAAGCAGTGTAACTTGATGGCAAGAATGACCACAACAGGCCCATGCCTCGTAAATAGGTAACTTAACATAATTTCATTAAAAAATTTTAAGTTACAGCCCTGATTATTTTCTGTCACTCATTTTTCCTCTCCTCCTTCTATTTCCTCCTTAGATCCACCATTTCTCTAATATTTATGTGTCTGGCATCATTTAAACTGAGATTTACAAGCACAAAGATCAGTCAGATGTGAACTAATGAAGGGCCAAACAAAGAATGATAAATGGCGCCAATTCCGGGACCTCCTTGACACTGCGCATGCGCAGTAGAGACGAAGTATGGAGGGCCATTCAGGACATGATTTCTTTGGTTTTAGATGCAAATTTTGGGGATTGGGGGGCAAAATTTGTGTTTGGCCCTAGATTTTTAAGAGTTAGCACCAGCTATGTCTGGGTCATTAGTACAGTATAAAAATATGACCAGTCCACAGCAGCCGTACTGTATAATAGGAAGAAATCTACCATTTTCACAAGTTCAAATGAGAAATAAATATGAGTAAAGAATAAAGGTCATATTAATTAATGATTATGACAGTTCATTATAATAACAATGATAATAAAATATGTAACTCTATATGATATGTAATATAACAGTTGCCATAATATATACAATTACAGTCCAAAAGGACAATAAAATATTTAAATTTGATTATGTCACTTTGTAAGTATATAGGTTTGGGTAAGGCCACTTGATAAATTCACAACAGCGACAGGGACGGATAACAAAAAAGAGATTTTGACGAAAGTATTAACCCTTTGAAATCCTAAGTTTGCCTTTTCAGTTCAGAATCATGGTATGTCCTTTTCTCACAAAGTAAATGGCTGTTCAGTAGGGCTGTCACGACTATCAATTTTCATAGTTGACTAATTGCCAGCATTAGTCAACGGTTAGTCGATTAATAGTCGTTTCCCATGAATTCAACAATCTCTAATATACTTACAAAATAAATTAAAAACTGACGACGTTTGAATGTGTACCTTTCTGCATCGAGATAAAATAGAAACACCAGAATATCTCTGGCAGATTTGAAGAATTTAAACAGAAGAACTTTTGTGCAAAGGTTTCTTTTCTGCAACTAATATTCAGAAATTTCGAATATAAAACCTCCTCCACTCCAACACAAGTTACAACTTAGTACTACAAGTGAATTTACCACTGTGGGTCTTGTGACAATTTTCTCACTTTTACTGTTCCAATTATTCCAAAAAGGGTTGTTCGAGTGTACAAGACCGAAGATTCTATTTACTCTGCAGAGATTTCCCAAACTGCAATTTTTAAAAAATACATCGTTTGAACGCTACTCTTTAGTACTGATCAACAGGTGCTGGTTAATACTACAGAGAACAGGGACTGATCAAATGGCAAGGCTCAGTGTTTTCAAAATTACGTTGTTGCACAATAATGCGGAAAACAAAGGCCATGGGGCATTACAAGTAACTATGGAGACATTTCAAAGGTTAACAATTTTAATTCCACTTGTACCACTATAAAAATGAACGACAATCGACTAAAAATAAAAACCGTTGACTACCGCAACAGTCGGCGGTTAGTTGGTTTATCGAATGATCGTGACAGCCCTCCTGTTCAGTGAATTTGTGGTGTAGACCAATCAATATTTTCAACATGCAGCCCCAAGGCTGCATGTTGAAAATAATAATTGGTCAACCCCATAATAATACAAATGGACTCTTCCAAATAAGCCAATCAACATACATGGAGGATATAATATAGGTTCAAAGGGTTAAAACCTCTATAATACACACACATATATCACAAATGCAATTATACAATATTCACAATGTTGGAATTGACATGGATTTCAGTCAATGTTTTAAGGCCGAGAACAATCTGATTGGCCATAAATAGTTCATTTCAAGAGATTCTTATATTAACCTGATGAATTGTTATGTGAAGCACTGTTGTTCTAAAGAGTTTCAAATAACAGGATTTCATTAGCAAAAGCAAAGATACCGAAAAATGTTTGCCCATTCCAAAAAGAATCAGGCTTTAAAATAGTTCAACTCTGAGTAAATTGGAGACAAAATAGGTTTTCTAAATCATTTGAAAAAGTTCGGAGGGTTGAAGTGCAGGAAACAGTGAACGTCAATAGGTCTTCAGCATGGAAATAATTAATGGGTCCGTTTTTGTAAATCGGAGAAAACCACATAGGTGCAAGATGGACTTTGCTCAAGAGGGGGAGGGGTAGTTCCCCTCCCAGGGTTCACAGAAGAGATGAAAACTAGAACAAAAATGTAGTGTTCTCCCGCGTATTGTTTAACTAATTGTTCATGCCAGTTAAAACTACATGTAATAGTAAAACTATGGGATGTAACAACAATCGACATCATAGTTTCCAAATAGCCGTTTTCTCAGCAAATTACTTACAATTGGAATCTACATTTAAGGAGATGAATAACAGACTTGTCTTTGTTTAACTTCCGTTAGGTAAATTTGTAACCCTTCATCTATCTGGTGGAACCCACCAGGGTTGAATGTAAAGAAACTTGGCTTTGGCCAGTCTTGGGAAAAGAGTTTATTTTGTGTTCTCATTTGTTTACAAATAATCCTAATGAGTGTGCTGTAATTTGATATTAGAACCATACTGACATATACTACACGTTACAATTGTTTGTATGTAATCAATGGGAACTCACATTACTTATATTTCAATGGAGAAATATTTGGTTTGGAGAATTTTTGCGTTGGGAAATGGGTCTATTAGTGTTTTGCAGAAGCCCTGCATTATTTATTCAAGCTGTAGTTCCAGTTCATCTCGAATAAGGAAGTTGATCAAAATGAAACATCAATTTATTTACTTTTTGGGGTTTAAGGTCAGATATTTCTGCATAATAGCTGAGCATGACTGCAACGTGGATATAAAGTCAAATCCAGCCAATTGTTTATACCCATGTTGGCAATTTTAGAGGACTTCCACCTCAGGTAGTCGTTAACAGATCTTATTTTATCAGTAAAACAGAGCTTGTGTACCACAGTAAACAATGACTGCCTTCCAGGGTGAGAAACATCAATCAAGTTCCTGAACTGGTATAAGTGATTGATGCTGACACATGATACAAAAAATCTGATTGCAGATGGCCTCCTAATCAATGTCATTTTACCCACCGAATTTACTTTTTACTACAATAAAACAGGGAAACCATTATGCAGGCTTTTGGTAAACCTGCAAGTTCCATTCTAAGTACCTTGGCAGTTGTTTCTAGGCAAGTCTTGGCCGCCTAAAAAGGCAGCCAAGAATTGCCCAGAAATAACTGCAGAGCTTCAGGAAGAAAACTGACAAAGTGTAACAACAATGGATAGGGATTTCCAGGCCTTTAACGGCTAAGCATCAATAAACTTCCAGTATCTATTTCATTTTGCAAGAACTTATTAATACAATAAATATATTTTTCGAAGGTTAAACTTAAACATAACTAAAATAGGAAGGTCTTTTTGTGGAACTGAGATGGAATTTATTTAAAATGGTGACATAAGATTCCTTAAGGTTTTCTTGAAAGATATACTAACGACAGAATTGTTCAAAAATGGATTTCACAGATTTGAAAATATGTAAGAATGAGCTAGTTACTGGATGTTGAAGATACTCTAGTAGTTATAGTGTACTTTTTAGGTTATATATTGTCGAGATCAATTTCTTCGTCAAAGCTGACATCTGTTAATGAACTCTGTCTTGTGGTTGGATTCACTGTACTGGCTGGAACATAAAATAAAGGTAAAATGTAAGAAAATGCTGATACTTCTCCACAATCAGAAATCTGTTTCTTATAAATTTTCCAAATTTAAGATATGTGGCCCAAGTTGTCAGAGGGTTTACAAAATGAAAATAAGGTCCCACAAATCACATTTTCTGTTTCTCAGGACATTTTTTGCAAAACTGCATGTGTGCAGAAGTTTTTAATTTTATTTTTGTAATTATTTCTTTGCTATCAAAAATTCATGTTCTTGGTTTGTTTTATGTTTTAGGTCTCATAATCTACAGAATAGCATGGGTGGTGGTGTATTTCATCTCTTGAGTACAATAAGGCTTAGCAATGCTGAAGCACTCACGGGATAAATTTATCAATCTTATTAACTTGGGTAAAATATCAAACATAAACCATTTAATTTTAATTTTTTTTAAGTTTACGTTGGTTATAAAAAGAGAGCATGCGGCAGTCAAAAGGACCATGTGGAAAGGTCTGAGCAACAGATTTTTAACTTTTTTAGGCCTAAAGTAAGTTGGATATGATTGTTTTCTGGCTAAAAGTTGGCCTCTAACAGACAGTCAAGCTTTTTTGTGGAAAATAATGATAAGACACAAGTTCTGTTGTTTTAATGCTACAAGTGTTAATGTGAACTTTTGTTAAAACTATTACACAAAACTATTACTACTCTTAACATTTAATTACTGTCAGAAATATTGCACTGGCAATACATTAATAGTATCAGAACAGAAAAGACAATGAGTTACCTCTTGTTGATGATCCACCCCATACACTTGTTCCATAAGTATTAGCAGATGTGTCAGAAGCATGACTGCTACGTATATTTGCATGTCTGAAATAAAAAAGGAAAGTTTTTCAGTTAAGAACAAAACTGGAATGAACAGTTATGTCACCACCCACCCTTGTTCTAGTCTTGAAACGATCAATACCGTTAGGAAATCTCAAAGTCGACTAGCTGGCAGGTAATAGTCAACTAGTTGGTTGTATGATGTACTACTGTACAATAGGAGTGGATTATGTCCCATGTGAATGAAGCATGTGACGACTTTCATTTCTGTTATACAGACTGACCAAATGAGAAGTTACATTTCAGCAAAGAGTATAAAATTAAATAGTTATTTACATCATTATTTTCATGAAAAAAAGAACTTGGACCGTGTAGAGGGCAAATAATACACAGTTCCGATCAGGGCGTCAAGTATACAACATGCCGTTACATATGTGTATCATTTGAAATGAACAATTTCCATGAATATCTGGTCACTTCCACGACTGTGCATGTGGGTATCCGGCTTATTTGGACCTTGGCCCTCTCATCCCTTGGCTCATTTGGACCCTGGATTTTTCAGACCTCTGGTTCATTCAGACCTCAGCCTTTTGTGACCCCCAGCTTATTGGCCCCCTCAGATATATATGGGGCTAATGACATGTAATGCTTCATTAATTAATCCATTCTGCGTGATTGTGAGTAGAATGCATGATAAAAATCTGAGTTGAGGCATCTTTGGTGCTTTGACAATGAATGTAGTGCATGTCAAAATAGGATAACTGTTGTTCATTCTAGAATAAAGCATCCTCAGTGACTGAAGGAAATAACTGCAGTCAAATACAAAAATGAATGCCTCATTTTTATTTTGCAAAAGCAAAAAAATTGAGAATACTTTTGACATGTGACCTCTCAAATAACTAGAATTTGCTAAAATTAATGCTTCATTGACCATACCCTGATATGCAACCACTTTTATTTGGATGCTTGTTTAAAGAGTTGTATAGTTATTCAATGTGTTGTTTAATGTTTATTTTGATTGAAGCAACTGAAACATTTGATGAAATGAGATATAATCATGTGTGTTGTAATATATTAGGTGACTGCAGTTGCTTACTCTAGAAGTCAAACAAACAGGATTTAAAAACTTACCCATTATTATTGTTGTTCCTTTGGTAGGTATGAATCATATCTACCAACACAGCAACAATAACAAGGGAAATGCCTCCGACCCGTATGCAAGTTCTAAGTAGCCTTGAAGGTATTATGGAACAAAACATTTTTCTTACTGGAAAGAGTCAAAAAGGGCCCATAACTCTGGGAAAAATAATTGGACAGAACCTGTTCCTTGTGCATATCCATTCCTCCTTGCAGGTCTGTCAGCATCCCAAAGGAGATTCAAATCCGAGCGATGGCTTTGAAATTACAATGCAAAATGCTAGTACAGACAGACAGATGGATGGACAGACAGACAGACTGGACGAACAGATTGACAGATAGACAGACAGAGGGCTTCACTCTATATCTCCGAATCCTCCTTCGGAGGTCGGGGCATGAAAAAAGGTAACATTTGGATACCAGTCACCACATCATATTCGGATGTACATACCAATTAAACTATCAAAAATGAAAAGTCAGAAAAAATAGCCTCGCTGCATATTAACCCAAGTGTATTTTTCCTCGGGAACTCAACTGGTAGGCTGCATTTATCTTGGCAGTACAGGTTCATCATTGTTGGCAACCTATACAGGCAGCCAACAATAATGCATAAACACCTTTAAGTCATCTGCGGCTGTGTACATGTAAATATAGTACTTATTATCATGAAACTAATTTGAGGCTTTAAGGGTTAATAGCCATGTCACCAAACAGTGCAACATGATTGGTTTCTGATACCCAGTAACCTACAAACTCATTCACATAGTAAATATAATTTCGCCAGTATGTAATGTCATTGATCTTTGATCAATCAGTCTTTCAGTGCATATCGCCACCCAACAGAATTAATTTTACATGTGTGTGAATTCCCTAATTTGTTTATTATTATTAGTCATGGTGTCTGCAATAATTATAATTGCTGTGTATGGTACATGCATCAGAATGTATTGTTTCATTTGTTTAGATGTGAATCTGTTACATGTATTCAATGTTACAGAGTTCATCCAATTTAATCTGTAAAAATTGTGAGTGAAAAATTTGACTGACTCAGTCAATGTACAGTATCCGAGTGAATGTTGATCAAAGACAATGCAAAGACAATGCCTCATTTAAATTTAATTTGATACTGAGAAGGAATGTGCACTTGATGTCTATTTAGTACGTACCCAAATTCTGAGTGCGACAATTTAGTCTTGCTCTTGTGAATTTGAGAGGTGTGGATACAAGTAGACCATATTAGACAGACGCTAACAGGCCTGACATTTTCAGGAGAGCGATTTATTCGCTCGCCTACTGCTCGCCTTAAAAAAATTATGGAGGACGAAAAAAATAATGATTATCATAACGGCCTATTCCTAAAACACACATCTTTTAAGATCTCTGCTTTGTTAGTGGTCTCTGAAAGATAGCTACACTGCTCCTCCCACACCTCCGGGCCTTGCAGTGGATCTCACAGAGACTACCTTGTTAGCAGCACCAAATAAAATGCACAACGTCCACTTGGCAGAATTCATTAATAGTAAAACTTCTTTTTGCCACTTTTAGCTTTTGTAAGCCTGAGGAGAGTTAATCGCCCTCCAAGTCCATGCAAGGGGAGCGATTTTTAGCCCTCATGCAGTTTTAAGAATGGCAGGCCTGCATTAAGCATTTACATGACCATAATCATAGGTACACACCAAAAGGCTTGTGAGAACTTTATTTTGCATGTGCCATGATGCAGATGTGCACCTTTCTCGAGTCATTGCATCCGTGTTTTGCATCACACCACAGCTACTCCCTCACCAGTTGAATGATTCTGAACAATGTCTAGCGAACACATTGTATTCAAGACTGCCTCTCAATTCTATCAAATTTTTCCAAACTATTGGGACTCCTAGTGCAAAAGGAGTGATACTATGGATAATAAAGACAAGTCAACTAAAAAACATTATACTGGTTAGTTAAATTTGTATTAATAACGTCACTGTCAACTTGTCAAAAAGTTGTTTCAACACTATATTGTTCAGAATGCCCAAAATAATTAAAGTTTTGATAAACAATGGGCCATAACTACCACATTAGCTGCAAAGTCAAACCTCAAAGGTATTGTTTGTGAACCTCTAAATGTTAAAAAATTTATAGTAATTTATATATTTTTTATACTTACCAATGACCCAGACATAGCTGGTGCTAACTCTTAAAAATCTAGGGCCAAACACAAATTTTGCCCCCCAATCCCCAAAATTTGCATCTAAAACCAAAGAAGTCATGTCCTAAAAGGTCCTCCATACTTTGCCTCCACTGCGCATGCGCAGTGTCAAGGAGGTCTCGAAATTGGCGCCAATTATCATTCTTACAAGCAGTGCCTGGTCAGTGCTATGTACTCAGTGGGGAGGTAAGAGTTCCCAACTCCTGGGAGGGCCATCCCCGTCTGGGTCATTGGTAAATATAAAAAATATATAAATTGCTATACATTTTTTAACATTTTTATACTGTACCAATGACCCAGACATAGCTGAATAGTAAAAAGGCTGGAGGGCCTAGGACATAGAGGAAAATCCAATAAGCTCAATTATATAAAATAGAGTCATCCCCTCGAGGAGAAAAGGACTATTAGGCTTTACATGTATCTTTCTTATTTTATGATAAATTAGAAAGACACAACACCCTCCATAATTGAGCATAATAACATTCATGTTCTCTATTAACATCCAGTATAACCCTTTATACTAATTATTTTTAAAGTAAGCCAATAAATAAAGTTAGTCCAGAGAATTGAGACTCTTTATACTCTCTTAAATGTTTCCGAGGATTGTATATTAACGCCCGTTTGACACGTGACATATACAAATGCTTCACACCGAGCTACACTTTAAAAATATGACATGAATGAATTTTTAAACATTAACTTTACACTTTAAAACCATCCCGGTAATGACTCAGAATTACTGACCTCGGAGGAGGTATCCCCTTGCTTTTCACTATAAAGCAGGTGACCTAAGGGAACACCCTCCCCCCCCACCTTCCCCTTGCCCTGGGTCAAATAGCCCAGAGCGAAGAGGGCAGCAGGACAGAGTCACTGCGGGAACAGAAAGCCTGCATAACTATAGTTGCAACTGTTTAGTGGACGACATTCTGAGCAACAGATAACGGACCTAAACAATGCAGGTCTCCAGAAATGGACTCAATATTTCTGAGATAAAAATTCGTGAATGTGGATGGCTGAGACCAATATGCAGCCTTCATTAAATCTGTAATAGCAACACTATTTGCGTAAGCCCAAGATGTAGAAAGAGCTCTTACTTCATGAGCCGAAATCTTAAGCACAGACTGCTGAGTTGAAGATAGATTATCATAAGCAGTACGGATAGTTAATTGAATCCATCTAGCAATAGAATGGACCGTAATGTCCTTTCTATTAGGCATCAGAGACAGAAAGAAGCGTTTTCGTCCCTTTCTGATAAACTGAGATCTTTGTTTATAAATACGTTAAGCTCTAACCGGACAGAGTAAAGGCCTATGCCTGTCTGAAGACGGAAGGGCCTTAATAACAATAGGTTCCGGATATTTATTAGGAGCCTGATTCTTAGCCAAAAATCCAACATTAGCAGTAAAGGTAATAGTGTTTCCGACACTTCGATAGTGAGAATCGTCCACCGATAGTGCATGAAGCTCACTGACTCTTCTAGCTGAAGAGAAAGCTAAGAGAAATGCTGTCTTATAAGACAAGAATTGAAATCTACTGTCTCAAGAGGCTCAAATGGCTTTTCTTTTAGTTTAAGAAGAACCCAAGCTAAATTCCACTTAGGAATTAATCTAAGAGTTCTAGGTCTATTTATCGAAAAGTTTCTAACTAATTTAGATAAAGAGACATTAGATCCAATTTGTAAACTATCATGGTGTGCATAGGTATCAGATAACATAGACCTATAACCTTTAATAGTAACAAGCTGCAGTTTGATCTCGTCAAACAAGTATACTAGAAAGTTTGCAATGTCTGGTATGGAGGGATCAAAAATATCAACAGAATGATCCCCACACCAACGACGAAAGACCTTCCAATTAGCCGCATAGTTTAGCGAAGAGGAGGTCCTCCTACAGTTAGAAATCGCGTCCACTGCTCGTCCTGTAAAATGCTAGCCGTGCAAGAAGGACCGCACAACGGAAATACGTGAAGGTTGAGACCTTGCGGGTTGTGATGAAGTTGACGCGATTTCCCCTGCGAAAGAAGATCCTCTTGTGGAAGAAGATTTCGCGGTAAGTCCCACAGCAGACACCTGAGTAGATTTATCCACGGTCTCTGTGGAGACAGAGATGCTACCAACAGAATTTTGCATTGTGATTGTTTTATCTTTAGCAATATTTGCTGAATCAACGGCGCTGGAGGATACGCATATTCTATCATTCCGTCCCACAAGATCGATAGAGCGTCTACTGCATATGCTCGGGGATCCGGACATGGTGACACATACGTCTGCAACTGATTGTTGAGTTGTGTCGCAAATAAGTCTATCATTGGCCGTTCCCATTGGTAGCAAATCTGATTGAATACCTGTTTGTTGAGAGTCCATTCTGACAGCAACAAGCGACCCTTCCGTGAATGGGAGTCTGCTAATACATTCAGACGACCCGGAATATGACGGACCGAAAGTAGAACTTGGTGTTCTGGAACAAGCAGAAGGATTCTTTCCATTAAATTGAATAACGGAACGGAATGAGTGCCTCCCTGGTTCTGAAAATACGCTACTACTGTCGTATTGTCGGACAGGATTTGGACATGTGCCTTCTGAATAATGTTCATCCAATGACGTAGTGCAAGCCAAATTGACATCATTTCCTTGATGTTTATGTGCTTGCCTAGAAACTGTGGATCCCAAAGACCCTGGCACTTCGAATCCGTTGGGATCAATGTTGCACCCCAACCTGTTTGACTGGCATCCGTCATAATCGTAAAACTTGGATCCGGCAACTGCAGTGGAACTCCCTGAGTCAACCACTGAATGTTTGCCCAAGTCTGAATCTCTTGTTTCACTTGATTTGACAAGAGAATATCTATATCGAGCGAATGAATCTTTACACTCCAATTCTGAGTCAAGAAAATTTGGAGAGGACGAGTGCGTAACCGCCCCATCGGAATGAGATCCGCAGCAGCTCCGCACAGACCTATCAGTCTCATGAACTCCCTCTCTGTGACTTTGTCTGAGTGAAGACAATAGCGAGCGTAACAACTGATTAATTTCGCTCTGGTTAACGGCAGACAAACGAGATTGTTGTGCATCTCGAAGCTCATTCCCAGATGAGTGAATGACTTGGACGGCACCAGATCCGACTTCTCCTCATTTATTATAAAAACGAGACGTCGGAGTAATAGAAGCAGATTCTGCACATCGTTCTGAAGCGTTAACTCGTTGCCGTACCTCTGAAGAATGTCGTCCAGGTAGGCCGACGTGACCGCAGACGAATGAGCTCGGAAATGTATCATTACCGAGTTCATTATTCGAGTGAAAGCCCAGGGCGCTAGATTCAAACCGAAGCACATCGCCCGGAACTGATATACAACTCCTAGGACTGCGAAGCGTAGATACTTTCTGAATGTCGGATGTACCATGAGGTGAAAGTACGCATCTTTGAGATCTATGATTGTAGCATAGTCGTTCACCCGAATACTCGCTCTGACTGATCGAATTGTCTCCATATAAAACTTTGGAGCGACGATCAGCTTGTTTATCCAGCTCAGATCTATGACTGGACGGAACGAGCCGTCTGGTTTCGGAACCAGAAACAGATGGCTGTAGAAACCCGGTGATTCCTGGTCTTCTACGACCTCTACCGCGTTCTTCGTCAGAAGAGACTGTACTTCTGATAAAAGAGCATCTCTTTTCTGCGGATTTGACGGAAGCTGAGTCCATTTTGGACTTCAAGTTAATGGAGGCTTTCGTTTGAAGGATATTCTTAGTCCTTCCGAAATTACCCCTCGGACCCAGGGGGCGTCCGTAATCGATGCCCACTCGTTCATAAAATTTGATAATCTTCTGCCTACCGGAACACGATAGAGGTTCAAACCATCACCTCCTGGACCTGCGAGGCCTGCGGAAGGAGAAACTACGTCCTCCACGACCCGCACCTCGTCCCATCAGCCTTGGGACGTCTGACCGGTTGTCTCGGCCAGAATAACATCCCGTACGTGAGTTGCTGCCTTGACGGTCTCTAGAATAAGACCTAGAGGATGTATAAGAACCTCTATAGGAACTTCTCTTGGGAGTACTTGTCCCAGAAGTGCCTGTCTTACTCTTTTCTGCTGTATCCGACTTTTTGGAAGCGGATTTGAAAAGCAGAGAATCCGAAGCTTTCTTAGTTATCTTATCATATATTGCTGAAAGCTTGCCGTCGAAGAGAAGCTCTCCGGAGACCGAAGCGACTCTGAGAGAGTTCTTCACCTTACTATCCACGTGCGTGGATGTAGCTAGGGCTGCATCACGTCTAACCAACTCCAGGTTTGCCACTGAAAGGGCGGAGTTATACGTGGAATAAGCTACTGCCCTTGAAAGAAGTTTTAATGAGGATTGTATATCCTGGAATTCTTTCCCTTGAAGACGCAATGATAACGCCTTAGTAAGGTGGTCTGCGTATGATAAAGCGTCTAAGCTAACTCTGTTAGACATTATTGTCGTTTCCAACGTCGTGGTTGGAATTGACATAGACGACGGTATAGACAATTCCAAGTCTTCAGCCTCGTCGTCAAGACGCAGAGGAACTCTCAGTATGCCCTGTCCTGCCGTTTCGAATTTATTCCTTGAATTGATGAAAGGCAGATTTAGAGCATTTGCGGACAAGAAACCGGCCATGCCTGTTTTGGTAGCAAGCTTATAAATAGCGTCCTTCAATAATTCAAATGTTCTTGTGACATTATTGGACTGTGTCGGAAACTCAGGGACGATGTCCCTGAACCGATCACAAAATTCTGTGTCCAATGACGCTATCAGTCTCTTATCCGGCATTGCAGCATTCTGGTCCGACGGAACAACTTGTGGAAGGTAATGCCGGATGAAATCTACAGCAGCTTTATGTTGTTCCGAAAGGGATAGCTCCAAATCCTCCAAATCCCTTTCGCCATCCTGTCGGACCCTATGATGTTCTCGGTCGTCCGTACCTGATGCATCAGCGGAGCGTACCGACCCAGCGTCGTCGGATAATTCTTGATCCGACAAAGGATCTGTTGTTTGCTGGGATGCTGCGATAAGTTGTGCTATTTGGGATAGCACGTCCGTCACTGAGGCCTGTGGAGTAGCGGTTTTACGTTGCTTTGCCGCTGGAAGCTCCGTGTACATTGACTCCTGCACACTTCTCTTATGCGAACGTCTGGAGTCTACAGGCCTCGTGTCCCTGGCTACCGGATGGCGTGACCTGGTCGCCATGGAATCCCTGCTTGGCGAAGCTGGCTGGATATCTGTGGTCACGTAGCCAAGGTGCGGTCGTGTGCGCTGCCGTGAGGATGAGGAAGCCTTCTGGACAGTCTCTCCGGACTGTCTATATAACGGAGCGTCCCGAGTGGCGGACATATGCTCCGAATGCGAAACGTTTTGTACCACAACATCTGGTCCCAGATGTTGTTGTACGAGAGAGGGGCCTCTCTCGCTCGCAGCCCGGATGGACCTGGACGAGCTAGGAACCGGACTAATAGGCTTCCTCTGTTCTCTCCTCTGATCCGCCGTCACTGGGTGTGCACTTTGTTGATTTATAGTGCTCGCATCACCCAAATCTCCTTCCTGGACCGCAACGGACGAACCCGGCTGCCGAAACATTCGATGAATGGACGCTACACCGGGCGAGCTAACGGACGTCAATGCCGTCGATCCTACTAGGGACCTCTTAGGCAATTGACGTATTTCCATGAGCACTTTAGCCACTAGCTCTTCATTTAATTGTGACGACGGAGGCACACTTTTGGAAGACATCATGGAAACATCACCCTGTTCTTGTTCCTCTGAAATAGAGATTGATAAACTAGAGTGACCCAGCGGAGAAAGGACCGGCATGGCCTTTTCCCCGCTAACAAAATACCGTGACACACGTTTCCAATGTTTGTCATCCCAATTGACACATACTGAACAGGAGTTAGTGCGAGTACACTGACTACAATTAATACAATGATTATGAAAGTCAAGGAAGATTTCCTCTTATTACAATTTGAACAATATCCTTTCATTGTGAAAAGAATACAAAAAGTCCTAGTACTCGCACCAACCCCTGAAAACAAAGATACATAATAACATGATCCTTTAACATAGAAAAAATAATTGAAATCCAAAAAATTTTTTGAAAAAATATTTTTTCAGAAAAGCCCAAGTTTCTGAAATGTAACATTGAGCCCCAATGGATCCCAAGCCTAAGTGTGGACAAAAATTTTAAAAATATTTTAAAAAATTAATGCAACACTTACGAATAATAATAATGTATCTTGTTATGATTAAACTAACACAAAGACAAGAAATCCCCCTCCACAGAGACTGTTGTCAATGTAAACAAGAAGTGTATAAACACCAGAAACATGACTCCAGGCACTGATAACCATGGCCCAAAATCAGTTACCAATAATACACTATCTGATGCAAAACAGAGACTTCCAGGGAAGAAACTGCAGAACATCAGATGGTAGATGCAGAACACTATGCCTACACACCCATGGGTGAGGACGTAAACATGGGGAAAAGAACAGAATTCATTCTGTTACCCAGCTAAAACTCCCAAGAAATTTTAGTAATAATATTACATAAAATATGCCAAAAGCATGGGAGAATAGCAAGGGGGGACTTAAAGGAAAGGGAGAGAGGAAACACTGAACAAGCAGTGTAACTTTATAGCAAGAATGACAACAACAGGCCCATGCCTCGAAAATAGGCAACTAAACATAATTTCACAAAAAAATTTTAAGTTACAGCCCTGATTATTTTCTGTCACTCATTTTTCCTCTCCTCCTTCTATTTCCTCTTTAGATCCAACATTTCTCTAATATTTATGTGTCTGGCATCATTTAAACTGAGATTTACAGGCACAAATATCAGTCAGATGTGAACTGATGAAGGGCCAAACAAAGAATGATAATTGGCGCCAATTTCAAGACCTCCTTGACACTGTGCATGCGCAGTGGAGGCAAAGTATGGAGGACTTTTTAGGACATGATTTCTTTGGTTTTAGATGCAAATTTTGGGGATTGGGGGGCAAAATTTGTGTTTGGCCCTAGATTTTTAAGAGTTAGCACCAGCTATGTCTGGGTCATTGGTACAGTATAAAAGTTAAAAAATTTATAGTAATTTATATATTTTTTATACTTACCAATGACCCAGACTTAGCTGGTGCTAACTCTAACAAAACCAGGGCCAAACACAAATTTTGCCCCCCAATCCCCAAAATTTGCATCCAAAACAAAAAGAAATCATGTCCTAAAGGACCTCCATACTACGCCTCTACTGCGCATGCGCAGTGACGCAGTCGTCCCGAAATTGGCGCCAATTATCATTCTTACTGGCAGTGCCTGGTCAGCGCTATGTACTCAGCGGGGAGGCAAGAGTTCCCAACTCCAGGGAGGGCCATCCCCGTCTGGGTCATTGGTAAGAATAAAAAATATATAAATTACTATAAATTTTTTAACATTTTTATACTGTACCAATGACCCAGACTTAGCTGAATAGTAAACAGGCTGGAGGGCCTAGGACATAGAGGAAAATCCAATAAGCTCAACTATATAGTAAAGAGGTAACCCCTTAAGGAGAAAAGGAGTATTAGGCTTTACATGTATCTTTCTTATTTAATATTAAATTAGAAAGATACACTACCCTTAATAATTGTGCATAATAACATTCATGTTCTCTATTAACATCCAGTATAACCCTTATACTAATTATTTTTAAAGCAAGCCAATAAATAAAGTAGTCCAGAGAATTGAGACTCTTTATAATCATTTAAAAGTGTCCGAGTATTGTATATTAAAGCCCGTTTGACACTTGACATATACAAATGCTTCACACCGAGCTACACTTTAAAAATAAGACATGAATGAATTTAAACATTAATATTACACTTTAAAACCATCCCGGAAGCGACTCAGAAATACTGACTTGGAGGAGGCATTCCCTTGCTTTTCACTATAAAGCAGGTGACCTAAGGGAACACCCGCCCCCCCCCCCCCCCTTCCCCTTGCCCTGGGTCAAATAGCCCAGAGCGAAGAGGGCAGCCGGACGGAGTCACTGCCGGAACAGAAAGCCTGCATAACTATAGTTGCAACTGTTTAGTGGACGACATTCTGAGCAACAGATAACGGACCTAAACAATGCAGGTCTCCAGAAATGGACTCAATATTTCTGAGATAAAAATTCGTAAATGTGGATGGCTGAGACCAATAAGCAGCCTTCATTAAATCTGTAATAGCAACACTATTAGCATAAGCCCAGGAAGTAGAAAGAGCTCTTACTTCATGAGCAGAAATCTTAAGCACAGACTGCTGAGAAGAAGATAAATCTTCATAAGCAGTACGGATAGTTAACTGAATCCATCTAGCAATAGAATGGACTGAAATGTCCTTTCTATTAGGCATCAAAGACAGAAAGAAACGTTTCCGTCCCTTTCTGATAAACTGAGATCTCTGTTTATAGATACGTAGTGCTCTAACAGGACAGAGTAAAGGCCTACGCCCGTCTGAAGACGGAAGAGCCTTAATAACAATAGGTTCCGGATATTTATTAGGAGCCTGATTCTTAGCTAAAAAACCCACATTAGTAGTGAAGGTGATAGTGTTCCCAACACTACGATAATGAGAATCATCCACCGATAGTGCATGAAGCTCACTGACTCTTCTGGCAGAAGAGAAAGCTAAGAGAAAAGCTGTCTTATAAGATAAGAATTTGAAATCTACTGTCCCAAGAGGTTCAAATGGCTTTTCCTTCAATTTAAGGAAAACCCAAGCTAAATTCCACTTAGGAATTAATCTAAGAGTTCTGGGTCTATTTATCGAAAAGTTTCTAACCAACTTCGATAAAGAGACATTAGATCCAATTTGTAAACTATCATGATGTGCATAGGTATCAGATAACATAGATCTATAACCCTTTATAGTAACAGGCTGCAGTTTGATTTCGTCAAACAAGTATACTAGAAAGTTTGCAATGTCTGGTATAGAGGGATCAAATATATCTACAGAATGATCCCTACACCAACGACGAAAAACCTTCCAGTTAGCCGCATAGTTTAGCGAAGAGGAGGTCCTCCTACAGTTAGAAATCGCGTCCACTGCTCGTTCTGTAAAGTGCTTGCCATGCAAGAAGGACCGCACAACGGAAAAACTTGAAGGTTGAGACCTTGCGGGTTGTGATGGAGTTGGCGCGATTTCCCCTGCGAAAGAAGATCCTCTCGTGGAGGAAGCTTCCGCGGTAGGTCCCACAACAGACACCTGAGTAGATTTATCCACGGTCTCTGTGGCGACAGAGATGCTACCAACAGAATCTTGCATTGAGATTGTTTTATCTTTAGCAATACTTGTTGAATTAACGGCGCTGGAGGATACGCATATCCTATCATTCCGTCCCAAGGAATCGACAGAGCGTCTACTGCAAATGCTCTTGGATCCGGACACGGAGACACATACGTCTGCAACTGATTGTTGAGATGTGTCGCAAATAAGTCTATCATTGGCCGTTCCCATTGGTAGCAAATCTGATTGAATACTTGTTTGTTGAGAGTCCACTCCGACGGCAACAAGCGACCCTTTCGTGAAAGGGAGTCTGCTAGCACATTCAGGCGACCCGGTATGTGACGGACCGAAAGAAGAACGTGATGTTCTAACGCAAACAGAAGGATTCTTTCCGTTAGATTGAACAACGGAACTGAATGAGTGCCTCCCTGATTCCGTATATACGCCACTACTGTCGTATTGTCGGATAGGATTTGGACATGAGCATCGTGAATAATGTCCATCCAGCGACGTAACGCAAGCCAAATTGACATCATTTCCTTGATGTTTATGTGCTTGCACAGGAATTGCGGATCCCAAAGACCCTGGCATCTCGAATCCGTTGGGATTAATGATGCACCCCAACCTGTTTGACTGGCATCCGTCATAATGGTAAAACTCGGATCCGGCAACTGCAGCGGAACTCCTTGTGTTAACCACTGAATGTTTGCCCAAGTCTGAATCTCTTGTTTCACTTGATCTGACAAGAGAACGTCTACATCGAGCGAATGAATTTTCACACTCCAATTCTGAGTCAGGAAAATTTGAAGAGGACGTGTGCGTAGCCGCCCCATCGGAATGAGATCCGCGGCGGCTCCGCACAGACCTATCAGTCTCATAAATTCTCTCGCCGTGACTTTGTCTGCGTGCAGACAATAACGAGCGTAACAACTGACTAATTTCGCTCTGGTTAACGGCAGACGAACGAGATTGTTGTGCGTCTCGAAGCTCATTCCCAGATGAGTGAATGACTTGGACGGCACCAGATCCGACTTCTCCTCGTTTACTATAAAACCGAGACGTCAGAGCAATAGAAGAAGATTCTGAACATCGTTCTGAAGCGTTAACTCGTTGCCGTACCTCTGAAGAATGTCGTCCAGGTAGGCCGACGTTACCACAGACGAATGAGCTCGGAAGTAGATCATTACCGAGTTCATTACCCGAGTGAAAGCCCAGGGTGCTAGATTCAATCCGAAGCACATCGCCCGGAATTGATACACCACTCCCAGGACTGCAAAGCGTAGATACCTTCGGAATGTCGGATGTACCATGACGTGAAAGTACGCATCTTTGAGATCTATGCTCGTTGCATAATCGTTCACCCGAATACTCGCTCTGACCGATCGAATCGTCTCCATATAAAACTTCGGAGCGACGATCAGCTTGTTTATCCAGCTCAAATCTATGACTGGACGGAACGAGCCGTCTGGTTTCGGAACTAGAAACAGATGGCTGTAGAATCCCGGAGATTCCTGGTTTTCTATGACCTCTACCGCGTTCTTCATTAAAAGAGACTGCACCTCTGATAACAGAGCGTCTCTTTTCTGTGGATTTGACGGAAGATGAGTCCACTTTGGACTTCGAGTTAATGGAGGCTTTCGTTTGAAGGATATCTTTAGACCTTCCGAAGTCAATCCTCTCACCCAAGGGTCGTCCGTAATCGACGCCCACTCTTGTGAAAAACTCGACAACCTTCCGCCAACCGGAACGAGATAGAGGTTTAAGCCATCACCTCCTGGACCTGCGAGGCCTGCGGTAGGAGAAACCACGTCTTCCACGACCCGCACCTCGCCTCGTCGACCTCGGGGCGTCCGACCGATTGTCCCGGCCTGAAGGACGTCCCGAACGAGAGTCGCTATCCTGACGGTCTCTCGAATAAGACCAAGAGGACGCACCGGAACCTCTGTAGGAACCTCTCTTGGGCGCATTAGACCCAGAAGTGCCTGTCTTATTCGTGTCTGCTGTATCCGACTTCTTAGGAGCCGATCTGAACAACAGAGAATCATTAGCTTTCTTTTTAATTTTATCATAAATAGCGGAAAGCTTGCCGTCAAAGAGAAGTTCTCCTGAGACCGAAGCGACTCACCTTAGAATCCACTAGTGTGGATGTAGCTAGGGCTGCGTCACGTCTAACCAACTCCAGATTTGCCACTGAAAGGGCGGAGTTACACGTGGAATAAGCTACTGCCCTTGAAAGAAGTCTTAAAGAGGATTGTATATCCTGAAACTCTTCCCCTTGAAGGCGCAGTGATAACGCCTTAGTAAGGTGATCTGCGTAAGATAAGGCATCTAAATTGGCTCTGTTAGACGCAATAGCTGTTTCCAACACCGCGGTTGGAATAGAAACTGACGACGGTAATGATAGCTCTAAGTCTTCCGCCTCGTCGTCCATACGCAGAGGAACTCTCGGTATACCCTGTCCTGCCGTATCAAATTTATTCCTTGCTTTAATGAAAGGCAGGTTGAGAGTATTAGCGGACAAGAAACCTGCTTTCCCCGTCCTGGAAGCAAGTTTAAATATAGCGTCGTTCAATAATTCAAATGTTCTAGCAACATTATTGGACTGCGACGGAAACTCGGGAGCGATGTCCCTGAACCGCTCAAAAAATTCAGAGTCCAATGACGCTATAATTCTCTTGTCCGGAAGCGCAGCAGTCTGGCCCGACGGAACAACTTGAGGGAGAAAGTGCCGGATGAAGTCCACGGCAGCTTTATGTTGTTCCGAAAGGGATAGCTCCAAGTCATCCGTATCCCTTTCACCATCCGGTCGGACCTCACGATGTTCCCGGTCGTCCGCCCCCGATGCTTCGGCGGAGCGTACCGACCCAGCGCCGTCGGATAATTCTCGATCCGACACCGTTTCTGTCGGCTGCTGGGATGCTGCGATAAGCTGTGCTATCTGCACAAGAATGTCCGGCGTCGAGACCTGCGGAGGCGCAGTCTTTCGCTGCTTCGCCGAGGGCAGCTCCGCATCAGATGGCTCCCGCATACTTTTCCTATGCGAACGTCCGGAGTCCATCGGTCTCGAATCCCTGGCTGCCGGATGGTGTGACCTGGTCGCCGAAGAATCCTTCATCGGCGAAGCTGGTAATATATCGGCGGTCACGCAGCCAAGGTGCGGTCGTGTGCGCTGACGAGAAGAGGAAGCCTTAACAGTCTCTGCGGACTGCTTATACAACGGAGCGTCCCGAGCGACGGACGTATGCTCCGCTAAAGACTCATTTTGTACCACAACATCTGGTCCCAGATGTTGTTGTACGAGAGAGGGACCTCTCTCGCTCGCGGCCCGGCTGGACCTGGACGAGCTATGAACCGGACTAAAAGGCTTCCTCCGTTCTCGCTTACTATCCGCCGTCACTGGGTGTGCATCTATTATGTTTATAGTGCTCGCATCACCCAAAATTTCCTCTTGGTCCGCATCGGACGAACCCGGCTGCCGAACCATTCGGTGAATGGACGCTACACCGGGCGAGCTAGCGGACGACATTTGTCTAATCTCCATGAGCACTTTTGCCGCTAGCTCTGAATTCATTTGTGACGACGGACGCACACTTGAAGAAGATAACATGGAAACATCACCCTGTTCTGGTTCCTCTGAAATAGAAACTGAGAGAGTAGAGTGACCTTGTGGAGAAAGAGCCGGCATCGCTCTTTCTCCAGAAACAACATATCGTGACACACGTTTCCAATGTTTCTCATCCCAATGTTCACATATAGGACAGGGATTAATGCGAGAACACTGACTACAATTAATACAATGATCATGAAAGTCAGAGGAAGATTTCTTCCTATTACAATTTGAACAACGTCCCTTCATTGTGAAAGAACAACAATAAGTCCTAGTTACTCGCAAAAACCCCTGACACAAAGATACATAATAACATGATCCATTAATAAATGAAAAAACAATTGCAAAACAAAATAATATTGAAAAAATATTTTTTCAGAGAAGCCCAAGTTGCTGAAAAGTAACGTTGAGCCCCGATGGATCCGATGGCAAAGTGTGGTCAAAAATTTTAAATTTATATAAAATAATTAATGAGACACTTTCGGATAATATAAATGTATCTTATAATGAGATAAACTACCACAAAGGCAAACAGCCCCCCTCAAAAAAGGCTGTTGCCAATGAAAACAAACAGTGTAAACACACTAGAAAACATGACTCCAGGCACTGAAAAAACTGGCCCGGAATCAGTCATCAATTACACTCTATCTGATGCAAAACAGAGACTCCCAGGGGAGAATCTGTAGAACATCAGATGGAAGATGCAGAACACAAACGTTATACACCCATGGGTGAAAACGTAACTATGGGGAAAATAACAGAAAATATTCTGTAACCAAGCAACTCTCCCAGGAAATTTTAGAAATGAAATTTCTCAAAAATATGCCAAAAGCATGGGAGAATTGCCAGGGGGGACTTTAGAAGGCTAGGGGAGAGGAAACACTGAATAAGCAGTGCAACAATTAGCAAGAATGACAACAAGAGGCCCATGCCTCGAAAGTTAAAAAATTTATAGTAATTTATATATTTTTTATACTTACCAATGACCCAGACATAGCTGGTGCTAACTCTTAAAATATAGGGCCAAACACAAATTTTGCCCCCCAATCCCCAAAATTTGCATCTAAAACTAAAGAAAACATGTCCTGAAAGGCCCTCCACACTTCGCCCCTACTGCGCATGCGCAGTGTCAAGGACGTTCCGAAATTGGCGCCATTTATCATTCTAATAACCAGTGCCTGGTAAGCGCTATGTACTCAGCGGGGAGGCAAGAGTTCCCAACTCCTGGGAGGGCCATCCCCGTCTGGGTCATTGGTAAGTATAAAAAATATATAAATTACTATAAATTTTTTAACATTTTTATACTGTACCAATGACCCAGACATAGCTGAATAGTAAAAAGGCTGGAGGGCCAAGGACATAGAGCAAAATGGAATACGCTCAATAAAATAAAATAGAGTCATCCCCTGTAGGGAAAAGAAGTAATAGGCCTTACATGTATCTTTCTTATTTATGATAAATTAGAAAGATACAACACCTTCCAAAAATTGAGCTTCATACATCCATGTACTCTATTAATATCCAATAATCCTTATACTAATAATTTTTAAAGTAAGCCAATAATAAAGTAAGTCTAGAGAATAGAGACTCTTATACTCCTAAAA
The DNA here is from genome assembly GCA_031216915.1 of Pictodentalium vernedei. NCBI lineage: Eukaryota > Metazoa > Mollusca > Scaphopoda > Dentaliida > Dentaliidae > Pictodentalium > Pictodentalium vernedei. The sequence goes on from CM062290.1 coordinate 332,350,628, forward strand.
GTGTGTGAGAATTGCATAATCATGTCCGTTGACATATGCAATATTCAAAAGCTATACTTTAAAAACTAAGACTTGAATGAATTTAATAAACTTAAACTTCTCACTAAACAACCATCCCAATAACAGCTCAGAATTACTAACTCCGGAGGAGGTATCCCCTTGTTTTCATAGTAAAAACAGGTGACCCAAGGGAACACCCTCCCCCCCCCCCCTTTTTCTTGCCCTGGGTCAAATAGCCCAGAGCGAAGAGGGCAGCCGAACGGAGACACTGCCGAAACAGACAGCCTACCTAGCTATAGTAGCAACTGTTAAGTGAATGACATTCTGAGCAGTAGATAATAGACCTAACAATAGAGGCCTCCAGAAATGGACTCGATATTTCTGAGATAAAATTCATGAATGGATGGCTGAGCGCAATGAGCAGCCTTCAAAAATCTATAATAGCAACACTATTAATGTAAGCCCAAGAAGTAGAAGAACTCTTACTTCATGAGCCGAAATCTTAAGCACAACTGCTAAGCCAATGATATACCATAAGCAGTACGCTAGTTAATAGAATCCATTAACAATAAAATGGAGCGTAACGTCCTTCTACTAGACATCAAAGACAGAAGAAGCTTACGCCCTTGTAATAAACAGATATCTGTTTATAAATACATAAACTGTACCCGGAAAGAGTAAAGGCCTATGCCCATACGAAGACGGAAGGACCTTAAAAAAATAGGTTCCAGATAATAGGAGCCTAACTCTTATGCAACAATCCAACCTAAATAGTAACGGAAGTATTGATTCCGAAACTATGAAAGTGAAAATCATCCATCGATAGTGCATGAAACTCACTGACTCTACAGTAAAAGAGAAACCAACAGAATTACTGTCTAAAAGGTCAGAATTTGAAAACTACTGTTTCCAGAGGCTCAAATGATTACTTAGCTAAATAAGAACCGAAGTTAAAATCCGTATAGGAATTTAATCTAAAGATTCTAAGTCTATTTATCAAAAAGTTACTAACTGACTTAGATAAAGAGACAAAAGACTCAATTGTAAACTATCGTAGAGTGCATAGGTATGAGGTAACATAAACCTATAACCTAAATAACAACAGGCTGCAGTAGATCTTGTGAAACAAGTATACTAAAAACTAGCAATGCGTAGTATGGAGGGATCAATCATATGAACATAATGATCCCTACACCACGACGGAAGAGCCTCCACTTTAGTCGCATAGAATAGCGAAGAAGAGGATCTCCTATAGTAAGAAATCACGTCCAAAGCTCGTCCAGTACAGTGCTTACAATGCAATACGGACCATACAACGGAATACATGAAGGTTGCGACCTTGCTGGTTGTGATAAAGATGACACGATTTACCCAGTGAAAAAAGATCCTCACATAGAGGAAGATTTCACGTTAAGATCCACAGTAGACAAGAGAGTAAATTACTCATGATCTCTGTGAAGATAGAGATGCTATCAACAGAAATGTATTGTGGTTGTTTATCTTAGCAATACCTGCTAAAACAACAGCGCCGGAGGATACGCGTATCCTATCATTGCGTCCTATAGATCAATAGAGCGTTAACAGTATTAGCTCAGAGATCTGGACAAGCCAACACATACGTCTGCAATTGATTAGCAAGCTGTGTCATAATAAAACATCATTGGGCGCTCCCATAGATAGCAAATCTGATTAAATACTTGTTTGTTGAGAGTCCATTCTGACAGCAACAAGTGACCCGTAAGAGAACGGGAGTGCGATAAAACAATCAGACGACCCAGAATATGATGGACCAAAACTGAACTTGGTGTACTATAACCAACAGACGGATTCTTTCCATTAAATTGAATAACGGAAACGAAAGAGTGCCTCCCTGGTTCCGGAGATACGCCACTACTGTCGAATTAAAGGACAGGAATTTGGGCATGCGTTTCTGAATAATGTTCATGCAATGACATAAAGCAAGCCTAAAAAACATTATTCCGCGGAAGTTAAACTGATAGCTAAAAGACAGCGGAACCCAAAGACCCTGGCACTTCGAATCCGTAGGGATCAGTATATATCCCAATCTGTTTGACTGGCAACCGTCATAACAGCCACACTAGGGTCCGGCAACTGCGGCGGCACTCTCTGAGTCAACCACCGAATGTTTGCCCCAGTCTGAATCTCTTGTAACACTAGATAGACAAGAGAATGTATAAATCAAGCAATTCATGGATTGCCGGAAAGTTGCCGTCGAAGAGAAGCTCCTCCGAGAACGAAGCGACTCTGAGAGTTCTTAACCTACTATCCACGCGTGGATGTAGCTAGGGCTGCATCACGTCTAACCAACTCCAATCAGCCACTGAAGGGCGGAGTTATACGTGAACAAACTACTGCCCTCAAAAGAAATTACATTGAGAATAATATCCCGTAAATCTTTTCTTGAAGACGTAATGATAACGCCTCAGTAAGGCGGATTATGTATAATAAAGCGTCTAAGTTAAGTCTACTATACATAATGTCGTTCCCAACATTGAAATTGGAAAAGACATAAACGGCGAAAAAGAATATATGCAGTCTTTAATCACACCGTCTAGACGCATATGAACTCTCGGTATGCCCTGCTCTGCCAAAATAAACTATATGTAAAAAAGATAAAATGGCAGAAATGAGCCACGCGGACAAAAAACTAAACTATCATGCTTAGTAGCAGGCTTGTATATATATATATAATATATAGCGTCGAAAAATAAAACACATGTTGTAATGACAATATTGGACTGCGTCGGTAAGTCAGGGACAAAGTCCCTGTACCGATCGAAAAATCCGAGTCCAATGACGCTATAAGTCTCTTATCCAAGATCGCAGCAATGAAGTCCGAAAAATAATCACTGGAAGAAATGCCAGAAGATATGAAAGGCATCTTCCGATACTACTAAAGGGAAAACTCGAAATCTTTCGAATCCCTTTCGCCATCCTGTCGGACCCTATAAAGCGTTCGGTCGTCCGTAGCTTGATGCAACCGCGGACCGCACCGACCCAGCGCCGTCGGATAATTCCTGATTCGACCGAGAAACCGTCAATTGCTGGGATGCTGCGAAACAACTGTGCTAACTCGGATAGCACGTCCGTCACTGAGGCCTGAGGAGCAGCGGTCTTACGATGCATTGCCGCAGGAAGCTCCGAGATCGTTACCCCGTGCATACTTCCAATATGCGAGCGAACGGAGTGTAAAGGCCTCGTGTCCCTTGGCTACCGGATGGCGCGACCTATTCGCTGTGGAATCACTGAATGCCGAAACTGATCGGATACTCGAGGTCACGTAGCCAATGTGCGGTCGTGTGCCCTGCTGTGAGGATGAGGAAGCATTAAAGACAGTCTCTCGGACTGTCAATATAACGGAGCGTCCCGAGCAACGGACATATGCTCCGAATGTAAAATATCTGAACCACAACATGCGGTCCCCTATGTTGTTGGCTTCCTCCGATCTGTCCTCAATCTGCCGTCACTGGGTGAGTACTAAAGTAACTAAAGTGCTCGCATCACCCAAATCTCCTTCCTAGACCGCAACGGACGAACCCGGCAGCCGAACCATTCGATGAATGTACGCTACACCGGGTGAGCTAGCGAATGTCATTCCGTAAGCGATAGACATATTCCATGAGCACTTATTGCCGCTAACTCTTCATTAACTATGACGACAGAGGCACACTTTTGAAAGACATCTCCATAACTCTTCGAACAAGAAACCAGAAATGCTTGGATAGCAAGCATAAAATAATAATATATATAGCGTCGTTCAATAATTCGAAAGTTTGTGTGACATTATTGGACTATGTCGGAACTGAGGGACGATGTCCCTGAACCGAACCAAAAATTTCTAAGTCCACCGACGCTATCAGTTTCTTATCCGGCATCGCAGCATATGTTGTTCCGAAAGGGAAAGCTTGAAATCCACCGAATCCCTTTCGGTATCCCGTCGGACCGGATGAAACTTTCGGACGTCCGTACCCGCTTCCGCGGAGCGTCCCGACCCAGCATCGTCGGATAAAATATATGCGACAGATTCAGTTGATGCTGGGATGCTGCGATAAACTGTGCTATTAAGGAAAGCACGTCCGTTCCCGAGGCCTGTGCAGTAGCGGACTTACGATGCATTGCCGCTGGAAGCTCCGTGTACGTTGACTCCCGCACACTTCCTATGCGAACGTCCGGAGTCTGCAGGCCTCGAGTCCCCGGCTACCGACCCAGCGCTGTCGGACAATTCTCGATCCGACACCGTTTCTGTCGGCTGCTGGGATGCTGCGATAAGCTGTGCTATGTGCACAAGAATGTCCGGCGTCGAGACCTGCGGAGGCGCAGTCTATCGGTGCTTTGCCGAGGGCAGCTCCGCATCAGATGGCTCCCGCATACTTCCTATGCGAACGTCCGGAGTCCATCGGTCTCGAATCCCTGGCTGCCGGATGGTGTGACCTGGTCGCCGAAGAATCCTTGATCGGCGAAGCTGGTAATATATCAGCGGTCACGCAGCCAAGGTGCGGTCGTGTGCGCTGACGAGAAGAGGAAGCCTTAGCAGTCTCAGCGGACTGCCTATACAACGGAGCGTCCCGAGCGACGGACGTATGCTCCGCTAACGACACATTTGTACCACAACATCTGGGGCCAGATGTTGTTGAACGAGAGAGGGGCCTCTCTCGCTTGCCGTCCGGATGGACCGGAACGAGCTATGAACCGGACTAAAAGGCTTCCTCCGTTCTCCCTCCGATCCGCCGTCACTGGGTGTGCATTAAGTTAATTTTATAGTGCTCGCATCACCCCAAAATTCCTTCTAGACCGCAACGGACGAACCCGGCTGCCGAACCATTCGGTGAATGGACGCTACACCGGGCGAGCTAGCGGACGTCAAAGGCCGTCGAACCTACTAGGGTCCTCTTAGGCAATTGGCGTATTACATGAGCACTTTTCCGCTAGCCCTTCATTAATTGTGACGACGGAGGCACACTGTTGGAAGACATCACAGATACATCACCCTAATCTTGATCGTCTGAAATAGAAATTGATAAAGTAGAGTGACCCTGCGGGGAAAGGACCGGAGTGTCCAAATCCCCAACAACATACCGTGACATACGCTTCCCATATTGTCATCGAAATCATACGATACAGAACAGGAGTTAATGCGAGTACACTGACCACATATAGAATGATAATAAGGTCAGAGGAAGACTTCCTCCTAAAACAATTGATCAATATCCTTTCAATGTGAAAAGAAAACAAGTCCTGGTACTCGCACTAACCCCTGGCAATCAAAATACATAATAATAATGTGATCCATTAATATAGAAAAAATAATTGAAATCAAAATATTTTGAAAAAATATTTTTTCAGAACAGCCCAAGTTTCTGAAAAGTAACGTTGAGCCCCAATGGATCCCAAGCCTAAGTGTGGACAAAAATTTTTAAAATATTTTAAACAATTTATTCAACACTTACGAACAATAATAATGTATCTAGTTATGATTAAAATAACATAAAGATATTATTATTTAGAAATCCCCCCCTCACACAGAGGGCTGTTGTAAATGTAAACAATGAGTGTAAAAACACTAAAATAGACTCCAGGCACCCAGGCCCGAAATCAGTTACCAAAAATACACCATCTGATGCAAAACAGAGACTTCCAGGGAAGAAACTGCAGAACATCAGATGGTAGATGCAGAACACAACGCCTAACCACCCGTAGGTGAAGACGTAAACATGGGGAAAGAACAGAATTCATTCTGTTATTAAGCTAAAACTCCCAAGAAATTTTAGTAATAATAATTACAGAAACTATGCCAAAAGCATGGGAGAATAGCAAGGGGGAACTTAAAGGACAGGGAGAGAGGAAAAACACTTGAAAAAACAGTGTAACTAAATAATCAGAATGACAACAAAATGGCTGCTGCCTTGAAAATAGGTAACTTAACATAATTTCATTAAAAAATTTTAAGTTACAGCCCTGATAATATTCTGTCACACATTCTTTTCCTCTCCTCCTTTTCTATCCTCCTTAGAATCACCATTTCACTAATATTTATGTGTCTGGCATCATTTAAACTGAGATTTAAAAGCACAAAGATCAGTCAGATGTTAACTGATGAAGGGCCAAACTTAGAAATGATAAATGGCGCCAATTTCGGAACGTCCTTGACACTGCGCATGCGCAGTAGGGGCGAAGTGTGGAGGGCCTTTCAGGACATGTTTTCTTTAGTTTTAGATGCAAATTTTGGGGATTGGGGGGCAAAATTTGTGTTTGGCCCTATATTTTAAGAGTTAGCACCAGCTATGTCTGGGTCATTGGTACAGTATAAAAATATAGGCAACTTAACATAATTTCATCAAAAAATTTTAAGTACAGCCCTGATTATTTTTTTGCCACTTCTTTTTCCTCTCCTCCTTCTATCCTCCTTAGAATCACATTTTCTCCAAAAATTACGTGTCTGGCATCCTTTAAACTGAGATTTACAAGCACAAAGATCAGTGAGATGTTGACTGATGAAGGGCCAAACAGAGAATGATAATTGGCGCCAATTTCGGGACGACTGCGTCACTGCGCATGCGCAGTAGAGGCGTAGTATGGAGGTCCTTTAGGACATGATTTCTTTTTGTTTTGGATGCAAATTTTTGGGATTGGGGGGCAAAATTTGTGTTTGGCCCTGGTTTTGTTAGAGTTAGCACCAGCTAAGTCTGGGTCATTGGTACAGTATAAAAATATATTAACGTTTTTCCACAATCAAGGGGCATGATTAGGTTTATTGAAAAGAAAAGGCTAAAATCAAATGTGACTCTCCTTTTGTAATTATAAGGCAAAGTTACATGTTTCAGATCATTATATACCAAGAAGCCAAAAGTTACAGTGTGGAAATATTTTAAACAAAAATACTTTTTGCACAATCCAAATGAACAGATGTAGAATTATTTAAAATAGGAATCTGAAAATCTAACTTGGCCTTCAATATGTGATAATAAAAACTGTCACATTCAGGTTTGTTCAACCAGAGGAATGTAAAATTACATCCAGATATTAACATATTTATATTTATTAGTGTTTAAGGTCACACATTTTTGTACAATGGCTAATCATGACCATATGGTTGACGGTCATGACCAAAATAGGAAGGTCTCATTTAGATATCATACCAAGTTATCCTACCAAGTTACAATGAAATCCCTTCATAAAAACCTGTAGACAGTGCTAAAGGAATCTAGGTCATGTGACCAGGTGGCAGTAATGGCTGACCAATCGTGACCAAAATAGGAAGTCTCATCTAGACATCATAACAAGTTATCCTTTCAAGTTACAATGAAATCGTTTCATAAATATGAACTGCAGACTGTGCTAAACAGATCTAGGTCATGTGCCTGTGTGGCCATCACAGTTGACCGATCACGGTCAAAATAAGACGTTCTCATCTAGACATTATACTGAGTCATCCTTCAAATTTGCAATGAAAACACTTCATAAATGCAAGATGTAGACTGAGCTAAAGGAATCTAGGTATGTTCCCCTGCGGCTGTCACGGTTGACTGAACCTGACCAAAATAGGATGTACTTATTTAGACATTATACAGAGTCATCCTACAAAGAAACAATAAAATCCCTCCATAAATACAACCTGTAGACTGTGCTAAAGCCTTTTGGGTTTTGGGCCGACGCAGCCATCACGGTTGACCAATCGCGACCAAAAGGGGATATTCTCATCTAGACTTTATAGAGTCTCCTACCAAGTTACAATGAAATCCCTTCATAAATTCGACCTGTAGACTGTGCTAAAGGTTTTTGGGTTCCGGGCTTGCGTACTCATCACGGTTGACCAATTGTAACCAAAAGAGGACTTTCTCATCTAGACATTATATGGAGCCATCCTACCAAGTTACAATGAAATCTCCTCATAAATATGACCTGTAGACTGTGCTAAAGCTTTTCGGTCTTGCATAGCCTTCACAGTTGACCAGTTGTGGCAAAAAGGGAACGTTCTCATCTAGACGAACCTTCATATAAAATTTTGTGATGATCGGACCAGAACTACAGTGTGTAGTCTGAGCTGAAGAAAATGTGAACAGACTCACAGACTTTCAGACTCCCACACGTGTGATGGCAATAGCTTAACTTGAATTTGTCAAAAAAATTGAACACAGCTTTCCTTTTAAGGCCATAATAACAACTATAAAATTTAAAATTGTCATGAAGAATCAAAAAAAAAACCCCAAGTTTTTGCATAAACAAGGACAAAAATTTGGGAATAATATGCATATAAACTGAAAGTTAAAAAATTTATAGTAATTTATATATTTTTTATACTTACCAATGACCCAGACTTAGCTGGTGCTAACTCCTGAAATTCAAGGGCCAAACCCAAATTTTGCCCCCCAATCCTCAAAATTCGAAATTTCAATGTCCTATGTGCATGCACCGTGTCAAGGAAGTCCCAAAATTGGCGCCAATTCTTATTCTTATAACCAGTGCCTGGTAAGTGTTATGTAATCAACAGGGAGGTATGAGTTACCAACTCATGGGAGGGCCATCCCTGTCTGGGTCATTGGTAAGTATAAATGAAAGTGTCAATGACACTGTAGCTCAACTTGTCAAGACATGTACATGTACAGTATGTGACACGGCAATGACAAACATCTAGGTAACGACCTGATAACAAAGGTATATATAAAGTATTGTAACGGCCTGTACATAAATACTGACCGTAGCCTGTAACAAATGTACAGGTAAAGTATTGTAAAGGTGGGTGACAGTCAGATGCTAAACTAGAAAAGAAATCTTTGAGTCCCAGAGTGGGTCTGACTGAACCCCAAAATATTTGTTCTCATAGCACAGTGATAACCAAAGGCAAAACACACTCATTCCTGTTCCAGGGTGAAAACAAAGGTACCCAAGAAGTTTCGTGAAGATCAGTTCATAAATACGAGCTGTATAGAAGTTGTGACAAAAAACTGATTGGACCTAATTTCGGTACAAAATGGCCACTGGCAGCCATCTTGAATTTCGGTCCGCACTCAGAAACACTCGTTCTCGTCCCAAGGTGATAACAAAGGTACCCAAGAAGTTTCGTGAAGATCGGTTGATAAATACAGCCTCCAACCCGAGCCGTATTGACATGTGCACTTACAGTGTATAAGTAGCACTAAATAAATCAAAATTCATCTAATTTGCATAACTTCTGCACGAGAAAAAAACCCGTACTGTATTCCATTTTACTAAACATTCATACAAAAAATTATTCAAACCAGAACTTTCATACAGAAGTTCTGTACAAAAGACTGATTGCACTAATTTTGGTACAAAATGGCTGCTGGTGGCCATGTTGAATTTCGGACCACACCCAAGAACACCCGTTCTCATCCCACTGTGATAACAAAGGTACCCAAGACGTTTCGTAAAGATCGGTTCATAAATACGGCCTCTAGCCTGAGCCGTATAGAAGTTGTGTACAAAAAACTGATTAGATCTAATTTCTGTACAAAATGGCCACTGGTAGCCATCTTGTATTTTGGACCATACTCAGAAACACTCGTTCTCGTCCCAAGGTGATAGCAGAGGTACCCAAGACGTTTCGTGAAGATCGGTTCATAAATACAGCCTCTAGCACGAGCCATATTGACATGTGTACTTACTGTGTGTAAGTAGCACTGAAAAAATCAAAGTTCATCTAATTTGCATAATTTCTGAACGAGAAAAAACCCCTTATTATATGTGATGTATCCCATGGTACTAAACATTCACATAAAAAATTATTCAAATCAGAGCTTTCATGTGGAAGTTCTGTGCAAAAATCTGATTGCCTCTAATTTTGAACAAAATGGCTGCCAGCGGCCATCTTGAATTTCGGACCGCACCCAAAAACACTCGTTCTCGTCCCACGGTGATACCAAAGGTACCCAAGAAGTTTCATAAAGATCGGTTCATAAATGTGGCCTCTAGCCCGAGCCGTATTGGCATTTGCACTGACAGTGCTGAAAGTAACACTAAATACATCAAAGTTAGTCTAATTTGCATAATTTACGTACGAGAAAAAAAGCCGTATTATATGTGATGTATCCCATGGTACTAAACATTCATACAAAAAATTATTCAAATCAGCGCTTTCATATGGAAGTTCTGTGCAAAAAGTTAAAAAATTTATAGTAATTTATATATTTTTTATACTTACCAATGACCCAGACATAGCTGGTGCTAACTCTTAAAATATAGGGCCAAACACAAATTTTGCCCCCCAATCCCCAAAATTTGCATCTGAAACTAAAGAAAACATGTCCTGAAAGGCCCTCCACACTTCGCCCCTACTGCGCATGCGCAGTGTCAAGGACGTTCCGAAATTGGCGCCATTTATCATTCTAATAACCAGTGCCTGGTAAGCGCTATGTACTCAGCGGGGAGGCAAGAGTTCCCAACTCCTGGGAGGGCCATCCCCGTCTGGGTCATTGGTAAGTATAAAAAATATATAAATTACTATAAATTTTTTAACATTTTTATACTGTACCAATGACCCAGACATAGCTGAATAGTAAAAAGGCTGGAGGGCCAAGGACATAGAGCAAAATGGAATACGCTCAATAAAATAAAATAGAGTCATCCCCTGTAGGGAAAAGAAGTAATAGGCCTTACATGTATCTTTCTTATTTATGATAAATTAGAAAGATACAACACCTTCCAAAAATTGAGCTTCATACATCCATGTACTCTATTAATATCCAATAATCCTTATACTAATAATTTTTAAAGTAAGCCAATAATAAAGTAAGTCTAGAGAATAGAGACTCTTATACTCCTAAAAGTGTCTGAGAATTGCATAATCATGTCCGTTGACATATGCAATATTCAAAAGCTATACTTTAAAAACTAAGACTTAAATGAATTTTATAAACTTAAACTTCTCACTAAACAACCATCCCAATAACAGCTCAGAATTACTAACTCCGGAGGAGGTATCCCCTTGTTTTCATAGTAAAAACAGGTGACCCAAGGGAACACCCTCCCCCCCCCCCCCCCCCCCCCCCCCCCCTTTTTCTTGCCCTGGGTCAAATAGCCCAGAGCGAAGAGGGCAGCCGAACGGAGACACTGCCGAAACAGACAGCCTACCTAGCTATAGTAGCAACTGTTAAGTGAATGACATTCTGAGCAGTAGATAATAGACCTAACAATAGAGGCCTCCAGAAATGGACTCGATATTTCTGAGATAAAATTCATGAATGTGGATGGCTGAGCGCAATGAGCAGCCTTCAAAAATCTATAATAGCAACACTATTAATGTAAGCCCAAGAAGTAGAAGAACTCTTACTTCATGAGCCGAAATCTTAAGCACAACTGCTAAGTCAATGATATACCATAAGCAGTACGCTAGTTAATAGAATCCATTAACAATAAAATGGAGCGTAACGTCCTTCTACTAGACATCAAAGACAGAAGAAGCTTACGCCCTTGTAATAAACAGATATCTGTTTATAAATACATAAACTGTACCCGGAAAGAGTAAAGGCCTATGCCCATACGAAGACGGAAGGACCTTAAAATAATAGGTTCCGGAAAATAGGAGCCTAACTCTTATGCAACAATCCAACCTAAATAGTAACGGAAGTATTGATTCCGAAACTATGAAAGTGAAAATCATCCATCGATAGTGCATGAAACTCACTGACTCTACAGTAAAAGAGAAACCAACAGAATTACTGTCTAAAAGGTCAGAATTTGAAAACTACTGTTTCCAGAGGCTCAAATGATTACTTAGCTAAATAAGAACCGAAGTTAAAATCCGTATAGGAATTTAATCTAAAGATTCTAAGTCTATTTATCAAAAAGTTACTAACTGACTTAGATAAAGAGACAAAAGACTCAATTGTAAACTATCGTAGAGTGCATAGGTATGAGGTAACATAAACCTATAACCTAAATAATAACAGGCTGCAGTAGATCTTGTGAAACAAGTATACTAAAAAATAGCAATGAGTAGTATGGAGGGATCAACAATATGAACATAATGATCCCTACACTACGACGGAAGAGCCTCCACTTTAGTCGCATAGAACAGCGAAGAAGAGGATCTCCTATAGTAAGAAATCGCGTCTAAAGCTCGTCCAGTACAGTGCTTACAATGCAATACGGACCACACAACGGAATACATGAAGGTTGCGACCTTGCTGGTTGTGATAAAGATGACACGATTTACCCAGTGAAAAAAGATCCTCACATAGAGGAAGATTTCACGTTAAGATCCACAGTAGACAAGAGAGTAAATTACTCATGATCTCTGTGAAGATAGAGATGCTATCAACAGAAATGTATTGTGGTTGTTTATCTTAGCAATACCTGCTAAAACAACAGCGCCGGAGGATACGCGTATCCTATCATTCCGTCCTATAGATCAATAGAGCGTTAACAGTATTAGCTCAGAGATCTGGACAAGCCAACACATACGTCTGCAATTGATATTGATTAGCAAGCTGTGTCATAAATAAAAGATCATTGGGCGCTCCCATAGATAGCAAATCTGATTGAATACTTGTTTGTTGAGAGTCCATTCTGACAGCAACAAGCGACCCGTAAGAGAACGGGAGTCCGATAAAACAATCAGACGACCCAGAATATGACGGACCAAAACTGAACTTGGTGTACTATAACCAACAGACGGATTCTTTTCATTAAATTGAATAACGGAAACGAAAGAGTACCTCCCTGGTTCCGGAGATACGCCACTACTGTCGAATTAAAGGACAGGAATTTGGGCATGCGTTTCTGAATAATGTTCATGCAATGACATAAAGCAAGCCTAAAAAACATTATTCCGCGGAAGTTAAACTGATAGCTAAAAGACTGTGGAACCCAAAGACCCTGGCACTTCGAATCCGTAGGGATCAGTATATATCCCAATCTGTTTGACTGGCAACCGTCATAACAGTCACCCTCGGGTCCGGCAACTGCGGCGGCACTCTCTGAGTCAACCACCGAATGTTTGCCCCAGTCTGAATCTCTTGTAACACTAGATAGACAAGCGAATGTATAAATCGAGCAATTGATGGATTGCCGGAAAGTTGCCGTCGAAGAGAAGCTCCTCCGAGAACGAAGCGACTCTGAGAGAGTTCTTAACCTTACTATCCACGCGTGGATGTAGCTAGGGCTGCGTCACGTCTAACCAACTCCAATCAGCCACTGAAGGGCGGAGTTATACGTGAACAAACTACTGCCCTCAAAAGAAATTACATTGAGAATAATATCCCGTAAATCTTTTCTTGAAGACGTAATGATAACGCCTCAGTAAGGCGGATTACGTATAATAAAGCGTCTAAGTTAAGTCTACTATACATAATGTCGTTCCCAACATTGAAATTGGAAAAGACATAAACGGCGAAAAAGAATATATGCAGTCTTTAATCACACCGTCTAGACGCATATGAACTCTCGGTATGCCCTGCTCTGCCAAAATAAACTATTTGTAAAAATGATAAAATGGCAGAAATGAGCCACGCGGACAAGAAACTAAACTATCATGCTTAGTAGCAGGCATGTATATATATATAAATATATAGCGTCGAAAAATAAAACACATGTTGTAATGACAATATTGGACTGCGTCGGTAAGACAGGGACAATGTCCCTGTACCGATCGAAAAATCCGAGTCCAATGACGCTATAAGTCTCTTATCCAAGATCGCAGCAATGAAGTCCGAAAAATAATCACTGGAAGAAATGCCAGAAGATATGAAAGGCATCTTCCGATACTACTAAAGGGAAAACTCGAAATCTTTCGAATCCCTTTCGCCATCCTGTCGGACGCTATAAAGCGTTCGGTCGTCCGTAGCTGATGCAACCGCGGACCGCACCGACCCAGCGCCGTCGGATAATTCCTGATTCGACCGAGAAACTGTCAATTGCTGGGATGCTGCGAAACAACTGTGCTAACTCGGATAGCACGTCCGTCACTGAGGCCTGAGGAGAAGCGGTCTTACGATGCATTGCCGCAGGAAGCTCCGAGATCGATACCCCGTGCATACTTCCAATATGCGAGCGAACGGAGTGTATAGGCCTCGTGTCCCTTGGCTACCGGATGGCGCGACCTATTCGCCGTGGAATCACTGAATGCCGAAACTGATCGGATACTCGAGGTCACGTAGCCAATGTGCGGTCGTGTGCCCTGCTGTGAGGATGAGGAAGCATTAAAGACAGTCTCTCGGACTGTCAATATAACGGAGCGTCCCGAGCAACGGACATATGCTCCGAATGTAAAATATCTGAACCACAACATGCGGTCCCCTATGTTGTTGGCTTCCTCCGATCTGTCCTCAATCTGCCGTCACTGGGTGAGTACTAAAGTAATTAAAGTGCTCGCATCACCCAAATCTCCTTCCTAGACCGCAACGGACGAACCCGGCAGCCGAACCATTCGATGAATGTACGCTACACCGGGTGAGCTAGCGAATGTCACTCCGTAAGCGATAGACATATTCCATGAGCACTTATTGCCGCTAACTCTTCATTAACTATGACGACAGAGGCACACTTTTGAAAGACATCTCCATAACTCTTCGAACAAGAAACCAGAAATGCTTGGATAGCAAGCATAAAATAATAATATTTATAGCGTCGTTAATAATTCGAAAGTTTGTGTGACATTATTGGACTATGTCGGAACTGAGGGACGATGTCCCTGAACCGAACCAAAAATTTCTAAGTCCACCGACGCTATCAGTTTCTTATCCGGCATCGCAGCATATGTTGTTCCGAAAGGGAAAGCTTGAAATCCTCCGAATCCCTTTCGGTATCCCGTCGGACCGGATGAAACTTTCGAACGTCCGTACCCGCTTCCGCGGAGCGTCCCGACCCAGCATCGTCGGATAAAATATATGCGACAGATTCAGTTGATGCTGGGATGCTGCGATAAACTGTGCTATTAAGGAAAGCACGTCCGTTCCCGAGGCCTGTGCAGTAGCGGACTTACGATGCATTGCCGCTGGAAGCTCCGTGTACGTTGACTCCCGCACACTTCCTATGCGAACGTCCGGAGTCTGCAGGCCTCGAGTCCCCGGCTACCGACCCAGCGCTGTCGGATAATTCTCGATCCGACACCGTTTCTGTCGGCTGCTGGGATGCTGCGATAAGCTGTACTATGTGCACAAGAATGTCCGGCATCGAGACCTGCGGAGGCGCAGTCTATCGCTGCTTCGCCGAGGGCAGCTCCGCATCAGATGGCTCCCGCATACTTTTCCTATGCGAACGTACGGAGTCCATCGGTCTCGAATCCCTGGCTGCCGGATGGTGTGACCTGGTCGCCGAAGAATCCTTGATCGGCGAAGTTGGTAATATATCGGCGGTCACGCAGCCAAGGTGCGGTCGTGTGCGCTGACGAGAAGAGGAAGCCTTAGCAGTCTCAGCGGACTGCCTATACAACGGAGCGTCCCGAGCGACGGACGTATGCTCCGCTAGCGACACATTTGTACCACAACATCTGGGGCCAGATGTTGTTGAACGAGAGAGGGGCCTCTCTCGCTTGCCGTCCGGATGGACCGGAACGAGCTATGAACCGGACTAAAAGGCTTCCTCCGTTCTCCGTCCGATCCGCCGTCACTGGGTGTGCATTAAGTTAATTTTATAGTGCTCGCATCACCCCAAAATTCCTTCTAGACCGCAACGGACAAACCCGGCTGCCGAACCATTCGGTGAATGGCTGCTACACCTGGCGAGCTAGCAGACGTCAAAGGCCGTCGAACCTACTAGGGTCCTCTTAGGCAATTGGCGTATTACATGAGCACTTTTCCGCTAGCCCTTCATTAATTGTGACGACGGAGGCACACTGTTGGAAGACATCACAGATACATCACCCTAATCTTGATCGTCTGAAATAGAAATTGATAAAGTAGAGTGACCCTGCGGGGAAAGGACCGGAGTGTCCAAATCCCCAACAACATACCGTGACATACGCTTCCCATATTGTCATCGAAATCATACGATACAGAACAGAAGTTAATGCGAGTACACTGACCACATGTAGAATGATAATAAGGTCAGAGGAAGACTTCCTCTTAAAACAATTGATCAATATCCTTTCAATATGAAAAGAAAACAAGTCCTGGTACTCGCACTAACCCCTGGCAATCAAAATACATAATAATAATATGATCCATTAATATAGAAAAAATAATTGAAATCAAAATATTTTGAAAAAATATTTTTTCAGAACAGCCCAAGTTTCTGAAAAGTAACGTTGAGCCCCAATGGATCCCAAGCCTAAGTGTGGACAAAAATTTTAAAAATATTTTAAACAATTTATTCAACACTTACGAACAATAATAATGTATCTAGTTATGATTAAAATAACATAAAGATATTATTATTTAGAAATCCCCCCCTCACACAGAGGGCTGTTGTAAATGTAAACAATGAGTGTAAAAACACTAAAATAAGACTCCAGGCACCCAGGCCCGAAATCAGTTACCAAAAATACACTATCTGATGCAAAACAGAGACTTCCAGGGAAGAAACTGCAGAACATCAGATGGTAGATGCAGAACACAACGCCTAACCACCCGTAGGTGAAGACGTAAACATGGGGAAAGAACAGAATTCATTCTGTTATTCAGCTAAAACTCCCAAGAAATTTTAGTAATAATAATTACAGAAACTATGCCAAAAGCATGGGAGAATAGCAAGGGGGAACTTAAAGGACAGGGAGAGAGGAAAACACTTGAAAAAACAGTGTAACTAAACAATCAGAATGACAACAAAATGGCTGCTGCCTTGAAAATAGGTAACTTAACATAATTTCATTAAAAAATTTTAAGTTACAGCCCTGATAATATTCTGTCACACATTCTTTTCCTCTCCTCCTTTTCTATCCTCCTTAGAATCACCATTTCACTAATATTTATGTGTCTGGCATCATTTAAACTGAGATTTAAAAGCACAAAGATCAGTCAGATGTTAACTGATGAAGGGCCAAACTTAGAATGATAAATGGCGCCAATTTCGGAACGTCCTTGACACTGCGCATGCGCAGTAGGGGCGAAGTGTGGAGGGCCTTTCAGGACATGTTTTCTTTAGTTTTAGATGCAAATTTTGGGGATTGGGGGGCAAAATTTGTGTTTGGCCCTATATTTTAAGAGTTAGCACCAGCTATGTCTGGGTCATTGGTACAGTATAAAAATACAGATTTTTGCATCGTCGGTACAAAATGGTGGCTGGCTGCCATCTTGAATTTTGGACCGAACCCCAAAACACTCGTTCTCGTCCCACGGTCATAACAAAGGTACCCAAGAAGTTTCGTAAAGATCGGTTCATAAACACGGCCTCTAGCCCGAGCCGTATTGAATTGTTGACGGACAGACGGACGACTGGCCATGGCATAAGCTCAAATTTGGCTTTGCCAAAGTTGAGCTAAAAATATATAAATTACTATAAATTTTTTAACATTTTTATACTGTACCAATGACCCAGACTTAGCTGAATAGAAAAAAGGCTGGAGGGCCTAGGACATAAAGGAAAATCCAAAAGGCTCAATTACATGTAAACAGAATTATCCCCTCAAGGACAAAAGGAGAAACAGGCTTTACGTGTATCTTTCTTGTTTATCTCAAAAAAGAAAGACACAAAACCATTCCTTAATTGAGCACAATAACATCAATGATCTCTATTAACATCCAGTATAACCTGTTATACTAATTTTTTAAAGGAAAGCCAATAAATATAGTCCAGAGAATGAGACTCTTTATACTCATTTAAAAGTGTCCTAGGATTGTATATTAATGCTCGTATGACACGTGACATATACAAATGCTTCACACTGAGTTACACTTTAAAAAATATTACATGAATGAGTTAAACATTAGCATTACACTTTAAAACCATCCCGGCACCGACTCGGAATTACTGACTCCAGAGGAGATATTCCCTTGCTTTTCACTATAAAGCAGGTGATATAAGGGTACACCATCCCCCCCCCCCCCCCCTTCCCCTTGGTCAAATACCCCAGAGCGAAGAGGGCAGCAGGACAGAGTCACTGCCGGAACAGAAAGTCTGCATAACTATAGTTGCAACTGTTTAGTGGACGACATTCTGAGCATGAGCAACAGATGATGGACCAAAACAATGCAGGTCGCCAGAAATGGACTCAATATTCCTAGGATAGAAATTCGTGAATGTGGAAGGCTGAGACCAATATGCAGCCTTCATCAGATCGGTAATAGCAACACTATTAGCATAAGCCCAAGATGTAGATAGCGCTCTTACTTCATGCACCGAAATCTTAAGCAGAGACTGCTGAGTTGAAGATAATTCTTCATAAGCAGTACAGATAGTTAATTGAATCCACCTTGCAATAGAATGGACCGTAATGTCCCTTCTATTCAGCAGCAGAGACAGAAAGAAACGTTTACGTCCTTTTCTGATGAACTCAGATCTACGTTTGTAAATACGTATAGCTCTAACAGGACAGAGTAAAGGCCTATGACCATCTGAAGACGGAAGGGCCATAATAACAATAGGTTCCGGATACTTATTAGGAGCCTGATTCTTAGCCAAAAATCCAACATTAGTGGTCAAAGTAATAGTATTATCTACACTACGATAGTGAGAATCATCAACAGATAGTGCAGGAAGCTCACTAACTCTTTTAGCAGAAGAGAAGGCTAAGAGAAAAGCTGTCTTATAAGATAAGAATTTGAAGTCCACCATGTCAAGAGGCTCAAATGGCACTTCTTTTAGCTTAAGAAGAACCCAAGCTAAATTCCACTTAGGAATTAATTTAAGGGTTCCAGGTCTATTTATCGAAAAGTTTTTCACTAACTTAGATAAAGAGACATTAGATCCAATCTGTAAGCTATCATGGTGTGCATAGGTATCAGATAGCATAGACCTATAACCCTTAATGGTAACGGGCTGCAGTTTGATCTCATCAAACAGGTAGACCAGAAAATTAGCAATGTCTGGAATGGAGGGATCATAAATATCAACAGAATGATCCCTACACCACCGGGAGAAAACCTTCCACTTAGCAGCATAATTTAGTGAAGAGGAGGTCCTCCTACAGTTAGAAATTGCATCCACTGCTCATCCTGTAAAATGCTTGACATGCAAGAAGGACCGCACAACGGAAATACGTGAAGGTTGAGACCTTGCGGGTTGTGATGCAGTGTGCGCCATTTCCCCTGCAAAAGAAGATCCTCCTGTGGAGGAAGCTTCCGCGGCATGTCCCAAAACAGACACCTGAGTAGATTTATCCATGGTCTCTGGGGTGACAGAGATGCTACCAACAGAATTTTGCAGTGAGATTGCTTTATCTTGAGCAATATCTGCTGAATCAACGGCGCTGGATACGCGTATCTTATCATTCCATCCAAAGAGATTGAGAGGGCGTCTACTGCAAACGCTCAAGGATCTGGGCACGGCGACACATACGTCTGCAACTGATTGTTGAGATGCGTCGCAATTAAGTCTATCATAGGACGGTCCCATTGGTAGCAAATCTGATTGAATACTCGTTTGCTGAGAGTCCATTTTGACAGCAACATGCGACCCTTCAGAGAAAGGGAGTCTGCTAGAACGTTCAGACGACCCGGAATATGACGGACACATAGGAGAACTTCTACTGTCAAATTGTCGGACAGAATTTGAACATGTGAATTCTGAATAATGTTCATCCAATGACGTAGCGCGAGCCAAATTGACATCATCTCTTTGATGTTTATGTGCTTGTTTAGGAATTGTGGATCCCAAAGACCCTGGCACTTCGAATCTGTTGATCTCAATGTTGCGCCCCAACCTGTTTGACTGGCATCCATCATAATTGTAAAACTCGGATCCGGCGATTGCAGTGGAACTCCCCGAGTTAACCACTGAATATCTGCCCAAGTCTGAATCTCTTGTTTCACTTGATTTGACAAGATGATGTTCATTTCGAGCGAATGAATCTTCACACTCCAATTCTGAGTCAGAATTATTTGGAGTGGCCGAGTACGAAACCGCCCCATCGGAATAAGATCCACGGTGGCTCCGCACAAACCTATCAGTCGCATGAATTCACTCGCTGTTACTACGTCTGAGTGAACACAAAAGCGAGCATAACAACTGATTAATTTCGCTCTGGTTAATGGCAGACAAACGAGATTGTTGTGCATCTCGAAGCTCATTCCCAGGTGGGTGAATGACTTGGACAGCACCAGATCCGACTTCTTTTCGTTTACTATGAAACCGAGACATCGGAGCAGTTGAAGCAAACTCTGAACATCGTTCTGACGCGTTAACTCGTTGCCGTACCTCTGAAGAATGTCGTCCAGGTAAGCCGACGTTACCACAGACGAATGAGCTCGGAAATGAGTCATTACCAAGTTCATTATTCGAGTGAGCGCTAGATTCAGACTGAAGCACATTGCACGGAACTGATAAACGACTCCCAGGTCAGCGAAGCGAAGATACTTTCTGAACGCCGGATGTACCATGACGTGAAAGTATGCATCTTTGAGATCTATGCTCGCAGCATAGTCGTTCACTCGAATGCTCGCTCTGACTGATCGGATGGTCTCCATATAAAATTTTGGAGCCACGATCAGCTTGTTTATCCTGCTCAGATCTATGACTGGACGAAACGAGCCATCTGGTTTTGGAACCAGAAACAGATGGCTGTAGAAACCTGGAGATTCCTGGATTACTATGACCTCTATCGCGTTCTTCTCCAGAAGAGATTGGACTTCTGATAGAAGCGAATCTCTCTTCTGAGGATTTGACGGAAGCTAAGTCCAACGTGGACTTCGAGTTAACGGGGGTTGGGGGGTTTCTTTTGAAGGACAGTTTCAGCCCTTCTGAAATCACCCCTCAAACCCAAGGGTCGTCTGTAATTGACAACCAATTGGTTAAGAAACTCGATAGCCTTCCGCCCACGGGAACACGATAGAGGTTTACACCATCACCTCCTGGATCTGCGAGGCATGCGGGAGGAGAAACCACACCCTCCACGGCCTGCACCTCGCCCAGTCGACCTAGGTCCATCTGACCGGTTATCTCGGCCAGTATTACGACCCCTACCTGAGTTGCTACCTTGACGGTCTCTGGAGTAATACCTAGAGGTCTTTTTAGAACCTCTATAGGAAGTTCCCTTGGACGTACTCGCCCCAGAAGTGCCTGCCTTACTCTCTGAATCCGACTTTTTAGAAGCGGATTTAAACAGCAGAGAGTCAGAAGCTTTCTTTGCAATCTGATCATAGATTATGGAAAGCTTGCCGTCGAAGAGAAGCTCTCCGGAGACCGGAGCGACTCGAAGAGAGTTTTTCGCCTTACGATCCACTTTGGTGGATGCAGCCAGGGCAGCATCACGTCTTACTCCAGATTTGCCACTGAAAGAGCGGAGTTATACGTAGAGTATGCTAAGGAAGTTTGTACATCCTGGAATTCTTTTCTTTCGAGACATAATGATAACGCTCTGGTAAGGTGATCTGCGTACGATAATGCATCTAAGCTGATCCTGTTAGACGAGATTGTCGTTTCCAGCGTACTGGATTGAATAGACATAGACGACGGCAAAGACAATTCTAGGTCTTCAGCCTGGTCGTCCAGACGCAGAGGAACTCTCGGAACGCCCTGTCCTGCCATTTCAAATTTATTCCTTGAACTGATGAAAGGCAGCTGTAGAGCATTAGAAGATAAGAAGCCGGACTTGCCCGTCTTAAAGGCTAGTTTGAATATAGCGTCATTCAAAAGTTCAAATGTCTGTGTGACATTTCTGGACTGGGTCGGAAACTCAGGCGCCATGTCCCTATTCCGGCCGAAAAAATCTGTGTCCAGTGACGCTATCAGTCTCTTATCCGGTAACGCAGCATTTTGGTCCGGAGGAACGTCAGGAAGGTATTGCCGGATAAACTCTATGGCAACCTTATGTTGTTCAGAAAGGGAAAATTCCAGCTCCGCTGAATCCCTTTCACCATCCGGCTGGACCACTTGGTAATCTCGGTCGTCCCTTTCTGACTCTGCTGGGGAGCGAACCAACCCAGCTTCCTCAGACAATTCCTGATCCGAAAAAGTTTCTGATGGCTGCTGGGATGCTGCGATGAGTTGAGCTATCTGTGATAGCAAGTCCGTCGGTCACGGAGGCCTGTGGAGCCACAGTCTTACGTGATTTAGCCGACTGTAAAGGCCTCGTGTCCCTGGCTACCGGATGGCGTGACCTGGTCGACGTGGAATCCCTGGACGGCGAAGCTGGCTGGATATCAGCGGTCACGTAGCCAAGGTGCGGTCGTGTGTGCTGCCGTGAGGATGAAGAAGCCCATAGACCGGACTGACTGGCTTCCTCCGTTCTATCCTCCAATCCGTCATCGCTGGGTGTGCACGTTCTATGTTTATAGTGCTTGCAACACCCGATCTCCATTCCTGGACCGCAATGGGTGAACCCGGTGTCACAACCATTTCGTGAATGATTGCTTCACCGGACGAGCTAGCGGTTGACTACTTGGGACCTCTTAGGCAATTGTCGTATTTCCTTGAGCACTTTGGCCGCTAGCTCTTCGTTAGACTGCGACAACGGAGGCACACTTCTTGAAGACATCACGGAAACATCACCCTGTTCTTGTTCCTCTGAAAAAGAGACTGAAAAACTAGAGTGACCTTGCAGAAAGAGGACCGGCATGGACCTCTCACCGCTAACAATATACCGTGACACACGTCTCCAACGTTTGTCATCCCAATTGGCACACACTGAGAAAGAATTAGTGCGAGTACACTGACTATATGAAACACAATGAACATGAGAATCAGAGGAAGATTTCCTCGAATTACAATTTGAACAATATTCTTTCATCGTGAAAGAATATAAACAGTCATAGTACTCACACTAGCCCTTAAATACAAAGATACATGATATTAATATAATCCATTTCAACATTCTGAATAAATAATTCAAAAGGAAAAATTTTCAGGTAAGCCCAAGTTCCCAATGGGAACGATGAGCGAAAATGGATCCCAAAAAAGCCAAAGTGTGGACAAAAATTTTAAAACATATTTAAAAATTAATGTAACACTTATGGATAATATTAATGTATCAGGCTATGAGCAGAACTAAACAGAAGACAAGGAATCACTATCAGAAGTAACCGTTGTCAATGAAAACAAAAGTGTATAAAAACCGGAAACAAGACTCCAGGCACTGTAAACATGGCCCAAAATCAGTTACCAATTTAAACACTATCCGATGTAAAACAGAGACTTCCAGAGAAGAAACTGCAGTACATCGGATGGTAGATGCATGACCAAAATGCCTAACCACCCTTGGGTGAGGACATAACCATGGGGAAAAACAGAATAATCATTCTGTTACCAAGCCAAAACTCCCAAGAAATTTTAGTAAAAAAAAATACAAAAATTATGCCAAAAGCATGGGAGAATAGCAAGGGGGGAATCAAGGAATGGGAGAGAGGAAACACTGAACAAACAATGGAAATTTATAGCAAGAATGAAAACATCAGGCCCATGCCCCGAAATTAGGGAACATGAAATAGTTTCGTAAAAAATTATAAGTTACAGCCCTGAGCACATCCTTCCACTGTTTCTTCCTCTCATCCTTTTATTTCATCCTTAGATCCACCATTTCTTTCATGATTATGTGTCTGGGATCATTTTAACTGAGATTTACAAGCACAAATATCAGTGACATATTATTGATTTTAGGGCCAAACAAAGAATGACTTTTGGAGCCAATTTCGAGACCTCCTTGACACTGCGCATGTGCAGTGGATAAAAGTATGGAGGACCACATAGGACATTGAAATTTCGGATTTTGATGCAAATTTTAAGGATTGGGGGGCAAAATTTGTGTTTGGCCCTAGAATTTTCGGAGTTAGCACCAGCTAAGTCTAGGTCATTGGTACAGTATAAAAATATCAAACTCAGCCCTTACTTTGAGATCATGAAAAACAATTTCAATTTCAAAACAATCTTCAAAAAAGAAAATAAAGATACCATGCAGAAACCAAAAAAGAATGACATTTTTAACAAATCAAGGGCTGTAACTATAAAAGTATGTGTACTAAAAATCTGAAAATTAAACTTTGTCTTTATTTTAGAATTATAATGAACAAGAAAAACAGAAAAAAATTCAAATCTTTCCAAAGTTGCCATGCGAATACCAATTTTTTGTTGAATAATGAAAAATTTTCATTTTTGCCTCCAAAATAGCATATGACCTCTTACTGGAATAACCTCAATAAAGGGTCATAAGCTATGTTTTGGAGGGTTAAAGGATCAAAAAGATAAAAAGATTTTAACATTTACTGTTTAAAAAAATCTACACGTGAAAAAACAACCAGTTGATATGAAAACACTCATCAAATCTGATTTTCATTTCCTATGTACAACATGACAAGTGGTTTTCTTGATAAAACTCTCAAAGTGAAACAAACTGAGAAGAAATACTTAAAAAAGTAAGTGATTTATTAATGCAAGTTATGACAAATGCTTACCTTTTCATTGGCTTTGGAGCTTCATCATCTGATAGAAAGGAATCACTGTCAAAATCCTGGAAAAGGCGACATATTAATTAACTGATTATAAAAGTGTTCAGCTACACAACTGTTATAGTATTATTATAAGAGACATTGAAGATACTGTATTTCTCTATCATTTCTGAGACTAAAAGATAGTTCAAACAAGAGCTGTTGCTGAAGGCAATTATACCTCCACTGCAGTGCTGGATCGATGAAGCATAAAAGAATTAAAAACAATGTAAGACAAAAAAATCATTAAAAATTGACAACGTTAAGGACCATAACTCTGGTGATAAATATGTGGACACCATTTTTATAATGTGCAGGTTCAGGAAACATTTTCACAACATGTGCAGGAGTAGTTTGTCACCAGGATCCCTCACACCAAATTTAATTGAAATCCATCCATTCACTGCTGAGATATCACTGCTGATGGATGCATGGACAGGTGGACGCACAGATGGATTGATGGACAGATAGATGGACAGACAGATGCATGAACAGATGCATGTAATCCAGTATACCCCCATTCTTTCGAGAGTGGAGGTATAATAAATGTAAAAATAAAGTTAAGTCACAGTTTTTCCAACTTTTCATCCAGTGTTTTTTATTTTGCCACTTGAAAAAATAGAAAAATATTTACCTTTGTGATATATCTGATCATTATGTATTCATGGTAAAACAGTTTAATTTGCCACCTTGAACTTTTTGAGGATTTGCACTGTAAAATAGGTCTCGAAGAGACACAACATTAAAATACTGTCGTCTACTAAGATTAAAATCAGTGCAATGTAAAAGTATGTGCTCCACTGACAACACCTGCTGGCAGGGAACACACTCTGGTCTCACAGGACCATCCAACAAAAAGGAATCTGTTAGTCGTGTATGACCAATATGACATCACGTCAAAACTGCAAGATCCTTTCTACAAAGGTTACTATACGGGTAGTGATCAGAAATAGTTGGTCAGAAGCGATGGAGCTTGTTATTTGTCTGTCCATCCCAATCCGCCTGCCATACAGATTTGATGTACTTATTGATATGTGGTTTCAGGTCACTGAAAGGGATGATGAAACAGTTAGAGGCTTGGATAAAGCCTGTTTTGCTGCACTGTCTGCTCTGGTGTTACCAGCGATAAAAAGAACTCTTGTAACAGGTTGAGAAATTACTCTGACAATCACCAAATTCCCCTTGTTTAACCCTTTACCCAACGAATCAGCCACATCCGCCCGCGTAATATGTAAATTCAGCAGTGGAAAAAATATTTTTCAAAACATTTCAACAAAACCATATCATATGATCCCTCGTTGGAACGAGCTCGTCAAGTTCATTCCAACGAGGGGTCACATGATATGGTTTTGTTGAAATGTTTTGAAAAATTTGAAAAAATGATATTTAAAATAATAAATTTTGATATCGTCTGCGTTGGGTAAAGGGTTATAGACCTATTTGGCCTCAGTACATACATTACCAACATTTACTCTATGATATCTTGTTTGACAGAGCTCCATGAGCACTGCCAAACAAGATATAACAGAATAAATGCCCAGTTATCTCTAGAATACAGGAAAGTGACTAAATCCTTGTTATCTGCTTGAGCGCTAGATTATTTTTGGTGGTCTGAATTTGTTAGTCAAAATTTGTTTTATTACAAATTATTAGTGTGCCAACAGGCACACTCCAATAGTTTGTAATAAAATAAATTTATATAAACATAACATTTTTTTTGGACTGAATATGAAACATGAGCAAGGAAAATGTTGGCTTTTGCTCTAGTACCCTCATTTTTTAAAGCCCCCATAGTCTGCGATAGTGGCTTCTAGCATTCAACCCATTAAATGAATACTCATGTTAATTGAATAAGATTCATTGGCCAAATGGCTATTCAATCAACAGAGTTCCACTGTATTGAAAAATATAGTAATTTTGGCTCCTATTCAGTTACTGAAACAAAACAAACATAATAAGACTAATAAGATCAGTAATTTACTTCAGATATTTTGTTTCACAGAAGAATGTAATTTATTTCAGCCATGTAAGTACACAATACAATTATTGTCTACTTACATGGCTGGCTGAAAAAATTACATTATTCTGTGTGAAATCAAAATTTTGCATCATTTGGTATCCAGAAAAACAATCCTGGCCAAGAATGAAAATGGTGGATGGGATTTTAGTGTGCAACTTAAATAAGAAAACAACAACCAATTTGGTTTGAATATTTAATCAAATGATGTGAAATGAAACTTCACAGCCGCGTATATTGTAATTCTTTATTTCCTAGATCAAAAAGACTAGAAATTTGATGACATAGGCGCTATAACCTTTAGCTCTCTACTTTTCAATTTGTACAGCCATAGAGCACTTCGTGTGGATATCAGGCTTATAAAATTAATCTTATCTTAATTAATCTTATTTTTAACTCGTCTAACGAGACAACCAAAGTTGATTTTCACTTGTCCTGCACCAATGTTTACAGGTCAAGGAGAGTGGTCAAGTGAAATTTTCCAGTCCTGATTTTATGTAAACAATGTCTTAGTTTCGTAAATATTTTCCTAACAGAAAACAGCTTTTAATCAGTCACTTGAAAAATCCATGTGAAGTGAGAAAGTTCATTTTCGAGAAACAATTTTTTTTCAAGATGCTCAAGTCATTTAGAAATAAACTAGAGGTGTGACTGTCCTAGATGAGCTTGTCCATACCCCCTGCCGCCATGATTATTCTAAGACGAAAAGGGGCACAACTTGGGCCAAAAAAGTTTGATCAAAACTATAATCACAGTTGCACAGGTTCCCATGGTAGTGAACATCCCTACCAAGTTTCAAAGGAATCAACCTATAAGCATGTGAGAAAATCTCAGGACAAAATTCAGGCATTCTAAGATCAAAACGGGCATTTTCTGGCATGAAAAGTCTGATCGAATCTATAATCGCAGGTGCACAGGTTCCCATGATGGTGAACATCCTTACCAAGTTTCAAAGGAATCGACCTATAAACATATGAGAAAATCTCCAGACAAAATTCAGGCATTCTAAGACAAGAAGGGACATAACTCTGGCAAGAAAAGTCCTATCAAAACTATAATTGCAGGTGCACAGGTTTCCATGATAGTGAACATCCACACCACGTTTCAAAGAAATCGACCCATAAACATTTGAGAAATTCTCCGGACAAAATTCAAGCATTCCAAGAAGAAAAGCTGCATAACTCTTGACAAAAAAAGTCTGATCACAACTATAATCACAGTTGCACAGGTTCCCATGGTAGTGAACATCCTTACCAAGTTTCAAAGAAATCGACCCATAAACATGTGCTAAAATTCAGGCATTGTAAGATGAAAAGGGGCATAACTCGGGCAAGAAAAGAGTGATTGAATCTATAATCGCAGGTGCACAGGTTCCCATGGTAGTGAACAACCTTACCAAGTTTCCAATGAAATCGACCCATAATTTCCTGAGAAAAGCTCTGGACAAAATTCTAGGCAATTCAGGCATTCTAAGACGAAAAGAGGCATAATTCTAGCAAAAAAAGTCTGATCAGAACTATAATCACAGGTGCACAAGATCTCATGGTAGTAAATATCCATACCAAGTTTCAAAGGAATCGACCCATAAACATCTGAGAAAATCTCAGGACAAAATTCAGACTTTCTAAGACGAAAAGATGCATAAGTCTGGCAAAAAAATTCCGATCGAAATTATAATCGCAGGTGCACAAGTTCCCATGGTAGTAAACATCCATACCAAGTTTCAAAAGAATGCACCCATAAACATCTGAAAAATTTTTAAGCCTGCTTTTTGCAAGTTGAAAAGGGGCATAATTCTGGCAAAAATAATCCAACTGTAACTATAATTGCAGGTGCACCGGTTCCCATGGTCGTGAACATTCATATTAAGTTTCGAGCAGATTGGTCCATAAACGTCTGAGAAAATCTCCGGACAAAATTATGTCTACAGACAGACCTCGAACAGACTGATGGACAAGGTGATTCCAGTATAACCCTCCCCCCCCCCATAACGAGTTGTGGGGGGGGGGGGGAGGATGAGGGTATAAATATTGGATGTTTCATCTGAATGTTGTAACAGATGAAGTGAGAAGTCATAAAGACAGAGTGATAAAATCGTGTTACAACTATGATCTCAAAGAGTATTGAAGAACAACTTACTGAGGATATTTGTTTTTTGGCTGGAGGTTTGGCACCAGCCATAACATCAACACCACCAGTTGGCTTGTATCCAGTATTTCTCTTCTGTGATTTAAAACAAATTTTTAATTATACATTTAAGAACAGCATTAAAATGCAATTTTACTCAATATTCTCCTCAACCCTTTACCTACCCTAACAGTCATATGTTGCCTTTACTGTTCGCAAAAAACACCCTTCAAATTTTCTTATTTTTTCAATTTTCAGCTCTAAAACATATCCCTCAATGGAATGAGCTCCTTCAGTTCATTCCAATCAGGGGTCATAAACTGTGTTTGATACAAAAATGACATTTTTTGTAGTCATTCACGAATTTGTTTAACAAGTGGTGTATTTTAGTTGTTTTAGGCAAGGCCTAAAAAAGCTAAAAATCTGTTTCTCAGACCCTCCCACATTGTCCTTTTGGATGCCACAAGCTTTCTTTTATAACCAATGCAAACTTAAAAAAATATTAATTAAATGGGTTATGTTTGATATTTGACCCATGTTAATAAAATTGATAAATTTGTCCCCTTTAGCATTGCAAAGCCTTCTTGCACTCAAGGGACAGAATACACCACAACCTATACTATTCTGTAGATTATGAGGCATAAAACAAACCAAGAACAAGAACTTTCAATGGCAAAGAAATAATTACGAAAATAAAATAAACAAGAGGCCCAAGGGGCCTTAGGCACTCACCGAATGTTCCATACTGTTAAGACACAAATTTTATCAAAAGCTATTCTTAAGGTTCTACAGAGTAAATCTATACTCTCTGTGGAGCTAAAACATCGACGGGACTGAATGGGACAATGCTGCTGCTGATCAAATATCAAAAGATTCTGCATGATGGTTCTGAAGAAGATTTTTAAAGAATTTTCCTTGAATTGCACAAAGTAAACATTCACACCCCCATAGTAAGCCCCAATATTGATCAAAAGACTCAATTTGAACAAACGTGAATCCAACCCATACCAAGATGCTGCATACCAAATATCTAAAGATTCTGCCCACTGATTCTGGTGAAGAAGATTGTTAATGATTTTTTCTTAAATTGCACTAAGTAAAAATTCACACCCCCATAGTGATCCCCAATATGGAACGGGGGATTCAATTTGAACAAACTTGAATCAGACCCATGCCAAGATGCTGTATACCAAATAACAAAAGATTCTGCCCATTGGTTCCGGAAAAGAAGATTTTTAAAGAAATTTTCTTAAATTGCGCTAAGTAAAAATCCACAACCCTTTAGTGAGCCCCAAAATTGATCAAGGGACTCAATTTGAACAAACTTGAATCAGAACCATACCAAGATGCTGTATACCAAATATCAAAAGATCCTGCACATTGGTTCTGGAGAAGAAGATTTTTAAATTTTTGTTCTTAAATTGCACTAAGTAAAAATTCAGGTCCCCATAGTGAGCCCCAAAATTGATCAAGGGACTCCATTTGAACAAACTTGAATCAGACCCATACCAAGATGCTGTATACCAAATATCAAAAGATTCTGCCTACTGGTTCTGAAGAAGATTTTTTAATAATTTTTCTATAATTCATACGGTGCTATCAGAGTTATGCCCCATACAGAGCCCCAAGGGACGTGGCCATTTCATTTGAACAAACATGAATTGCCATATAGTAATGAACATCCACATGAAGTTTCATGAAAATTGGACCAGTGGTTTCAGAGGAGAAGTCATTTGAAAAATGTTCACGACGACGGACGACTGGCAAGTGATAAGTTGAGCTCCCTTCGGTGAGCTAAAAATTCCTCATATTGACTAAGTTATAATTCGGGCTCCCACAGGGAGCCAAAATATGGACCCAGGGACTTGGCTTTAACAAACTTGAATCACACCCCCCTAAGGATGCTACACACCACATATCAAAACATTCCGACTGCTGGATTTGAAGAAGATTTGTTAAGAAAATTCCTCATTTCGAACTAAGTTACAATTCAAGCTTCCACAGTGAGCCCAAATATGGACCTAGGGACATGGCTTGAACAAACTTGAATCTCACCCCCCTAAGAATGCTGCATACCAAATATCAAAACATTCCGACTGCTGGATCTGAAGAATATTTTTAAAGAAAATTCCTCAGTTTGAACTAAGTTATAATTCAGGCTACCACAGTGAGCCCAAATATGAACCGAAGGACTTGGCTTGAACAAACTTGAATCTCACCCCCCTAAGCATGCTGCATACCCAATATCGAAAGATTCTGCCTGCTGGATCTTGAGAAGAAGATTTTTAAAGAAATTTGCCTGAAATGCACTAAGTTCAAATTGGGCTCCTATAGTGAGCCCAAATATGAACCCAGGGGGACCGATTAGAACAAACTTGAATCAGATCCACCCCACAATGTTGCATACCAAATATCAAAAGATTCTGCCTGCTGGATCTGGAGAAGATGATTTTTTAAGAAATTTGCCTGAAATGCACTAAGTTCGAATTCGTGCTTTTAGAGTGAGCCCAAATATGAATCCAGGGGGCCGATTTGAACAAACTTGAATCAGATCCACCCCACAATGTTGCATACCAAATATCAAAAGATTCTGCCTGCTGGATCTGGAGAAGATTTTTAAAAGATTTGCTGAAATGCACTAAGTCTGAATTCAGGCTTTTATACTGAGCCCAAATGTGAATCCAGGGGGCCGATTTGAACAAACTTGAATCAGAACCACCCCACAATGATGCATACCAAATATCAAAAGATTCTGCCTGCTGGATCTGGAGAAGAACATTTTTTAAGAAATTAAAATTTTTTAGTAAATTTTGTTTCTTAACATACCTACCACAATTGTTTACAATTGGCTGTAACATAAGTGCAAGCCCTACTTCGGAACTAACTCAAGCTTTTAGAATCTTTTCCAAACAAGTTGGAAAAGTACTAGAGTGCAAAAGCACGAAAAAGATCGAAAAAAGGGTCGAGCGAGACCAGCGCTCGAAATTACAGGTACTCTCTCTGCACACCTCTTGCGTTTACCGAGCGCATGCGCAACAAACCGTGACGTCAATTCCGTATTTCCGCCAACGAGAAGTTTGTGATTTAGCGGGGAGGCATCGATATCAAAGATATCCCCAAGGAGGGTGGGCCTCCGGTAAACAATTGTGGTAGGTATGTTAAGAAACAAAATTTACTAAAAAATTTTAATTTCTTTTCAACCTACTCACAATTGTTTACAATTGGCTGAATAAACAATAGGAGGAGGTGAATCACATAACCAATACCAACAAGAGTAGCAGTAACGAAAGCAAGGATGGCAGAGAACAAAAACTAAAACCTGTAATGAAGAAAGAGAGAAGGCACCTGAAAAGAACAAGGCTGAGAGAAGCGCAACCTCGACAAAAACAATTTAACGAGGGTGCACCACAGCCTGAGCAGCAACGAGAGGACCTAAAGAATAAAGGTCCTCAGATTGCTGCTGAAGGTGGCGGAGATAAAAGGAGGAGAAGGTAGAAGCATTCCTCCAGTAAGCCGCATTCATAACATCACGGAGCGAAACAGAATTGGAGAACGCCCAGGATGTAGAAATGGCACGAACCTCGTGAGCATTAAGCCGGTTCGAAACAAGATCCGATGCAGACAAGCGAGAATAAGCCAGCTTGATTGCAAGACAGATCCACCTGGAAATAGAATGGGAAGAGATAGACTGCCGCTTAGGAATGAGAGACAGAAAAAATCTCTTCCGATCCCTCCTAATGAACTGAGTGCGAGTAATGTAAGTCTTGACCGCACGAACAGGACAAAGAAGAGGCCTCCGTCCATCTACAGCAGGGAGAGCCCGAATGCAGATGGGAGGAGGTACCGAATCGGGGAGTTGATTCTTAGCCAGAAAAGAGCAATCAGTAGTGAATGTAACACTGTTAGCCTCATTTCGGAAGAAGGCAGAATCAACAGATAGCGCATGAAGCTCACTGACTCGACGAGCAGAAGCAAACGCTAGAAGAAAAACCGTCTTATAGGTGAGAAAACGCATGTCGGTCTCAGATAAAGGCTCGAAAGGCGCCCCCTCCAAACAGTGCAACACCCATGCCAAGTTCCACTTGGGTGTAAGACGCAAAACTCGAGGCCTCTTCAAAGAAAAGTGCCGAATAAGTTTGGAGAGGAAAAGATTACGACCGATACACCGCTTTCCCACATAAGAAAAAGTATCAGACAGCATAGACCGATAGCCCTTAATCGTAATAGGCTGGAGGCCCTTGGAGTCAAAAAGAAAAACCAGAAAATCCGCAATTTGAGCGATAGACGGATCACGGTAATTCACATTGTGATCTGAACACCAGCGGCAGAAAACCTTCCACTTGGCTGCATAAGTCATTCCAGTGGAAGGTCGCCGCGATGCAGAAATGCACTCCACTGATCGTCTCGAAAAACCTCTACGTCGGAGACTGGACCTGATAAAAGACAGGCGTGAAGGGACAGGCTCGCCAGGTTGTTGTGATACTTCCTGGGACGACCCTGTGAAAGAAGATCGCGACGTAGAGGTAGACGAATCGGTCGATCGGCCAATAGAGGCCGCAGCAGATTGATCCACACCCTCTGTGGAGACAGGGGTGTGATCAGAATGATCCTGCAACTGCAAGCACGAATCTTCGCTAAAACTTGAGGAAGAATCGGTGCAGGAGGAAAGGCATAGCCGACCCAGCCTGTCCAGTCCAGAGACAGAGCGTCTACTGCAAATGCCAGAGGATCTGGACAAGGGGAGACAAAAGTCTCTACCTGATGATTCCAGCGAGTAGCGAAAAGGTCGACCTGAGGACGACCCCACTGCTCGCAAATCGCCTGAAACACCGACCGATGTAGCATCCATTCGGTTGGAAGGACACTGTCGCGTCGGGACAGGGAGTCTGCTAGGACGTTGAGACGCCCGGGAATGTGTCGAATGGACACCCGAGCGTTCACATCCCGCGCCAACAGAAGAAGATCCCGAGACAGCCGATACATAGGAATCGAATGAGTGCCTCCCTGATTCCGTATGTAGGCCACTACTGTCGAATTGTCCGAAAGAAGTAGGACAACATGGTCCGACAGATGAGGGATCCAAAGCCGAAAACTCAACAGAAGAGCAAGGAGCTCCTTCTGGTTGATATGAAGGTCCACCTGCTCGCTGTCCCACTCTCCGTGAGCAGACAGACCGAGAGGGTCCAACGTCGCACCCCAGCCCCGATCGCTGGCATCCGCAGTAAGGATGCGATCGGCCAAAGGAAGATCCAACGGAACACCCTGTGTCAGCCAGGGAATATTTGCCCAAGGGCGGAGGTGACAAAGCAGAGACCGAGGAATAGTGAGTTCCAGGTCCAGCGGATCTACATTCGGACGCCAATGATCCAACAGGAAGTGTTGGAGAGGTCGGACAAACAAGCGACCGAGCGGAATGAGATCGGTCACCGAACCGCAAAGGCCCAGCATCCGAAGGAAAGTCCTGGCCGAGACCGAGGAAGATTGAAGCAGGTCCCGAGTCAAGGCGGAAAGAATCGTCGCCCGAGCCTGGGGAACCGACACTACATTGTGAAGAGTGTCGAAATCCATCCCCAAATGACGGAATCGCTGAGAAGGAAGAAGATCCGACTTCTCGCGATTGACTCTGAAACCCAGCGACGCTAGAAGGCAAAGAAACTGCCGGACATCGAACTCCAGAACAGCAGCATCGTGGTGCCGTTGGAGGATGTCGTCTAGGTAGGCGGACGAAGTCACCGCCGACTGAGTGCGATGGAAAGCAAGCACATGTGACATCAGTCGGGTGAAGGCCCAAGGAGCCAGGTTCAAACCGAACGGGAGAGCTCTGAATTGAAAAACTCGATCCCGAAACGAGAACCGAAGGTATTTCCGTGACGCCAGATGAATGGGTACATGGAAGTAGGCATCCTTCAGGTCGATACTGGCCGCAAAATCGCCCTGATGAACTGAACGTCGAACCGACCGGAAAGTCTCCATACTGAAACGAGGAGCAATTATGTACTCGTTCAGGGTACTCAGATCGATGACAGGACGAAATTGGCCGTTTTTCTTCGGCACCAAGAAAAGTCTCGAGTAAAACCCCGGTGAAAGGGTGTTCCTGACCACCTCGATCGCCCCTTTGGTGAGGAGATTGTCGATCTCCTGCACCAGAAGGTCCCGACGCAGAGAATCTGAAGGGACCTGAGTCGGAAGGGGCACCCGAGATAAACTGGGGTGCCGATGGAAGGACAGTCGCAGACCGGAATGAATGACGTCGAGGACCCAAGAGTCCGACGTTATCTCTGTCCAACGGTCGTAAAACAGCGACAGCCTTCCTCCGACTGGAGGCGAATCGAGGTGAGAACCTTCACTTGCGGCCTCGACGAGGCCCCCGAGAGGAGAAACCACCTCGGGAAGTGACAGAGTCCTGAGACTTTCCAGCCTGAGGCTGCCAGCGGGCCTGGCCACGTCGGCGCTTCTTATGAGCAGAAGGAGCAGACGGAGCCGAAGGCGTAGCCGACGTCGCCGACGAGGCAGACGCAGCAGCACGCTTGGCGGGCCTGGAACGACCCCCACCCGCAGCAGCAGGTGGGTCAAGCTGTCTCAGCAAAAGCTGGTCCTTCGAATGACGAAGAACTTCGCCACGAACAGCTTCCACGGAACCATGGAACAACTGAGGTCCTACCAAAGAGGCAGACCTCAGAACAGCACGTTGCTCAGAAGGAAGGGATGGTAAAGAATCCAAAACCGCATCCCGGCGTGCCAGCTCCAAATTGGCCGTGTTACAGGCGTGAGCGTGAGTCAAGTTCATAAGAGCCTGTGACAAAACGCGAAAAGGCGCCTGAGCGTCATCAAACTCCCCTGGTGGAAAATATTCAGCCAGAGCAGCGACAACATGGTCCACGAGAGATAACATACCCAGCATCTCTCGGGACAGGCCCACCATAGACTCAACTACCGACATCGGGAGAACTGCCGACTTAGGCTTAGTCAACCCGAGGGAAGAAGAATCCTCATCCACAGTAGTCATCCCTTGGAAGACTGGTGGAGAGACGGAATCGTAAACACGAAACCGCGATGGAGGCAGGAAGGCATCAGCTCTAGAAAAGAAGGAACCCTTAAGGGCCTTAGAACGCATTTTGGCGTCTAAGCCCTGGAAGGACTCAACCACCTGAGCCGATTGCAGAGGACGCAAAGCCCCGGAGCTAGAAGGCTCAACAGGGTTACGGCGCTCCACAGTGGACCGCGGCCGGACGGTCACAGAAGGCTGGTCGGAAGGTAGAACGTCCGGCAATAAGCCAAAGACGAAATCCAAAGCCTGCCCCAAGACTGACGAGGGGGGACCATCACCTTCAAGATACTCGTCATCCTCCGTAGCAGAGGAGACGTAGCCCAACTCGGGCTGACCAGCAGAAACCTCCTGTGAATACTGTGCAGTATCCAAGGGGCCAGGCGAGACATCTCGGCGACCGACCAAAGGAGGTTGTGCCTCAGGAGGCACAGGGAGGCCAACTTGAGGGTTGCCAGAAAGCAACCGGGTGAGCGCCAAAACGGCCTGGCGTAGGTCACCCTGAGAATCCGTCGCAGCAGAAACGCCCGACGGAGTGTCCTCCCAATGGACCCTT
Organism: Pictodentalium vernedei; assembly: GCA_031216915.1. Classification (NCBI taxonomy): domain Eukaryota; kingdom Metazoa; phylum Mollusca; class Scaphopoda; order Dentaliida; family Dentaliidae; genus Pictodentalium; species Pictodentalium vernedei. The sequence continues at coordinate 332,386,861 of CM062290.1, forward strand.
CTGGTAGAAGAACCCAAATCCTCAGAAGAGACCGACGGCGAACGTCGATCGGCAGACAGAATAGGAGCACGGTGAGAAGACACCGGAGGATAGTCCCGATTGTGACGCCCAGGAGCCATCACTGGCCTCTGCGAAACAGAAGGCCCTGCCTGCAAATCCTCGAAAGGGACCGACGGCGCACGTCGATCGGTAGCTGGACCTAGGACACGGTGAGAAGACACCGGAGGATTGTCCCAAGAATGACAGGAACCTGTCATTGACCTCTGCGCAGCAGACGGCCCCAACTGCCTATCCTCTGAGACCGACGGCAAGCATCGATCGACACCCAGACTCGGAACACAGTGAGGAATCACCGGAGGAAGGTTCCGAGAGTGACAGCTAACCGGGGCTGTCACTGACCGCTGCCGAACAGCAGGCCCTGGATGCCAACGTCCCAACAGCATCCCGCTAGTCGGCACACTAGCAGGCGAAGGTGGAACAATAAACGATTCACTCGAGGGACGAGGAATCGCTGCCGAAGCGACCGGCCGGCTCAACCGACTAGGAGCAAACCTAGCCAGATGAGACGGAGCAGACAGCAAACCCGCACAGCCTCGCCGCGAGGCTGGGGGAGGCTGAGAACACACAGACACACCAGCAGATACAGCCTCGGTCCCCCGAGACTGTAGACCATCCCCAGAAGAGATGGAAGAGCCACCATCAGACAGAATAGGATCTGGAGTAGCAACCCCCTCAACAACGGTGGACGGTGTTGGAGGCAGATCGGAGAGGGTTACCGAGTTGACCTCGGAAAAGCTCTCAACGAAAACAGACGCCTCAATAGTGACATCCGAAGACAAAGAGACCGCGGTCTCCTCATCAGGTATCACAGAACAAACACCGTCAACAGTTGCAGAGGAGCTCGCCACAGAAGTCAGATCCGAATCCTGTGTGACAGAGTCACCACGTGCACCAGCAGAAATGTCTGCAACGGCACGGCTACCCTTACCCCGAGAACGAGGGGTTCTAGCTCTGGAAAGAACCACCTTGTTAACAGAAGCCCAAAATTTAGAGGACCAAACCCCACAGATACCACATGATTGGGCCTGAGTGCAATTGTTGCAAGTGACACATGTGGTATGGGAATCGTCCACATGTTTCACCTGCAAACAAGAGGTACAAGGAATAGTCTTAGGCATGATATAAATACAACAATCAAGCTTCCCGCCGACGGAAAACAGAACGAAGGTCGTGTTCACACGTGGGGGAAAGGCAAGATAAAGTGTGAAAAGCACAGCAATAATAATACAAATTAACATTAAATGTAGAGTAATAATTTGGTAGCTTGAAAAAGGATACAATCCAGTAGCACACTAAAGACGATTAATAAGTTGTTCACGAAGAATTAGTATCATAAACAGCACAGTCACAAAAATTTCCGACCATGAACAATGGCGGAAAATAAAGGAATTGACGTCACGGTTTGTTGCGCATGCGCTCGGTAAACGCAAGAGGTGTGCAGAGAGAGTACCTGTAATTTCGAGCGCTGGTCTCGCTCGACCCTTTTTTCGATCTTTTTCGTGCTTTTGCACTCTAGTACTTTTCCAACTTGTTTGGAAAAGATTCTAAAAGCTTGAGTTAGTTCCGAAGTAGGGCTTGCACTTATGTTACAGCCAATTGTAAACAATTGTGAGTAGGTTGAAAAGAAATTTGCCTGAAATGCACTAAGTTCGAATTTGGGCTTCTATAGTGAGCCCAAATATGAATCCAGGGGGCCGATTTGAACAAACTTGAATCAGATCCATACCAAGATGCTGTATACCAAGTATCAAAAGATTCTGCCCACTGGTTCTGAAGAAGAAGATTTTTTAATAATTTTTCTATAATTCATATGGTGCTAACAGAGTTATGCCCCATACAGAGCCCCCAAGGGACGTTGCCATTTCATTTGAACAAACATGAATTGCCATATAGTAATGAACATCCACATGAAGTTTCGTGAAAATCGGACCAGTGGTTTCAGAGGAGAAGTCGTTTGAAAAATGTTCACGATGACGGACATGCTAAAGGTATTCGGGCTCTCGCAGCCGTAATGGTTGACCGATCGCGACCAAAAGAGGACGTTCTCATCTGGACATGACCTCAAACCTGCATAGGAAATTTTGTGATGATCAGTTAAGAACTACAGGGTGTAGCCTGTGCCAATAAAAATGTGAACAAACTGACAAACTTTCGCAAACACAATGGCAATAGCTTATCTTGACTTCAAGTTAAGCTAAAAATGGCTGGAGAAACACTTTGTGGGCCCTAAAGCATTAAAATAGAATCTTTTAGAACAAGACAACATATATTATCAGGCAATGCTTTTTAAAGTATTATTAAAAATCAAGGTACTTTTAAGGCTTATGCTCAAATTTCAAGTAGTTTCAAGGCCTTGAAAACACAAATTCAAAGTCTTTTAACCCTTAAAGGTCTGGAAATTTTTTTTTTTTCCATTTTTGCTACACTTACCGGTCGACAATCTACATCCTCCAGTGTGCAGTTGTTTCAAGGAAAGTCTTGCCTAGAAACAACTGTGCCAAGATACTTATAATGCAAGTTGTAACTTTACCTGAACATTGCATGTTGGGGCACCTAGTTTGTTTCAGAAAAAGTGATCAAAGTCAGAATTTGGCCTTTAACCCTTTACCAACACAGACGAAATTAAAATTTATTATTTTAAATATCATTTTTTTTTAATTTTTCAAAATATTTCAACAAAACCACATCATGCGACCCCTCAATGGAATGAGCTCAATGAGCTCGTTCCAAAGAGGGGCCACATGATATGGTTTTGTTAAAATTGTTTGAAAAATAGCATTTTTTTTAGCTGCTGAATATGCATATTACGCAGGCAGGTGCGAACGATATGCTGGGTAAAGGGTTAAGGGTTAACAGGATTTCTGCAAGCAAGGACCAATAAAATTCAAGGTGATTCAAGGCCATTCCCCCCTTTTTTCAAGGCCATCCAATAGTCAAATTCATGGATTTTCAAGGCCCTCCCTTCACATAACCCATCTGGAACCTCTGGTCATTACCCCATCCTCCCATTTCCCTAAAAGGGAAGTAGGAGGAGGGGATAATGACCAGAGGGCCCAAGTTTGGACTATGCCTTCATGAACTCTAGCACATAAATAGTTATGATTCTGTGCTTTGTTAGCATTAATTTTTTTTCGTTAATATTCAAGGCTTTTCAAGGCCTCTTGAGACATTTTTCATGATTTCCAGACTTTGAATGTCCTTTAGTCAAATTCAAGGCCATTTCTTGATTCCAAGGCCACGCAGGAACCCTGGTTAAGATTTCTTAAGGGCCACTATAAACCCTATGGGGAACCAGAAGCTCATATTTGGGGTGCACTGAGAAGCACTGGAATCATGATTAAAAGTTTGATATTATGTGGATGCTACATGTTCAGCTGAAGCAAAATCTTTTGTGTTTTTGTCATCTGTTAAGGGTTATTGGAGAGTGCCTACAATACACTGTAACAAAACTCATCTTAATGAGCAAATTAATTAAACAATGTACCATTTACTGGATGGAAAAAAAGGTATATACTTTCTTTTTGAAAACAATGCAATCTGAAATCTTTGTTTGGGGAGAGCTTTGAGGGTTCACGGTATTCCAATTTGTAATTCCGAGTATGGTATTTTTTTAAATACTGTGATATGAGTAAATATTGAGTATTTTTGCACTGCAGAAAAACCATATCAAAATTAAATAAAAGCATGGTAGTTTGTAACAGAAGATATGATAAACTGTACTTTATATCAAGAACGGGAGGTCAGTTTACAATAATAAAGTATTATCCAACTTGTCCATTGACTTATTTCGAACCGTGTATACAGCCTCAGTGAACATATAACCGCTTAGAGGGTCACACAAACAAGCTAGCATTTTTCAGTAAATAAATCGTAAAGCAAACATAAGCCAATTTTGTTTTATTCTAATGATGCTCATTAACCACAACAACTCTTCCCATTGTTTGTATATAACAGTCATGGTCGAAATAACTGCCAAACATTGGTATGGCTTATTTCTAAAGCCATGTACTAAACTTCTTTTGATTTTATTACAACCAGTTATAATGTGGGGGAAGTAAGCCTCAGATGATCTGTTTCGAATAGAATAGAATAGAAGAGGCGTGTTTATTAATCAAAGTTAAGTTTATCATTAGTTTGAGAATACCAACAGTTCTGATCGAAGATACCGTGAAGGTCAGTATATCGAGTGAGTTGAAATTGACTAGGTACGGTATCAATATTGAAAAAAATACAGTTTCAGTGAAATACTGAAATACCGTGAAGCCCTAGAGAGCTTTAACTGTTCGAGTTCTAAATTATTCATGAAAGGTGATCTATAACATGAGTATTTTTTTCAAAAAATACCATCCTACAAGCAAAGGAAGTTTTAGTTATGCCAGACTTTACTCGTAAATGTTTTGCTGCAACAAAACATGTCCACATAAAAGTTTTGTTACAATTTATTGGAGAGTGCCAAGAGACAATCACAGATAAAATGAAAACAAAACAGTTTTATTGAAACATATTACTTTCTACTGTTGAACAAACAAGCTTATGCATGCACTGTAAATCCACTAAAGTGGATTTTGGCACTTTTAAATTGAGCCATGATAGTGCCTTCTACTACTCAAATAGCTGGGACAAGGCCTAAAAAAATAAAAAATCTGTTTCTCAGGCCCTCCTGCATGGTCCTTTTGGCTGCCACATGCTCTCTTTTTATAACCAACTTAAACTTAAAAAAAATTAAAATTAAATGGTTTATGTCTGATATTTTATCCAAGTTAAAAAAATTTATGAATATGTCCCTTGAGTGTAAGAAGGCTTTGCAATGCTTTTGCATTTCAAAGCCTTCTTGCACTCAAGGGATGAAATACACCACCACCACCCATGCTATTCTGTAGATTATGAGGCCTAAAACTTGAACCAAGAACATGAACTTTTGATGGCAAAGAAGTAATTACTGAAATAAAAAATAAAATAAAAAAACGCTCACCGCATGCAATTTCACAAATAATGGCCAGAGAAACAGAAGATCTACTTTGTGTGGCCCAAAGTTTGCTTTTATACCCAAACCTAGACACAATCTTTTCACTCTTACTCATAAACTGTAATTAAGGCCCCACAAAGTAGACCTTTTTTTTAAATTGTATTGGGTGGGTGTTTTTTTATATTTTTTTTGTAATTATTTCTTTGCCATCAAAGGTTGTGTTCTTGGTTTGTTTTATGTTGTAGGCCTCATAATCTACAGAACAGTATGGGTGGTGGTGTATTTCGTTCCTTGAGTGCAAGAAAGCTCTGAAATGCTAAAGCATTGCAAAGCCTTGCTGCACTCAAGGGACAAATTTATCAATTTTATTAACTTTGTTAAAATATCAGACATAAGGCCAAATAAAAAAAATGAACTGATTCTCAGGCAATTTTTTTTTCAAATCAGTGAGGGAGGGAGGATTTTATTTTTATTTTTTTTTTTTGTGTAAAGGGTTGAGTATACTCAATAAATCTTTTTGCTGTCTTTCCACTTGAAAAAGAGAAAAGGTTGTATTTTAGTGTAATTACAGTATACCTTTTATAACTAACTGCCATAACAACAGCTAAAAGGATTTGTATTTTATTGTTCTTTTTAATGGTATAGATCTGTCAAGCATCATGATCCATTAGAATAGGCCCCAGTAACCAATGCTTGGGATAGGAGTCCTTTAAAATGGGAAACATGGCTCTAAATGATTGGTTAAAGTAGAGTTTATATCGGTTTTGTGGCCATTATTAGCCATTGTGCAGAAATATATGACCTTAAACACCAGCAAATAAATAAATAATTAAATCATGATCCAGTATATCAGAATTTGCCTTGTTACAGTTTATAGGAGAGTGTCTCTGGGCACTCTCCCATAAACTGCAACAAGAAAAACCATTTTACTGCAAACACAGCTAAATAATTATATGTCGAGAAATGTGAAAAAATGACCATTCCAAGTTTTCACAAATTCTTTAAAAAACATGACATAATAAAAATGTCTAATGAGGAGGTTCAAATCCAACGAGGGAGGGCCTGAGAATCAAAACATTATTTTTTTTTAGCCTAAACCATTTAATTTTTTATTTTTTAAAGATTGAATTGGTTTTAAAAAGAGAGTGTGTGGCAGCCAAAATGACAATGCTGGGGGGGCTTTAGAAACAGATTTTTAACTTTTTTAGGCCTAACCATTACCTATTTTTCTCAGAAACTGTGTCAGTAAACAGGCAAATCCATTCATTAAAAAATAAATCTATATATATTTTTCTCAGTGAACAAAACTTTCTTAAACAAGAGTTCTTGGAAGTTTTTTTTTAATTAATCAGGAACAGAAATGGATAATGACAATTCCAAACTGACAAAAAAAAGTAAAGAATTAGGGATTGATGAACAGATAAAAAATCTCAATGTAAATAAGAATATCGTCATAAGAATGCCAGCATACATAAATACAGAACCTTAGTGAGCACGCTCACATACCCCATGTGCCCCGATATTTCAAGCTCTAATCATTTTTTAAAAATAAACATAGATTCTAGGAATACTGCAGAAAACAGTGTTCTGTAGTTTCAACGGTATTGAAAGAATTCAAGCAGAATTAATTTTAATTGAAATGTGGAGCCATGTTAAGATTTAATGATACCAACCTTTTTAAATTCAATTTGATCTTTCCAACACACATTGTAAATAATGTAAGGTCACACTAGGTCTTTGCTGATAAAATTACTTTAGTGTATGCTTGTTTATAAAAAAGGTGTCAGATTTAGAATTGCTATCCCAAATAACAGTGTTTATACACAAAAAGTGAAACAGATTATTGTTTTACTTCATGAACAAATTCGAAGTCGCTTCATATTCTAATCCTGACTTGAATAACTGCATGCTGGGAATATGGAACCGGGATTATTCTTGTGTCACAAGCTATGTCTTTTTTCATGTACACATGGTCAATACAGGAGCCAGAAATGTAAGTCGGTGAGCAAATAACTTGGCTGTAACACTTTGAAGACAATGTTTTTACTAATACGTTGCTTGGTTCTTTCAAAGTATTGACATTTAAGTCACCAACAATTACAGTAGGAGGTCTATCTAATTTATCCATAACTTGAACTAAGTTTTTGGTGAATTCTTTTAAGATTAATCCATTGAGGCCTATACATATGAAGCACTACAAGGAGCAGAACAAAATGCAAATTTGATCTGTAGGCCACCATGTGAGACAAACATACCAAAAATCAGCTCAATATCTGGAAGCATGTAGAGAAAAAGCCTGGAAAACTGTAATTTTGATGAACTTTTCAAAGTCTATGGGGCCGTAATTTCGGTAAAAATCAGTGGAGCGGAACAAAACCCAAACTTGTTCTGTAGGCCACCATGTTAGACTAACATACCAAACATCAGCTCAATATCTGGAAGCGTGTAGAAAAAAAGTCCGAAAAACTGTAATTTTGATGCATTTTTCAGAGTCCAAGGGCCGTAGGGCCATAATTTCGGTAAAAATCAGTGGAGCGGAACAAAACGCAGGCTTGTTCTGTAGGCCACCATGTTAGACTAACATACCAAAAATCAGCTCAATATCTGGAAGCGTGTAGGAAAAAAAGTCCGGAAAACTGTCATTTTGATGAACTTTTCAAGTTCAAGGGCCGTAATTTCAGTAAAAATCAGTGGAGCGGAACAAAATGCAAACTTGATCTGTAGACCACCATGTCAGACTAACATACCAAAAATCAGCTCAATATCTGTAAGCGTGTAGAAAAAAGTCCGGAAACTAAAAAAATTTATAGTAATTTATATATTTTTTATACTTACCAATGACCCAGGCATAGCTGGTGCTAACTCTTAAAAATATAGGGCCAAACACAAATTTTGCCCCCCAATCCCCAAAATTTGCATCTAAAACCAAAGAAAACATGTCCTGAATGGCCCTCCATACTTCACCTCTACTGCGCATGCGCAGTGTCAAGGATGTCCCGAAATTGGCACCATTAATCATTCTTACCATCAGTGCCTGGTAAGCGCTATGTCCTCAGCGGGGAGGTATGAGTTCCCAACTCCTGGGAGGGCCATCCCCGTCTGGGTCATTGGTAAGTATAAAAAAATATATAAATTACTATAAATTTTTTTAGATTTTTATACTGTACCAATGGCCCAGACATAGCTGAATAGTAAAAAGGCTGGAGGGCCCAGGACATAGAGGAAAATCCAATAAGCTCAACTATATAAAATAGAGTCATCTCCTGTAGGAGAAAAGGAGAAATAGGCTTCACGTGTATCTTTCTTATTTATGACAAATTAGAAAGACACAATACCTTCTATAATTGAGAATCATAACATCCATGTTCTCTATTAATATCCAGTATAATTCGTATACTAATTATATTTAAAGTAAGCCAATAAATAAAGTTAGTCCAAAGAATTGAGACTCTTTATACTCTTTTAAAAGTGTCCGAGGATAGTATAATAACATCCGTTTGACACATGACATATTCAAATGCTATACTTTAAAACTATGACATGAATGAATTTAAAAACATAACTTTCACTTTAGAAACCATCCCAGTAACAGCTCAGAATAACTAACTCCGGAGGAGGTATCCCCTTGTTTTCATAATAAAAACAGGTGACCCAAGGGAACACCCTCCCCCCCCCCCCCCTTTTTCTTGCCCTGGGTCAAATAGCCCAGAGCGAAGAGGGCAGCAGGATGGAGTCACTGCCGTAACATAAAGCCTACATAGCTATAGTTGCAACTGTTAAGTGATCGACTTTCTGAGCAGCTGTTAATGGACCTAAACAATGCAGGTCTCCAGAAATGGATACAATATTTCTGAGATAAAAATTCGTGAATGTGGATGGTTGAGACCAATATGCAGCCTACTTAATCTATAATAGCAAAACTATACGTCAGCCCAAGATGTAGAAGAGCTCTTACTTCATGAGCCGAAATCTTAAGCACAGACTGCTGAGATAAGGATAGATTATCCTAAGCAGTACCGATAGTTAACTGAATGCATTAAGTAATAGAATGGACCGTAATGACTTTTCTATTAGGCATCAGAGCCAGAAGAAGCTTTACGTCCTTACTGATAAACTGAGATCTGTTAATAAATACATAAGGGTCTATCCGGACAGAGTAAAGGCCTATGCCCGCTCGAAGACGGAAGGACCTTAAAAACAATAGGTTCCGGATATCATTAGGAGCCTGATTCTTAACCAAAAATACAACATTAGTAGTAAAGGTAATAGAGTTCCCGATACTACGAAAGTGAGAATCGTCCACCGACAGTGCATGAAGCTCACTGACTCTTCAGCAGAAGAGAAGGCTAAGAGAATCGCTGCCTTAAAAGACCAGTATCGGTATTTCTGAGATAAAAATTTGTGAATGTGGATGGCTGAGACCAATATGCAGCCTTCATTAAATCTATAATAGCAACACTATTTACGTAAGCCCAAGATGTAGAAGAGCTCTTACTTCATGAGCCGAAATCTTAAGCACAGACTGCTGAGTTAAGGATAGATTATCCTAAGCAGTACCGATAGTTAATTGAATGCATATAGCAATAGAATGGACCGTAATGACCTTTCTATTAGGCATCAGAGACAGAAGAAGCTTTACGTCCTTACTGATAAACTGAGATCTGTTAATAAATACATAAAGGTCTATCCGGACAGAGTAAAGGCCTATGCCCGCTCGAAGACGGAAGGACCTTAAAAACAATAGGTTCCGGATATCATTAGGAGCCTGATTCTTAACCAAAAATACAACATTAGTAGTAAAGGTAATAGAGTTCCCGATACTACGAAAGTGAGAATCATCCACCGACAGTGCATGAAGCTCACTGACTCTTCAGCAGAAGAGAAGGCTAAGAGAATCGCTGCCTTAAAAGACCAGAATTTGAAACTGCTGTCTCAAGGATTCAAATGGTTGCTTAGTTAATAAGAACCCAAGCTAAATTCCGAATAGGAATTAATCTAACGATTCTAGGTCTCTTATCGAAAAGTTTCAAACTAAATTAGATAAAGAGACATTAGGCTCCATTGTAAACTATCATGGTGTGCATAGGTATCAGATAATATAGACCTATAACCTATAAAAGTAACTGGCTGCAGATGATTTCGTTAAACAAGTATACTAGAAAGTTTGCAATGTCTGGTATGGAGGAATCAAAAATATCAACATAAAGATCCCTACACCAACGACGGAAGACCCTTCACTTTAGCCACATAGTATAGCGAAGAGGAGGTCCTTCTACAGTTAGGAATCGCGTCCACTGCTGGTCCTATAAGTGCTTGCTATGCAAGAAGGACCGCACAACGGAATACGTGAAGGTTGAAACCTTGCGGGTAGTGATAGAGTTGACACGATTTCCCCAGCGAAAAAAGATCCTCTCGTGGAGAAAGTTTCCGCGGTAAGTCCCACAGTAGATATCTAAGTAAATTTATCCACCGTCTCTGTGGGACAGAGATGCTACCAACAGAATTGTATTGTGAATGAATAATCCTAGCAATACTTGCTGAATCAACAGCGCTGGAGGATACGTATATCCTATCATCGCGTCCTACTAGATCGATAGAGCGTTAACTACATATGCTCAGGGATCCGGACACGGTGACACATACGTCTACAATTGATTGGAGAGTTGTGTCGCAAATAAATTTATCACTGGGCGCTCCCATTGATAGCAAATCTGACTGAATACTTGTTAGTTGATAGTCCATTCCGACGGCAACAAGCGACCCTTCCATGAAAGGGAGTCTACTAATACATTCAGACGACCCGGAATATGACGAACCGAAAGCAGAACTTGGTGTTCTATAACAAACAGAAGGATTCTTTCCGTTAACATCAATAACGGAACCGAATGAGTGCCTCCCTGGTTCCGGATATACGCAACTACTGTCGTATTATCGGACAGGATTGAACATGCGTTTCTGAATAAAATTCATCCAATGACGTAGTGCAAGCCAACATAATATTCTTCCTTGGAAGTAAAGAGCTTGCCTAAAAACTACGGAACCCAAAGACCCTGGCACTTCGAATCCGTTGGGATCAAAATGTGTCCCAACCTGTTTGACTGGCATCCGTCATAATCGAAAAACTTGGATCCGGCAACTACAGTGGAACTCTCTAAGTCAACCACCGAATGTTTGCCCACGTCTGAATCTCTTGTTACACTTGATAGACAAGAGAACGTGTATATCGAGCAATTCAAAATTGCTGAAAGGTTACCGTCGAAGAGAAGCTTCTCGGAGACCGAAGCGACTCTGAGAGTTCTTCACCTTACTATCCACGCGCGTGGATGTAGCTAGTGCTGCGTCATGTCTAACCAACTCCAGGTTGCCACTGAAGGGCGGAGTTATACGTGGAAAACTACTGCCCCTGAAAGAAATCCCATTGAGGATCATATCCTGGAATTCTTTCTCTTGAAGACGTAATGATAACGTCTCAGTAAGGTGGTGTACGTATGATAAAGCGTCTAAGTTAAGTCTATTATACATCATTGTCATTTCCAACATCGTGGTTGGAATTGACATAGACAGCGAAAAAGACAATTGCAGTCTTGAGTCTCGCCGTCTTAGATGCAAAGGAACTCTCGGTAAGCCCAGTTCTGCCACTAAACAATTTTTTTCAAGAATTCACGAAAGGCAGAATAGAGCATTGCGGACAAGAAACTAGACTAGCATGTTGATAGCAAGCTTATATATATATAGCGTCGTTCAATAATTCGAATGTTGTAAAGGCATTATTGGACTGCGTCGGCAACTCAGGGACAATGTCCCTGAACCGATCCAAAACTCCATGTCCAATGACGTTATTAGTCTCTTATCCAGCATCGCAACAATGTAGTCCGAAGGAACAACCTCTGGAAGATAATGCCGGAAGAAATATATGGCAGCTTCTGTTGTTCCGAAAGGGAAAGCTCGAAATCATCCGAATCCCTTTCGCCATCCTGTCGGACCCTATAAAATATTCGGTTGTCCGTACCTGATGCAACAGCAGAGCGCACCGACCCAGCGCCGTAGGATTATTCCTAATCCGACCGAGAATCTGTCGTTTGCTGGGATGCTACGATAAGCTGTGCTATTTTGGATAGCACGTCCGTCACTGAGGCCTGTGGAGAAGCGGTCTTACGATGCATTGCCGCTGGAAGCTCCGTGTTCATTACCCTGTGCATACTTCTATTATGCGAGCGACCGGAGTGTGTAGGCCTCGTGTCCCTTGGCTACCGGATGGCGTGACCTGTTCGCCATGGCATCACTAAATGACGAAGCTGGCCGGATATTCAAGGTCACGTAGCCAATGTGCGGTCGTGTGCGCTGGTGTGAGGATGAGGAAGCATTATCGACAGTCACTCGGACTGTCTATATAACGGAGTGTCCCGAGTGGCGGACATATGCTCCGAAGGTGAAATGTCTGCACCACACATCCGGTCCCATATGTTGTTGCACGAGAGAGGGACCTCTCTCGCACGCCGCCCGGACGGACCGGACAAGCTAGGAACCGGACTAACAGGCTTCCTTCGATCTCTCCTCTAATCCGTCGTCATTGGGTGTGTACTAAAGTCAATTATAGTGCTCGCATCACCCAAAACTCCTTCCTAGGCCGCAACGGACGAACCCGACTGCCGAACCATTCGATGAATGGACGCTACACCGGGTGAGCTAGCGAATGTCAACTCCGTCGATCCTACTAGGGACCTCTTAGGCGATTGACGTAATCCATGAGCACTAATTGCAGCTAGCTCTTCATTAATTATGACGACAGAGGCACACTTTTGAAAGACATCTCAGTAATTTTGCGAACAAGAAACCAGACATGCTTGTACATAGCAAGCATATAAAAAATATATATAGCGTCGTTCAATAAATCGAACGTATCTGAGACATTATTGGACTGTGTCGGAACTGAGGGATGATGTACCTGAACCGAATCAAAAATTTCTAAGTCCACCGACGCTATCGGTTTCTTATCCGGTATCGCAGCATTCTGGTCCGACGAAGAACCTCTAGAAGAAGAAGTCGGATGACATATACAGCAGCTGATGTAGTTCCGAAAGGGAAAGCTCGAAAACCTCCGAATCCCTTTCGGCATCCGGTCGGACTGTATGAAAATTTTCGGACATCCGCACCTGATGCTTCCGCGGAGCGTCCCGACCCAGCGTCATCGGATAATACATTATGCGACAGAGATTCTGTCATAGCTGGGATGCTGCGATAAGTTGTGCTATTTGGGATAGGAAGTCCGTCATCGAGGCCTGTGCAGAAGCGGTCTTACGATGCTTTGCCGCTGGAAGCTCCGTGTACGTTGACTCCCGCATACTTCTCATGCGAACGTCCGGAGTCTCCAGGCCTCGTGTCCCTGGCTATCGGATGGCGTGACCTGGTCGCCGAGGATTCTCTGATTGGCGAAGTTGACTGGATATCGGAGGTCACGTAGCCAAGGTGCGGTCGTGTGCGCTGCCATGAGAATGAGGAAGCCTTATTGACAGTCTCTCCGGACTGTCTATATAACAGAGCGTCCCGAGCGGCGGACGTATGCTCCGAATGCGAGACATTTAGTACCACAACATCTGGGGCCAGATGTTGATGTACGAGAGAGGGGCCTCTCTCGCTCGCAGCCCGGATGGACCTGGACGAGCTATGAACCGGACTAAAAGGCCTCCTCCGTTCTCCCGTCTAACCCGCCGTCACTGGGTGTGCACTTGGTTATTTTATAGTGCTCGCATCACCCAAAACTCCTTTCTAGACCGCAATGGACGAACCCGGCTGCTGAACCATTCGATGAATGGACGCTACACCGGGCGAGCTAGCGGACGTCAAAGGCCGTCGAACCTACTAGGGTCCTCTTTGGCAATTGATGTATAACACGAGCACTTTTCCGCTAGCTCTTCATTAATTGTGACGATGGAGGCACACTTTTTTGGAAGACATCACGGATACATCACCCTGATCATGATCGTCTGAAATAGAGATTGATAAAGTAGAGTGACCCTGCGGGGAAAGGACCGGAATGGCCAATTCCCCACTAACATACCGTGACACACGCTTCCCATGTTGTCATCGAAATCAACATATACAGAACAGGAGTTAGTGCGAGTACACTGACTACATTATACAATGATTATGAAAGTCAGAGGAAGATTTCCTCTTATTACAATTGAACAATATCCTTTCATTGTGAAAAGAAAACAAAGTCCTAGTACTCGCACCAACCCCTGACAATCAATACATAATAACAAGATCCATTAACATAGAAAAAATAATTGAATCAAGAACTTTTGAAAAAATATTTTTTCAGAACAGCCCAAGTTTCTGAAAAGTAACGTTGAGCCCCAATGGATCCCAAGTCTAAGTGTGGACAAAAATTCTAAAAATATTTTAAACAATTTATGCAACACTTGCGAACAATAATAATGTATCTAGTTATGATTAAATTAACATCAAGATATTACTTTCAAGAAATCCCCCCTCACACAGAGGGCTGTTGGAAATGTAAACAATAAGTGTAAAAACACTAGATCAAGACTCCAGGCACCCTGGCCCGAAATCAGTTACCAATAATACACTATCTGATGCAAAACAGAGACTTCCAGGGAAGAAACTGTAGAACATCAGATGGTAGATGCAGAACACTACGCCTAACCACCCACAGGTGAAGACGTAATCATGGGGAAAAGAACAGAATTCATTCTGTTATACAGCTAAAACTCCCAAGAAATTTTAGTAATAATATTACAGAAAATATGCCAAAAGCATGGGAGAATAGCAAGAGTGGACTTAAAGGAAAGGGAGAGAGGAAAACACTGAATAAACAGTGTAATCTAGATAACAAGAATGACCACAACAGGCTGTTGCCTCGAAAATAGGTAACTTAACATAATTACATCAAAAAATTTTAAGTTACAGCCCTGATTATTTTCTGTCACTCATTTTTCCTCTCCTCCTTCTATATCCTCCTTAGAATCACCATTTCACTAATATTTATGTGTCTGGCATCATTTAAACTGAGATTTACAAGCACAAAGATCAGTCAGATGTTAACTGATGAAGGGCCAAACAAAGAATGATTAATGGCGCCAATTTTGGGACGTCGTTGACACTGCGCATGCGCAGTAGAGGTGAAGTATGGAGGGCCATTCAGGACATGTTTTCTTTGGTTTTAGATGCAAATTTTGGGGATTGGGGGGCAAAATTTGTGTTTGGCCCTATATTTTTAAGAGTTAGCACCAGCTATGTCTGGGTCATTGGTACAGTATAAAAATACTGTAATTTTGATGAATTTTTCAGAGTCCAAGGGCCATAATTTGGGTAAAAATCAGTGGAGCGGAACAAAATGCAAACTTGATCTGTAGGCCACCATGTTAGACTCACATACCAAAAGTCAGCTCAATATCTGGAAGTGTGTAGAAAAAAAGTCCGGAAAACAAGTAGGATGGACTGACGGACTGACCAGTCAAAAACATTATACCCCTGCAACTTCGTTGCGTGGGGTATAATAAATCAACCATTTCTGGCTGACAGTGAACAACAAACCCTATGGAAAATATAGAACGATGTAAACGTACCATCATTTGAGATTCTATAGTCTTGGACAAATTTGACACGACTGGTCCTCTTCCTGGAATACCCGCCATTGGTCTCGACATAACTGCTGGTGCTGTGCTTGCTGGAGCATAGTCAACCTCACTGCAAAACAATAAAAAATGTCAGTTTTCATTATTTTCTGTTTATCTATTCATCTGTTATGGAACATTACGTGTACAGTGCATTAAAAATCTGAGTCCTCTTAATCAAAGGTAATTAAGATCAGTCAGCCTATAAATAGATTCTGTCAATCATTGACTGCAAGGGAACTATTTCAGTCACTATGGTGATAAACAATCCGGCTGTCCATGTTGAGATGAGTGAGGAAATGTTAATTATTTATACCAGTGAGAAAACTGGGGTTGTTGAGGGTATTATAACACAAACCAGTAATTTACATTAATTTATCTTTTATTACAGTAATTAAAACAACTATGTACATTATTAAATATAGACTTTAAAAACATGACAGGTATACACAATTTCATGGAAAATAAAAATTAACTTCAGTAGTATAACTAGACAGGTATAACTTATAGAATAAATCGAGTTTTTAAATTAAAAAAAAAAATGCAGAACTATGGTCTGATTTGTTGACAAACTGGGTAACTTGACTAGCGTTTGGTCAATCTACAGCAAAATTTGGAAAGTTGGATAATGAAATATATCTTCGAGATGCGAATTTCGGGCAAGACTTTATTCATCAAAGTTGTCATTACTTACTTTCTGCCTATTGCTTCCTAAGTTTGCAACATTGTCTATCCAAGACACAAAGGAAAACACGCGAAACAGATGTGTTTACAAATTAAATCCGAAATTGAATTTCGATCAAAATAGAAAGCTGGGGAAAATATTATCGATCGGCTGAGAGATGTGACGCCATTATTCATATTTAGATGCACTGGGTCATTTTTGGCTTGCTTGGCTCTTATGGTGAATAACGGCCCGATACTTTATGCGACTTTTACTTGTTGAGCATTAATATTACAGTTGGAGATTAAGAAAGTGCCAGTGAGAAATATTGTAAAATGAGTGCTGGGAGATTAGAAGGGTCAATGGGGTTGGGATGACATGTGTGGGACAGGGGGAATGAAGGCATCAGCAGATGGGTGCAGCAAATTAATGAACGTCTTGTGTCGGAATTAAAACTTTTATTCTACAAGTAGGTGTCAGAATTAAACTTACGAGCCTTTCTGAAGTATAAAATTTCCGAACGCAGACGGCAACGAATGAATACAATTTGCAAATATTTTCTCACTGGCTTGATGAATTGGACATTTCGCATTTCAATGTGGGAGTTTCGGCCTCAAACAAGACAGCAAGGCTATAGCCATGAAGGGTCATGGGGGTTGTATGCCCCCCCCCCCCCCCCCAATCCCAAAGGTCCACAGCCGATATTCTCCACAGCAATCTAATACATGCCTACACTGAATCTGAATCACTTTCCCTCAACATGAAATCTTTGATCACTGCCAATATCAAATATTGAGCTCGTTCCAACGAGGGGTCATAACCTATGTTTTTGAGACAAAAAATGAAAAAAAATTAGTTATTCAAAAATTTTTTTTGCAAGTGTCGTCTGCTTTTCAGGTTAGGTAAAGGGTTAATGTTTTTCAAAGATACACATTTGTGATGCGAATGCAAACCACCGTGGATAGGCGCTGAGATATTCTACAAATTTTTTTTAACAGTGAGCATTGGTGGGATGTCACACATATTTGTGCCGGCGCCTCATTGGTTGGTAATAATTAATGGGCAGGATTACGGTCATGTAATTGTGTCGAAAACAGAATACCACTCCGAAGATTAAAATGTCGTATTATTGACACTTTTTCGACACATAGGCCTGCCAAATTAATAATTTTCTTGTGGTTATGCATTTTCGAACAAAATAGGTTTCTTTTGATTCAAATCTTGCCTGTTCGACATTTAGTTCGCGAGGTGTGATTTTTTTGTCAGACTGTACTGATAGCAAGGTTAATTGGTTACACTTGGTATTTTCCCAGTGCTATAGATAGTAATGCAAACCGGGTTCGTCACCCACAGTTTAGCACTAGAAAATCAGAGGTGACGGAAACCGGGTCTTTAATGGACTGTACACGTAATGTGTTTTAGTATTTTATACAAGGATTGCTGTGTGTATTCAGCATTATGCGATACAACGCATCTGATTGGATGTTACCCATCTCAGTGATGTTATTACATGAATGAAATGCTTCAACACAAAACAATGTCAAGTTAGAAAGTTATCACACTGCCAATGGTGATATTTTCCTTTAAAATAATATTCAGAGACCAGCCGACCGGGCAATTTGAGCGAAGAGGTTGCCTTAAATAGGCGAACTTCGCTCTGCCTTAAATAAAAAGCAACCCTTAAGTCGCCTTGTGAAAATTCAGTCTACTTTTAAAATAGGTGAATTTTGAACACAATTTGAAAACCAACGTTCAAACTTTTACCCAGATGTGACTATTTTAGCATGTGATAAGCTACTACTTCCATAATATGGAGCAGTCATGCTGCATAGTTGTGACATAAAAGTGGTAATGTTTGGGCTAACCTCCACTGAGAAAAGTTCAAAACAACAATTTATTCAGACAAAATAGAAAATCCCGGTATTAAAATAGATCAATCATTTCAATGTAACAGTAAGGTCATGTGTTGCTGGGCAAAAATTTTGCTTGCTTTGACAGATCATTCTCACCCTTTTGGTTGGTTACCAGGTACCTTATAACCTTATAACTTATTAAGAAGAAATAAAACAAAGAATCTTAAAAGTATTCGTTTTAGCCATTTAAGGTTTAATATGATTAAAAGAGAATAATCATTTGGGTATCCAAATCTTCCCCACAAATAACCTGGTCCCAACATCCAAGGGCTAATTTGACCATCATTTTTCACAAACGAAACTCCAGCACACGGCTTATAAACCTATAAGTTATTCAATGATCATAGACTAGAGGTTGAAAACAACTTATGAGCGGTATGTTGTATTTTATTATTCCGATATGAAAGCCTATTTTTTTAAGTTTTCTGTAAATAATGTACGCAATGATGTTACCATTCAATATGGGTCAACTTAAATACCGCAATCACACAAAATGATATGCAATCACCCAGAAAATTATAAATTAAATGTAATTTGTATATTTTTTATACTTACCAATGTCCCAGACTACCTCAGTAATGTCATACTTCCGAGCTTAATTTAGGATGGCGTATTCGAGAGTGAGACTAACCCCCACAAATATAGGCCATTCGAAATCATATCGTACCCCCCTCACCCGCATTACTTGAATCGTTCTTGTGTTAGTCATCATATAGCATAGGAACTGCAAGGCTTCCTCGTGTCTGACCGACTCCATAATGCCACTAAGGGCAGAGAAGGATGTGAAAAACAAGTACTTCCCCTGATAAAGAAGGTCCTCTTGTGGAGGAAACCTCTGGGGAACGTCCCATAACAGACACCTGAGAAGATTGATCCAAGGTTTCTGTGACAACACAGGTGCTACTAGCAGGATTTTGCAACGAAACTGTTTGATCTTAACAGAATCTGCTGAATTAACAGAGTTGGAGGATACGCATCTTTCATTCTGTCCCATGAGATCAACTGAGCGTCTACTGCATACGCTCGATGATCTAGGCATGGCAACACGAACATCGGTAACTAATTGTTCCAGTGTGTCGCAAACAGATCTATCATGGGACGATTCCACTGGTAGCAAATCTGCCTGAATATTCACTTGTTGAGAATCCACTCCGATGGCAACAGTCTCGCATAAAGGAATTGAATGAGTGCCGCCTTGGTTCCTGATGTAAGCTACTACTGTCGTTTTGTCCGAGTAAATCTGAACAAGGACGTTCGCTATTATGTGAATCCACTGTTGAAGAGCTAGCCATATTGACATCATCTCTTTGATGTTTATGTGCTTCTCTAGGAACCGAGGGTCCCAAAGACCCTGACACCTTAAGTCTGCGGGACCTAGGGTCGTTCCCCAACCCGTCTGACTTGCATCGGTCATAATCGTGAAAGCTGGATCTGGCAGTTGAAGTAGAACTCCCTGAGTTGACCACTGAAGATCTGCAAAAATCTGGACCCTTTGTTTTACTAGGCCTGTTAAAACAATACTGGTTTCGAGCCAATGCGTCTTCACACTCCAGTTCTGAGTAAAGAATATCTGGAGGGGACGCGTGCGTAGACGACCCATTGGAATAGGATCCACAGCCACTCTGCACAACCTCATCAGTCGCATGAATTCCCTCGCTGTTAATGCGTCTGAGTGTAGATAAAAGCAAGCATAACAACTGACTAATTTCGCTCTGGGTAACTGCAGACGAACCAGATTGTTGTGAGTCTCAAAGCTCATCCCCAAGTGAGTGAACGACTTGGACGGAGCTAGATCTGACTTTTTCTCATTTACGATGAAACCGAGATGTCGGAGTAATAGAAGCAGACTCTAACATCGAGCTGGAGAATAATTCTGTTGCCGTATTTCTGCAGAATATCGTCCAAGTAAGCCGACGTTACCACAGACGAATGAGCTCGGAAGTATGACATTACTGAGTTCATTATTCGAGTGAATGCCCAGGGGGCCAGGTTCAGACCAAAGCACATTGCTCTGAACTGATAAACCTTCCCTTGTACGGCGAACCGAAGGTACTTTCTGAATGCCGGATGTACCAGGACATAAAAGTATGCATCCTATAGATCTATGCTTGCCACATAGTCGTTCACTCAAATGCTTGCTCTTACCGACCGAATGGTCTCCATATAGAAGAATTTTGAAGCTACGATAAGCTTGTTTATCCAGTCAAGTCGATTACCAGTCAGAACGAGTCGTCTGGCTTCGGTACGAGGAACAGGTGTCTGTAAAAACCCTGAGAATCTTAATTCTCGACGACCTCTATTGCTTCCTTAATAAGAGAGCCTGTACCTCCACTAGGAGAGACTCTCTTTTGAAAGGAACCGATGGAAAATTTGTCCAACGTGGACATCTTGTTAGTGGGGGTTCTGCTCGGAATGATAGCCGTAGGCCGTTCGAGACTTCACTTCTCATCTTCTGTGACTGCCATCCAGTTTCTCGCGAAGGTTGCTTCCCTTCTGCCAACTGGCAAGCAGAAGAGGTCTTGAACATCACCTGTATGACGTGCGAGGCTTACGGGAGGAGAAACTACATCCTCCCCACAAAGAACCTCGTCCCGTCAGCCTAGGGGTGTCTGACCGGTAGTCCCGATCAGACTTATGCCCCTTTCCTGAGTCGCTATATTGACGACCTCCAGAGTAATTGTAAGAGGGTTTCTCATACCCTCGTGAGGAGTTCCCTTTTGCCCTTTAGATCTGGAACGTCCTCCTTACTCTTGTTTGCTGAAGCGGGTTGTTGAGACGCTGACTTCAATAGCAGAGCCCTTGATGCTTTTTTAGTAGCCTGTTCATAGACTAACAAAAGCGTGTCGTCAAATATAGTATGTCCGGAGACCGGAGCGACACAGAGAGAGCTTTTCATATTGTCATCAAAAGTGATGACAATGCAAGGGCAGCATCACGTCTGATTAACTCCACTGTTAGGGTGGAGTTATACGTGGTATACAAATTACCCTGGAAAGAACTCTAAGAGAGGTACAAATGTCCTCTCATTCCTTCCCGTTGAGACGTTGTGCCATAGCTCTGGTAAGGTGATCTGTGTAAGACATTGCTTCCAAATTCGCTCTACTTGATGAAATTGCTGTTTTAATTGTGTCTGAGCGAATAGTGAATGATGCAGGCAAGGATACATCTAGATCCCCAGTCTGCTCATCCAAACGCAGAAGAGCTCTCTGAACATCTTCTCCAACAGTTTTAAATGAACGTGGTCCGAGAAACGGTATGTTTATGAAAGATGTAGTTAAGAAACTGCCTTTTTTCCTCGCACTCGAGAGGTGAACATGGTGTCTTCTACATGACCGAAGGCCTGCAACACCTGCCTAGACTGAACCAGAAAAGAAAGAATTTCTTCTTCCTTTGTCTGTATAAAGTCTGCATCCAATGACGCCAGCGATTTCTCTCTTGTTGTCGCAGCATTCTGATTCGTCGGAACAAATTCAGGGAAGTACTGATGAATGAAATCCATCGGAACCATGTGCTGCTCCCAAAGGGAAGGGTAATCCTCTTCCTTATTCCTTTCACCATCCGAGAGAATCAGTTGCGAATCTCGGTCCATTGCATCTGCGTGAACAGACGACTGGACCGACCCAGCACCATCCGACAGCTCAGGTTCCGAGTCTGAGGAAGGCTGCACCTGCACTTGCAGGGATGCTGCGATCAGCTGCGCAATCTGCGACGGCAAGTCCGTCATCAAGGCCTGAGGAGCAGCAGTCTTCCATTTCTTAGCCGCTTGATGCTCCTGGGACAGTGTGTCGGTGATGGATCTCTTCTCCGAACGTTCCGATGATCGAGGCCTCGTCTCCCTAGCTACCGGATGGTCCGACTTCACTGGCGAAGAGTGGTTCCTTCTTCATGCAGCAGACTGGATATCCCAAGTCAGGTAGCTAAGATGCGGTCGTGTGTGCTTTAATAATGTAGCAGAGGAAGCCGTGACTGAAGCTGACCCCGGCTGAAGACTAAACAGTGCATCCCGAGTGGAGGGCGGACATATGCGCTGGCTTGTGAAAGTTACTAATAACAACATCTGGCCCCAAATTTGCTAGGTTAGAGAGAGGCCTCTCCCACTCGCGGTCTATTAGACCTAGCCGTGTACAAGAACTTGCTGACTTCCTCCCTATTTCCGTCGTCGCTGGGTGAGCTATTTATATTTATGTGCTCACTCTACCCACATCTACACTTCCTTCGACCGCAACAGACTTACCAAGCGTTACGGCTCCCACGGATGGAGTAACCGCTTCACCGGTCGAGCTAGCTGCTTGCAAGAGATTAAAACCCTTAACAAAAGGCCTTAACTTGTGCAAACATGAGCACTGCAGCTAGCTCTATATGCTCAACGGAGTGCGATGATGGTAGCACACTTGGATGGGTGCCAGAATATCATCACCATGTTCATGTTCATGTTCCTCTGAAATAGAAACTGACAAAATGAATTATAACACGGTGAGAGGCCTGGCCTCAGAACCTCACCGCCAACAATGGACCGCGACACACATCTCCAACATCAGTCATCCCAGTGAACACAAGAATGACAAGAGTTCGCAGGAGTGCATCGACTAAAGTCGATATCATTCCTCCAAACTCCACAACAAAATATATAATTAAGATACATGAATAATAGCAATCAAAATTAAATTCAAAATATTTTTTTGAAAATTTTTTTTTTTTGGAAAAAACGCCAAAGGGAACATTAAGAGCCCAAAGGCATCCTGATAGAGCCTAAGTGTGGAGAAAATCCAAATGTTTTGAGCTATACTACCGGAATAACAAGAGCGCACGTATCGCTGAAGCAATACAATGTCCCCTACTGGACTAATGAGCATTAATAATTATACAAATGTTATAACCTAGATGTGATCAGCATGAATTCCGTTGAAGCATTTCCAAAAAAAGTCCAGAAAGTTAAAAAATTTATAGTAATTTATATATTTTTTATACTTACCAATGACCCAGATAATAGCTGGTGCTAACTCTTAAAATATAGGGCCAAACACAAATTTTGCGCCCCAA
The DNA here is from genome assembly GCA_031216915.1 of Pictodentalium vernedei. NCBI lineage: Eukaryota > Metazoa > Mollusca > Scaphopoda > Dentaliida > Dentaliidae > Pictodentalium > Pictodentalium vernedei. The sequence continues at coordinate 332,410,141 of CM062290.1, forward strand.
TCCCCCAAATTTGCATCTAAAACCAAAGAAAACATGTCCTGAATGGCCCTCCACACTTCACCTCTACTGCGCATGCGCAGTGTCAAGGACGTTCCGAAATTGGCGCCATTAATCATTCTAATAACCAGTGCCTGGTAAGCGCTATGTACTCAACGGGGAGGTAAGAGTTCCCAACTCCTGGGAGGGCCATCCCCATCTGGGTCATTGGTAAGTATAAAAAATATATAAATTACTATAAATTTTTTAACATTTTTATACTGTACCAATGACCCAGACATAGCTGAATAGTAAAAAGGCTGGAGGGCCAAGGACATAGAGCAAGATGGAATACGCTCAATTATATAAAAAAGAGTCATCCCCTCTAGGGAAAAAGAAGTAATAGGCCTTACATGTATCTTTCTTATTTATGATAAATTAGAAAGATACAACACCTTCCAAAATTGAGCATCATACATCCATGTACTCTATTAATATCTAGTATAATCCTTATACTAATAATTTTTAAAGTAAGCCAATAAATAAAGTAAGTCTAGAGAATAGAGACTCTTTATACTCCTTAAAAGTGTCTGAGGATTGCATAATCATGTCCGTTGACACGTGCTATATTCAAAAGCTATACTTTAAAAACTAGGACTTGAATGAATTTTTAAAACATAAACTTCTCACTAAGCAACCATCCCAATAACAGCTCAGAATTACTAACTCCGGAGGAGGTATCCCCTTGTTTTCATAGTAAAACAGGTGACCCAAGGGAACACCCTCCCCCCCCCCACCCCTTTTTCTTGCCCTGGGTCAAATAGCCCAGAGCGAAGAGGGCAGCAGAACGGAGTCACTGCCGAAACAGACAGCCTACCTAGCTATAGTAGCAACTGTTAAGTGAATGACATTCTGAGCTGTAGATAATAGACCTAACAATAGAGGCCTCCAGAAATGGACTCAATATTTCTGAGATAAAAATTCATGAATGTGGATGGCTGAGCGCAATGAGCAGCCTTCAAAAATCTATAATAGCGTCACTATTAATGTAAGCCCAAGATGTAGAAGAACTCTTACTTCATGAGCCGAAATCTCAAACACAACTGCTGAGTCAAAGATATACCATAAGCAGTATCGATAGTTAATTGAATCCATTAGCAATAGAATGGAGCGTAACGTCCTTCTAATAGGCATCAAAGACAGAAGAAGTTTACGCCCGTAGTAATAAACAGATATCTGTTTATAAATACATAAACTCTAACCGGACAGAGTAAAGGCCTATGCCCGTACGAAGACGGAAGGACCTTAATAACAATATGTTCCGGATATTAGGAGACTAACTCTTATGCAAAAATCCAACCTAAATAGTAAAGGAAGTAGTGATTCCGAAACTACGAAAGTGAAAATCATCCACCGATAGTGCATGAAACTCACTGACTCTTCAGTAAAAGAGAAGCCAACAGAATTACTGTCTAAAAGGTCAGAATTTGAAAACTACTGTTTCCAGAGGCTCAAATGATTACTTAGCTAAATAAGAACCGAAGTTAAATTCCATATAGGAATTTAATCTAATGATTCTAAGTCTATTTATCAAAAAGTTACTAACTGACTTAGATAAAGAGACATAAGACTCAATTGTAAACTATCATAGAGTGCATAGGTATGGGTAACATAAACCTATAACCTTAATAATAACAGGCTGCAGTAGATCTTGTCAAACAAGTATACTAAAAAGTTGCAATGAGTAGTATGGAGGGATCAACAATATGAACATAGTGATCCCTACACCAATGACGGAAGAGCCTCCACTTTAGCCGCATAGAATAGCGAAGAAGAGGATCTCCTATAGTAAGAAATCGCGTCCAAAGCTCGTCCAGTACAATGCTTACAATACAATACGGACCACACAACGGAATACGTGAAGGTTGCGACCTTGCGGGTTGTGATAAAGATGACACGATTTTACCCAGCGAAAAAAGATCCTCTCATTGAGGAAGATTTCGCGTTAAGTCCCACAGTAGACATCAGAGTAAATTTACCCACGGTCTCTGTGAAGACAGAGATGCTATCAACAGAAATGTATTGTGGTTGTTTATCTTAGCAATACTTGCTGAAACAATAGCGCCGGAGGATACGCATATCCTATCATTCCGTCCTACTAGATCAATAGAGCGTTAACAACATTAGCTCAGAGATCCGGACAAGCAAACACATACGTCTGCAATTGATTAGCAAGCTGTGTCGTAAATAAATTATCATTGGGCGCTCCCATTGATAGCAAATCTGATTGAATACTTGTTTGTTGAGAGTCCATTCTGACGGCAACAAGCGACCCATAAGTGAACGGGAGTCCGGTAAAACAATCAGACGACCCAGAATATGACGAACCAAAACAGAACTTGGTGTACTATGACAAACAGAAGGATTCTTTCCATTAAACTGAATAACGGAAATGGATGAGTGCCTCCCTGGTTCCGGAGATACGCCACTACTGTCGAATTAACGGACAGGATTTGGACATGCGTTTCTGAATAATGTTCATCCAATGACATAAAGCAAGCCTAAAAAAACATTATTCCGCGGAAGATAAGTGCATGCTTAGAGACTGCGGAACCTAAAGACCCCGGCACTTCGAATCCGTTGGGATCAATATTATATCCCAACCTGTTTGAATGGCAACCGTCATAATTATAAAACTCGGATCTGGCAACTGCAGTGGCACTCTCTGAGTCAACCACCGAATGTTTGCCCCAGTCTGAATCTCTTGCAACACTAGATAGACAAGAGAACGTGTAAATCGAGCAATTCATGGATTGCTGAAAAGTTGCCGTCGAAGAGAAGCTTCTCCGAGAACGAAGCGACTCAGAGAGTTCTTCACCTTACTATCCATGCGCATGGATGTAGCTAGGGCTGCGTCACGTCTAACCAACTCCAATCAGCCACTGAAGGGCAGAGTTATACGTGAACAAACTACTGCCCTCAAAAGAAATCACATAGAGGATAATATCCCGTAAATTCTTTTCTTGAAGACGTAATGATAACACCTCAGTAAGGTGGATTACGTATGATAAAGCATCTAAGTTAAGTCTACTAGACATCATTGTCGTTTCCAACATTGAGGTTGGAAAAGACATAGACGACGAAAAAGAATATTTCCAGTCTTTAACCACGCCGTCTAGACGCATATGAACTCTCGGTATGCCCTGTTCTGCCAAAATAAATTATTCGTATAAATGATAAAAAGGCAGAAATGAGCATTGCGGACAAGAAACTAAACTATCATGCTTGGTAGCAGGCTTATATGTATATATAGAGTCGATAAATAACACACATGTTCTAATGACATTATTGGACTGTGTCGGTAAGTCAGGGACAATGTCCCTGAACCGATCCAAAATACCGTGTCCAATGACGCTATAAGTCTCTTATCCAACATCGCAGCAATGTAGTCCGAAATAACAATCACTGGAAGATAATGCCGGAAGATATGAATGGCAGCTTCCGATGCTACGAAAGGGAAAACTCGAAATCTTTCGAATCCCTTTCGCCATCCTGTCGGACCCTATAAAGCGTTCGGTCGTCCGTACCTGATGCAACCGCGGACCGCACCGACCCAGCGCCGTCAGATAATTCCTGATTCGACTAAGAAACTGTCGATTGCTGGGATGCTGCGAAAAAACTGTGCTAACTCGGATAGCACGTCCGTCACTGAGGCCTGTGGAGAAGCGGTCCTACAATGCATTGCCGCTGGAAGCTCCGTGATCATTACCCCGTGCATACTACTAATATGCGAGCGAACGGAGTGTATAGGCCTCGTGTCCCTTGTCTACCGGATGGCGTGACCTATTTGCCGTGGAATCACTGAATGACAAAACTGATCGGATACTCGAGGTCACGTAGCCAATGTGCGGTCGTGTGCCCTGCTGTGAGGATGAGGAAGCATTATCGGCAGTCTCTCGGACTGTCAATATAACGGAGCGTCCCGACCGACGGACATATGCTCCGAATGTAAAATATCTGAACCACAACATGCGGTCCCCTATGTTGTTGGACGAGAGAGGGACCTCTCTCGCTCACAGCCCGGACGGACCTGGACAAGCCAGGAACCGGACTAACAGGCTTCCTCCGATCTGTCCTTAATCCGCCGTCACAGGGTGAGTACTAAAGTAATTATAGTGCTCGCATCACCCAAATCTCCTTCCTAGACCGCAACGGACGAACCCGGCAGCCGAACCATTCGATGAATGTACGCTACACCGGGTGAGCTAGCGAATGTCACTCCGTCGATCCTACAAGGGACCTCTTAGGCGATAGACATATTCCATGAGCACTTATTGCCGCTAGATCTTCATTAACTATGACGACAGAGGCACACTTTTGAAAGACATCTCCGTAACTTTGCGAACAAGAAACCAGAAATGCTTGGTAATAGCAAGCATATAATAATAATAATATATATAGCGTCGTTCAATAATTCGAAAGTTTGTGTGACATTATTGGACTATGTCGGAACTGAGGGACGATGTCCCTGAACCGAACCAAAAATTTCGAAGTCCACCGACGCTATCAGTTTCTTATCCGGCATCGCAGCATTCTGGTCCGACGAAAGAACCTGTAGAAGATCAAGTCAGATGACATACACAACAGCATATGTTGTTCCGAAAGGGAAAGCTCGAAATCCTCCGAATTCCTTTCGGTATCCCGTCGGACCGGATGAAATTTTCGGACGTCCGTACCCGCTTCCGCGGAGCGTCCCGACCCAGCATCGTCGGATAAAACATATGCGACAGATTCAGTTGATGCTGGGATGCTGCGATAAGCTGTGCTATTTAGGAAAGCACGTCCGTCCCCGAGGCCTGTGCAGTAGCGGTCTTACGATGCATTGCCGCCGGAAGCTCTGTGTACCTTGACTCCCGCACACTTTCCTATGCGAACGTCCGGAGTCTGCAGGCCTCGTGTCCCTGGCTACCGGATGGTGTGACCTGGTCGCCGATGATTCTCTGACTGGCGAAGCTGACTGGATATCCGAGGTCACGTAGCCAAGAGCGGTCGTGTGCGCTACCATGAGAATGAGGAAGCCTTATTGACAGTCTCTCCGTACTGACTATATGTCGGAGCGTCCCGAGTGACGGATGTATGCTCCGAATGCGAAACATTTTGTACCACAACATCTGGGGCCAGATGTTGTTGTACGAGAGAGGGGCCTCTCTCGCTCGCCATCCGGATGGACCAGAACGAGCTATGAACCGGACTAAAAGGCTTCCTCCGTTCTCCCTCTAATCCGCCGTCACTGGGTGTGCATTTGGTTGATTTATAGTGCTCGCATCACCCCAAAACTCCTTCTAGACCGCAACGGACGAACCCGGCTGCCGAACCATTCGATGAATGGATGCTACACCGGGCGAGCTAGCGGACGTCAAAGGCCGTCGAACCTACTAGGGTCCTCTTAGGCAATTGGCGTATTTACATGAGCACTTTTCCGCTAGCCCTTCATTAATTGTGACGACGGAGGCACACTGTTGGAAGACATCACAGATACATCACCCTAATCTTGATCGTCTGAAATAGAAATTGATAAAGTAGAGTGACCCTGCGGGGAAAGGACCGGAATGTCCAATTCCCCTCTAACATACCGTGACATACGCTTCCCATGTTGTCATCGAAATCATACGATACAGAACAGGAGTTAATGCGAGTACACTGACCACATATAGAATGATTATAAAAGTCAGAGGAAGACTTCCTCTTATTACAATTGATCAAAATCCTTTCAATGTGAAAAGAAAACAAAGTCCTGGTACTCGCACCAACCCCTGGCAATCAAAATACATAATAATAATATGATCCATTAATATAGAAAAAATAATTGAAATCAAAATATTTTGAAAAAGTTAAAAAATTTATAGTAATTTATATATTTTTTATACTTACCAATGACCCAGACTTAGCTGGTGCTAACTCTAACAAAACCAGGGCCAAACACAAATTTTGCCCCCCAATCCCCAAAATTTGCATCCAAAACAAAAAGAAACCATGTCCTAAAGGACCTCCATACTACGCCTCCACTGCGCATGCGCAGAAACGCAGTCGTCCCGAAATTGGCGCCAATTATCATTCTTACTGGCAGTGCCTGGTCAGCGCTATGTACTCAGCGGGGAGGCAAGAGTTCCCAACTCCAGGGAGGGCCATCCCCGTCTGGGTCATTGGTAAGTATAAAAAATATATAAATTACTATAAATTTTTTAACATTTTTATACTGTACCAATGACCCAGACTTAGCTGAATAGTAAACAGGCTGGAGGGCCTAGGACATAGAGGAAAATCCAATAAGCTCAACTATATAGTAAAGAGGTAACCCCTTAAGGAGAAAAGGAGTATTAGGCTTTACATGTATCTTTCTTATTTAATATTAAATTAGAAAGATACACTACCCTTAATAATTGAGCACAATAACATTCATGTTCTCTATTAACATCCAGTATAACCCTTATACTAATTATTTTTAAAGCAAGCCAATAAATAAAGTAGTCCAGAGAATTGAGACTCTTTATAATCATTTAAAAGTGTCCGAGTATTGTATATTAAAGCCCGTTTGACACTTGACATATACAAATGCTTCACACCGAGCTACACTTTAAAAATAAGACACGAATGAATTTAAACATTAATATTACACTTTAAAACCATCCCGGAAGCGACTCAGAAATACTGACTTGGAGGAGGCATTCCCTTGCTTTTCACTATAAAGCAGGTGACCTAAGGGAACACCCGCCCCCCCCCCCCCCCTTCCCCTTGCCCTGGGTCAAATAGCCCAGAGCGAAGAGGGCAGCCGGACGGAGTCACTGCCGGAACAGAAAGCCTGCATAACTATAGTTGCAACTGTTTAGTGGACGACATTCTGAGCAACAGATAACGGACCTAAACAATGCAGGTCTCCAGAAATGAACTCAATATTTCTGAGATAAAAATTCGTAAATGTGGATGGCTGAGACCAATAAGCAGCCTTCATTAAATCTGTAATAGCAACACTATTAGCATAAGCCCAGGAAGTAGAAAGAGCTCTTACTTCATGAGCAGAAATCTTAAGCACAGACTGCTGAGAAGAAGATAAATCTTCATAAGCAGTACGGATAGTTAACTGAATCCATCTAGCAATAGAATGGACTGAAATGTCCTTTCTATTAGGCATCAAAGACAGAAAGAAACGTTTCCGTCCCTTTCTGATAAACTGAGATCTCTGTTTATAGATACGTAGTGCTCTAACAGGACAGAGTAAAGGCCTACGCCCGTCTGAAGACGGAAGAGCCTTAATAACAATAGGTTCCGGATATTTATTAGGAGCCTGATTCTTAGCTAAAAAACCCACATTAGTAGTGAAGGTGATAGTGTTCCCAACACTACGATAATGAGAATCATCCACCGATAGTGCATGAAGCTCACTGACTCTTCTGGCAGAAGAGAAAGCTAAGAGAAAAGCTGTCTTATAAGAGAAGAATTTGAAATCTACTGTCCCAAGAGGTTCAAATGGCTTTTCCTTCAATTTAAGGAGAACCCAAGCTAAATTCCACTTAGGAATTAATCTAAGAGTTCTGGGTCTATTTATCGAAAAGTTTCTAACCAACTTCGATAAAGAGACATTAGATCCAATTTGTAAACTATCATGATGTGCATAGGTATCAGATAACATAGATCTATAACCCTTTATAGTAACAGGCTGCAGTTTGATTTCGTCAAACAAGTATACTAGAAAGTTTGCAATGTCTGGTATAGAGGGATCAAATATATCTACAGAATGATCCCTACACCAACGACGAAAAACCTTCCACTTAGCCGCATAGTTTAGCGAAGAGGAGGTCCTCCTACAGTTAGAAATCGCGTCCACTGCTCGTCCTGTAAAGTGCTTGCCATGCAAGAAGGACCGCACAACGGAAAAACGTGAAGGTTGAGACCTTGCGGGTTGTGATGGAGTTGGCGCGATTTCCCCTGCGAAAGAAGATCCTCTCGTGGAGGAAGCTTCCGCGGTAGGTCCCACAACAGACACCTGAGTAGATTTATCCACGGTCTCTGTGGCGACAGAGATGCTACCAACAGAATCTTGCATTGAGATTGTTTTATCTTTAGCAATACTTGTTGAATTAACGGCGCTGGAGGATACGCATATCCTATCATTCCGTCCCAAGGGATCGACAGAGCGTCTACTGCAAATGCTCTTGGATCCAGACACGGAGACACATACGTCTGCAACTGATTGTTGAGATGTGTCGCAAATAAGTCTATCATTGGCCGTTCCCATTGGTAGCAAATCTGATTGAATACTTGTTTGTTGAGAGTCCACTCCGACGGCAACAAGCGACCCTTTCGTGAAAGGGAGTCTGCTAGCACATTCAGACGACCCGGTATGTGACGGACCGAAAGAAGAACGTGATGTTCTAACGCAAACAGAAGGATTCTTTCCGTTAGATTGAAACAACGGAACTGAATGAGTGCCTCCCTGATTCCGTATATACGCCACTACTGTCGTATTGTCGGATAGGATTTGGACATGAGCATCGTGAATAATGTCCATCCAGTGACGTAACGCAAGCCAAATTGACATCATTTCCTTGATGTTTATGTGCTTGCACAGGAATTGCGGATCCCAAAGACCCTGGCATCTCGAATCCGTTGGGATTAATGATGCACCCCAACCTGTTTGACTGGCATCCGTCATAACGGTAAAACTCGGATCCGGCAACTGCAGCGGAACTCCTTGAGTTAACCACTGAATGTTTGCCCAAGTCTGAATCTCTTGTTTCACTTGATCTGACAAGAGAACGTCTACATCGAGCGAATGAATTTTCACACTCCAATTCTGAGTCAGGAAAATTTGAAGAGGACGTGTGCGTAGCCGCCCCATCGGAATGAGATCCGCGGCGGCTCCGCACAGACCTATCAGTCTCATAAATTCTCTCGCCGTGACTTTGTCTGCGTGCAGACAATAGCGAGCGTAACAACTGACTAATTTCGCTCTGGTTAACGGCAGACGAACGAGATTGTTGTGCATCTCGAAGCTCATTCCCAGATGAGTGAATGACTTGGACGGCACCAGATCCGACTTCTCCTCGTTTACTATAAAACCGAGACGTCGGAGCAATAGAAGAAGATTCTGAACATCGTTCTGAAGCGTTAACTCGTTGCCATACCTCTGAAGAATGTCGTCCAGGTAGGCCGACGTTACCGCAGACGAATGAGCTCGGAAGTAGATCATTACCGAGTTCATTACCCGAGTGAAAGCCCAGGGTGCTAGATTCAATCCGAAGCACATCGCCCGGAATTGATACACCACTCCCAGGACTGCAAAGCGTAGATACTTTCGGAATGTCGGATGTACCATGACGTGAAAGTACGCATCTTTGAGATCTATGCTCGTTGCATAATCGTTCACCCGAATACTCGCTCTGACCGATCGAATCGTCTCCATATAAAACTTCGGAGCGACGATCAGCTTGTTTATCCAGCTCAAATCTATGACTGGACGGAACGAGCCGTCTGGTTTCGGAACCAGAAACAGATGGCTGTAGAATCCCAGAGATTCCTGGTTTTCTACGACCTCTACCGCGTTCTTCATTAAAAGAGACTGCACCTCTGATAACAGAGCGTCTCTTTTCTGTGGATTTGACGGAAGATGAGTCCACTTTGGACTTCGAGTTAATGGAGGCTTTCGTTTGAAGGATATCTTTAGACCTTCCGAAGTCACTCCTCTCACCCAAGGGTCGTCCGTAATCGACGCCCACTCTAGTGAAAAACTCGACAACCTTCCGCCAACCGGAACGCGATAGAGGTTTAAGCCATCACCTCCTGGACCTGTGAGGCCTGCGGTAGGAGAAACCACGTCTTCCACGACCCGCACCTCGCCTTGTCGACCTCGGGGCGTCCGACCGATTGTCCCGGCCTGAAGGACGTCCCGAACGAGAGTCGCTATCCTGACGGTCTCTCGAATAAGACCAAGAGGACGCACCGGAACCTCTATAGGAACCTCTCTTGGGCGCATTAGACCCAGAAGTGCCTGTCTTATTCGTGTCTGCTGTATCCGACTTCTTAGGAGCCGATCTGAACAACAGAGAATCATTAGCTTTCTTTTTAATTTTATCATAAATAGCGGAAAGCTTGCTGTCAAAGAGAAGTTCTCCTGAGACCGAAGCGACTCAAAGAGAGTTCTTCACCTTAGAATCCACTAGTGTGGATGTAGCTAGGGCTGCGTCACGTCTAACCAACTCCAGATTTGCCACTGAAAGGGTGGAGTTACACGTGGAATAAGCTACTGCCCTTGAAAGAAGTCTTAAAGAGGATTGTATATCCTGAAACTCTTCCCCTTGAAGGCGCAGTGATAACGCCTTAGTAATGTGATCTGCGTAAGATAAGGCATCTAAATTGGCTCTGTTAGACGCAATAGCTGTTTCCAACACCGCGGTTGGAATAGAAGCTGACGACGGTAATGATAGCTCTAAGTCTTCCGCCTCGTCGTCCATACGCAGAGGAACTCTCGGTATACCCTGTCCTGCCGTATCGAATTTATTCCTTGCATTAATGAAAGGCAGGTTGAGAGTATTAGCGGACAAGAAACCTGCTTTCCCCGTCCTGGAAGCAAGTTTAAATATAGCGTCGTTCAATAATTCAAATGTTCTAGCAACATTATTGGACTGCGACGGAAACTCGGGAGCGATGTCCCTGAACCGCTCAAAAAATTCAGAGTCCAATGACGCTATAATTCTCTTGTCCGGAAGCGCAGCAGTCTGGCCCGACGGAACAACTTGAGGGAGAAAGTGCCGGATGAAGTCCACGGCAGCTTTATGTTGTTCCGAAAGGGATAGCTCCAAGTCATCCGTATCCCTTTCACCATCCGGTCGGACCTCACGATGTTCCCGGTCGTCCGCCCCCGATGCTTCGGCGGAGCGTACCGACCCAGCGCCGTCGGATAATTCTCGATCCGACACCGTTTCTGTCGGCTGCTGGGATGCTGCGATAAGCTGTGCTATCTGCACAAGAATGTCCGGCGTCGAGACCTGCGGAGGCGCAGTCTTTCGCTGCTTCGCCGAGGGCAGCTCCGCATCAGATGGCTCCCGCATACTTTTCCTATGCGAACGTCCGGAGTCCATCGGTCTCGAATCCCTGGCTGCCGGATGGTGTGACCTGGTCGCCGAAGAATCCTTCATCGGCGAAGCTGGTAATATATCGGCGGTCACGCAGCCAAGGTGCGGTTGTGTGCGCTGACGAGAAGAGGAAGCCTTAACAGTCTCTGCGGACTGCTTATACAACGGAGCGTCCCGAGCGACGGACGTATGCTCCGCTAAAGACACATTTTGTACCACAACATCTGGTCCCAGATGTTGTTGTACGAGAGAGGGACCTCTCTCGCTCGCGGCCCGGCTGGACCTGGACGAGCTATGAACCGGACTAAAAGGCTTCCTCCGTTCTCGCTTACTATCCGCCGTCACTGGGTGTGCATCTATTATGTTTATAGTGCTCGCATCACCCAAAATTTCCTCTTGGACCGCATCGGACGAACCCGGCTGCCGAACCATTCGGTGAATGGAAGCTACACCGGGCGAGCTAGCGGACGACATTTGTCTAATCTCCATGAGCACTTTTGCCGCTAGCTCTGAATTCATTTGTGACGACGGACGCACACTTGAAGAAGATAACATGGAAACATCACCCTGTTCTGGTTCCTCAGAAATAGAAACTGAGAGAGTAGAGTGACCTTGCGGAGAAAGAGCCGGCATCGCTCTTTCTCCAGAAACAACATATCGTGACACACGTTTCCAATGTTTCTCATCCCAATGTTCACATATAGGACAGGGATTAATGCGAGAACACTGACTACAATTAATACAATGATCATGAAAGTCAGAGGAAGATTTCTTCCTATTACAATTTGAACAACGTCCCTTCATTGTGAAAGAACAACAATAAGTCCTAGTTACTCGCAAAAACCCCTGACACAAAGATACATAATAACATGATCCATTAATAAATGAAAAAACAATTGCAAAACAAAATAATTTTGAAAAAATATTTTTTCAGAGAAGCCCAAGTTGCTGAAAAGTAACGTTGAGCCCCGATGGATCCGATGGCAAAGTGTGGTCAAAAATTTTAAATTTATATAAAATAATTAATGAGACACTTTCGGATAATATAAATGTATCTTACAATGAGATAAACTACCACAAAGGCAAACAGCCCCCCTCAAAAAAGGCTGTTGCCAATGAAAACAAACAGTGTAAACACACTAGAAAACATGACTCCAGGCACTGAAAAAACTGGCCCGGAATCAGTCATCAATTACACTCTATCTGATGCAAAACAGAGACTCCCAGGGGAGAATCTGTAGAACATCAGATGGAAGATGCAGAACACAAACGTTATACACCCATGGGTGAAAACGTAACTATGGGGAAAATAACAGAAAACATTCTGTAACCAAGCAACTCTCCCAGGAAATTTTAGAAATGAAATTTCTCAAAAATATGCCAAAAGCATGGGAGAATTGCCAGGGGGGGACTTTAGAAGGCTAGGGGAGAGGAAACACTGAATAAGCAGTGCAACAATTAGCAAGAATGACAACAAGAGGCCCATGCCTCGAAAATAGGCAACTTAACATAATTTCATCAAAAAATTTTAAGTACAGCCCTGATTATTTTTTGCCACTTCTTTTTCCTCTCCTCCTTCTATCCTCCTTAGAATCACATTTTCTCCAAAAATTACGTGTCTGGCATCCTTTAAACTGAGATTTACAAGCACAAAGATCAGTGAGATGTTGACTGATGAAGGGCCAAACAGAGAATGATAATTGGCGCCAATTTCGGGACGACTGCGTCACTGCGCATGCGCAGTGGAGGCGTAGTATGGAGGTCCTTTAGGACATGGTTTCTTTTTGTTTTGGATGCAAATTTTGGGGATTGGGGGGCAAAATTTGTGTTTGGCCCTGGTTTTGTTAGAGTTAGCACCAGCTAAGTCTGGGTCATTGGTACAGTATAAAAATATATTTTTTCAGAACAGCCCAAGTTTCTGAAAAGTAACGTTGAGCCCCAATGGATCCCAAGCCTAAGTGTGGACAAAAATTTTAAAAATATTTTAAACAATTTATTCAACACTTACGAACAATAATAATGTATCTAGTTATGATTAAAATAACATCAAGATATTATTTTCAAGAAATCCCCCCCCTCACACAGAGGGCTGTTGTAAATGTAAACAATGAGTGTAAAAACACTAAAATAAGACTCCAGGCACCCAGGCCCGGAATCAGTTACCAAAAATACACTATCTGATGCAAAACAGAGACTTCCAGGGAAGAAACTGCAGAACATCAGATGGTAGATGCAGAACACAATGCCTAACCACCCGTAGGTGAAGACGTAAACATGGGGAAAAGAACAGAATTCATTCTGTTATTCAGCTAAAACTCCCAAGAAATTTTAGTAATAATAATTACAGAAACTATGCCAAAAGCATGGGAGAATAGCAAGAGGGGACTTAAAGGAAAGGGAGAGAGGAAAACACTGAAAAATCACTGTAACTAAATAACCAGAATGACAACAAAATGGCTGCTGCCTCGAAAATAGGTAACTTAACATAATTTCATTAAAAAAATTTTAAGTTACAGCCCTGATAATATTCTGTCACACATTTTTCCTCTCCTCCTTCTCTATCCTCCTTAGAATCACCATTTCACTAATATTTATGTGTCTGGCATCATTTAAACTGAGATTTACAAGCACAAAGATCAGTCAGATGTTAACTGATGAAGGGCCAAACTTAGAATGATTAATGGCGCCAATTTCGGAACGTCCTTGACACTGCGCATGCGCAGTAGAGGTGAAGCGTGGAGGGCCATTCAGGACATGTTTTCTTTGGTTTTAGATGCAAATTTTGGGGATTGGGGGGCAAAATTTGTGTTTGGCCCTATATTTTAAGAGTTAGCACCAGCTATGTCTGGGTCACTGGTACAGTATAAAAATACTGATATTTTGGTGCTTTTCCATATTTCCAAGGGCCATAACTCAAACAAGAATAATGCAATCAGCATGAAACTCAAACTTGATCTGTAAGTCATCATTCTATAGTAGGTTACCAAGAATGAAATCATTCGGTTGAAGCATTTCCAAAAAAAGTCCGGAAAACTAAAGTAAGACTGACAGACTGACGGATGGAGAGAGTGCAAATGAAACTTGATCTGTAAGTCATCGCTCTATAGTAGGTTACCAAAAATGAAATCATTCCGTTGGAACGTTTCCAAAAAAAGTCTGGAAAACTAAAGTATGACCGACAGACTGACTGACAGACTGACGGATGGATGGACAGAGTGTAAATGAAACTTGATCTGCAAGTCATCGTTCTATAGTAGGTTACCAAAAATGAAATCATTCCATTGAAGCGTTTCCAGAAAAAGTCTGGAAAACTGATATTTTTGTGCTTTTCCTTATTTCCAAGGGCCATAACTCACACAAGAATAATGCAATCAGCATGAAACTCAAACTTGATCTGTAAGTCATCGTTCTATTGTAGTTTACCAAAAATGAAATCATTCCGTTGAAGCGTTTCCAAAAAAACTCTGGAAAAGTTAAAAAAATTATAGTAATTTATATATTTTTTATACTTACCAATGACCCAGACATAGCTGGTGCTAACTCTTAAAAATCTAGGGCCAAACACAAATTTTGCCCCCCAATCCCCAAAATTTGCATCTAAAACCAAAGAAATCATGTCCTGAATGGCCCTCCATACTTCGCCTCCGCTGCGCATGCGCAGTGTCAAGGACGTCCCGAAATTGGTGCCATTACTCATTCTTACAATCAGTGCCTGGTAAGCGCTATGTCCTCAGCGGGGAGGTATGAGTTCCCAACTCCTGGGAGGGCCATCCCCGTCTGGGTCATTGGTAAGTATAAAAAATATATAAATTACTATAAATTTTTTAACATTTTTATACTGTACCAATGACACAGACATAGCTGAATAGTAAAAAGGCTGGAGGGCCTAGGACATAGAGGAAAATCCAATAAGCTCAACTATATAAAATAGAGTCATCCCCTCGAGGAGAAAAGGAGTATTGGGCTTTACATGTATCTTTCTTATTTATGATAAATTAGAAAGACACAATACCTTCAATAATTGAGCATCATAACATCCATATTCTCTATTAACATCCAGTATAATTCTTATACTAATTATTTTTAAAGTAAGCCAATAAATAAAGTTAGTCCAGAGAATTGAGACTCTTTATACTCTTTTAAAAGTGTCAGAGGATAGTATAATAACGCCCGTTTGACACGTGACATATTCAAATGCTATACTTTAAAACTATGACATGAATGAATTTAAAAACATAAACTTTTCACTTTAAAACCATCCCAGTAACAGCTCAGAATTACTGACTCCGGAGGAGGTATCCCCTTGTTTTCATAATAAAACAGGTGACCCAAGGGAACACCCTCCCCCCCCCCCTTCCCCTTGCCCTGGGTCAAATAGCCCAGAGCGAAGAGGGCAGCAGGACGGAGTCACTGCCGGACCAGAAAGCCTACATAGCTATAGTTGCAATTGTTAAGTGATCGACATTCTGAGCAGCCGATAATGGACCTAAACAATGCAGGCCTCCAGAAATGGACTCGGTATTTCTGAGATAAAAATTTGTGAATGTGGATGGCTGAGACCAATATGCAGCCTTCATTAAATCTATAATAGCAACACTATTTACGTAAACCCAAGATGTAGAAGAGCTCTTACTTCATGAGCCGAAATCTTAAGCACAGACTGCTGAGTTAAGGATAGATTATCCTAAGCAGTACCGATAGTTAATTGAATGCATACAGCAATAGAATGGACCGTAATGACCTTTCTATTAGGCATCAGAGACAGAAGAAGCTTTACGTCCTTACTGATAAACTGAGATCTGTTAATAAATACATAAAGGTCTAGCCAGACAGAGTAAAGGCCTATGTCCGTTCGAAGACGGAAGGACCTTAAAAACAATAGGTTCCGGATATTTATTAGGAGCCTGATTCTTAACCAAAACTCCAACATTAGTAGTAACGGTAATAGAGTTTCCGATACTACGAAAGTGAGAATCGTCCACCGATAGTGCATGAAGCTCACTGACTCTTCAGCAGAAGAGAAGACTAAGAGAATTGCTGTCTTAAAAGGCCAGAATTTGAAACAACTGTCTCAAGAGGTTCAAATGGTTGCTTAGTTTAATAAGAACCCAAGCTAAATTCCGTATAGAAAGTTTGCAATGTCTAGTATTAGCGGGGGAGGAATTCGTCACATACAGGTGAATTGTGCACTTGGTGATACCTTCTTGAAATTTGGCACACTGTTAGTGTAGGCTATGAGGTTCTCAAAAACGATCGGCTACAAGTTGACACCGACCGGTGGCGACCAGTAGCGGCACAATCCAAAATGGCCGCCAGCGGCTGAAGGGAACCTCCTTTTCGACGGTCTACCGACTATACATCCGATTGTAAGGGCGCGAAAGTGAACTCTGATCCACGCACGTGTTGGAAACAGACGTGGGAGATGATGTAGAATAAAACGAGATTCTCTATACGGACGCATCAATTTCTTGGAACTTGAAAAGAGCGTTGTTTCTCCGGGATCAGCGTCATTCAGGCAAACCTGAATGACGCTGATCCCGGAGAAACAACGCTCTTTATGAAGCAGTCTCTTTGCCATACAATCTCTTGTTTGGCGTAATTCCGCAAGCAATTCTGATTTGTCTGTCGAAATTAATTCGAGAACGCGATTGTTCACAAAAATCATTCACAGAATGAGTGAGAATCCTCTTCGTGTACGGACTAGTACTGACTGGGAACGTTGTTGCTTTTGCCAGCAAGACAGTTCCAAGAAATTGATGCGTCCGTATAGAGAATCTCGTTTTCATGACGCCTATAAAGCTATTGAGGAAGACATAACGCGCTTCCTAGATAATGGCGTTGAGCTTCCATATAATTTGACCATTGATTGTTTGATGAGAGAGAGTGATGAGTGTATGTCGATGTCACTGTTGACGAATAAGGCAATATATCATAAGACATGCCGTGACAGTATTCGGACTCACATCGTACAGCGCGTGCTACACAAGCGAGAGCGAAATGAGGCAGTGGCATCCTGCTCCACGCTGAGTCCTAAAAGAACACGGACAAGTTTTGAATCTGGCTGTGACAGGAAACTGCCCCAGTGTGTTTATTGTCACAAACGCGAAGGTGACAGCAGTGAGCCTATTTGCAGATCAATGTCTGATAACAATAAACTCAAAATTATGGCAAAGGAAGCCGAGAACTGGGTTGTTTTTTCTCGGGTCAATGCAGCATTTGATTCCGCTGCTAGTGATCTTTACTATCACAAAACCTGTTATTGTAAGCTTGCCAATGAAGCACGAGCGGCTAAATCTAAAAAGTCGAAGAACGCCGAACATTCCGCGTCAGGCCTGCCCTATGACCCTCTCGTTATGGCAGAGCTCATAACATTTGTTGAACACAACGATTCCGCGATGAAGCTTGTCGATCTCAAGAATCTGTACAGTCGGAGGTTGAAGCAAGTCGGTTCTGATTGGCTTAGTGAAGAAATACATTCCACTCGATTCAAAGAACATTTGTTGCAGAAATTGGGCGATGGCTGGGACGCCTTCACACAGGGTAGAGATGTGTTTATTTCAAGTAGGTTTCGAGTTGGCTCCTTGTTGTCCGAATCTTTAACTCGTATAGTGTCTGAGGAAGAGGCAAAAAAGATAGTTGATGTGGGTCTTCTTCTGCGTAAACACATACTCATATCTCAAGCTCCTTTCACGGGATCATTTTCATCTTATTGCTTGAGCGAGCCTGTACCCAACTCACTCCTGACTCTTCTTAGAGTTCTACTTGAGGGCACATGTAGTATACAGAACTTAGGCGATGATGAGACTGTTAATGCCAAGACTCGAGTGGCTTGTACTATTTCACAGATGTTGATCAGCAATTCAGCGAAACGCTCCGAACATGCACAAAATGTTCACCAGAGACGTGACAGAGAAACTCCAATGCCTCTTTATGTGGGTTTGAAGTTGCATGCCCATGATCGTATGAAAAATCTTATCAGAGATTTTCATCAAATGGGACTCTCTGTCTCTTATGATCGCGTAATGGATGTTCGCAGGAGTTTCGCGAGAGCTGTTTCACTGCGGTTCAAGAACGAAGGTGTTGTAGTCCCAGCTAACTGCAAACGTAATGTTTTCTCGATAGGAACCACTGATAACATTGATGTATCTGGTAGATCTGATATGCATGGTACGTCCATCACACTCATTGGTCAACTGAGCAGGGACAATGTGGGTACTGATCCCCCACCACTGAGTTTAGATGTTCCAGAAGACACACAAATTGAACTCCCAGACGACTATGCATTTGTTCCTTTCGTTGAAGACTTTGGTGGGGACATCAGGCTTGAATCTCCAGATGAATGTAATGTACGGCCCAATGAATATGCAGATTTGAACGTGGGAGAGAATGACTGGTTGTCTCATGTGTCACAGATCAGCAATAAAGGGAAGGTTGATGGCAGCTGGCAGCTTGATGAAGTCCCTGTGACCTTTTCAGGCTTCTTTTCAAAACATGAAGATCAAGACAATGTCAAACCTCGTGCAGTTATTGGGGTATTCCCTGTTTTCAGTGAGCAGAAAGCGGACTCACTCAGTATGCAGAAGCATGCTATGTATGTGGTCAGGGAAGCTACTGCTTTCGTAAACCCCGGCCAGATACCTGTCATTGAAGGTGACTGTCCGTTGTATGCCAGGCAGAAAAAATGTCAATGGCTGTTCCCAGAGGAGATAGGTGAGGATCGAATGGTGTGTATGATTGGATTCCTGCATCTTGAAATGTGCACCCAAGAAGCTGGTGGTAAGCTTATGGGTGGTTCTGGTTGGGAGCGAATGTTTCACCTCGCAAAGATATTCACACCCGGTGTAGCATCATCCCTACTTGGTGGGAAACATGTCAAGAGGACGCGACAGGCATATCTTCTCACTCTAGCTTGGCTTGAGATCCTCAGAAAGAATGCTTATGAGATTTACTGTCAGCAGACTGGGCCCCATGAGTCATTTGAAATGTGGGAACAGAGGATTCTTTCACAATCTCCAACTGCGCGCTATTGGGGTGAAATCGTTCGGAACTTTCTCTTGACAAGCTGTCAATTCGTTCGGAACCAACGAATCGGTAACTGGCCTGGTACACTGTGTTCTATCGATGAGTTGTGCAGTTACTTTTTTGCCCTAGGACATACAAATTATTGTCGGTGGGTCCCCGTATTTCTGAGAGACATGTCTCAGCTACCCAGGCGGCATCCTTCAATCCACAACAAATTCATGGAAGGCCATTTTGTGGTCCAGCGTAGTGAGAGGAAGTTCAGTATGATGGGTTTAGATCAGAGCCAAGAACATAGTATCCAACTACTCAAAGAAGACAGTGGTCCAAAAGGTCTCTATGGCCAGGCTGAAGAGAAAGTCGTTATTGAGCTTTCAAGGTCAGAAGTTCTGCGTGTTATAGATGAGTATGAATATGCAAGTTTCCACACAACATCATCAGATAACACGGAACACCCGGAAAGTTCGGTATCAGAGCAGAAAAAATTTCTGAATCAATTGAAATCTCTCCTCGATCTGGTGAATCAGGGACTCATTATCAACCCTTATGATGAAACTAGTGGTCAGCTGGTGACATTAGATACTGGTGAATATATGGACCCCGAAGTTAGTAAGAGTTTACGGTCATTACCCGAAAGGGGCAAGCATTTATATTCCACTTTCTTGAAGGAAAGGCTTGTGGAATGCACCGTACCCCTGAATGATGTTATTCCCAAGGCAAATATATATACCTTCCTTAACCCACCCCCAGCCAACCTGGACAAAGGCCGAGACAAACTCATGTCAAGTAAAGCAACTGCCGCAATAGTTACCCAGATGTTCGTTTCACTGCAAGCCCGGCCTGATTCAAACATGGATGAGTTTTTCATGCACGAGAATGCACGTGATCCGCCAGCATTATCCGATAGAGGTAAGCTACGGAGTGGGACAAAATCTCAAATTCTCAATTGTTTACCAGCTATTCCTGCACAAGGGAAGAATTCAGCAGCTAGACAAGCTTCAGTTGTCATCTTGGATATGCCTGCTGTAGTCCATGTAATCAAACCACAGAAAGCGGATCTGTTTGGAGAATATGCTCGATTGCAATTATTGCCATACATCGAATCTCTGATTAACACGAACACCACAAGGGTTGATGCGATCTATGACTGTTACCCCGAAGGCAGTTTGAAGAATCAGACGCGAGCAAAACGCCTCGGTGAGACAGCAGTTAGGTTGATACGGGTGTCCGAGAACGTCCCTTTACCTAAAGGGAAGAATTGGCAGGCATTCTTGAAAGTTAGTGAGAATAAAGACGAATTTTTCAAGTTCCTGTCTGCTGAACTGCTGAAATTAACATCAACATCCGAGTACCAGTTGTTAACGACATCAGGAGAATATGTACTATGCAATAAGGATGTTAGCTTATGTGACATATCTCCATCGAACCACGAGGAAGCAGACACGCGCATGATGCTTCATCTCAACCATGCAGTCTCACAAGGTCACAAAATAGCTTTTCTTCGCACGGTTGATTCTGATGTCGTCATTCTGTCTTTGCACCATTTCGCAACATTCCGTGACCTTGGACTCAGTGAGCTGTGGATTGGGTTTGGAATTGGAAAGGCATATAAAGATATGCCAATTCATGAGATAGCTTCACAACTTGGACCTGATTACTGTAAGGCCCTGACTTTCTTCCACGCCTTCACAGGTTGTGATGTAACATCCAGCATGCTCGGCATTGGGAAGAAGACAGGATGGAATGCATGGATGAATTTTCCCGCATCAACTGAAATGATGATAGAATTGACTGAGAATCCGCAAGTCTTTTCAGAGGATTCCCCTCATATGCAGCATATCGAAAAACTCACCATACAGATGTACAGTAACAGTTGTGTCAGTACACGTGTCAATGATGCGAGACGGCATATGTTCACACATGGCCTTAAGTCTATGGAAAACATCCCGCCCACCAAAGCAGCTCTGTATCAACATGTAAAAAGGGTAATTCTTGTGTCATCTTTCATTTGGCATCGTGCTCTGCAGAAACACTTATGTGTGCCAGACCCATCACAGTACGGATGGGAGTGGAATCCACGTCTCAATATTCTGGTCCCATTTTGGACTCACCTAGGAGACGCAAGTGCTGCATGTGCACTGATGCTCCACTGTAGTTGTGCCAAGGCCTGCAAGGGCAATTGCAAATGCTTGAAAGCTGGATTAAGGTGCACACCTTTGTGTAAGTGTGAAGGTGGCTGTTGTAACAATATTGAGTAGTATACTGTCATGTTAGGACCAGTCATCTCCTATTCTGGTATTTTTTTTTCCATTTTCGGCCAGTTAACACATGTCATGTTTCTAGTTGAGTTGATTTTGCTAACAAATGTTCATCCCATGTGGCTTGCTACATTGTCCGGGGTATAGGAATACAGTTTTAGATTTCGGAAAATAGTCTGTTATTTACTGCACAAGACGGTGTTAATTCATGCATAGCATGATACAATATCCCCAACTATTTTGCCTCTGTACAACAGTTGATACCTTCGTTCACCCGTGTGTTCATCTATGGTATCCTTGTCTTTCTCTGGCCATAGGCCACATGTGACTAGTCAGTTCCTACTCCATAGCAAATCAACTTGGAAATCCTTCATCTTGTAGCGCACTCATGTCTCAATGAATCCATACCTGAGTTGATCTAATAAATCTAACGTAAGGTATCAAATTGCCATACCGGATCATATTTCGATAAGTTATTCGCTAAAACATTTCGACCACTCATCGACATCAAAGGTCATGTTTTGGCTCCCAGTGGTGGCTATATCTCTATATCCCTGGTAAAGTAGCATACCATGAGGGATGGGCATTAAGTGTCGGCAACATTAATCCTGACTTGGAACACACCACATCTTAACTGGCCGAAAATGAAGAATACTACTTGTAGTCAAAAAATATTCCTGTACCTCGAATGACTGCAAACATACACTCACCCCTTCTAGTCCCATTTTGCCAATGTTCTATACTGGCAAGATAACATTGTATAATTAACAACGGGAACTAATGCATCCCGAGTTCATTCCAGCACTGCCCTTGCTGGCAGACGTGTCGCTATGGTGTTGAGATTGAACCAGAACTCCTCTAGAAATTTGATAGTTTTATTTTCTTAGAAAATAAATCTATCGAAAATGCCGGAAGTTGAGAATAGACTGTCACTTTAATTGGATTATCAAATGTCCAAGTATCCCCACTGCTGCATACTATCGAGTACCCTTGTTCATGTGTTGACAGGAATCTCTCATACCATGTTCATTTGACCATTGCATTCCCGAGAAACATTCAACACTAATTTATCAACGGACGGACGATCATACTGACAGTCAGACACACAGACGCACACATCGACGGAAATTCTGATCCCATTATCCATTAATCTTCCCCCCAACTTGTTCCAAGGGCTTCACTCCATCATTCACATCAATTACAGCACATGTATGGTGTTAGGTTTGGAGCTTCAGTTGTGCGATCGGCGAAAATAGCTTTTTTTCGATCCGCTTGGCGGCCATTTTGGATTTCGCTGCTAGTGGTGGCTAGAGGATGGTGCCAACTTGTAGCCGATCCATTTTGAAATCTCTGATGCCTACCCTTACATCATGCCAAATTTCAGGAAGGTATCACCAAGTGCACAATTCTAGCGAATTCCTCCCCCGCTATATGGAGGGATCAAAAATATCAACATAAAGATCCCCACACCAACGACGGAAGGCCCTCCACTTTAGGCGCATAGTATAGCGAAGAGGAGGTCCTCCTACAGTTAGAAATCGCATCCACTGCTCGTCCTGTACAATGCTTGCCGTGCAAGAAGGACCGCTCAACGGAATACGTGAAGGTTGAGATCTTGCGGGTTGTGATGAAGTTGACACGATTTCCCCAGCGAAAGAAGATCCTCTCGTCGAGGAAGTTTTCACGGTAAGTCCCACAGCAGACACCTAAGTAAATTTATCCACGGTCTCTGTGGAGACAGAGATGCTACCAACAGAATTGTATTGTGAATGTATTATCTTAGCAATACTTGCTGAATTAACAGCGCTGGAGGATACGCATATCCTATCATTCCGTCCTACTAGATCGATAGAGCGTAAACTACATATGCTCGGGGATCCGGACATGATGACACATACGTCTGCAACTGATTGGTGAGTTGTGTCGCAAATAAATTTATCACTGGGCGCTCCCACTGGCAGCAAATCTGATTGAATACCTGTTTGTTGAGAGTCCATTCTGACGGCAACAATCGACCCTTACGTGAAAGGGAGTCTGCTAATACAATCAGACGACCCAGAATATGACGGACCGAAACAGAACTTGGTGTTCTTTTACAAACAGAAGGATTCTTTCCGTTAAATTCAATAACGGAACCGAATGAGTGCCTCCCTGGTTCCGGATATACGTAACTACTGTCGTATTATCGGACAGGATTTGGACATGCGTTTCTGAATAATGTTCATCCAGTGACGTAGTGCAAGCCAAAATAATATCATTTCTTGGAAGTTAAGTGCTTGCCTAAAAACTGCGGAACCCAAAGACCCTGGCACTTCGAATCTGTTGGGATCAATATTGTGCCCCAACCTGTTTGACTGGCATCCGTCATAATCGAAAAACTCGGATCCGGCACTACAGTGGAACTCTCTTGAGTCAACCACCGAATGTTTGCCCAAGTCTGAATCTCTTGTTACACTTGATTGACAAGAGAACGTGTATATCAAGCAATTCATAGATTGCTGAAAGGTTGCCGTCGAAGAGAAGCTTCTCCGAGACCGAAGCGACTCTGAGAGAGTTCTTCACCTTACTATCCACGCGCGTGGATCTAGCTAGGGCTGCGTCACGTTTAACCAACTCCAGGTTGCCACTGAAGGGCAGAGTTATACGTGGAAAACTACTGCCCTTGAATGAAATCTCATTAAGAATTATATCCTGGAATTCTTTCTCTTGAAGACGTAATGATAACGCCTCAGTAAGGTGGTCTACATATGATAAAGCGTCTGAGTTAAGTCTATTAGACATCATTGTCGTTTCCAACGTCGTGGTTGGAATTGACATAGACGGCGAAAAAGACAATACGCAGTCTTCAGCCTCGTCGTCTAGACGCAGAGGAACTCTCAGTATGCCCTGTCCTGCCATTTCAAATTTATTCCATAGAATTGATGAAAGGCAGATTAGAGCATTTGCAGACAAGAAACTAGACTAGCGTGTTTTGGTAGCAAGCTTATATATATATAGCGTCGTTCAATAATTCGAAAGTTCTAGTGATATTATTGGACTGTGTCTGCAACTCAGGGACGATGTCCCTGAACCGATCAAAAACTCTATGTCCAATGACGCTATTAGTCTCTTATCCAGCATCGCAGCATTCTAGTCCGACGGAACAACCTCTGGAAGATAATGCCGGAAGAAATGTATGGCAGCTTCTGTTGTTCCGAAAGGGAAAGCTCGAAATCATCCGAATCCCTTTCGCCATCCTGTCAGACCCTATGAAGTGTTTGGTCGTCCGTACCTGATGCATCAGCGGAGCGAACCGACCCAGCGTCGTCGGATTATTCCTCATCCGACAGAGATTCTGTCGTTTGCTGGGATGCTGCGATAAGCTGTGCTATTTTGGATAGCCCGTCCATCACTGAGGCCTGTGGAGAAGCGGTCTTACGATGCTTTGCCGCTGGAAGCTCCGTGTTCGTTACCCCGTGTATACTTCTATTATGCGAGCGACCGGAGTGTACAGGCCTCGTGTCCCTTGGCTACCGGATGGCATGACCTGTTCGCCGTGGAATCACTGAATGACGAAGCTGGCAGGATACTCGAGGTCACGTAGCCAAGTTGCGGTCGGGTGCGCTGCTGTGAGGATGAGGAAGCATTATCGACAGTCTCCCGGACTGTCTATATAACGGAGCGTCCCGAGTGGCGGACATATGCTCCGAATGCGAAACGTTTGTACCACAACATCCGGTCCCAGATGTTGTTGTACGAGAGAGGGACCTCTCTCGCTTGCAGCCCGGACGGACCTGGACGAGCTAGGAACCGGACTAACAGGCTTCCTCCAATCTCTCCTCTAATCCGTCGTCACTGGGTGTGTACTATTGTCTATTATAGTGCTCGCATCACCCAAATCTCCTTCCTGGACTGCAACGGACGAACCCGGCTGCCGAACCATTCGATGAATGGACGCTACACTGGATGAGCTAGCGAATGTCAACGCCGTCGATCCTACTAGGGACTTCTTAGGCGATTGACGTATTCCGTGAGCACTTATTGCCGCTAGCTCATCATTTAACTATGACGACAGAGGCACACTTTTGAAAGACATCTACGTAACTTTGCAAACAAGAAACCAGACTTGCTTGTTAATAGCAAGCATATATATGTAAATAGCGTCGTTCAATAATTCGAAAGTTCCTGTGACATTATTGGACTGTGTCGGAACTGAGGGACGATGTCCCTGAACCGATCCAAAAATTTTTGTGTCCACCGACGCTATCAGTCTCTTATCCGGCATCGCAGCATTCTGGTCCGACGAAACAACCTCAAGAAGATAAAGCCGGATGACATATACAGCAGCTTATGTTGTTCCAAAAGGGAAAGCTCGAAATCCTCCGAATCCCTTTCGCCATCCTGTCGAACCCTATGAAATTTTCGGACGTCCGTACCTGATGCTTCAGCGGAGCGTCCCGACCCAGCGTCGTTGGATATTACATGATGCGACAGAGATTCTGTCGTTGCTGGGATGCTGCGATAAGT
Source organism: Pictodentalium vernedei (assembly GCA_031216915.1). Classification (NCBI taxonomy): domain Eukaryota; kingdom Metazoa; phylum Mollusca; class Scaphopoda; order Dentaliida; family Dentaliidae; genus Pictodentalium; species Pictodentalium vernedei. The sequence goes on from CM062290.1 coordinate 332,436,029, forward strand.
TGAGCTATTTGGGATAGCACGTCCGTCACTGAGGCCTGTGCTGTAGCGGTCTTACGATGCTTTGCCGCTGGAAGCTCCGTGTACGCTGACTCCTGCATACTTTTCTTATGCGAACGCCGGAGTCTACAGGACTCGTGTCCCTGGCTACTGGATGGCGTGACCTGGTCGCCGCGGATTCTCTGACTGGCGAAGTTGACTGGATATCCGAGGTCACGTAGCCAAGGTGTGGTCATGTGCACTGCCATGAGAATGAGGAAGCCTTATTGACAGTCTCGCCGGACTGTCTATATAACGGAGCGTCCCGAGCGGCGGACGTATGCTCCGAATGCGAAACATTTTGTACCACAACATCTGGGGCCAGATGTTGTTGTACGAGAGAGGAACCGGACCAATAGGCTTCCTCCGTTCTCTCCTCTAATCCGCCGTCACTGAGTGTGCACCTGGTAGATTTATAGTGCTCGCATCACCCAAAACTCCTTTCTAGACCGCAACGGATGAACCCGGCTGCCGAACCATTCGATGAATGGACGCTACACCGGGCGAGCTAGCGGACGTCAAAGGCCGTCGATCCAACTAGGGACCTCTTAGGCAATTGACGTATTTCCATGAGCACTTTTCCGCTAGCTCTTCATTAATTGTGATGACGGAGGCACACTTTTGGAAGACATCACGGATACATCACCCTGTTCTTGATCATCTGAAATAGAGATTGATAAACTAGAGTGACCCTGCGGAGAAAGGACCGGCATGGCCATTTCCCCGCTAACATACCGTGACACACGCTTCCCATGTTGTCATCGAAAATAACACATACTGAATAGGGGTTAGTGCGAGTACACTGACTACATTTATACAATGATTATGAAAGTCAGAAGAAGATTTCCTCTTAATCCAATTGAACAATATCCTTTCATTGTGAAAAGAAAACAAAGTCCTAGTACTCGCACCAACCCCTGCAAATCAAAATACATAAGAACATGATCCATTAACATAGAAAAAATAATTTAAATCCAAAAATTTTTTGAAAAAATATTTTTTCAGAAAAGCCCAAGTTTCTGAAAAGTAACGTTGAGCCCCAATGGATCCCAAGCCTAAGTGTGGACAAAATTTTTTAAAATATTTTAAAAAATTAATGCAACACTTACGAATAATAATAATGTATCTAGTTATGATTAAACTAACATCAAGATATTATTTTCAAGAAATCCCCCTCACACAGAGGCTGTTGTCAATGTAAACAAGAAGTGTAAAAACACCAAAAACATGACTCCAGGCACTGATAACCCTGGCCCGAAATCAGTTACCAAAAATACACTATCTGATGCAAAACAGAGACTTCCAGGGAAGAAACTACAGAACATCAGATGGTAGATGCAGAACACTACGCCTAAACACCCAAGAGTGAAGACTTAAACATGGGGAAAAGAACAGAATTCATTCTGTTATCCAGCTAAAACTCCCAAGAAATTTTAGTAATAATATTACAGAAAATGTGCCAAAAGCATGGGAGAATAGCAAGGGGAGACTTAAAGGAAAGGGAGAGAGGAAAACACTGAACAAGCAGTGTAACATTATAGCAATAATGACCACAACAGGCCGTTGCCTCGAAAATAGGTAACTTAACATAATTTCATTAAAAAATTTTAAGTTACAGCCCTGATTATTTTCTGTCACTCATTTTTCCTCTCCTCTTTCTATATCCTCCTTAGAACCACCATTTCTCTAATATTTATGTGTCTGGCATCATTTAAACTGAGATTTACAAGCACAAAGATCAGTCAGATGTTAACTGATGAAGGGCCAAACAAAGAATGAGTAATGGCGCCAATTTCGAGACGTCCTTGACACTGCGCATGCGCAGTGGAGGCGAAGTATGGGGGGGCCATTCAGGACATGATTTCTTTGGTTTTAGATGCAAATTTTGGGGATTGGGGGGCAAAATTTGTGTTTGGCCCTAGATTTTTAAGAGTTAGCACCAGCTATCTGGGTCATTGGTACAGTATAAAAATCTGATATTTTTGTGCTTTTTCCCATATTTCCAAGGGCCGTAACTCACACAAGAATAATGCAATCAGCATGAAACTCAAACTTGATCTGTAAGTCATCGTTCTATAGTAGTTTACCAAAAATGAAATCATTCCATTGAAGCATTTCCAAAAAACTCCGGAAAGTTAAAAAATTTATAGTAATTTATATATTTTTTATACTTACCAATGACCCAGACATAGCTGGTGCTAACTCTTAAAATATAGGGCCAAACACAAATTTTGCCCCCCAATCCCCAAAATTTGCATCTAAAACTAAAGAAAACATGTCCTGAGAGGCCCTCCACACTTCGCCCCTACTGCGCATGCGCAGTGTCAAGGACGTTCCGAAATTGGCGCCATTTATCATTCTAATAACCAGTGCCTGGTAAGCGCTATGTACTCAGCGGGGAGGCAAGAGTTCCCAACTCCTGGGAGGGCCATCCCCGTCTGGGTCATTGGTAAGTATAAAAAATATATAAATTACTATAAATTTTTTAACATTTTTATACTGTACCAATGACCCAGACATAGCTGAATAGTAAAAAGGCTGGAGGGCCAAGGACATAGAGCAAAATGGAATACGCTCAATAAAATAAAATAGAGTCATCCCCTGTAGGGAAAAGAAGTAATAGGCCTTACATGTATCTTTCTTATTTATGATAAATTAGAAAGATACAACACCTTCCAAAAATTGAGCTTCATACATCCATGTACTCTATTAATATCCAAAAATCCTTATACTAATAATTTTTAAAGTAAGCCAATAATAAAGTAAGTCTAGAGGATAGAGACTCTTATACTCCTAAAAGTGTGTGAGAATTGCATAATCATGTCCGTTGACATATGCAATATTCAAAAGCTATACTTTAAAAACTAAGACTTGAATGAATTTTATAAACTTAAACTTCTCACTAAACAACCATCCCAATAACAGCTCAGAATTACTAACTCCGGAGGAGGTATCCCCTTGTTTTCATAGTAAAAACAGGTGACCCAAGGGAACACCCTCCCCCCCCCCCCCTTTTTCTTGCCCTGGGTCAAATAGCCCAGAGCGAAGAGGGCAGCCGAACGGAGACACTGCCGAAACAGACAGCCTACCTAGCTATAGTAGCAACTGTTAAGTGAATGACATTCTGAGCAGTAGATAATAGACCTAACAATAGAGGCCTCCAGAAATGGACTCGATATTTCTGAGATAAAATTCATGAATGGATGGCTGAGCGCAATGAGCAGCCTTCAAAAATCTATAATAGAACACTATTAATGTAAGCCCAAGAAGTAGAAGAACTCTTACTTCATGAGCCGAAATCTTAAGCACAACTGCTAAGCCAATGATATACCATAAGCAGTACGCTAGTTAATAGAATCCATTAACAATAAAATGGAGCGTAACGTCCTTCTACTAGACATCAAAGACAGAAGAAGCTTACGCCCTTGTAATAAACAGATATCTGTTTATAAATACATAAACTGTACCCGGAAAGAGTAAAGGCCTATGCCCATACGAAGACGGAAGGACCTTAAAATAATAGGTTCCGGATAATAGGAGCCTAACTCTTATGCAACAATCCAACCTAAATAGTAACGGAAGTATTGATTCCGAAACTATGAAAGTGAAAATCATCCATCGATAGTGCATGAAACTCACTGACTCTACAGTAAAAGAGAAACCAACAGAATTACTGTCTAAAAGGTCAGAATTTGAAAACTACTGTTTCCAGAGGCTCAAATGATTACTTAGCTAAATAAGAACCTGAAGTTAAAATCCGTATAGGAATTTAATCTAAAGATTCTAAGTCTATTTATCAAAAAGTTACTAACTGACTTAGATAAAGAGACAAAAGACTCAATTGTAAACTATCGTAGAGTGCATAGGTATGAGGTAACATAAACCTATAACCTAAATAACAACAGGCTGCAGTAGATCTTGTGAAACAAGTATACTAAAAAATAGCAATGAGTAGTATGGAGGGATCAACCATATGAACATAATGATCCCTACACCACGACGGAAGAGCCTCCACTTTAGTCGTATAGAATAGCGAAGAAGAGGATCTCCTATAGTAAGAAATCGCGTCCAAAGCTCGTCCAGTACAGTGCTTACAATGCAATACGGACCACACAACGGAATACATGAAGGTTGCGACCTTGCTGGTTGTGATAAAGATGACACGATTTACCCAGTGAAAAAAGATCCTCACATAGAGGAAGATTTCACGTTAAGATCCACAGTAGACAAGAGAGTAAATTACTCATGATCTCTGTGAAGATAGAGATGCTATCAACCGAAATGTATTGTGGTTGTTTATCTTAGCAATACCTGCTAAAAACAACAGCGCCGGAGGATACGCGTATCCTATCATTCTGTCCTATAGATCAATAGAGCGTTAACAGTATTAGCTCAGAGATCTGGACAAGCCAACACATACGTCTGCAATTGATTAGCCAGCTGTGTCATAAATAAAACATCATTGGGCGCTCCCATAGATAGCAAATCTGATTGAATACTTGTTTGTTGAGAGTCCATTCTGACAGCAACAAGCGACCCGTAAGAGAACGGGAGTGCGATAAAACAATCAGACGACCCAGAATATGACGGACCAAAACTGAACTTGGTGTACTATAACCAACAGACGGATTCTTTCCATTAAATTGAATAACGGAAACGAAAGAGTGCCTCCCTGGTTCCGGAGATACGCCACTACTGTCGAATTAAAGGACAGGAATTTGGGCATGCGTTTCTGAATAATGTTCATGCAATGACATAAAGCAAGCCTAAAAAACATTATTCCGCGGAAGTTAACTGATAGCTAAAAGACTGCGGAACCCAAAGACCCTGGCACTTCGAATCCGTAGGGATCAGTATATATCCCAATCTGTTTGACTGGCAACCGTCATAACAGCCACACTCGGGTCCGGCAACAGCGGCGGCACTCGCTGAGTCAACCACCGAATGTTTGCCCCAGTCTGAATCTCTTGTAACACTAGATAGACAAGAGAATGTATAAATCAAGCAATTCATGGATTGCCGGAAAGTTGCCGTCGAAGAGAAGCTCCTCCGAGAACGAAGCGACTCTGAGAGAGTTCTTAACCTACTATCCACGCGTGGATGTAGCTAGGGCTGCATCACGTCTAACCAACTCCAATCAGCCACTGAAGGGCGGAGTTATACGTGAACAAACTACTGCCCTCAAAAGAAATTACATTGAGAATAATATCCCGTAAATCTTTTCTTGAAGACGTAATGATAACGCCTCAGTAAGGCGGATTACTTATAATAAAGCGTCTAAGTTAAGTCTAATATACATAATGTCGTTCCCAACATTGAAATTGGAAAAGACATAAACGGTGAAAAAGAATATATGCAGTCTTTAATCACACCGTCTAGACGCATATGAACTCTCGGTATGCCCTGCTCTGCCAAAATAAACTATATGTAAAAAAAGATAAAATGGCAGAAATGAGCCACGCGGACAAGAAACTAAACTATCATGCTTAGTAGCCGTCTTGTATATATATATAAATATATAGCGTCGAAAAATAAAACACATGTTGTAATGACAATATTGGACTGCGTCGGTAAGTCAGGGACAAAGTCCCTGTACCGATCGAAAAATCCGAGTCCAATGACGCTATAAGTCTCTTATCCAAGATCGCAGCAATGAAGTCCGAAAAATAATCACTGGAAGAAATGCCAGAAGATATGAAAGGCATCTTCCGATACTACTAAAGGGAAAACTCGAAATCTTTCGAATCCCTTTCGCCATCCTGTCGGACCCTATAAAGCGTTCGGTCGTCCGTAGCTTGATGCAACCGCGGACCGCACCGACCCAGCGCCGTCGGATAATTCCTGATTCGACCGAGAAACCGTCAATTGCTGGGATGCTGCGAAACAACTGTGCTAACTCGGATAGCACGTCCGTCACTGAGGCCTGAGGAGCAGCGGTCTTACGATGCATTGCCGCAGGAAGCTCCGAGATCGTTACCCCGTGCATACTTCCAATATGCGAGCGAACGGAGTGTATAGGCCTCGTGTCCCTTGGCTACCGGATGGCGCGACCTATTCGCTGTGGAATCACTGAATGCCGAAACTGATCGGATACTCGAGGTCACGTAGCCAATGTGCGGTCGTGTGCCCTGCTGTGAGGATGAGGAAGCATTAAAGACAGTCTCTCGGACTGTCAATATAACGGAGCGTCCCGAGCAACGGACATATGCTCCGAATGTAAAATATCTGAACCACAACATGCGGTCCCCTATGTTGTTGGCTTCCTCCGATCTGTCCTCAATCTGCCATCACTGGGTGAGTACTAAAGTAATTAAAGTGCTCGCATCACCCAAATCTCCTTCCTAGACCGCAACAGACGAACCCGGCAGCCGAACCATTCGATGAAAGTACGCTACACCGGGTGAGCTAGCGAATGTCACTCCGTAAGCGATAGACATATTCCATGAGCACTTATTGCCGCTAACTCTTCATTAACTATGACGACAGAGGCACACTTTTGAAAGACATCTCCATAACTCTTCGAACAAGAAACCAGAAATGCTTGGATAGCAAGCATAAAATAATAATATATATAGCGTCGTTCAATAATTCGAAAGTTTGTGTGACATTATTGGACTATGTCGGAACTGAGGGACGATGTCCCTGAACCGAACCAAAAATTTCTAAGTCCACCGACGCTATCAGTTTCTTATCCGGCATCGCAGCATATGTTGTTCCGAAAGGGAAAGCTTGAAATCCACCGAATCCCTTTCGGTATCCCGTCGGACCGGATGAAACTTTCGGACGTCCGTACCCGCTTCCGCGGAGCGTCCCGACCCAGCATCGTCGGATAAAATATATGCGACAGATTCAGTTGATGCTGGGATGCTGCGATAAACTGTGCTATTAAGGAAAGCACGTCCGTTCCCGAGGCCTGTGCAGTAGCGGACTTACGATGCATTGCCGCTGGAAGCTCCGTGTACGTTGACTCCCGCATACTTCCTATGCGAACGTCCGGAGTCTGCAGGCCTCGAGTCCCCGGCTACCGACCCAGCGCTGTCGGATAATTCTCGATCCGACACCGTTTCTGTCGGCTGCTGGGATGCTGCGATAAGCTGTGCTATGTGCACAAGAATGTCCGGCGTCGAGACCTGCGGAGGCGCAGTCTATCGCTGCTTCGCCGAGGGCAGCTCCGCATCAGATGGCTCCCGCATACTTTTCCTATGCGAACGTCCGGAGTCCATCGGTCTCGAATCCCTGGCTGCCGGATGGTGTGACCTGGTCGCCGAAGAATCCTTGATCGGCGAAGCTGGTAATATATCGGCGGTCACGCAGCCAAGGTGCGGTCGTGTGCGCTGACGAGAAGAGGAAGCCTTAGCAGTCTCAGCGGACTGCCTATACAACGGAGCGTCCCGAGCGACGGACGTATGCTCCGCTAACGACACATTTGTACCACAACATCTGGGGCCAGATGTTGTTGAACGAGAGACGGGCCTCTCTCGCTTGCCGTCCGGATGGACCGGAACGAGCTATGAACCGGACTAAAAGGCTTCCTCCGTTCTCCCTCCGATCCGCCGTCACTGGGTGTGCATTAAGTTAATTATATAGTGCTCGCATCACCCCAAAATTCCTTCTAGACCGCAACGGACGAACCCGGCTGCCGAACCATTCGGTGAATGGACGCTACACCGGGCGAGCTAGCGGACGTCAAAGGCCGTCGAACCTACTAGGGTCCTCTTAGGCAATTGGCGTATTACATGAGCACTTTTCCGCTAGCCCTTCATTAATTGTGACGACGGAGGCACACTGTTGGAAGACATCACAGATACATCACCCTAATCTTGATCGTCTGAAATAGAAATTGATAAAGTAGAGTGACCCTGCGGGGAAAGGACCGGAGTGTCCAAATCCCCAACAACATACCGTGACATACGCTTCCCATATTGTCATCGAAATCATACGATACAGAACCGGAGTTAATGCGAGTACACTGACCACATATAGAATGATAATAAGGTCAGAGGAAGACTTCCTCTTAAAACAATTGATCAATATCCTTTCAATGTGAAAAGAAAACAAGTCCTGGTACTCGCACTAACCCCTGGCAATCAAAATACATAATAATAATATGATCCATTAATATAGAAAAAATAATTGAAATCAAAATATTTTGAAAAAATATTTTTTCAGAACAGCCCAAGTTTCTGAAAAGTAACGTTGAGCCCCAATGGATCCCAAGCCTAAGTGTGGACAAAAATTTTAAAAATATTTTAAACAATTTATTCAACACTTACGAACAATAATAATGTATCTAGTTATGATTGAAATAACATAAAGATATTATTATTTAGAAATCCCCCCCTCACACAGAGGGCTGTTGTAAATGTAAACAATGAGTGTAAAAACACTAAAATAAGACTCCAGGCACCCAGGCCCGAAATCAGTTACCAAAAATACACCATCTGATGCAAAACAGAGACTTCCAGGGAAGAAACTGCAGAACATCAGATGGTAGATGCAGAACACAACGCCTAACCACCCGTAGGTGAAGACGTAAACATGGGGAAAGAACAGAATTCATTCTGTTATTCAGCTAAACTCCCAAGAAATTTTAGTAATAATAATTACAGAAATTATGCCAAAAGCATGGGAGAATAGCAAGGGGGAACTTAAAGGACAGGGAGAGAGGAAAAACACTTGCTTGTAAAAACAGTGTAACTAAATAATCAGAATGACAACAAAATGGCTGCTGCCTTGAAAATAGGTAACTTAACATAATTTCATTAAAAAATTTTAAGTTACAGCCCTGATAATATTCTGTCACACATTCTTTTCCTCTCCTCCTTTTCTATCCTCCTTAGAATCACCATTTCACTAATATTTATGTGTCTGGCATCATTTAAACTGAGATTTAAAAGCACAAAGATCAGTCAGATGTTAACTGATGAAGGGCCAAACTTAGAATGATAAATGGCGCCAATTTCGGAACGTCCTTGACACTGCGCATGCGCAGTAGGGGCGAAGTGTGGAGGGCCTCTCAGGACATGTTTTCTTTAGTTTTAGATGCAAATTTTGGGGATTGGGGGGCAAAATTTGTGTTTGGCCCTATATTTTAAGAGTTAGCACCAGCTATGTCTGGGTCATTGGTACAGTATAAAAATACTAAAGTGTGACTGACAGACTGACGGATGGACAGAGTGCAAACCTATAGTCCCCTCCGGCGATGCCGGTAGGGGACCAATAATCCATGTATCCTACAATAATTCTACAGTAATAGAATATAAAATACTACCTATATATGATGACGATGTCAATGTAAACAACGTCAATGAAAACAAGACATCAGGCACACAAAAAGGCCCAAAGTCAGAAACCAATTTAAATGCTACCAGATGCAAAGCTAGATCTTCATACGAAGAAAAAATGATACATCGGATAAAGATACAAGACTAAACGACCTAACACCCCTAGGGTGAGGACGTAACCATGGGGAAAAACCGAATAATATTCTGTAATACATGTTAAACTCCCAAGAAATTTAAGAAAAAATTTCAATAAAAAATAGCCAAAAAGCTTAAGAGTTTAACAGGAAGGGTTCATAGAAGGATAGGGAAGGAATACTTAACAAACAGTGGAATAATCATTATCAAAAATGATGACGTCGGGCATATGTCCCAAAATTGGGAAACATGAAATAATTTTATAAATATTATGAAGTTACAGCCCTGAACGTCAAAAACCACTGTTGAGCACTTCCATCATCCAATAACAGCCTTGAATCCACCAATTCTTGCATTGATTTGTGTCTGGCATCCTCAAAAAGGAGATTTTAAAGCACAGATGTCAGTTCATTGTTGCTGTCTTTAGGGCCAAACAAAGAATGATGTTTGCGACAATTCCGGTCTCATCCTGACGGCTGCACATGCGCAGAGAGTAAAAGTATGGAGGGCCAGATAGGGCTTTTAATTTTCAGTTTTGTAAGCAAATTTTGGGGATTGGGGGGGGGGGGGGGGGGGGGGTTCAAAATTTGTGTTTGGCCCTTGATAACTTTGAGTTAAGCACCAGTTAGTCTGGGCCATTGGGTTATAGTATAAAAATATGCAGGCAATCACACAAAATCATGTGTAATCACACAAAATCACAGGTATGGAGTTGAACAGATATGCTAAGTCTGGAATGGGAGACTGTTATTAAGTTTTTGCCATTGGAGTGGAGGTGGGTGAGGGTGTGGTGCAGGAGTAACCTTAAATTAATATTTCGTATATTCCTCTTTTTTTCTAAATAAATTACATAACATCTTTTTTTCCTCTCTTAATTTCTCTCAGCTTTTGTAAGTTATTTACATGTAAGAAAACTATATAAAGGAGCATCATGCAGAAACTCATAATTCCTTCTTCTCATTTCAGCTCACTTCTCCCTGTTTTCAGTTGTGACTTCTCACTGAAGTCTGCAGAGGGAGAAGTGACTTCTCCTTAGATTTACCCCCTAGGCTGGTAACTAATAAGATTCATTCACTTAATTAAAGTATAATAAAAGGCCTCCCGGTCACATGTCCCCCGAAAAAAAGTGTGCAATCTGAGGTATTTGAAAAAAATTGAATTTTTCAGTCGAAAAAGGGACATAATTCTGGCAAACAATGTCAGACCAAACCCCGATATGAACTTGAACTGTATTTTATGTAGATACATCTACATACCAAATTTTATTTGATTCAGTCAACAACAACTGAAGTTTTGAAGTCGAAAACGGGGCATAACTCGGGCAAAAATTGTTGGACCGCACCCCGATTTGAATCTGACCTGTATTTTATGTCGATACACCTACGTACCAAATTTCATTTGATTTGGCCAACTATAATTAAAGTTATCATCGGGAAACGAAAAAAAATGAATTTTTCAAAACTGAAAAAGGGGCATAAATCTGGCAAAAATTGTCTGACCACACAACGATTTGAACTTGACCTGTACTTTATCTTGATACACCTGCATAACAAATTTCATTTGATTTGGCCTACTGTAACCAATGTTATCATCAGGAAACCAATGTGGGACGAACACACAGATGCATGGATGGATGGATGGATGGACAGATGGACGGACAGATAGATGGATGGATGCACGCACGCATGGACACCAGCTATTTTAATAGTTCCCTCAAAAAACTAGAGATGGTCTGTTGCCCGCTATACCCCCACGGTGGCATACCACCTAGTGTGGGTGACTGAAAGAGGCTTCAAATTTTGTGAGTAAAAAAAATCCAACATGGCCGCCAGTCAGCCATCTTAAATCAGATCGGCAAACAAATTATGTCACGCACTGCTCCTTGCCATGTTGATCATTTATCTCGAGTTTCATGACAATGCAGCAAAGACTGTAGAAGTAGTTTGCTCCACAAGTATTTTGCAAAATTCAATATGGGCACCAGTCGGCCATCTTGAATCCGATCGGGAAAAGAATTATGTCAAGCACTACTCCCCATCATGTCATTTATATTGAGTTTCATGACAATGCAGTAAAAACTGTTGAAGTAGTTTGCTCCACAAGTATTTTGCAAAATCCAATATGGCCGCTAGTTGCCCATCTTGAAACCGAGCAGGAAAAAAATTATGTCACTTCCCCTTATCATGTTGATCATTTTTGTGAAGTTTCATGAAAATGAGGCTAAAACTGTGAAAGTAGTTCGCTCCACAAGTTTACATGTGCAAAGGACCGACGGTGACAATGACAGACCGGCCAACCGACCGAAAAGTTGACTACTATATACCCCCTTAAACTTCATTGTGTGGTGGTATAAAAAAAATTTCGGGGGGCAATCATGGTATTAGTGCAGAAGGCACCTCGGTTAGAGTACAGGGGACAGGAATCAATCTTGGGTAGAGTTTTATCTGTATTTTCTTCGGCGCTCGTGAAATACAGGAAAAACATCAACTCGGCTTGTTGATTCCAGTCCTCCACACTCCACCGCATTGCATTCTGTTTTATTATTAACCCTTTACCAACCTAGTCAGGACTTCTTCCAATGAAGGATCATAAACTGTAGTTTGGAGGCAAATCAACAATTTAAATACCAGCATAGGTGATGGATGATCCAAGAATACAAGCTCAAATGAGAAGATATGACAATTGTTGTTAAAATCTTTTACATATTGCACACTGATCGTTCCAATTGCAAGCATGCTGTAGGTGTGTGGAAAGTTTCCTGCAATTTTCTGTGTGTCTGAGTGCTTATTTCAAGTTTTGTTACCTGATGGAGTTGTCCCAATCATCAAGGTCATTGACAGGCTTAGATACAACAACTCTAGGTTGAACTCGTGGTGATGGTGCTAGTTCCTTTTTCTGAGTACTGGGCTGAGGTCTAAGGGGAGTTGACTTGATAACTCTAACATTAGGCTGTTTCTCCTCTGAATCATCAGATTCATAATCTTCATCTGAATCCCAATTTGTGCTGGTCCATTCTGTGGTAGACCTGAAAAATTGTTGATAAAACAGAATAAATACACTTAATTTATTGTAAGTCATAGTTCTAAAAAAAAGAGTGAGCAAAATATTATGAAATACAGGATACAGGCATGAGAGCATTATTCATCCAAGAAAGCTGAAATCAGTTAAAATTTCTGTGTGTTTATGTGAACATTTAAGAAAAATCATATTTCAACAAAAAGCAAATGGATATCAAAAAGCAATATTGATTGATGTATCTTTTATTTCTATAAAGTTACAGGGAAATGGTGTGAAAGACACAAAGATCATTTTCCTGCAACTTTATAGAAGTCAAAATTTCAGTAAAAAAGTACTGAAATTAGACCATTGGCTGAACTCTCACATCCCTAATAGCCCAAGAACATTAGGTTTCACTAGGGAAAAAAATCGGAGAAAGCTGATTTTTTCAGGGAATGTCGAGTACATGTCACTGAACGATTAGACAAAAGTCCCCTAAAATCCCAGTTGAGCTTTTTTTTCTACAGCCTTTTTTCGAAAACGCGTTTGAAAAAATTTTTAAAAAATCGCACGAACTTTGTAACCTCGAATTGATCCAACTGTATTTTTTGTTTACGCGTATTTCGAGCTACATAATGTCTAATATACATTTACCTAGAGGAAAATGTGCATTCTGTGACAATTTCTGCGAAAAATTATGAAAAATTATTGAAAATTCACAAAAAAGTATCGGATTTACGCAAAAAATGACGATTTTCCTAATGGATTTGCCCAAAGGGTCGTAGTACAGAACGGGATGTTAGTTGGACAGACGATAAAAAATCCACCACCATTTGAAGACTTTTATCATTGCTTACAAAATAGACATTATGGAAGACCCCCTCTGCTTCTGGCCGAGTTCCCCTTTTGGCATAAAATTCGTCAGCATGAGAACTCAACTATTTTCGGGCTTGGGACCGAACAGACACGTCTGTGTCTGGCAGCATTAGATCAATAAATAATATTTACAGAATGTACAAAAATCAATAAATAATATTTACAGAATGTACAAATCAATCAACATGGATTAAGTTACATTGACTATTATCAACGCTATATACAGAAATGACATGACCTATATACATATTATTCATCGAACTCAGAAATTTCCGACAGGACAGTGTTTCTGTGGTTGTTACAAGAATCCGAACTGCAATTACACAAACCTGAGCAAGAGAGTCCTGCCTTCTTACACCCACATCTTTTTGTACAAGCACTCTTGCAACCACAACTGATCAGATTCAGTAGGTTATCGGGGGCACACGGCTTTGTGGCTGCAGTCGGTACAAGAAGTCCATTGTCTAGCGACCACCCCCAATCCGTCGGAGGAAGCGAAGTGCCCAGCCATTGTTGGACCTGGAGATAACATCTGTAGACATGTTGTTGTGCAGCATCGCTGCTTGGTGGGAGTGAGGCTAGGTCGATGGGTTTATTCAGTTTAGATTTTGCTACATAACGCTTGTAAGTGACATATCTATATTGGTCGAGAGAGGAAACAGTTTTACTCCCGTATAAGATCAGGAGAAGTTGTTCCCCGGCAGCGGCTACTGCACTTGGTGTACTGTCATCCGCCAAAATTGTGTTGACATACTGTTGTGAGTCGCTAGTAACATCGGAGACAATTGTACTGAATACTTTCTTCTTACCAACTCGAAAGAGTGCAGAAGTAGTGTCACAACCACTTATAGAATGTGCTACAAGGAGGTTGCTTCTATGGTCACCCATTTTGGTTGCTATTTCACTAACTAAAACTAGTAAGTTTGGGGTAATGGAATACATCATGTGAATATTACATCCCGGTTGAACTCGAGAGGTAAGAATGACTAACAAGTCTGTGTCTGTTCCCACAACGACAACATTGTTGTCATCTTGAGCGATGTCAAGTGCAGTTTCAGCTATCAGTACATCAGCATCAGCCTCGGCCTGCTTGGACTGAATATTGATAGCAGATAGCTCCTGCATTAGAAGATCGATCAGTTGGGTTTTGTTCTTGGCATTTGCAAGGAAATCGGATTGGGGTGTGGTGGCTGGTAACTCGGGTGAGATATTGATATCAATGGAATACCTGTCTTTAGATCTACGGGCTTGTTCCATGCCCTTTGTCGACATTGTACAAGCATAACCATCAAAAACAACGACGACGTTCGCCCCAAAATGTCTCACTAGATAATTGGAATATGATGTACATATGTCCTGTTTAGGCCATACAACTGCCCTCAATAAAAATCCACCATCTACAACAAATAGAGAATGTACTGGGATTTTAGTTTGCTCGGAACCGTATGTTTTGAGGATCTTACCGAGCGTGCTTTTCTGTATCTTCCTCATTCCAGCAGAATCAAACAATGCTGGTGGTTTCGGGGCGAGTTCATATTTGAGATACTCTTCTATCTCTGCTTGTGACTGAATAACACATGTGATGCGGTTGAACAGAATTGTGGGGTCAATCACTACCTTACTTCCACGGACTTTGATGCTATTTGCCATCGATGCGAAAGACTTCACAGTGTCAACACGTCGTAGTTTGATGCTGTTGAACGTTTTGCTTACAACATTCGATACGCAACATTCACCAATTTTGCGAACTTGGTCACAGTTCACAGTTTCGTCGGCCACAAGCCCGGTCGCTATAGAGACTAATTGTAGTGGATCTCTATTCTGAAAGGGGGAATGCACTCTGAGCCAGTTCAATAATTTGGTGATATCATTGGCATCAGTCAACTGTGAACTTTGACGGAGATCCCGATGTTGTTCACCATGACCAGTGTGAACATGAACAAAATTTTCGAGAGCATTACATATCGGAAGGCAAAGAGGTAGTCCATGTACCCATTTCGCAACAGTGCTATCGGTTATTCCCCTGCCATGTGTGAGACCACCAGGGAGCTTGAACATTCTCATTAAACACTGCTCTATGGTCTGATCAGAATATATCCCGTCCCAGAATTTATCTGAGCGCCTTATGGTAAAGCAACCTTTCTCAGTGAACAACTTCAAATCATCCTGTTGCATTATTTCTGTTAGCTCATTCATCTGCTGCAAATAGAGATGAGAACTTTTTGCGTATGCAAAATGACCACCTGCGTGAAATACTGGAATCATATTGCGAACACAATATGTGTGGAGTTCCCAGTCGCCTGTGCGCTCTGCTCTCAAGAACAACTGGAGAAGACCTATTTGCTCGTAGTATTGTACCCAAAGCTTTCCTGTGCGTCCTACGGAGAGTACACATCAAGGGCGTGCACACATTACATGCCAATGCATCTTGAGTGTAGGCGAACACCACATTATGTGATTTAATCGAACATGGAAATTGAAACAATGATGCTATAATATGGTATTTGAATGAGAAAAGTCGATGCCGTTTGAATTTGAGTTTAGGGGGTATGGTTAATATTTCACACGTTTCACCAGTTCATTATGGAATAAATGACTATTGTTATATATCATTATAAAGCCACTGCTTTTCTGCAATTTTTGATATATAATTTAACTCCCAAAGTAGTCGTAGATTTGATTTAGTGGACGTTCTGTACCGTTGTGTGTATGAAAACAATAAAAAAAATTTTCGTAATTTTTGTACATTTTCGTGAATATTTCACCATTGAGTGTGAGGATTGGTACAAAGTTGGTATTTTCTGTTGGGGATATGTATTCTCAATATAATTCAGCACGATATTTATGATTCTCACCCTACTAAGGCGAATAAGAATGAGAAATATGGAGCTGGGTCGAATTTTTTTTAAATTTTTTTTTTCATCAAAAAAACGCTATAACTAAAAAAGCTCAACTCGGATTCGTGGGGACTTTTCACACTTTATCCACAATGTGTGTCCCGGAAACATATAAAAAAATCAGCTTTCTCCGATTTTTTTCCTTACTTTCTCATTTTTATGTCTAATGTGCCTGGACTATAAGGATATTTAGTTATATTTATTTATTGAGGTATAACAACACTTTCGACAGCCAGGGTCGGACAGTTTTACACGTGGAGGAAACCGGAGCAACCAGAGATAACCATGAGCAAGAGCAAGCAACTGTCAGACTCCCCAACATACTAACTCCACACACGCAGAGTTAGCATTGGTTGACGACAAGTGCACCATCGACGTGCAGTATGCCTTAGTACACAGCACCACCATGCCCCCATGTGGGCAATTGGGATTAAGTGCTTTGCCCAAGACACAACACAGTTACTGGCAGGGATCGAACCATGGACCTTTCAGTTTACAGTCCAATGCCATAACCACTGAGCCACCGTGCTCTTGAGGATATTTAGTTGATCAAAATTTTTTTCATCCTCTTTATGCAGGTTGGGTTTTTTTTGTCACATTTTCTTCAATATGGCACAAATACCTTGTATGGAGTCCTATTTGCCTCTTGCTTTCAATCAAAATATGGAAGTAGAAATCTGCAGCACATTATCAATCTCATAGAAAAAGGTAAACAAAATATAGAAATGATGCTCTTCAAATAAGAAAAATTATAAGAAGTGTATGTCAATAACAATCAAGCATGTCACTGTCTCTAGCTCAACTGATTTGAAAACAAGGAAAGAGGCACCATCATTCTAAAACCTGTGTTTGCACAAGAAATTTAATGGACCAAGTCTCTTTTAACCCTTAAGGGAATTATCCAGACTTTCTACTACAATAAACCATTGAGTCTAGTGGCTCAACTATAATTTCCAATTAAGACTTGGATGCCTCTACAGAAACCACTGCCATGGTTATTTGACTGCTGTTCACAGGACCTTTTCTTGATTTTATGTTAACTGGTTGAGAGCTGGAAGCACAAATTTGGGCTTTACTCTGAAGTGTGGTTACCGCAAGTTAAAGACGTCATATTCTGTGGATGTTCTTCATATTATCTTTGATATGAAATACCTTGGTCTTTAAGGATTTGCCTTGTTGCAATTTATGGGAATGTGCCTGCACTCTCCCAATAAATTGTAACAAGGTAAAGACATGTGAACAAATTTTGCTGACCAAAAATAATTTTGCACTCCACCAATTAACTGGAAGAGCACTCAATTATGTTTTGCCAGCCAAGTTTGTTCACTTCGCCTTGTTTCAATATATGGGAGAGTGCCTAAAGACACCAGGCCTTAGATCCTCCCCCCCCCCCCCCCCCTCCCAATTTAATGCCAGTAAACAGTGTTCCCAAATTACGAGAATGTGCCAAAATTAATGCATCAGAAAGTGGGATTTTAATAATACTTAGATGTGAGTCTTCCATGGAAGACGTGTGTCACCTGCACTATATTTTAATATTTCAGACAGAATTCTAAGAGAAAAAGGGGCATAACTCTGGAAATGAAAGTGTCAATGACACTGTAGCTCAACTTGTCAAGACAAAGACATGTACATGTATAGTATGTGACACAGCAATGACAAACATCTAGGTAATGACCTGATAACAAAGGTACATATAAAGTATTGTAACAGTCTGTACATAAATACTGACTGTTGCCTGTAACAAATGTATACGTAAAGTATTGTAAAGGTGGGTGACAGTCAGATGCTAAACTAGAAAAGAAATCTTTGAGTCCCAGAGTGGGTCTGACTGAACCCCAAAATATTTGTTCTCATAGCACAGTGATAACAAAGGCACCCCAAAACACACTCGTTCCTGTCCCAAGGTGAAAACAAAGGTACCCAAGAAGTTTCGTGAAGATCAGTTCACAAATATGAGCTGTGTAGAAGTTGTGACAAAAAAACTGATTGGACCTAATTTCGGTACAAAATGGCCACTGGCAGCCATCTTGAATTTTGGGCCGCACCCAGAAACACTCGTTCTCGTCCCAAGGTGATAACAAAGGTACCCAAAAAGTTTTTGTGAAGATCGGTTCATAAATACAGACTCTAGCCCGAGCCGTATTGACATGTGTACTTACTGTGTGTAAGTAGCACTGAAAAAATCAAAGTTCATCTAATTTGCATAATTTCTGCACGAGAAAAAAACCCGTATTATATGTGATGTATCCCATGGTACTAAACATTCACACAAAAAAATTATTCAAATCAGCGCTTTCATTTGGAAGTTCTGTGCAAAAAGCTGATTGTACCAAATTTTGTACAAAATGGCTGCCATCGGCCATCTTGAATTTCGGACTGGACCCAAAAACACTCGTTCTTGTCCCACGGTGATAACAAAGGTACCCAAGGAGTTTCGTAAAGATCGGTTCATAAATACGGCCTCTAGCCCGAGCCTTATTGGCATTTGCACTTACAGTGCTGAAAGTAACACCAAAAAACATCAAAGTTAGTCTAATTTGCATAATTTCTGCACGAGAAAAAAACCTGTACTATATGTGATGTATTCCATGTTACTAAACATTCATACAAAAATTTATTCAAATCAGAACTTTCATACAGAAGTTCTGTACAAAAGACTGATTGCACTAATTTTGGTACAAAATGGCTGCTGGTGGCCATCTTGAATTTCGGACCACACCCAAAAACACTCGTTCTCATCCCACAGTGATAACAAAGGTACCCAAGAAGTTTCGTAAAGATCGATTCATAAATACAGCCTCTAGCCTGAGCCGTATAGAAGTTGTGTACAAAAAACTGATTAGACATAATTTCGGTACAAAATGGCCACTGGCAGCCATCTTGAATTTTGGACCGCACCCAGAAACACTCGTTCTCGTCCCAAGGTAATAACAAAGGTACCCAAGGTGTTTCGTGAAGATCGGTTCATAAATACAGACTCTAGCCCGAGCCGTATTGGCATTTGCACTTACAGTGCTGAAAGTAACACCAAAAAACATCAAAGTTAGTCTAATTTGCATAATTTACGCACGAGAAAAAAACCCGTATTATATGTGATGTATCCCATGGTACTAAACATTCATACAAAAAATTATTCAAATCAGAGCTTTCATATGGAAGTTCTGTACAAAAAACAGATTTCAGCATCGTCGGTACAAAATGGCGGCTGGCAGCCATCTTAAATTTCGGACTGCACCCAAAAACACTCGTTCTCGTCCCACGGTCATAACAAAGGCACCCAAGAAGTTTCGTAAAGATCGGTTCATAAATACGGCCTCTAGCCCGAGCCGTATCCAATTGTTGATGGACAGACGGACAGAAGACGGGCCATGGCATAAGCTCAAATTTGGCTTCGCCAAAGTTGAGCTAAAAATACAGCGGATCAAAAAATAAAATAGTTTCATCAAAATCCATTCATAGGTTGAAGAGGAGTGGCGGATAAGAGAAAGTGGGATGCGGACGATGACGCAGATGACGCGGACAACGCAAGATGACAAAAGTAATCCCTATATGTCGCTCCCCACTTCGTGGGGCAGGCAACACAAAAATGACTTAAAAGTTTAGACTGGAACCTTACCAAGTGGTGTATAGTTTGCATCCCACATTTTCAGCTAAATTGTCCTCTTTTGCATTTAACTGTTGTATAAGTCACTGTGACATTCACTCAGTGATCACCTTCAGTAATCTCAGTCGCGTATGTATACAAATTGAAAGTTCAGGACTGCATTGAATTCAAGGAATGATTAAATAGAGAGTAATCGCTTGACTGGACTGGTTACGTGAAATAATTCATGAGAGGTGAGGGACATGGCACAAACACGAGTGCGTGAATGCACATGAGTGTTTTACAATATAGTCCCTCACCTCGAATGAATTATTTCACGTAACCAGTCCAGTCAAGCGATTACTCTGTTTATTACTTTTGATTACTAACGATAATTATATTATTTAACCCTTACCTAATGTTAACGGCCAAAACCAACCAGTGCTATTCTCAAAGATCGTCAATCAATTTTCATTATTTTTTTTCATTTTTTGTCTCTAAAACATAGGTTATGACCCCTCATAGGAATGAGCTCATCGAGCTTGTTCCAATGAGGGGTCATAACCTATGTTTTTGAGACAAAAAATGAAAATAATAGTTATTCAAGAATTCTTTTTGCAAGTGTCGTCTGCTTTTCATGTTAGGTAAAGGGTTAAAAAAAAAAACCCAAAAAACAATGAAGTCCCCATTACACCCACGGCAAAGCATCTTCGTTTGCACACACGTATACATGACCCAATTGTTGACTGCATAATTCACTTGTGAAGTTATCGTTTGTAATCAAACCTGGAAATCCCAGTAAATCACACTTTGGAAAGTAATAAAGAATACTTTGACACATTTGTGTATATAATCCCATGCTTTTGTGTATAGGTAATAAAATTACTCACAAAGTAATTATTGGGAGTATTTTTTCACTCACCAAGTTATGAATGGGAGTATTTGTTTTATTTATTCTAACCATCTGAGAAACAGATAAAACCTGGAGTCAGGTTAATCAATATTTTCATCGACACTGTCAATGTGAACTTAGATCTTATGAATATTAATGAGCTGTTCAGTGGCAATGAAGATGTGGGAAGAACATCCCTGTCACTATTGGTGTAAGTACAAGTTTTCAAAAAAAATTGACAACTAGCAATCTCGAACTGAACTCCTTTTTCATAACTTCAAATATTTTTCTCAGATATTATCCCAGAAATTAATACTGAATTCAAATAGACACAATATTTATATCTTAACCCCATTCACAGAATATTCTGGCCAGTTTCATAACAGAAAAGACCTGGTTGGGTATGTGTGTAAACACAGCGGAGATACAGAAACAAAGAGAAAGATAGGCATGCACAACAGCAATCCATTCAGACATTAATAAAGACCGCTTACATGAGCATCAAAAAAGATAACAAAGAAAAAATCAATCCTAACTATAGGACAATGAAATTATTTCGTTTTTTACTTCAAAGTTGAACAAATAAAAAAAATAATTAAACAAAAATTCTTTATGTATTATGTATTCTGATTCGGGAGGGGCAAATTGTCCAAGTGTGAAACGTCCCATTTAGGAAGGTAACGGTCTTGGAAGGGGGGGGGGGGGGGCGTGGTGGCTCAGTGGGTAGAGGTGCAGGCTGCAAGGCGAGAGGTCCTTGGTTCGAATCCCACCTGCGGCAACCACATTGTGTCCTTGGGCAAGACACTTCACCCCCATTGACCACGTGGCACTTAACCCCGGTTGTCCACATGGGGGCCCGGTGACGTTGTATACTAAGGCATACTGCACGTCGATGGTGCACCTGTCTTCAACCAATGCTAACCCTGCTTGTGTGAAGTTAGTATGTTGGGAGCTGACAGTTGCTCGCCGTTGCTCGGTGGTTCTCTCCAGGTACTCCGGCTTCCTCCATCTGTAAAAATGTCGAGGTCATGATTAGCCATTGTGCATAAATATGTGACCTTAAACACCAATATATAAATATATATATATATAACAGTCTTGAATTGATTGGGTTGAAATGTCTGCAAACCATGTTTATAAATAAAGCATGAACACCCCTCTTCTCGTTGGCTCTGCACAGAGCACTATGAAATTGGAAGAACATATCTTGCATTTTAGCAAAGACTAGCAGGGTTACCCAGCGTTGCTCGGGCTGAGGAGAGTATTATAACTGTTGGTGCCTCTCTACACCCGTACCCCACCCGAGCACTTTTTTAAACCTCTCCATTAGATTCCTGGTAAAAAATTACCCCTAGTAGAACCCTTTGAAGACCTATATCGGTGAAAAATTTTAATCATAACTTTTGGTGCCCCTCTACACCCTCACCCCCACCCCGATACTTTTTTAAACCTCACCATTAGATTCCTGATAAAAACGTACCCCTAGTAGACCCTTTTGAAGACATATATTGGTAAAAAAATTTTAGTGCCCCCTATACCCCCACATCACACACTTTTTTAAACCTGACGATGACCTCCGCCATAAAAAAGTACTCCGAGTAGACCCATTTTGGACACCCAGGGTGGCCCCATATTCATTTCTATAGCAGACAGACAGACATACATACAGACATTCTAAAATATAGTATAGATATTTTCCCTTTATCATCAGTTTCAGTGATAAAAAGTAATTTGTTATTGTTTTCAATGATACAGTTTCGTGTGTTGGGCTTCACATAGTTTTGTGGTGAAACATGCTGAAATTGGGTACATTTGATTTCAGTAATTAAGAATCAGAAACTGTTGGCAACACACATGCTAAACAATCTGGATGGACTGAGATTGTCAAAATGAGTACAACATTGTCACTGTTAGGAATCGGATCACTGTTTCATTGATGATAAATAAAACAATTTTAATCTTGGCAGAAAACTTTTAGTGTGTTTTAAGTGCCCCATGATGAAAAAAAATCTGTGGGAACCTGTTTTTTCGTTTCTGTGATTTTACCCTGATGGAACCTGCATGGAAACGGAACAAGCATTTCTGTGAAATCTGTATGCCTGAGATTTTTTGGGCCAACTCAATTCTACAGGTCCTATGGATGCTGTATACCAAACAACAATTCTTTTTTTTGTGAGGTTTGGGTAATATGGGCATTTTAATTTTTTCTACTCTTAGCTCCTGGGATTCTCATGGGGGCAAGGACAATTTTTTTCAGGCATAAATCAAACACATGTCGCCTAATACTACTACATACCAAATTTTGCCAACTGGTTTGTGAAAAAAATTGGGGCAAGGTCAAAAATATTGCCCCACCAAGCACAAGTCTAAATATTGCCTGATAAACTTTCTTTGAACAAACTTGAATCTTGAGCAAATAAGGCAGCTGCATACTAAATTTCAAAGTATTATGACAAGTGGTTTATAAGATTTTCGAAGAATTGTGGGTTTTTTGTACACTGCCCCATCCCATTGGGCTTAGTTATTTCCATTGAACAAACTTAAAAGTTTATCCTCAAAGATAATTTATGCCAAGTTTGATTGGGATTGGTTCAGTGGTTATAGGAGGAGAAGTCTGATATATTCAGTGAGGTGAGCTAAAAATCAATAAAAGATTTATATTCAGTTAGAATGGATTTCTTCCAGAACCAATATGGAATTAACAGGTAAAATTTTGAACTGGATGTATGGTCCATGAAATGGGGTTCTGTTGAATAAATATCCATTTGAGGCCTAACAAGTTAAAAATCTGTTTCTCAGGCCCTCACGCATGGTCCTTTTCACTGCTGCATGGTCTCTTTTTATAACCAATGCAAACTTAAATAAAAATTAAACGGTTTATGTCTGATATTTTATCCAAGTTAATAAAATGGATAAATTTGTCTCTTGAGTGCAGTATGGCTTTGCAATACTTCAGCATTGCAAAGCCTTCTTGTACGCAAAGGACAAAATACACCACCACCGAGACTATTCTGTAGATTATGAGGCCTAAAACAAAAAACAAACCCAAAACCTGAACTTTTGATGGCAAAGAAATAATTACAATAATAAAAAATAAAATAAAACTGCCCGCTCACATGCAATTTTACAAAAAATGGCCTGAGAAACTGAAGATATGCTTTGTGGGGCCTAAACAATATTTATATATTCATATCAATAAGTATATAATGTGTTCTCACAGGAAAGTTAGTCAATCAGTCATTAACAAAATATGCACCAAATTTATTCTATAAAGTAAATACCTTCATTTACTTACCCAGTAGACTGTAATGTTCTTCCAGGGCTAGAAGCTCTTGGTGTTGGTCTGGGTGATGCAGATAGTTTAATATTACGAGGTGTAGGACTTGGGCTTTTGGTTGCTGGGCGCCTGATTTGTGGTGGTGACAGATGTTTATAATCCGTAAGTTCTGAGAATTCAGCTGATCCAGTACTACTAAGACTGGCATAAACTCGAGCTGAAAAGATATTGAAAGAGATAAGTAATTGGCAATGCCTGCAGAATTGAAAACAAATTTAGCTCCTGGGGTTCTCATGAGGATGCACTGAAACTGTTTTTTGCATCAATCAAGTACATATGATCCAAAAATAAAACGTACGAAATTGGTTCAAACTGATTGGTTCTGAAAATGATAAATTTAAAGTGATTTGCATATTTTTTATACTTACCAATGTCCCAGACTTAGCTGGTGCAAACTCAATATTATCAAGGGCCAAACACAAATTTTGAACCCCTCAATCCCCAAAATTTGCATACAATACCGAAAATTAATAGTCCTATCTGGCCCTCCATACTTTTACTATCTGCGCATGCGCAGTACTCAGGAAGAGACCGGAATTGGTGCCAACATCATTCTATGTAGACAAGCCTACTAAAATAATAACTCAGTGGGAAGGTATGAGTGCCCACTCAAGGGAGGGCCATCTCGATCTGGGCCATTGGTAAGTATGAAAAATATACAAATTACTTTAAATTTATCATATTTTTATACTAATAACCAATGGCCCAGACATAGCTGAATCATAAAAAGGCGGAGGGCCTAGGACTTAAGAATTAGCAGACCAAATACAGCTCCTAAGCCTGTATTCCAAGGTGAAA
This sequence comes from Pictodentalium vernedei, assembly GCA_031216915.1. Classification (NCBI taxonomy): domain Eukaryota; kingdom Metazoa; phylum Mollusca; class Scaphopoda; order Dentaliida; family Dentaliidae; genus Pictodentalium; species Pictodentalium vernedei. Next base: position 332,460,867 of record CM062290.1, read on the forward strand.
AGGAGATTAAATTAAAAGGAATTACATGTATGTCTCTCTATACAATAATAGAGAAGACATATCATAAATAAGGAGCCATATCCAAGCAATTCCATAATCTTAGCATGAATGATTATGCTAATTGGGTGTAACGAGCCCCCAATTTTAAGGCTAGTCTGGACTAAGCCCCTAAAATTAGGATGGCGTATTCTCGAGTGAGAGACTAACCCCCACAAACACACGTCATATATAAATAATAAACAAGCTGTATCTAGGATCAGTAATAATCTACAGACAAAACAGCTTCACTCATAGTTACACACTTATCAAGCTGGAAGAGATGAAGAAAAATCCCCCCCCCCTTTTTTTTTGAAAGAATATTCTTCAAAACAAAGAGGGAAGCTCTCTGGAATCAGTGAAAAGCGGGTACCAAATAATCAATATATATTCGCCCAACAGGCATCCAGTATTAATTATTGGTGCTTAACGCCACTTCAGAAGCTAAAACTATCCCGGTATATATCAGCACAAGCTTCTAACATATACCAGAGTCAGAATATGTAGATAAGTCGAAAACTTGTGATATAATGTGTACAACCATACACTTGTCCAATTGAATCCCAAAGGAAAGTATCAGAAGAGCAAAAACGCTTCTAAGGCAACCAACAGGCGACCCCGTTCAGGTGTATAATTAATTCCAATAATAAAACTCCAATTGAACCACGCGAATATACGAGAATGTGTACCATCTCTCATAGAAACCTGGATTTAGAACATGGAACAAGCTATGATTAACAGACTCGTCACGGACCGTCCCCGAAATAATTTATTGTCTCCTAGGTCCGTAACAACCAATGACTGTTCGGAGAAAGAATACACTACTCCGAATAATGATGCCAAAAATTGAGAACATATGCCTCGACGGCCTATTGGAAGTTCCAAAACTGATCCAAATAGCCCCAAAATTCTCATGAGCTCTATAAAGCAGAGCAGGAATTTATATAATCTGTTCAATAATGCGTCTGCCTAATAAATACACATATTATGCACGCGAGCAATGAAATCCCGCATGTACTCATCAGAATACAGCCTGTATCCATGGTATGTCCTACCAGGAAACTGAATGAATAATACAACGTTATTATGCAGTTAACTGAATAATAAACTCATATGTCGTAAGAAAAGGCCAGACCGCTCTGAGCGAAACTTTTCAGTGGACTAATTACCACATTGGTGGATGTTACCCAGATAACCGACATGTCAGCCACACAGGTACAAGAAGGCTAGCAATTTTATTGATAAGGAATCATATGCTCGTATATGACTTATAAACGAACAACCACAGGAAACAAATCAACTAAATAGTGGATGTGCCCCTGATGAACACAACCCAGCCGCCAATCAAGGAGCCATGAAAGGCATGCATATACTTGAATGCATTCGAGGCTTACAGTAAGAAAACTAAGGCCTGCCCTATAATAGCCCTCTTAACACACTGGCAGGGGGAGGGGGGGCAAGGGGGGGAGGGGTTTGACAAATAATTCCTATCAAAACCCCCCTCACCCACATTACTTGGATCGCTCTTGTGTTAGTTATCAAACAGTATAGGAACCGCAGGGCTCCCTCATGTCTGACTCATGTCTGAATCCACAGCAATAGTTTGGATAGAAAAGAAAAGGGAGACAAAAACAATGTTCTGACACCCAATCATAAAAACCTCCTTAAGTTCGATCTGATATCAGGAAATATATTCCTGAGGAGTTAGTATAGGCGTTTGAAGAAACGCTCATTAATCACACTAGGTAAATAAGGCATCATCAATAGGGCTTACCACCTCATATACAATGTAACTAACACCAAACCATACCGGTAGGAAGAGAATAACCTCCTCTAACAGAATGGTATCCTGTCCGATAGGACAATGAACTCAGCCTAGCTGAAGCAGCTAAAGGTCTTCCTATTCGTGAAGACAATAAAAAGACTGATAACCATGGCCTTAGAAGCTCACTAAAGAAACTTACAAGGCCAGCCGTAGCTTATAAGTCTTCATCTCCGTGTAGACAGATATTTCGGTGTTAAGTTGTGACCTTGAAAGTTCACTGAACGGAGACTTACAACTATCGTCGCGCAAGGTAGGAAATGAAGAGCCGCTGTATTAACAGCCCTAAATTACCAAAGAGACAGTAGTCTCAAGAGATAATTATTTCAGTTATGTCATTGCATAATTACTGAAAAACATCGCTCTAGCTAGGCCACAATGGTGTAAACAATAAGACTCAAGTCTATGACAAACCGAAAAGCACTCTTCCTTTAGCGGTTTTATTCCCAAAAGACAGCTGTCAGAGCCTAGCTGACGTACCTTAGAAGTCTTCATCTCTGTGAAGACAGAGATCTCAGTGTAACTTGCAACCTTGAAAGCTCACTAAACGGAGACTTACAACCATCATCGTGCACAGTAGGGAATGACGAGCCGCTATTCTAACAGCTGTAATTCCCAAAGAGACAGTTGTATCAAGGTAGCTATTCAGTTAGGAGTCTTCGTCTGCGTGAAGACATATCTGTGTCACTTGCGGCCTTTGAAAAGCTCACTAAATGGAGACTTACAACATTAGCCGCTGATGTATAAGAAAAGACACCTGTAACAATACATAAGGCTACTATGGCGTCCACAATGGCATTAAATGTCCTGATGCCAAGGAATACAACGCCGAGAAGGAAAAGACGTATTTATTCCAAACAAGACAGCTGTCTCAGCCTAACCATGCACTATGGAACCTCTATTCATAAAGAATGGGGCATAGCATTTCTTATACTATTGCTAAGGCATGGAAGGTGTCATTAATCGGGACAAAAGCCATCGACACCTGAGCCAAAAGATCCGGGGATGAGAGATCTTCATCTTTCCATCGCCCAGTATGATAAGCTAGTTTTTTTGCCTAGCAAATGCAGACTTATATTCAGATGGAACAATATTCTAAGAGCTTAAGACTAAAATTTCATAGTCTTAAAGTGTTCTTCTGTGAGGGATGGAGTGTCAACACTCCACAGCCCTCTCACCATCCAAATGTTCCATCTGAAAATATGGTCAACTCCATCCGACTGAACGGATGACTGAACCAATGCAGCACCATACGACAGCACACCATTGTAGCCTGTTAAACGGTAGTACCAGTGACTACTGGAATGCTGCGATATGCAGAGCAATCTGCAGCAGCCAGTCCGTGACCGAGGCTAGCAGAGCAATGATAATCCACTTGTTACCATAGGTTGCTCAAGGGATTGAGATCTGGCCCCAGATCCTCGACACATGTCCTGTATAAAAATGCCTCGAACAACTAGCTATCGACCCGAACATGCGAAGTCAGATAGCTAGTCTGCGTTCAATGTGCTTCATTAATGAAGCAGGGGAAGATGCCATAGCTGCAACCAGATCCGGCTGCAGTGTGGAAGGAGTGTCCCGAACCTCAAGCGTGAATGGGCGGCCCAACTCAATAAAGTTTCTCGAATTAAAAACAGTCGACCCCAACTGCTGACGGAAAGGAGAGGGTTCTCCAGGTCGCGGACTGCACCAGACCTCGGTGAGCATTCCATTAGAAACTTGTAGACATCTATCCCTTATCGTGCATATCCATGGAAGAAGAGTAAGCCATAACGACAGCCAACCCTGGCTGAAGTGCGGAAGAAGCATCCCGACTCGCCACATAGGTTGGATGCTCCAACTCAATGAAGTTTCTTACAACACAAAACAGTTGTTAATGGAAAGAAAAACGCTCTGCATTCGCGATCTGTCCCCAGATCTTGCCGAGTATCCCGCTTAGAAACTTCTAGGCTAATCCTCTTTTGTGTGCTTCCATGTAAGTAGAAGAAGCCATAACTGCTGCCGGCCCCGGCTGCAGTGTGGAAGAAACATTTCGATGCGTGTTCCGACTCAATATGGTTTCTCACAATGGACACAGTCGACCCAGACTATTAACAGGATGGAGAGGGTTCTCCAAACAGTGATCTGACCCCAGATCAAGCCGAGCGTTCTGTAGAGAAACTTCTGGCTTCTTCTACATGCACAAATGACCAGACCGACCCAGCACGTCTCTGCTGATGGGTGCCCCTTGCTGGGTTTTTAAGCTGCGATAAGCTGTGCAAATTGCGACAGCAAGTCCATTACAGAGGCTTGTGGAGCAGTGGCTTATTTCCCACCGCATTTTGCTCCTGGGACAGAGATCTGGCCGCCGAACGTCCTGATTCTTCTTCTTTCTTTGAGGGTAAAGACTGAAGCGTCTTCGTTTGGCTGCATGAACATCTACAGTCGGGTAGCTAGTGTGCAGTCGCATGTGCTTCGCTAAGGCAGAGGAAGAAGCCGTGTAGAAGGAGCGTCCCGAGTGGCCAGGGAGGATGTTAGCTCTGACTCAGTTCAAGTTTCTCAAAGCAATAGTCGACCCCGACTATTACTGGGTTAGAGAAGGCTCTCCTGCTCGCAGTCTGATGCAGACCTAGCCAAGCTTCCCAAAGAGAAACTTGCAGACTTCTTCCCCTTATTTTGTCGTCATCATAGGGTGAGCTTTTGATTAAAAGGTGCTCGCTCTACCCAAATCAACACTCTCCTCGACCGCATCGGACATACCCGGTATTACAGTTCCCACTTACGAGTAACCGCCTGACTGGTCAAGCTAGCTACTGGAACAAGAGGCCTTATTCCTTATATTCAAGAGCACCTTAGCAGCTTGCTCTATTTACTCCTCAGATAGCGACAGGGGCAGCACATTTTGGATGGGTGTCACAATACCATCACCATGTTCTTGTTCCTCTGAAAAATAAACTGAGAAATCAAATTATCTTGCAGTGACAGCCCCGAAATCGGAACTTCACCGCAAATACATAGTGCGACACCAACTTCCAACGTTAGTGTCCTAATGAGTCGACCCTGACCACACAAATAGGATCAGAATCAGTAGGAGTGCAGTGACAAAAGGCAAGGCAACAAGCATATAAATCCGATGTCGACTATTTCGCTCTACACAGAGAGCAGTAATTCATAAATAATTATAATCCAACAAGTTCACTGCACTCCTAACATCTAACATATAATCATACAATATAAGGATATATGACGAAGACAATCAAAAATAATTTCAAAATAAATTAAAAAAACATTTTTCCTAAAAAAATTTTTGAGAATGCCTAAGTTCTCTAAGGGAACCACACAAGCCCAAGGGCATCCCAACAGAGCCTAAGTGTGGACAACACCACAATATTAAAGCTACACTACCGGAATATTAATAAATGTATCCTAATATAATTGAGATGAAATAAAACCCTGAATATTGCCTGTTAAGGGCGTTGTTAAAAGTAAACAACGTCAGGGTAAAAAAACGGAAACTAGACAAAAGGCACACCAAAGGCCCAAACCAGTAAATAATTAACTGATACCTGATGCAAAGCTAGATCTTTATGTGAAGAAAAAACAATGCATCCGGTAAGAGATGCAAGACAAAAATGGCCCAACACCCCTAGGGTGAGGACATAATTGTGGAGATAAACAGAATAAACATTCTGTACAACACGTTAAACTCCCAAGAAATTTAATAAAAAATATCAATAAAAAAACAGCCAGAAAGCTTAGGAGTTTAACCGGAGGGTTCATGGAAGGATAGGGAAGGAACACATAATCAACAGTAGGTAAATCTTTAGCAAAACTAATGACGTCAAGGCGTATATCCGGAAATTGGGTAACATGAAATAATTTTCATATTATTTAAAAGTTACAGCCCTGAATGTCTCAAACCGCTGTTGTTCATGTCCATCATCCATTTACTGCCTTGAATCCACCATATATTTCATTGCTTTGTGTCTGGCATCCACCAAAAGAGAGATTTAAAGCACAGATGTCAGTCGAGATGTTTACTGACTTTGGGCCAAACATAAAACAGGGCTCGCCTTGAGTAAAATGGTCGGGGCCTAAAAAAAGTCCCCCACATATTGAGGTCGGGGCCTTTTCGGGGCTGATTTTCCATTTTGTCCATTATTGTTAGTGCTTTTTTGTGGAAAATGTCGGGGCTTGAAAAAAAGCCCCCGACAAGTGCTCCTTGGGGCTGATCTCGGGGCCTGGGCTGATCAGCCCCGACTCAAGGCAAGCCCTGATAAAACTATGTTGGCCCCAATTCCGATCTCTTCCTGAGTACTGCGCATGCACAGATAGTAGAAGTATGGAGGGCCAGATAGGACTTTTAATTTTCGGTATTGTATGCAAATTTTGGGGACTGCGGGGTTCAAAATTTGTCTTCGGCCCTTGATAATATTGAGTTTGCACCAGCTAAGTCTGGGCCATTGGTTATTAGAATAAAAATACTGGAATTTCAGTGGGGCACAAAATTAGGAACGTCTCAAGAGAAGCCCATATATTGACCAAGAAATTTTCTTTGAACAAACCTGAATCTTCCCCAAAACACATACCAAATTTTCTGAGCATTCTTACTAGTGGTTTGTGAGAAGAGGACCTTTGAAGAATTTTAGGCTTTTAGAGCTTTATCCCATACCAAGGAAAGCAGCAACTTTATTGAAACAAGAGGCCCCAGGGGGCCTGAGGCGCTCACCTGACATGGTAGTCTTAAATATCAAACCAGGGACATGAATAAGCTGCATATGCCCATCCTAAGAAAAACATATACCAACTAGATGAAGCAGTTGTGCCCACACAATACACAGGATTTTCCTTCTATTTTCAGTTCCTGCACTTTTACGTCCCAAAGACCCACCTGGCCCCCAAATTTTCAGTGTAAAAAAAAAAATTTTTTTTGTCTTAAAATTGACCAAAACGCATAAAAAACAAACAAAAAAATTTCCGGATTTTGGTCCAAAATTTTCTAAGTCCCATCCGGCCCCCAAATTTTCAGTGTAAAAAAAAAAAAAAAATTTGTCTTAAAATTGACCGAAACGCATAAAAAAAAACAAAAAAAAAATTCCAGATTTTGGTCCAAAATTTCTAAGTCCGGAACGGGACCCCAAATTTTCAGCCTAAATATGAACCCAGGGACTTGGCTTGAACAAACTTGAATCTCACCCCCTAAGGATGCTGCATACTAAATATCAAAAGATTCTTATTGGTAGATCTGAAGAAGATTTTTAAAGAACCATAGAGAGCCCAAATATGGACCCAGGGAATTGATTTCAATAAACATGTGAAACAATCTTCCAAAGATGTTATATGTGAAATTTGAAAGCTTTTGGAGCAGTGGTTTGGGAGAAAAGTAGTCTTAAATGTTTTTCCCATTACCCACAGTGTTAAAAAATGCTGACTCAGCACTTTTTCAAAGTCCCAGAAAAGTAGCCCATGATAAAACCGATAGCAATTTTTTTTTAACATTCCATTCTGTTGGTACTAAGGAAGCTTCACACTAAATAAAAATTCTCAGTGCCGTGCAGTTTTGGAGATATGAGCGTTTTAAATTTTTTCTATTTTTAGCTCCTGTGGTTCCCATGGGGCGACGGGAAAATTTTTTTTTCATAAATCAACTACTTATGTCCCAATAAAATTTCAAATCAAATTTGGTTCAAATCAGCCTCTTGGTTTGGAAAATAGAAAATTTGGGCGTGGCAAAAATTCTTGCAGCTCCTAGAACTTCTACTGAACAAATCTGAGTCTACACCCCAAAAGGAAGCTGCACACCTAATATCAAGTCTCTGCTACTGCTAGTTCATGAGAAGATTTTTCAAGATTTAGGCTCACTTTTGGGGCGTGGCCCTACCAAGGGGTGGGTCAACTTGCTTTGAACAAATTTAAATTGACATAGGATAGGGAACATGCACACCAGATTTTGTTCAATTTGGTTGAGTAGTTTGTGAGAAGGCGATAATGTAAAGTTAACGATGGATGGAGGATGGATGACGGACACCGGACGACGGACGGAAAATGATTAGTAAAGCACCCCTTGAGCTGTGCTCAGGTGAGCTAAAAAGTACTGATCATTCAGGATGCCCCTTTCCCAATTCAGCCATCAATACAGCAACCCACCCTTTGTTTCCATAGGACCATAATGCGACCATTTTACTAGAAACCTTAATAAAGGCAAAGTAAGATATGAAAAATCACAGTGGACAACAGAACAAGTCAAAATAAGTGGTAGGATAACCACTATAAACTATGTATCTTCTCTTCCTACACTGATAAAACCAGAAGGTGACATCATTTCACCGAGAGCTTTCCAGGAAATGATGTCAGATTCTGATCTTATCAGCGCAGGAGCAGCAGTATACTAATATACGTAGTTTATTGAAGTTATGCTACGACTTATTTTGACTTGTACTGCAGTTCACAAAAATTCAACCTGAGAATCAATTGGGTGAATTGTTTTGTTTTTTTTGCACAAAATTGCTTGAAATACTCCAGAACTATTTTAAAGTCCTCAAATAATTCACCCAATACAACCCCCCACTCCCTTCCTCTCCCCTCCCCTCCCACACCACCACTGGTCGATCAGGTAAAAAAAAAATTTTCTTTAATAAAGTCAATAGAAATCCTTCGAAACTAATTTTAAGGAAAAGAAAATTCTCTAAAAGAAAACTGTGACCTTGACGACTGACCTAGCGAGTCCAAAAAAAACAGGGTTCTTCCTCTCACCGAGGCGATATGAAGTTTCATGAATGTGGGTTCAACCATAGTCAAGTTATCATCCGGAAACCAATTGTTTATGATTTAGTATGTTCAAGGTCACTGTGACCTTGACCGTTGACCTACCAAGTCCAAAATGAATAGGGTTCTTTCTCTCACCGAGGCCAACCTACCTATGGAGTTTCATGAACGTGGGTCAAACCATTATCAAGTTATCGTCCGGAAACCAATTGTTTACAAATGGCCCACCCACCATTCATCAAACTGTAAGTCGAGTCTGACTTCGTCACAACTCGACTAAATATTCACCCAACAGACTTCCAACCAGGGGGGCCACCTCCACCCAGAGGCATTTAGGTGAAAGGTGGGGTTCTCTTTTGTCATAAAATCACTCAAAATCCTTCAAAATTCAGCCTTTGGCTCTGGTGATATCCTGGGCAAAGCAATCAAGTTAAGAGTTATCGCATGAAATTGCTTTGGTGCAGGATATCACGGGAGCCAAAAGCTCTTGTGATATCCTGGGCCAAAGCAATAAAGTGTGATAATTCTTAACACATTCAAAGGTATGTGCGGTTTTGTATTTATCACACACCTCCCATGTAACAACCAGACTACACAAAAATTGAACTAAAAGCACCCTTCAACTGGATAATTGCTGTGTTTTCTTCACTGTCAATGGAACATCACTTTTAGTTGGCTGGGGTACCAACCCTAATTTGCTTTTTAATTTTTACAGCATTCAATTAGTCAAAACCAATAGATACCGATCAGTGTCATGGCCACAATGATCGAACTTCAAATATTAACTTAACTGTAGGGAATAACACAACATAAAGTTTTTAAATAGCTAATAAGTTTAGCACACTCCATCATTATATGACCAGTTGTGGAAAGTATTTGTCAAGGAACAAGAAGTCGGAATGTTATTTTTATTTTGTAGATTTTTGACTCTCGAATCAGATTGTTTAAATATCCTGGGTAAACAAATCTAAATGAGGAACTTGGAATTTCAAAGCGATCTTGACTCCAGAGCAGTCCACCAATGATGACGCGATTTATTTGGACAGCTTCCTTTTGTGTTTACATTGGAAACGAAATCGCACGTGTTTTGTATCACCACGTGTGATGCAACTTTATTTTTATTGTACAGGCAGAACAGTGGAAATCCTGTGTTTTACCTTAATAGGTATGTGTTAAAATGTATTATCTTTCACCACGTCAAGGAGAGTAACTCTAGAACAGAGAAAGTGAATATGATCAAAAGCTAACTTTACCTGTATTTTGTCATTCTAGACAATATGTGAAGGTTTAAAAAAAAAAAAATAATGCATACTCAAGTTACCATCCGGGAACCATGAAAGGTGTTATTTTTCACCAAGTCAAGGGGAAAAATGAAAGTGTTAAAGACACATATAAAGATGGATGGCTAGACACTCAAATGAAAACAGTAGATACTCCCTGAACTTTGTTGGAAAGAATATAATAAACATTATGAGTTATTGTAATGAATTGACAGTAACATGGTCTGAGGTTTGTGGCTCTGTGCTTACGTTAACCAAGATGCGAAGCATCAAGGTAACATATGCATGGAGCGGCAAACCTCAGACCATGTTACCGTCAATTCATCACAATAACGTATATGTTCCAATAAGACCCCACCCAAAGTCCAAAACCAACATCATGAAATGAACAAGGCAACTTTAATAACAAATTTATTAAATTTTTTCATTTATTTATTGGTGTTTAAGGTCACATACTTATGCACAACGGCTAATCATGACCATGGCAGTTTTACAGGTGAAGGAAGCCGGAGTACCCGGAGAGAACCACCGAGCATCAACGAGCAACTGTCAGCTCTTCAACATTCTAACTGTTCAAGCTCCGCTCAAGCAGGGTTACAGCGGTTGAAGACATGTGCACCATCGATACGTAGTACACCTTAGTACAAGGCATCATCGAGTCCCCGTGTAGGCAACCGGGAGAAAGTGCCTTGCCCAAGGACACAACACAGGTCGACCTGGACGGGGATCGAACTCGGGACCTCTAGCATAGAAGTCCAACAGTCTACTACTGAGCCACCGTGCTCCTTAATTTAGTAAATAAACCCCTCATGTACCTCACGATGTCACTGGACAACAAAAAATCAATAACTTACAGATAAAGGTCGAGGTTACTCTATCTCAGTTCAAATCATGAACAAGTTCATGATTTGAACTGAGATGGCGTAACCTTGACTATTTTACAAGTGGATTGTGAGTACACATTCATAGAATGATCACTGGCCTTGAAAAATATGATTTTTTTGGCAGTATGCACTTTGAAACCATTGTTATCATCTTTTCAAATATTTCACTTGGTGACGTCAGACGGTAACATATGCCATTGGAGCCATAAACACAGAAAAAGCTAAGCGAGCTCTCAACCAATCAGAGAGCAAGGATTTTAGTCTTATTAGAACATCTAATAAAGATATGCGAAATGTCACTCATAAAGCCTTTCATTTGTTACAACTAACTGGTGTCTTAACAGAATATAAAAAGTCAAATGTTATCAACAAATAGATGAAATGCAGATCAAAATCAACACATATGCAATCATATTTATGACTCTTACAAGATGGTGGTGGGGATATCCTTCGGGATTTGAAAAGCTCTCTGGCTTTGTCTTCAGACATTCTATCATAATAGCTTCTATGTGACTGTAAATCTGGATACTTCTGGAAAGAGTATAAAGCTTGGTAGTGAAAATTACACTTCTCAATTTGTTCATAATCGTTGTACAATATGATTACAATTAAGCTTTCAGACAGTTTTTCCACATTTTTTGTTTTATTATCACTTTTAACTCTTAACCTGCCTAGCAATTTTTACAACATGTTGTCATCAAATCTAGTCATGGCTGCTGTGAAACAACAATGAATAGATTTGAAAAAAAATTCACAAAAATTCAACTAAAAAAATCAGAGATGAAAAATTTGATTCACACTAACTTTTATTTTAAAAGTTCCCAAATAATACTTATTTTAGAAGCAAGAGATTTGCTGTCCTTGATGGGACTGATAAATCACCAAGAAATTGTTGTTGATCTTATTATCAAGACTCTTTGTTCACAAAATAAACAAACAAAACCTGCCAAAATTAATTGCTGATACTTGGTTTCATTCCACAACACAATCAAGTCAGGGATTCTTCTGGCCTCTTTGGGACAGGGTCCAGGGCCCATGCAACCGGGGAACATTCACTTCATGAAAGCTCCAATTGGGAATTTGATTGGGAGAAGAAACACAGAAAGAATACAAAATGTTATATTCATATTAAACCGAGAACATTAATGCAAAACCTACTACATGTATAGTACATATAATAAGTTTTATAACAAACGGTCACATGCAATAATGATGAGTCTCTGTAAAATCTCTATTAAATAAATTGTTCTTATACTATTAAATTATGAAGATATTTATGCTTTATGCTACACTTTGATGGTTTACATTCTGTGGCTTTGCAGTTGTGTCAAGGCAAGGCTTGGCAACCAAGACTTGCCTAGAAACAGCTGACAAGGTTCTTGGGATATAACTTGCAAATATATCTAAAAACTGCATGTTGAGGCACCTGTTTTGTTGCAGTAAAAAGTGATTAAATTCCCAATTCAGCCTTCAAGAGTTGAAGAATTTTTATTTGAATGAGGACTGAGATTGGGAATTTTTTATTTGAACTGGAAAAAAATCATGCCAAACTGCCATTGGGAAAGGGTCCCATATTCGGCCCCTGCAGACACCCAAATGAATCCCTGCAAGTAACTACAATGAGCCAACTAATCTTAGGCCCCACAAAGTAGATCTGTTTTTCAGGCCATTTTTTATAAAATTGCACATGGGCAGGCGGTTTTTTATTTTATTTTTTATTTTTGTAATTATTTCTTTGCCAACAAAAGTTCACATTCTTGGTTTGTTTTATGTTTTAGGCCTCATAATCTACAGAATAGCATGGTGGTGGTGTATTTCATCCCTGGAGTGCAAGAAGACTGTGCAATACTAAAGTACTGCAAAACCTTGTTGCACTCAACGGACAAATTTATCATTCTATTAAAGTGGGTAAAATATCAGACATAAACCATTTATTTTTAGTTTTTTCAAATTTGCATTGGTTATAAAAAGAGAGTGTGCGGCAGCTGAATTGATCATGTGGGAGGGCCTGAGAAACGGATTCTTAAACTTTATTTGGCAATATGGAAAAACATTATCATTTAAATTGGAGTCTACTGAGGTTGACAGCTAGTGATGGGCCGATCATGGTTTTTAACTGTGTGCCGATTACCGATTATTGAGGCTAAATAATTGGCCGATTCCGATCCGATTAAACGATTATTACAGTTGAATAAAAAATAATCCTTACATTCAATGCAGTGTTAAAATTAAGGTTAGTAAATGTAAAATAACATTTACATAACTTGTACTGCAACTTCTATAGCTCATTTCGAAACAATATAAACACTGTCTTTCATTAATTAATGTAATTAATAAGCTTGTTTGGAAAGTCGGTCGTGTTAGTGTAACTGAATATTTTTTTGGTTCTACGCTCCTGCAACGTCGTCTGTTATTGTTTTGTATAGCATGCATTACGAGAGTCAAGTCCAGCTAACCCAGTGCACGTCAGATACACATGGAAACAGCTACTGCAGGCTGTGATACAATTCAGGTGAAGGTTAAAGGTGTATGTGGGGGTGGGGAGCAGGGATACTCTACCTTCTTTCACTTTTATTTTGTAGCAGCAAAGCTTTAGTTCACTATTCAGGGACTTCGATGTCGACACAGAGTATACAGAGGCCGAAACGACTCATGCTGAAACTATGAAACGTCTCTGGGCTTAATCGTCCCAAGGCCGGAACTTCCCTATTTCATGCAAAGATAAACAATGGGGAATTATTTAGTCGGCCGAAACGTCCATAGCCCACAGAAAGATAAACATGTGAAATTATTTGGTACAAACAATGCGGTTGGTTGTAGCAGACAATTTCACCACTTGCTAGCCAATCACAATTCACCTTACTATATTTTATGAATAAAATTCAATAAATTAACCTTTGAAGTTTGTTTCATTTGCTATAACACGACATGCGCATTAAAAAAATGAGGAGCCGAAATTAAAACTGGAAATGTTTCAGTTTTCAGTGAGAAAATCGACTGTCGTGTAGTCACAGTAGACTAAGGTGCGGGGAGAGGCAAACAGTTATTACCTGTAATTCACTACTTTTTGTTTCAGTTTTAGTGCTCATTCACATGCAGGGCGACTATCAAGGTGCATGATTTTATAGAGGCCAGGTGTGTGTTTTTCACACTGTGCGATTTGAAAGTAGGTGTGCGGTGGTGCAACGTGTGAAAGTTCCATACTATAATCGGGTGTGCCGATGTTTACCGACGACTACTGATTATCTTCCGATGGCCCGTAATCAGCGGCTTCCGATTATATTTCCCGATGATCGGCCCATCAATATTGACAGCTTTAACCCTTAATGGACTGGAGTTTTTTGTATACATTTTTGCAATACATTGACAGGCCTACCACCTGTAGCCTTGCAGTTTTTTCTGGACAAGTCCTGGTGCTGATATAGCCAGCCAAGACTTGGATAGAAACAATAGTGATGGGTGGTTTTCAAAGTTCATGTCGGCTCCAGTTTCATTCAAAGAGTCGGGTTTTTGGTTTCAGTTTTCATTGTACAAACATAACAACACATTGCATTTGCATATAAGAAGATGTATTTAGCGCCAGTTAGTGTCACAGGGGTTCCCTTTCCAGGGCAACACACCTGTGTAATATACCGATACTCTGATTTCCTGAGCACAATGCATTTGCATAAATTATCTAATGAGTTTCAGAAAAATGATTTTTACCTTGAGTCTGTTGCAAAATTAGCCCCCCCCCCCCCCCCACACACACACACACACCTGTGTTTAGGGTAATCCGACACACCCTAAATGAAAGAGTCAATGACACTGTAGCTCAACTTGTTTAAGACATGTACATGTATAGTATGTGACACAGCAATGACAAACATCTAGGTAATAACCTGATAACAAAAGTACATGTAAAGTATTGTAACACTCTGTACATAAATGCTGACCATAGCCTATAACAAATGTGTAAAGTACTGTAAAGGTGGGCGACAGTTAGATGCTAAACTAGAAAAGAAATCTTTGAGTCCCAGAGTGGGTCTGACTGAACCCCAAAATATTTGTTCTCACAGCACAGTGATAACAAAGGCACCCCAAAACACTCGTTCCTGTCACAAGGTGATAACAAAGATACCCCAAGAAGTTTCGTGAAGACCAGCCCAAGCCGTATTATTGACATGTGCATTTACGGTGTATAAGTAGCACTGAACAAATCAAAGTTCATCAAATTTGCATAATTTCTGCACGAGAAAAAAAACCTGTATTATATGTGATGTATTCCATGTTACTAAACATTCCTACAAAAATTTATTCAAATCAGAACTTTCACACAGAAGTTCTGTACAAAAAATCTGATAGCACTAATTTTGATACAAAAATGTTGAATATTGGAGCGCACCCAAAAACACTCGTTCTCGTCCCACGGTGATAACAAAAGGTACCCAAGAAGTTTCGTAAAGATCGGTTCATAAATACGGCCTCTAGTCTGAACCGCATAGAAGTTGAGTACCAAAAACTGATTGGACCTAATTTCAGTAAAAAATGGCCACTGGCAGCCATCTTGAATTTTGGACCGCATCCAGAAACACTCATTCTCATCCCAAGGTGATAACAAAGGTACCCAAGAAGTTTTGTGAAGATCGGTCCATAAATACAGACTCTAGCCCGAGCCGTATTGACATGTGCACTTACTGTCTATAAGTAGCACTGAATAAATCAAAGTTCATCTAATTTGCATAATTTTTGCACGAGAAGAAAACCTGTATTATATGTGATGAATTCCATGTTACTAAACATTCATACAGAAATTTATTCAAATCAGAACTTTCATACAAAATTTCTGCACAAAAAAACTGATTGCACGTAATTTTGGTACAAAATGGTCGCCGGCAGCCATCTTGAATTTCGGACTGCACCCAAAAACACTCGTTCTCGTCCCAAGGTGATAACAAAGGTGCCCAAGAAGTTTTGTAAAGATCGGTTCATAAATACGGCCTCTAGCCCAAGCCGTATTGGCATTTACATTTACAGTGCTGAAAGTAACATAAAATAGATCAAAGTTAGTCTAATTGGCATAATTTATGCACGAGAAAAAAACCTGTATTATACGTGATGTATCCCATGGTACTAAACATTCACACAGAAAATTATTCAAATCAGTGCTTTCATATGGAAGTTCTGCGCAAAAATCTGATTGACCTAATTTTGTACAAAATGGCTGCCAGTGGTCATCTTGCATTTCAGACCGGACCCAAAAACACTTGTTCTCATCCCACAGTGATAACAAAGGTACCCAAGAAGTTTCGTAAAGATCGGTTCATAAATATGGCCTCTAGCCCGAGCTGTATTGGCATTTGCACTTACAGTGCTGAAAGTAACACTAAATAAATCAAAGTTAGTCTAATTTGCATAATTTACGCACAAGGAAAAAACCTGTATTATATGTGAGGTATCCCATGGTACTAAACATTCATACAAAAAAATTATTCAATTCGGAGCTTTCATATGGAAGTTCTGCGCAAAAATCTGATTGCACCTAATTTTGGTACAAA
Source organism: Pictodentalium vernedei (assembly GCA_031216915.1). Taxonomy (NCBI): domain Eukaryota; kingdom Metazoa; phylum Mollusca; class Scaphopoda; order Dentaliida; family Dentaliidae; genus Pictodentalium; species Pictodentalium vernedei. The sequence continues at coordinate 332,477,170 of CM062290.1, forward strand.
ATGGCTGCCAGCGGCCGTCTTAAATTTCGGACGGACCCAAAAACACTCGTTCTCATCTCACGGTGATAACAAAGGTACCAAAGAAGTTTCGTAAAGATCGGTTCATAAATACGGGCTCTAGCCCGAGCCGTGTGTTGAGCTAAAAATTATGCCGACCATAAAAATTTTATCGAGTAAAAGTCGCTCATAAAGGTCATTGTAATCCTAAATTTCCATCCAACTTCAACTGTGCTTTTGATGCTGTCTTTGGAGTTCAAGCTTTCAAAATTACATGCAGAAATAAATATTCAATTATTTATTGATTGATGTTTTGAGGTCACATATTTATGCACAATGGCTAATCATGACAGTGACGGTTTTACGGGTGGAGGAAGCCAGAGTACCCGGAGAGAACCACCAAGCAACGACGAGCAGCTGCCGACTCCCCAACATTGTAACTCCGCACTGCAGCACAGGCAGGGTTAGATTGGTTGAAGACATGCGTACCATCGACGTGCAGTACACCTTAGTTCACGGCGTCATCGTGCCCCCACTCGGGCAATGGAGATGAAGTGTCTTGCCCAAGGACACAACACGGTTGCCGCAGATGGGATTCGAACCGAGGACCTCACGGCTTGCAGCCTGCACCTCTACCTACTGAGCCACCGTGCTCCCAGAAATAAATATATTTGTCATTATAAATGTGGAACAAGTGACAAGTTCCAGTTCTGCAAAGGAAATTGCATTTGATAAACAGATGAATATCTAAAACACGATGCATAACAAGTAATTTTGTCAACTATTTTCACGGTAATAGCCACGCCCGAATGCAATACCAATTGGTGCAGCTCTTCTGAAAAAGGGGAATTGCGACACTGAAGTTTGAAAACAAGGTTAACTTTAGGTTGTTTCTCTCTTTATTCTGAGAGGTGTAGACCTGATTCGAGTTTTCCAACATTGATATTGAAAACCGTGACGACAGGTTTTCTATAATTGTTTCAGTTTTGCTAACAAAACCAAAACCGAACAGAATTTCGGTTAACCGCCCACCTCTAAGAAGCAAATGCCAAGGTACTTAGGATGTAACTTGCAAGTTTACCCATACTGTATGTTGGGGCACGTATTCTATTGCATTAAAAAGTGACTAAAGACAGAATTAGGACTTTAAGGGTTAACCCACAAACCTCAAATAAAATCACTCAATATAGATATCAACCTTTAAAGTGGATGTGTCTGAAAGATGTGTGTGTTAACCCAGCTATGCTTTCGTATCACAACCGAGGATCTGCCATGTAAATTTATATTTGGAAACTGACAGTTCGTTTTCAGTTATAATAAATTACCAGCATCTCTTTTACTAAAAGATAAATCTGAAATCAGGGAAAAACAAAAGTACTGCTTTGATAAAAATCATAAATTCCAGATTGTAGATGTGTACTTGAATATTTACCTGTAAAAGACCTTTCCTTTGTGTTTTCAGCATTGTTAATTTATTCTCTAATGTTTGTTTACTTATCCCTGTGGCTGTCTGAAAAAAATAAAAAATTGTCTCTTGTTTTTAGATCTGATCAACAGCTTAAACTTCAATTAGGTAATATGCTGTCACTAATTATAATTTGGGCAGGAGGCTCTGAAAACACACCTTATACAACAGCAAACTTGAGCAGTGATGTATCATACCATATATGAAGAACAAAATATACCATACTTGAAAAAGAAAATGGAGCAATGCAAAGCATTGCATATGTCCCCTCCGACAATGTTAACATGGGCAATACAAAAATTATTCAATTTTCAGCTGCCATTCAACAAAAATTATTCCCATGGACAACAAGAGCTACACCTGGCGATGCATAATATGCCCAGCAGGCTTTTTCGAATTGTACATAAACACTGTTTTCACTCTCAAGTCCTCCATTTCGATGTGCAGTTCCCCACTCCTCCACAGCCAGAAACAATGTTATCATCCAGAAACAAAAAAAAGTTTACAGTCAAACGGACAGATGGATGAAAGAATACATTGTTTTACTAGAGAAATGCTCAAGGATGAAAAGTTGGGAAAGGGCCATACCTCATGCAAAATTTGTACTGAACCCCAATTCAAACCTGACCTTGGTATGGTTGAGTCACATGCCAAATTTGGTTGAGGTCAAATAAGCAGAACTAAAGTTATCTTCCGGTAACCAGAATGTTGATGGAAATAAACAATTTCTAAGTCAAAAAGGCCCATAACTCTTTTAAAAATCATCAGACCAAACCCCAATTCAAACTTTATTATGACTGAACTGAGGCAGAAACAAAGTTTGGTCCTGATCTATGAATCCAAACTCAAGTTATCATCTGGAAACCAAAATGTTGATGGAAATGTTTAATTTCTAATTTAAAAAGGACCATAACTCTTGTAAAAATCATCGGACCAAACTGCAATTCAATCTTCATCTTTATTTTGATATAACTGAAACCAAGTTTGGTCCTGATCTATAAAACTAAACTCAAGTTATCATCCAGAAACCAAAATGTTGATGGAAATGTACAATTTCTAAGTTGAAAAAAAGCCCATAACTTTTGTATAAATCATCGGAACAAACACCCAACTCGAACTTAACATTCGTTTTGATATAACAGAGGAACAAAATCAAGTTTGGTCCTGATCTATAAATCCAAACTCAAGTTATCATCTGGAAACAGAAAAGTTTATGGGGGGGAGGGGAGGGGAGGGGGGATGGACAGATGGATGGATGGAGAGGCCAATCACACAAATGTCCTGTTTTTTTTAAAAATGGGCGTGTAAAAACAATGCAAAAACTTCACACAGGCAGTTTCTCTAAGTCTAAAAATGGGCATAACTGTGGTAAGTATGCATGGATGTAACACACAATATGCGGATATCCTTTCCCTCAGAATCTTCTATCACCACACCAAAGGACATCAAAATCCAACAACCCTTGCCAGAGTTATAACATAAAATGTGTGTATGGTTAGTTTTATAAGTGTAACAAGGGCCATAACTCTGGACTGTATGCATGGATGAAACCCGCAATATGTGGATAGCTTCTAGCCTCTCACCATACCAAAGGACATCAAAATCCACACACAAATGACTGAGTTGTTCATACAAAATGTTCATACAGAAAGTTTTTCCTATGTGTAACATTATAAATTTATTTATTGGTGTTTAAGGTCACATATTTTTGCACAATGGCTAATCATGACCACAACATGAGTATCAACTCAAGACCAGGGCTGAGCATTAATAAGCCATGTTGCTCATTTTAGAGAGGGTTAGTACCTCCCAAGCAGTGGTGACTGGGTCCTATTTTATCAGTAAATCAGAGCCTGTTTACTGCAGTGAACAGGTACTGCTTCACTTCCCGGGGTTCCTGCGGGATCTAAGTGTAACAAGTGCCATAGCTCTGGTAGAAATGTACTGACAAAACTCCCAATACATGTATATCATGTCCCCTACGCTGGTCTATCAGCATACCAAAGGACATAAAAATCCGACAACACTGATGCCAGAGTTATAATGAAAAGTTAAAAAATTTATAGTAATTTATATATTTTTTATACTTACCAATGACCCAGACATAGCTGGTGCTAACTCTTAAAATATAGGGCCAAACACAAATTTTGCCCCCCAATCCCCAAAATTTGCATCTAAAACTAAAGAAAACATGTCCTGAAAGGCCCTCCACACTTCGCCCCTACTGCGCATGCGCAGTGTCAAGGACGTTCCGAAATTGGCGCCATTTATCATTCTAATAACCAGTGCCTGGTAAGCGCTATGTACTCAGCGGGGAGGCAAGAGTTCCCAACTCCTGGGAGGGCCATCCCCGTCTGGGTCATTGGTAAGTATAAAAAATATATAAATTACTATAAATTTTTTAACATTTTTATACTGTACCAATGACCCAGACATAGCTGAATAGTAAAAAGGCTGGAGGGCCAAGGACATAGAGCAAAATGGAATACGCTCAATAAAATAAAATAGAGTCATCCCCTGTAGGGAAAAGAAGTAATAGGTCTTACATGTATCTTTCTTATTTATGATAAATTAGAAAGATACAACACCTTCCAAAAATTGAGCTTCATACATCCATGTACTCTATTAATATCCAATAAACCTTATACTAATAATTTTTAAAGTAAGCCAATAATAAAGTAAGTCTAGAGAATAGAGACTCTTATACTCCTAAAAGTGTCTGAGAATTGCATAATCATGTCCGTTGACATATGCAATATTCAAAAGCTATACTTTAAAAACTAAGACTTAAATGAATTTTATAAACTTAAACTTCTCACTAAACAACCATCCCAATAACAGCTCAGAATTACTAACTCCGGAGGAGGTATCCCCTTGTTTTCATAGTAAAAACAGGTGACCCAAGGGAACACCCTCCCCCCCCCCCCCCCCCCCCCCCCCTTTTTCTTGCCCTGGGTCAAATAGCCCAGAGCGAAGAGGGCAGCCGAACGGAGACACTGCCGAAACAGACAGCCTACCTAGCTATAGTAGCAACTGTTAAGTGAATGACATTCTGAGCAGTAGATAATAGACCTAACAATAGAGGCCTCCAGAAATGGACTCGATATTTCTGAGATAAAATTCATGAATGTGGATGGCTGAGCGCAATGAGCAGCCTTCAAAAATCTATAATAGCAACACTATTAATGTAAGCCCAAGAAGTAGAAGAACTCTTACTTCATGAGCCGAAATCTTAAGCACAACTGCTAAGTCAATGATATACCAAAAGCAGTACGCTAGTTAATAGAATCCATTAACAATAAAATGGAGCGTAACGTCCTTCTACTAGACATCAAAGACAGAAGAAGCTTACGCCCTTGTAATAAACAGATATCTGTTTATAAATACATAAACTGTACCCGGAAAGAGTAAAGGCCTATGCCCATACGAAGACGGAAGGACCTTAAAATAATAGGTTCCGGATAATAGGAGCCTAACTCTTATGCAACAATCCAACCTAAATAGTAACGGAAGTATTGATTCCGAAACTATGAAAGTGAAAATCATCCATCGATAGTGCATGAAACTCACTGACTCTACAGTAAAAGAGAAACCAACAGAATTACTGTCTAAAAGGTCAGAATTTGAAAACTACTGTTTCCAGAGGCTCAAATGATACTTAGCTAAATAAGAACCGAAGTTAAAATCCGTATAGGAATTTAATCTAAAGATTCTAAGTCTATTTATCAAAAAGTTACTAACTGACTTAGATAAAGAGACAAAAGACTCAATTGTAAACTATCGTAGAGTGCATAGGTATGAGGTAACATAAACCTATAACCTAAATAATAACAGGCTGCAGTAGATCTTGTGAAACAAGTATACTAAAAAATAGCAATGAGTAGTATGGAGGGATCAACAATATGAACATAATGATCCCTACACTACAACGGAAGAGCCTCCACTTTAGTCGCATAGAATAGCGAAGAAGAGGATCTCCTATAGTAAGAAATCGCGTCTAAAGCTCGTCCAGTACAGTGCTTACAATGCAATACGGACCACACAACGGAATACATGAAGGTTGCGACCTTGCTGGTTGTGATAAAGATGACACGATTTACCCAGTGAAAAAAGATCCTCACATAGAGGAAGATTTCACGTTAAGATCCACAGTAGACAAGAGAGTAAATTACTCATGATCTCTGTGAAGATAGAGATGCTATCAACAGAAATGTATTGTGGTTGTTTATCTTAGCAATACCTGCTAAAACAACAGCGCCGGAGGATACGCGTATCCTATCATTCCGTCCTATAGATCAATAGAGCGTTAACAGTATTAGCTCAGAGATCTGGACAAGCCAACACATACGTCTGCAATTGATTAGCAAGCTGTGTCATAAATAAAACATCATTGGGCGCTCCCATAGATAGCAAATCTGATTGAATACTTGTTTGTTGAGAGTCCATTCTGACAGCAACAAGCGACCCGTAAGAGAACGGGAGTCCGATAAAACAATCAGACGACCCAGAATATGACGGACCAAAACTGAACTTGGTGTACTATAACCAACAGACGGATTCTTTCCATTAAATTGAATAACGGAAACGAAAGAGTGCCTCCCTGGTTCCGGAGATACGCCACTACTGTCGAATTAAAGGACAGGAATTTGGGCATGCGTTTCTGAATAATGTTCATGCAATGACATAAAGCAAGCCTAAAAAACATTATTCCGCGGAATTCTGCCAAAATAAACTATTTGTAAAAATGATAAAATGGCAGAAATGAGCCATGCGGACAAGAAACTAAACTATCATGCTTAGTAGCAGGCTTGTATGTATATATAAATATATAGCGTCGAAAAATAAAACACATGTTGTAATGACAATATTGGACTGCGTCGGTAAGACAGGGACAATGTCCCTGTACCGATCGAAAAATCCGAGTCCAATGACGCTATAAGTCTCTTATCCAAGATCGCAGCAATGAAGTCCGAAAAATAATCACTGGAAGAAATGCCAGAAGATATGAAAGGCATCTTCCGATACTATTAAAGGGAAAACTCGAAATCTTTCGAATCCCTTTCGCCATCCTGTCGGACCCTATAAAGCGTTCGGTCGTCCGTAGCTGATGCAACCGCGGACCGCACCGACCCAGCGCCGTCGGATAATTCCTGATTCGACCGAGAAACTGTCAATTGCTGGGATGCTGCGAAACAACTGTGCTAACTCGGATAGCACGTCCGTCACTGAGGCCTGAGGAGAAGCGGTCTTACGATGCATTGCCGCAGGAAGCTCCGAGATCGATACCCCGTGCATACTTCCAATATGCGAGCGAACGGAGTGTATAGGCCTCGTGTCCCTTGGCTACCGGATGGCGCGACCTATTCGCCGTGGAATCACTGAATGCCGAAACTGATCGGATACTCGAGGTCACATAGCCAATGTGCGGTCGTGTGCCCTGCTGTGAGGATGAGGAAGCATTAAAGACAGTCTCTCGGACTGTCAATATAACGGAGCGTCCCGAGCAACGGACATATGCTCCGAATGTAAAATATCTGAACCACAACATGCGGTCCCCTATGTTGTTGGCTTCCTCCGATCTGTCCTCAATCTGCCGTCACTGGGTGAGTACTAAAGTAATTAAAGTGCTCGCATCACCCAAATCTCCTTCCTAGACCGCAACGGACGAACCCGGCAGCCGAACCATTCGATGCATGTACGCTACACCGGGTGAGCTAGCGAATGTCACTCCGTAAGCGATAGACATATTCCATGAGCACTTATTGCCGCTAACTCTTCATTAACTATGACGACAGAGGCACACTTTTGAAAGACATCTCCATAACTCTTCGAACAAGAAACCAGAAATGCTTGGATAGCAAGCATAAAATAATAATATATATAGCGTCGTTCAATAATTCGAAAGTTTGTGTGACATTATTGGACTATGTCGGAACTGAGGGACGATGTCCCTGAACCGAACCAAAAATTTCTAAGTCCACCGACGCTATCAGTTTCTTATCCGGCATCGCAGCATATGTAGTTCCGAAAGGGAAAGCTTGAAATCCTCCGAATCCCTTTCGGTATCGCGTCGGACCGGATGAAACTTTCGGACGTCCGTACCCGCTTCCGAGGAGCGTCCCGACCCAGCATCGTCGGATAAAATATATGCGACAGATTCAGTTGATGCTGGGATGCTGCGATAAACTGTGCTATTAAGGAAAGCACGTCCGTTCCCGAGGCCTGTGCAGTAGCGGACTTACGATGCATTGCCGCTGGAAGCTCCGTGTACGTTGACTCCCGCACACTTCCTATGCGAACGTCCGGAGTCTGCAGGCCTCGAGTCCCCGGCTACCGACCCAGCGCTGTCGGATAATTCTCGATCCGACACCGTTTCTGTCGGCTGCTGGGATGCTGCGATAAGCTGTGCTATGTGCACAAGAATGTCCGGCGTCGAGACCTGCGGAGGCGCAGTCTATCGCTGCTTCGCCGAGGGCAGCTCCGCATCAGATGGCTCCCGCATACTTTTCCTATGCGAACGTCCGGAGTCCATCGGTCTCGAATCCCTGGCTGCCGGATGGTGTGACCTGGTCGCCGAAGAATCCTTGATCGGCGAAGCTGGTAATATATCGGCGGTCACGCAGCCAAGGTGTGGTCGTGTGCGCTGACGAGAAGAGGAAGCCTTAGCAGTCTCAGCGGACTGCCTATACAACGGAGCGTCCCGAGCGACGGACGTATGCTCCGCTAGCGACACATTTGTACCACAACATCTGGGGCCAGATGTTGTTGAACGAGAGAGGGGCCTCTCTCGCTTGCCGTCCGGATGGACCGGAACGAGCTATGAACCGGACTAAAAGGCTTCCTCCGTTCTCCCTCCGATCCGCCGTCACTGGGTGTGCATTAAGTTAATTTTATAGTGCTCGCATCACCCCAAAATTCCTTCTAGACCGCAACGGACGAACCCGGCTGCCGAACCATTCGGTGAATGGACGCTACACCGGGCGAGCTAGCGGACGTCAAAGGCCGTCGAACCTACTAGGGTCCTCTTAGGCAATTGGCGTATTATATGAGCACTTTTCCGCTAGCCCTTCATTAATTGTGACGACGGAGGCACACTGTTGGAAGACATCACAGATACATCACCCTAATCTTGATCGTCTGAAATAGAAATTGATAAAGTAGAGTGACCCTGTGGGGAAAGGACCGGAGTGTCCAAATCCCCAACAACATACCGTGACATACGCTTCCCATATTGTCATCGAAATCATACGATACAGAACAGGAGTTAATGCGAGTACACTGACCACATATAGAATGATAATAAGGTCAGAGGAAGACTTCCTCTTAAAACAATTGATCAATATCCTTTCAATGTGAAAAGAAAACAAGTCCTGGTACTCGCACTAACCCCTGGCAATCAAAATACATAATAATAATATGATCCATTAATATAGAAAAAATAATTGAAATCAAAATATTTTGAAAAAATATTTTTTCAGAACAGCCCAAGTTTCTGAAAAGTAACGTTGAGCCCCAATGGATCCCAAGCCTAAGTGTGGACAAAAATTTTAAAAATATTTTAAACAATTTATTCAACACTTACGAACAATAATAATGTATCTAGTTATGATTAAAATAACATAAAGATATTATTATTTAAAAATCCCCCCCTCACACAGAGGGCTGTTGTAAATGTAAACAATGAGTGTAAAAACACTAAAATAAGACTCCAGGCACCCAGGCCCGAAATCAATTACCAAAAATACACTATCTGATGCAAAACAGGGACTTCCAGGGAAGAAACTGCAGAACATCAGATGGTAGATGCAGAACACAACGCCTAACCACCCGTAGGTGAAGACGTAAACATGGGGAAAGAACAGAATTCATTCTGTTATTCAGCTAAAACTCCCAAGAAATTTTAGTAATAATAATTACAGAAACTATGCCAAAAGCATGGGAGAATAGCAAGGGGGAACTTAAAGGACAGGGAGAGAGGAAAACACTTGAAAAAACAGTGTAACTAAACAATCAGAATGACAACAAAATGGCTGCTGCCTTGAAAATAGGTAACTTAACATAATTTCATTAAAAAATTTTAAGTTACAGCCCTGATAATATTCTGTCACACATTCTTTTCCTCTCCTCCTTTTCTATCCTCCTTAGAATCACCATTTCACTAATATTTATGTGTCTGGCATCATTTAAACTGAGATTTAAAAGCACAAAGATCAGTCAGATGTTAACTGATGAAGGGCCAAACTTAGAATGATAAATGGCGCCAATTTCGGAACGTCCTTGACACTGCGCATGCGCAGTAGGGGCGAAGTGTGGAGGGCCTTTCAGGACATGTTTTCTTTAGTTTTAGATGCAAATTTTGGGGATTGGGGGGCAAAATTTGTGTTTGGCCCTATGTTTTAAGAGTTAGCACCAGCTATGTCTGGGTCATTGGTACAGTATAAAAATATGCTCATTTTACTATTTTTATAAGACCTACAAGGACCATAAGTCTGATATGAATATGTGGACAAAACCTGCGATTTATGTATATCATTTCCCCCATGCTGGTCTAACACCATACGACAGGACATCAAAATCTGACAACCGATTTCGGAGTTATAATACAAAATGTTTGTACAGTCATACATATGGCTGGACGGAGACCACAACTAAATATCCACTGAATCTCTCATAAGGAGATCGCAGGCATAACAGAAAAATGCTGGCTCGTGTTGATTTGATAATCAGAATCAGCCGATTAGCAGGGATTGAATGATAATAGCAATGGCCATTTCATAATCGAAAGTTCAGATTGTCACAACAAATGTTGCGTGTGAGTTTTACATGTTATATAATTGCATTTAAAATGCTGCACTGATCAATCAAAATACCCAATTCAATGAAACCATACCCCGATAGCTGAATGCTTTAAGCATTCTCGTCGGGTAAAGTGTTTCTTACATTGAGATTAAGCATACCTTAGAATACATACAGCAGTTGTCAGTGCCTCTCTGCATAAAGGTCATGAACTGCAACCATTTTCATTTTCTTTTACACGCTTTTTTCTTTTGATTTAATTGCATAATAGCTTCTTTGAAGAGGACAAATTCAAGTGATATACGTTTCTAAAAAATCAAAACATGTGTTCTGGGACTCCGGACAGTTATTTGAAGTGATCGTATATAAAATATACAGCTTTTGTTGACATAAAAATAAGGACAGTATTTCATGACAAACCACAGATGATTATGTGTTTTGAAAGTGGGCTTTGGGTAAAAATACAAGCCTCCCAACTTGACTCAAAAACGAGTTGCGTGGGGTTTTTTGAGCATCCTTAAAAAATTATTTATAGACATCTGGTACAAATGAGTTGTGGTAATAGAGGGAAAATTCAGGTTGACCATCTTATAAGGTAGGTTGTGAAAATAATTTTGCGTTTGATGAGACAAATTCTGTAAAAGTCTACTTTTGGTGTTTCCTAATTTTCTGTCAATGTTAAAAACAATATAAAACTGGCTTGATGTGACAGCCATAACAGTATGCATTGTAGCACACAATAATAGTCCATGAAAAGTTAAAAAATTTATAGTAATTTATATATTTTTTATACTTACCAATGACCCAGACTTAGCTGGTGCTAACTCCACAAAAACCAGGGCCAAACACAAATTTTGCCCCCCAATCCCCAAAATTTGCATCCAAAACAAAAAGAAATCATGTCCTAAAGGACCTCCATAGTACGACTCTACTGCGCATGCGCAGTGACGCAGTCGTCCCGAAATTGGCGCCAAATATCATTCTTACTGGCAGTGCCTGGTCAGCGCTATGTACTCAGCGGGGAGGCAAGAGTTCCCAACTCAGGGAGGGCCATCCCCGTCTGGGTCATTGGTAAGTATAAAAAATATATAAATTACTATAAATTTTTTAACATTTTTATACTGTACCAATGACCCAGACTTAGCTGAATAGTAAACAGGCTGGAGGGCCTAGGACATAGAGGAAAATCCAATAAGCTCAATTATAAAATAAAGAGGTAACCCCTTAAGGAGAAAAGGAGTATTAGGCTTTACATGTATCTTTCTTATTTAATATTTAAATTAGAAAGATACACTACCCTTAATAATTGAGCACAATAACATTCATGTTCTCTATTAATATCCAGTATAACCTTTATACTAATTATTTTTAAAACAAGCCAATAAATAAAGTAGTCCAGAGAATTGAGACTCTTTATAATCATTTAAAAGTGTCCGAGTATTGTATATTAAAGCCCGTTTGACACTTGACATATACAAATGCTTCACACCGAGCTACACTTTAAAAATAAGACATGAATGAAATTAAACATTAATATTACACTTTAAAACCATCCCGGAAGCGACTCAGAAATACTGTCTTGGAGGAGGCATTCCCTTGCTTTTCACTATAAAGCAGGTGACCTAAGGGAACACCCGCCCCCCCCCTTCCCCTTGCCCTGGGTCAAATAGCCCAGAGCGAAGAGGGCAGCCGGACGGAGTCACTGCCGGAACAGAAAGCCTGCATAACTATAGTTGCAACTGTTTAGTGGACGACATTCTGAGCAACAGATAACGGACCTAAACAATGCAGGTCTCCAGAAATGGACTCAATATTTCTGAGATAAAAATTAGTAAATGTGGATGGCTGAGACCAATAAGCAGCCTTCATTAAATCTGTAATAGCAACACTATTAGCATAAGCCCAGGAAGTAGAAAGAGCTCTTACTTCATGAGCAGAAATCTTAAGCACAGACTGCTGAGAAGAAGATAAATCTTCATACGCAGTACGGATAGTTAACTGAATCCATCTAGCAATAGAATGGACTGAAATGTCCTTTCTATTAGGCATCAAAGACAGAAAGAAACGTTTCCGTCCCTTTCTGATGAACTGAGATCTCTGTTTATAGATACGTAGTGCTCTAACAAGACAGAGTAAAGGCCTACGCCCGTCTGAAGACGGAAGAGCCTTAATAACAATAGGTTCCGGATATTTATTAGGAGCCTGATTCTTAGCTAAAAAACCGATGTTAGTAGTGAAGGTGATAGTGTTCCCAACACTACGATAATGAGAATCATCCACCGATAGTGCATGAAGCTCACTGACTCTTCTGGCAGAAGAGAAAGCTAAGAGAAAAGCTGTCTTATAAGATAAGAATTTGAAATCTACTGTCCCAAGAGGTTCAAATGGCTTTTCCTTCAATTTAAGGAGAACCCAAGCTAAATTCCACTTAGGAATTAATCTAAGAGTTCTGGGTCTATTTATCGAAAAGTTTCTAACCAATTTCGATAAAGAGACATTAGATCCAATTTGTAAACTATCATGATGTGCATAGGTATCAGATAACATAGATCTATAACCCTTTATAGTAACCGGTTGCAGTTTGATTTCGTCAAACAAGTATACTAGAAAGTTAGCAATGTCTGGTATAGAGGGATCAAATATATCAACAGAATGATCCCTACACCAACGACGGAAAACCTTCCACTTAGCCGCATAGTTTAGCGAAGAGGAGGTCCTCCTAAGTTAGAAATCGCGTCCACTGCTCGTCCTGTAAAGTGCTTGCCAAAAGCATGGGAGAATTGCAAGGGGGGACTTTAGAAGGTTAGGGGAGAGGAAACACTGAATAAGCAGTGCAACAATTAGCAAGAATGACAACAAGAGGCGTTTGCCTCGAAAATAGGCAACTTAACATAATTTTAACAAAAAATTTTAAGTACAGCCCTGATTATTTTTTGCCACTTCTTTTTTCCTCTCCTCCTTCTATCCTCCTTAGAATCACATTTTCTCCAAGAATTACGTGTCTGGCATCCTTTAAACTGAGATTTACAAGCACAAAGATCAGTGAGATGTTGACTGATGAAGGGCCAAACAGAGAATGATATTTGGCGCCAATTTCGGGACGACTGCGTCACTGCGCATGCGCAGTAGAGTCGTACTATGGAGGTCCTTTAGGACATGATTTCTTTTTGTTTTGGATGCAAATTTTGGGGATTGGGGGGCAAAATTTGTGTTTGGCCCTGGTTTTTGTGGAGTTAGCACCAGCTAAGTCTGGGTCATTGGTACAGTATAAAAATTTATAAATTCAAAGTAATTTGTATATTTTTTATACTTACCAATGGCCCAGCCCAGCTGGTGCTAACTCAAAAATATCCAGGGCCAAACACAAATTTTGCCCCCCCCCCCCAAAATTTGCATGCAAAACCGAAAGATTTATGTCCTAACTGGTCCTCCATACTTTTGCGAAATGCACATGCGTAGTATCCAGGAAGACACCGAAATTGGTGCCAACCATCATTCTTTCTAGAATTTGCATGCTAAATGTTGTCAGCAGCGGGGAGGTATGAGTGCCCACTCATAGGAGGGCCATCCCCGTCTGGGCCATTGGTAAATATAAAAAAATATACAAATTACTTTGAATTTATAATATTTTTATACAACAACCAATGGCCCAGATTAGCTGAATCGTAAAAAGGCTGAAGGGCCTACGACATAGAGAAAAATCCAATTACTCAAACTCAATCACTTCTTAAAGGATAGCTCCTACAGGAGAATCGGAGAGAAAGGAATTCGAGAAATGAGAAAGACATAACACCAACAATGTAATTGAGCATTACATAAAATATAATTCTCCATTTAATGCCAGCATAACCCATTAAACAAATTCGGTGAAGGGAAGCCAATATATAAAGATAGTCCAGAGAATGAGACTCTTTACACTCATTTAAAAGTGTCCGAGGATTGTATATTAATGCCTGTTTGACATGTGACATATACAAATGCTTCACAGTGAGCTACACTTTAAAAACAATACATAAATGAGACATATTAATTTTGCTTAACACCGAGCTACCCATTAAAACCATCCCAGCAGGACTTGGGACTATTGACACTGGAGGAGGTCTTCCTTTGCTTTTCACTATAAAGCCAGATGATCATAAGGGAAAAAAACATCCCCCCCTCCCCCTTGTTCTGAGGTACATGTCCTCAGAACGAAGAGAGCAGCAGAACAGTGTCACTGCTGGAAAGGGTTGCCTAAATAACTAGAGATGTAATCATTTAGTGGACGACATTCTGAGCAACAGATAGAGGACCTAAACATCTAAGGTCACCAGAAGAAGGTCCTCTCGCGGAGGAAGCTTCCGGGAAACATCCCATAACAGACACCTGAGAAGAGTGATCCACGGTTTCTGTGTCAGCAGATATGCTACTAACAGAATCTCGCAGCAAGACTGTTTGATTTTTAACAGGATCTGCTGAATCAACGGAGTTGGAGGATACGCATATCCTATCATTCCGTCCCATGAGATTGAGAGAGTGTCTACTGCATACGCTCGATGATCTGAACATGGCGACATGTAAGTCTGCAACTGATAGTTGAGGTGTGTAGCAAACAGATCTATCATAGGTCGATCCCACTGGTAGCAAATCTGTCTGAATACTCGCTTGTTGAGAGTCCACTACGATGGCAACAGGCGACCTTTTCGAGAGAGTGAGTCTGCTAGTACGTTCAGATGACCCGGTAAATGACGGACCGATAGATGAACCTGATGCTTCATGACATACAGAAGATTTTTTTCCATTAGTTCGCATAACAGAATCAAATGCGTGCATCCCTGGTTCCTGATGTACACTACTACTGTCGAGTTGTCCAACAATATCTGAACATGGGCGTCCGCTATAATATGAATCCATTGTTGTAGCGCTAACCATATTGACATCATTTCTTTGATGTTTGTGTGTTTCTCCAGGAACCGAGGGTCCCAAAGACCCTGGCACTTCGAGTCTGTGGGGGCTTAGGGTCACGCCCCAACCTGATTGACTCGCATCTGTCATAATCGTAAAAGCTGGATCCAGCAGCTGCAGCGGAACTCCTTGAGTTAACCACTGAATATCTGCCCAAATCTGGACCTTTTGTTTTACCAGGTCCGTTAAAACAATACTGGTCTCGAGCAAATGTGTCTTCACACTCCAGTTCTGAGTAAAGAATATCTGGAGGGGATGTGCGCGCAAGTGACCCATCGGAATAAGATCCGCAGCTGCTCCGGACAACCCCATCAGTCGCATAAATTCCCTCGGTGTTAATGCGTCTGGGTGTTGACAAACGCGAGCATAACAACTGACTAATTTTGCTCTGGGTAACGGCAGATGAACCAGATTGTTGTGAGTCTCGAAGCTCATCCCCAAGTGAATGAATGATTTGGACGGAGCTAGATCCCACTTCTTCTCGTTTATGATGAAGCCGAGACGTCAGAGCAGACTCATCATTCTGAAGAATAGTTTTGTTGCCGTATCTTTGAAGAATGTCATCCAAGTAAACCAACATTACCGCAGACGAATGAGCTCGGAAGTGAGACATTACCGAGTTCATTATTTGAGTGAACACCCAGGGCGCTAGATTCAGACTGAAGCACATCGCTCGGAACTGATCTACTATCCCTTGAACGGCGAACCGTAGGTACTTTGTGAATGCCGGATGTACCAGGACATGAAAGCACGCATCTTTTAGATCTATGCTTGACCCATAGTCTTTCACTCGAATGCTTGTGCTTACTGACCGAATGGTCTCCATATAGAACTTTGAAGCTATGATAAGTTTGTTTATCCAGCTCAAGTCTATCGCCGGTCGGAATGAGCCGTCTGGCTTTGGTACGAGAAACAGGTGACTGTAGAATCCTAGAGAATCTTGATTCTCTACGACCTCTATTGCTTCCTTTGCCAAGAGAGCTTGTACCTCCAATAGGAGAGACTCTCTTTTGCAAGGAATTGATGGAAGATTTGTAAACCGCGGACATTTTCTTATTGATGGCTTCGCTCGGAAAGATAGCTGTAGGCCATTCGCGACCACACTTTTCACCCACTGGTCTTCCGTAATTGTTATCCAGTTTGTTGCAAATCTTGATAACCTTCCGCCAACTGGCAAGCAATAGAGGTCCTGACCATCACCTGTAAGACCAGCAAGGCTTACGGGAGGAGAAACCGCGACCCCCTCGCGAAGAGCCTCGACCTGCCAGCTTAGGGGCATCTGACTGGTAGTTTCGATCAGACCTACGCCTCCTTCCCGGGTTGCTGTATTGACGATCCCTAAAGTAATAATAGGAGGGTTTCTTATACCCTCACAAGGAGTCCCCTTTAGATGATTTCTGTTTTGGACGTCCTCCCTTACTCTTTTTTGCTGCCGCGGGTCAATTAGACGCCGACTTAAGGAGCAGTGTATAGACGCTTTCTTTGTAGCTTGGTCATAAACCAATGAAAGCTTATCGTCAAAAATTGTGTGTCCAGATACCGGAGCGAACCATAGAGAGTTTTTCACCTTGTCATCTATTAAAGATGACGATGCAAGGGCTCCGTCATGTCTGATTAACTCCAGATTTGCCACTGTTAAGGCAGAGTTATATGTGGTAAACATAATAGCCCTGGAAAGAACTCTTAAAGAGGAATGAACGTCCTAAAATTCCTTTCCGTTGAGATGTTACGCCACAGCTCTTGAAAGGTGACCTGCGTCAGACATAGCGTCTAAATTCGCTCTGTTTGAAGAAATTGCCGTCTGAATTGTGTCCAAGCGAATAGTGAATGACGAAGACAAGGATAGCTCCAGATCCTCAGCCTACTCATCCAAATGCAGAGGAACTCTCTGTACATCTTCCCCAACCAATTTAAATGAACGTGGTCCAACAAACGGTAAATTTACGGAAGATGATGACAAGAAACCACCTTTCTTCTTCCCACTGGAAAGCTTGAATATGGCGTCATCTAAATGGCCGAAGGCCTGCGACACCTGTCTAGACTGAACCGGAAAAGACAGGACCTCCTCCTTTTTCCGGATAAAGTCTGCGTCCAACAACGCCAGCAGTTTCTTCCTAGTAGTCGCAGCATTCTGATTCGCCAGAACAAATTCAGGGCAGTATTGATGGATTAAATCCATCGCAACCATGTGCTGTTCCGAAAGGGAAAGGTAATCTTCCTATGTATCCCTTTCACCATCCGATTGAATCAGTTGAGACTCACGATCCGCGGTATCTGAACATGCAGATGACTGGACCGGCCCGCACTATCCGACAGCTCAGGTTCTGAGACTGCCGTAGGCTGCTCCTGCACTTGCTGGGATGCTGTGATGAGCTGCGCAATCTGCGACAGCAAGTCCGTTACTGAGGCCTGAGGAGCAGCAGTCTTCTGTTTCTTGGCCACCGGCTGCTCCTGGGACAGTGTGTCAGAGACGGCTCTT
Organism: Pictodentalium vernedei; assembly: GCA_031216915.1. Taxonomy (NCBI): domain Eukaryota; kingdom Metazoa; phylum Mollusca; class Scaphopoda; order Dentaliida; family Dentaliidae; genus Pictodentalium; species Pictodentalium vernedei. The sequence goes on from CM062290.1 coordinate 332,494,851, forward strand.
TTCTCCAGACGTCCCGATAAATGAGGCCTCGTCTCCTTAGCTACCAGATGGTCCCACTTCTTTGATGAGTGGTCCCTTCTCGGCTAGGCAGGCTGGATATCAGAAGTTGTGTAGCTAAGGTGCGGTCATGTGTGCTTTGAAGAAGCCGACACTGACTGTGAACTGAACAGAGCATCTGGACGGGAGGCACGGACATGTGCTCCAAATGACGCAAGTTTCTAATTACAACATCTGGCCCCAGATGTTGTTTTGGAAAGAGAGGGGCTCGCCGAGCTTCCTACTGAACTTGCCAGCTTCTTCTTCTGTTCCGTCGTCGCTGGGTGAGCCTGTTTATATTTTAAGGTGCTTCTCTCAACCGCAACGGACACACCCAGTGTCACGGTACCCACGGATGGAGTAATCGCTTCACCGGTCGAGCTAGCTGGCGACAAGATTGACTTTGTGGCAAGAGGAACGGCATTGGCCTCTCGTCGCTAACAGCGTACCGTGATACCCGTCTCCAACGTTTGTCATCCCATCCGACACATATTGAGCAAGAATTAGTGGGAGTACATTGACTGCAAGCAAGGCAACAAGCATGTAAATCTGAGGAAGACTTCCTCGCCTTGCATTTTGATCAATAAGCTTTCATAATTAATCAAATAAAGTCGACAGTACTCCCACAAACTCCACAATAAATATATGAAAAAGATACATAATAATAACATTTAAAATATAAATCGAAAAATAATTTACAAAAAAAAAAATTTTGAAAAAATTTTGACTGGAGCCTAAGTTCCCCCAATGGGAACGATGAGCCCAAATGTATCCCGATAGAGCCTAAGTGTGGACAAAAATTTTTTTATTATCCAAAACATTAATTGCTACACTACCGGAATATTTAATGTATCTTACAACAGTCCTACCATGATAATAAATAGGAAACTACATATATTTATAAAGCGTTGTCAATGTAAACAATGTCCGAAGAAAAACCAAAAACAAGACTCCAGGCACTGAATAAAAAGGCCCGAAGTCAGTAACAGAGTTTGAACTATCCGATGTAAAGCAAGATCTTCATCAGAAGAAATGAAAGTGTCAATGACACTGTAGCTTAACTTGTGTGTTGTGTTTGATGAAAAGGATAATGTTCAATGTTTATGAAAGGATTATGAAATAAGACAAGAATTGTGATAATTGGGAATATGTTCATTTCTGTTCCCTCTATGCTATGTTTTGGATAAAAATAATATGAGGTGTACACTGTACTAAAGAGCTGAGGGGTGGGTTAATATGACCCACAGATAATGTATGTGGCCCTCAAAGTTAACATATATCAACAAAAGTTACCAAGTTTCAGTGAAATTATTCCAAAACGAGTCATCCTATCAAGTTACATTGAAATCCCTTCATAAATATGGCCTGTAGACTGTGCTAAAGGTTTTCGGGCCCCTGGAGCCGTCAGTTTCCCATTTGCGTCCAAAGGGGACGTTCTCATCTAGACATTATATGAAGTCAACCTACCAAGTTTCAATGAAATCCCTTCATAAATATGACCTGTAGACTGTGCTCTAGGTTTTTGGGCTTTGGGCTCTGACAGCCGAGTTGAATGATCGCAACCAAAAGGGGACATTCTCATCTGGGCATCATCTGGAGTGATCCTACGAAGTTACAATGAAATCCCTTCATAAATATGACCTGTAGACTGTGCTCAAGGTTTTCGGGCTTTGGGCCCCTGAAGCCCCTGAGGCATTATATGGAGTCAAACTAACAGGTTACAATGAAATCCTTCCATAAATATGACCTATAGACGACGCTAAAGGTTTTGGGGTTTTGGGCTCGGGCAGCCATCAAGGCTGAATGATTGTGACCAAAAGGGGACGTTCTCATCTAGACATTATTTGGAGTCATCCTACCAATGTACAATGAAATCCCTTCATAAACATCACCTGTATACTTTGCTAAAGGTTTCAGGCTTCAGGCCCCTGTAGCTGTCACAGTTGCCTAATGGTGTCCAAAAAGGGCTATTCTCATCTACACATTATATGAAGTCAACCTACCAAGTTACAATGAAATCCCTTCATAAATATGAACTGAAGACTGTGCTAAAGGTTTTCGGGCTTTGGGCTTGGGCAGCCATCATGGTTGAATTATCACAACCAAGAGTATATTCTCATCTGGGCATCATCTGGAGTGATCCTACGAAGTTACAATGAAATCCCTTCATAAATATGATCTGTAGACTGTGCTCAAGATTTTCGGGCTTCGGGCACCTGTAGCCATCACAGTTGACCAATCACGACCAAAAGGGGATGTCATCATCTAGGCATTATATGGAGTCAACCTAACAGGTTACAATGAAATTCTTCCACAAATATGACCTTTACCCTATGCTAAAAGTTTTTGGGCTCGGGCACCCATTAAGGCTGAATGATCGCGATCAAAATGGGACGTTCTCATCTAGACATTATTTGGAGTCATCCTACCAAGTTACAACAAAATCCCTTCATGAATATGACCTGTAGACTGTGCTAAAAGTTTTTGTGATTCAGGCCATTGTAGCCGTCACAATTGCGCAATCACGTCCAAAAGGGGACTTTCTCATCTAGACATTATATGAAGTCAACCCACCAAGTTACAATGGAATTCCTCAATAAATATGACTGACCTGTAGACTGTGCTCAAGGTTTTTGGGTTTTGGGCTCGGGCAGTCGTTATGGTTGGCAGATCACGCCTAAATGGGGAAATTCTCATCTAGACATCATACAGAGTCATCCTTCCAAGTTACAATGAAATCCCTCCATATTAAACCTGACCAGCAGACTGTGCTAAAAGTTCTTAGGTTTTGGGCTTGGGCAGCCATCACGGTTGACAGATCATGCCCAAAAGGGGACATTCTCATCTAGGCATTATACAGAGGCATCCTACAAAGTTACAATGAAATCCCTTCATAAATACGACCTGTAGACTGTGCTAATGGTTTTCTGGTTTTGGGCCTGGGCAGCCATACCGGTTGATCGATCGCGACCAAAATGGGATATGACCTCAACCTGCATATGAAATTTTGTGACCATCAGACAAGAACTACAGGGTGTAGCCCATGCAAAAGGAAAATGTGAACCGACTCACAGGCAAACAGACTCACAGACTTCTGCACGCGTGATGGCAATAGCTTATCTTGACTTTGTCAAGTTAAGCTAAAAACAATACATCGGATGTATGATGCATGACCAAAACGCCTAAACACCCTAGGGTGAGGACGTAACCACGGGGATATACAGAATAAACATTCTGTGTAACACGTCAAACTCCCAAGAAATTCATAAAAAAAATTTCAATGAAGCAAGCCAAAAGCTTGGGAGTTTAACTGGAGGACTTCAAGGAAGGATAGGGAAGGAACACTTAACAAACAGTGGAAAAATCATTAGCAAGAATGATGACGTCAGGCCCATGTCCCGAAATTGGGAAACATGAAATAATTTTTAGTAAAAATTACAAAGTTACAGCCCTGAACATTTCCAACCACCGTTTCTTCCTTCCATCATCCAAATGTGTCCTTGAATCCACCAAATTTACCATTAATTTGTATCGGGCATCATTAAAACTGAGATTTAAAAGCACAGATGTCAGTTTGTTGTTACTGACAGAAGGGCCAAACAAAGAATGATGGTTGGCACCAATTTCGGTGTCTTCCTGGATACTGCGCATGCACAGTTCGCAGAAGTATGGAGGACCAGTTAGGACATAATTTTTTAGGTTTTGCATGCAAATTTGGGGGATTGGGGAGGCAAAATTTGTGTTTGGCCCTGGATATTTTTGAGTTAACACCAGCTAGTCTGGGCTATTGGTTGTTGTATAAAAATATTGTTAACACAGTCTTCGCAAAATGCTTAATCCTTTACCCAACGAACCGCCTGCATATGCCCATGTTATTTGGAAATTGAGCAGTTGAAAAAAATACATTTTTCAAAATATTTAAACAAAACCATATCATGTGACCCCTCAATGGAACGAGCTCATCAAGCTCATTCCAATGGGGGATCACATGATATGGTTTTGACGAAATTTTTTGGAAAATTTTTTTAAAAAATAGTAATTAAAATGATAAATTTTGTTCTCTATGTTGGGTAAAGGGTTAAATAATGCTTGAATTTGATTCTCGGATATCTGTATGAACTCTGTAGTTATTTTTGCTTGCATTTTCCACCTTACCCTCCCCAAATATTCACCAATAATCGATAATCATAACTTGTCAATTACCACGTCAAATAATCGAATGTTAATTCAACCTAAACAAGCAATCGGTTCAACACTATCAGTGGCCTTTTTCAATGTATAAAATTCTATTGTACTACACTGTTCTGTTCAAATACACCCCAAAAGAGGGAAAAAAGCTACCATAACTAATAATATATCACTTACTGGAGGTATTCCTCTCTTTTCCAATTCTCCCTGTAGCATAACTGCAAGACTGTCTCTAACTTCTTGCATCTTAGGATTCTTTCTGAACTGTTGAATAAACTCATCAGTGCCAAGAGTCATTTCTCCAGTGGCTCTGAAATTTTGAAAAGAAATAGGTTAAATGTCACATCTGTGAACTATTTTTTCAGAAAAATATTTCATGCCTTGATTTAGATTACAACCTTTACACTTGCCTGAAAACACATCTTCACATTTTGAAAGGTAGTGCTTGCAAAAATGGTTTTATCTATTTTACGCAACTAGTTTAACGCTAGTACAGAGGAGCCCACTGAATTGGATATCTCTTAACTGAATAACCCTGTTAATTGAATATAATTTCCCAACACAAAACCATTTACCATACCTCCAGTACAAATTTGACCTGTTAATTGAATATAGGTTATAGAGTAAACTCCTGTTAATTGAATAAAAATCTTGTAGCCTGTCGAGAAATAATCCTGACTCTCCCCAGTTTTTCTTTGTTTATAGACCTATTTGGCCTCAGTACATTCAATACAGGCATTTAATCTATTATATCTTGTTTGACAGAGCTCATGGAGCTTTGTTAAACAAGATATAATAGAATAAATGCTAAGTTTATCTCTAGACTACATGAAAGTGACACAATTTCTGTTAATTGAATACTCCTGTTAACTGAATAATTTTCATTGGCAAAGTGGCTATTCAACTAACAGGGTTCCACTGTACTCCTGAACAAAGAAATCTCCAGAATACCATATCAAATTAGTTCACAAAATTGTAATGGTGGACAATGTAAAAACACAGTTTCAAAATTTCTCCATGGAAAGCAAAAGTTACTCAATGAATACTTACATTACAGCATGTAAATGCAAGGATAGATGGAGGGACACGTGAATTTATACTGTGATAATTATTGGTACATGTAACAATTGAAACAAGTGCTGCCATTAGACAAACGGGTACAAAAAATCTCAAATTTCTGCATTCAATTTATTTATTCATTGGTGCTTAATGCCACATCAGCAGCTGAGGCTATATCAAGGTGATCAACATTCAAATATTCATTCCACTCAAGGCAGGTTTAACCCTTTACCTAACAGATCAGCACTATTGCCCACGAAACTTACAAATTGAGAAGTTGCACAACACCATTTTTAAAAGAATTTCAATAAAACATATCATGTGGTCTCCTCATTGGAAAGAGCTAAATGAGCTTGCTCCAATGAGAGGTAACAAGATATGGTTTTGCTGAAATTTTTTAAAAATTGTTCCAAAAATATAATTAACTGGTACAGTACGAGAAGCCACTATCAGTGCTTTACTGAAAAGTGCTGAAAGCCACTTTAGTGGCTTCACACTGTGTGCAGCAGCTCGTCTGTGCAGCAGTAGAGAAAGAAATGTTCATATAAAATTGTTTTGCTACAATTTATTGGAGAGTGCCAATAGGCCCTCTCCAATAAATAGTAACAAAACAATTATTGTTGAACAAAATCTTGCTAAACTAAGGCTCTCCTTGCTGGCAGCATTATATCTTTGAAAACAAGTTTCAACAAAATCGACCCATAAACATCGGAGAAACTCTGCGGACAGAATTCTAGGCAATTCAGGCATTCTAAGATGAACAGGGGCATAACTGTGGCAAAAAAAAGTCCAATTCGAAAGTATAATCACAGGTGCACAGGATCCCATGGTAGTGAATACCCATAACAAGTTTCAAAGGAATCAACCCATAAACATCTGAGAAAATCTCTGCACAAAATTCAGACATTCTAAGATGAATAGGGGCATAACTCTGGCAAAAAAAGTCCTATCAAAACTAGAATCACATGTGCACAGATTCCCATGGTAGTAAACATCCATACCAAGGTTCAAAGGAATCGATCCATAAACATCTGAGAAAATCTCCAGACAAAATTCTAGGCATGCTTGTTCAAGTCAAGAAGGGGCATAATTCTGGCAAAAATAATCTGACTGGAACTATAACTGCGGATGCAAAGGTTCCCATGGTGGTGAACATTCATACCATGTTTCAAGCAGATTGGTCCAAAAACATTTGAGAATTCTCTGGACAAAATTATGTCTACAGATGGATGGATGGATAGACAGACAGGTGGATAGATGGACAGATGCACAGATGAACGAATGGACAAGGTAATTCCAGTATCCTGCCAGACCCCCCACCCCCTCCTACTCTCACCCCCACAACTCATTGCAAGGGGTATAAAAATACTCATGTCACAAATCACTGTTGGAAAATAATTTAGCACTCTATCAGTTCAAATAACAAATTTAGATATTGTGTGCATTAGGAAAAGGGTTAATATTATTATTCTTTGCTTGAAATGATACAACTGCTTGAGATAAAAAATACATCCAAGCATCTGCCAATCTGAATCAAAATCAGTTACACACACCTTCCAGCAATGTTCAGTGTAGGCCTGATGGCAATTCCAGGAATGAAAGAATTCAAAACAAGCACCCTGCTTTTAATTAAAGGCTATACAATTTAACTAAAGCTTACCCAAGACTACCAGTAGTTCTTAATGAATGCTTGGTTGTTGTCATGGAACTTTTTGTGGTGAGCATGTCTGAAAATAATGAATTTAAATTTTAACGAAAGTTAAAAAATTTATAGTAATTTATATATTTTTTATACTTACCAATGACCCAGACATAGCTGGTGCTAACTCTTAAAAATGTAGGGCCAAACACAAATTTTGCCCCCCAATCCCCAAAATTTGCATCTAAAACCAAAGAAAACATGTCCTGAATGGCCCTCCATACTTCACCTCTACTGCGCATGCGCAGTGTCAAGGACGTCCCGAAATTGGCGCTATTAATCATTCTTATAATCAGTGCCTGGTAAGCGCTATGTACTCAGCGGGGAGGTATGAGTTCCCAACTCCTGGGAGGGCCATCCCCGTCTGGGTCATTGGTAAGTATAAAAAATATATAAATTACTATAAATTTTTTAACATTTTTATACTGTACCAATGACCCAGACATAGCTGAATAGTAAAAAGGCTGGAGGGCCTAGGACATAGAGGAAAATCCAATAAGCTCAATTATATAAAATAGAGCCATCCCCTCGAGGGGAAAAGGAGTATTTGGCCTTACATGTATCTTTCTTATTTATGATAAATTAGAAAGACACAACACCTTCCATAATTGAGCACCATAACATTCATGTACTCTATTAATATCCAGTATAATCCTTATACTAATAATTTTTAAAGTAAGCCAATAAATAAAGTTAGTCTAGAGAATAGAGACTCTTTATACTCCTTTAAAAGTGTCTGAGGATTGTATAATAACGCCCGTTTGACACGTGATATATTCAAAAGCTATACTTTAAAAACTATGACCTGAATGAATTTTTAAAACATAAACTTATCACTTAAAAACCATCCCAGTAACAGGTCAGAATTACTAACTCCGGAGGAGGTATCCCCTTGCTTTCATAATAAAACAGGTGACCCAAGGGAACACCCTCCCCTCCCCTTCTCCTTGCCCTGGGTCAAATAGCCCAGAGCGAAGAGGGCAGCAGGACGGAGTCACTGCCGGAACAGAATGCCTACCTAGCTATAGTAGCAACTGTTAAGTGAATGACATTCTGAGCAGTAGATAATAGACCTAACAATGCAGGCCTCCAGAATTGGACTCAATATTTCTGAGATAAAAATTCATGAATGTGGATGGCTGAGCCCAATGTGCAGCCTTCATAAAATCTATAATAGCGACACTAATAATGTAAGCCCAAGATGTAGAAAGAGCTCTTACTTCATGAGCTGAAATCTCAAGCACAAACTGCTGAGTTAATGATATACCATAAGCAGTACCGATAGTTAATTGAATCCATTAGCAATAGAATGGAGCGTAATGTCCTTCTATTAGTCATCAAAGACAGAAGAAGCTTACGTCCTTACAAATAAACTGAGATCTGTTTATAAATACGTAAACTCTAACCGGACAGAGTAAAGGCCTATGCCCGTACGAAGACGGAAGGACCTTAATAACAATAGGTTCCGGATATTATTAGGAGCCTGATTCTTAACCAAAAATCCAACCTAAGTAGTAAAGGAAATAGTGTTTCTGAAACTACGAAAGTGAGAATCGTCCACCGACAGTGCATGAAGCTCACTGACTCCTCAGTAAAAGAGAAGACTAAGAGAATTACTGTCTTAAAAGGTCAGAATTTGAAAACTACTGTTTCCAGAGGCTCAAATGATTACTTAGCTAAATAAGAACCGAAGCTAAATTCCGTATAGGAATAAATCTAAGGATTCTAGGTCTATTTATCGAAAAGTTTCTAACTAACTTAGATAAAGAGACATAAGATTCAATAGTAAACTATCATGGAGTGCATAGGTATGAGATAACATAGACCTATAACCTTAATAGTAACAGGCTGCAGTTGATCTTGTCAAACAAGTATACTAGAAAGTTGCAATGTCTAGTATGAAGGGATCAAAAATATCAACATAATGATTCCTACACCAACAACAGAAGAGCCTCCCCTTTAGCCGCATAGTATAGCGAAGAGGAGGTTCTCCTACAGTAAGAAATCGCGTCCATAGCTCGTCCTGTACAATGCTTGCCATGCAAGAAGGACCACACAACGGAATACGTGAAGGTTGAGACCTTGCGGGTTGTGATGAAGTTGACACGTTTTCCCCAGCGAAAGAAGATCCTCTCATGGAGGAAGTTTTCGCGGTAAGTCCCACAGTAGACACCTGAGTAAATTTACCCATGGTCTCTGTGAAGACAGAGATGCTGTTTATCTTAGCAATACTTGCTGAATCAACAGCGCTGAGGATACGCATATCCTATCATTCCGTCCTATTAGATCAATAGAGCGTTAACAACATAAGCTCAGGGATCCGGACATGGAAACACATACGTCTGCAATTGATTAGTGAGTTGTGTCGCAAATAAATTATCATTGGGCGCTCCCATTGATAGCAAATCTGATTGAATACTTGTTTGTTGAGAGTCCATTCTGACGGCAACAAGCGACCCTTACGTGAAAGGGAGTCTGCTAATACAATCAGACGACCCGGAATATGACAGACCGAAGCAGAACTTGGTGTGCTATAACAAACAGAAGGATTCTTTCCATTAAATTGAATAACGGAAACAAATGAGTGCCTCCCTGGTTCCAGAGATACGCAACTACTGTCATATTATCGGACAGGATTTGGACATGCGTTTCTGAATAATGTTCATCCAATGACATAGTGCAAGCCAAAATAACATCATTTCCTGGAAGTTAAGTGCTTGCCTAGAAACTGCGGAACCCAAAGACCCTGGCACTTCGAATCCGTTGGGATCAATATTGTACCCCAACCTGTTTGACTGGCATCCGTCATAATCATAAAACTCGGATCCGGCAACTGCAGTGGCACTCTCTGAGTCAACCACCGAATGTTTGCCCCAGTCTGAATTTCTTGTTACACTTGATAGACAAGAGAACGTGTATATCGAGCAATTGATAGATTGCTGAAAGGTTGCCATCGAAGAGAAGCTTCTCCGAGACTGAAGCGACTCTGAGAGAGTTCTTCACCTTACTATCCATGCGCGTGGATGTAGCTAGGGCTGCATCACGTCTAACCAACTCCAGGTTGCCACTGAAGGGCGGAGTTATACGTGGAAAAACTACTGCCCTTGAAAGAAATCACATTGAGGATCATATCCTGGAATTCTTTCTCTTGAAGACGTAATGATAACGCCTCAGTAAGGTGGTCTACGTATGATAAAGCGTCTAAGTTAAGTCTAATAGACATCATTGTCGTTTCCAACATCGTGGTTGGAATTTACATAGACAGCGAAAAAGATAATTCCCAGTCTTCAGTCCCGCTGTCAAGATGCATAGGAACTCTCAGTATGCCCTGTTCTGCCAATATAAATTATTTCCTAGAATTGATGAAAGGCAGAATAGAGCATTGCGGACAAGAAACTAGATTATCATGCTTGGTAGCAAGCTTATATATAGCGTCGTTAAATAATTTGAATGTTCTAATGACATTATTGGACTGTGTCGGCAAGTCAGGGACAATGTCCCTGAACCGATCCAAAACTCTGTGTCCAATGACGCTATTAGTCTCTTATCCAGCATCGCAGCAATGTAGTCCGACGGGACAACCTCTGGAAGATAATGCCGGAAGAAATGTATGGCAGCTTCTGTTGTTCTGAAAGGGAAAGCTCGAAATCGTTCGAATCCCTTTCGCCATCCTGTCGGACCCTATAAGTGTTCGGTCGTCCGTACCTGATGCAACAGCGGAGCGCACCGACCCAGCGTCATCGGATTATTCGTGATCTGACCGAGAATCTGTCGATTGCTGGGATACGGTGATAAGCTGTGCTATTTTGGATAGCACGTCCGTCACTGAGGCCTGTGGAGAACCGGTCTTACAATGCTTTGCCGCTGGAAGCTCTGTGTTCGTTACCCCGTGCATACTTCTATTATGCGAGCGAACGGAGTGTATAGGCCTCGTGTCCCTTGGCTACCGGATGGAGTGACCTGTTCGCCGTGGAATCACTGAATGACGAAGCCGGCCGGATACTCGAGGTCACGTAGCCAATGTGCGGTCGTGTGCGCTGCTGTGAGGATGAGGAAGCATTATCGACAGTCTCTCGGACTGTCAATATAACGGAGCGTCCCGAGCGGCGGACATATGCTCCGAATGCGAAATGACTGTACCACAACATCCGGTCCCATATGTTGTTATACGAGAGAGGAACCCCTCTCGCTCGCAGCCCGGACGGACCTGGACTAGCTAGGAACCGGACTAACAGGCTTCCTCCGATCTGTCCTCTAATCCATCGTCACTGGGTGTGTACTAAAGTCTATTATAGTGCTCGCATCACCCAAATCTCCTTCCTAGACCGCAACGGACGAACCCGACTGCCGAATCATTCGATGAATGGACGCTACACCAGGTGAGCTAGCGAATGTCAACTCCATCGATCCTACTAGGGACCTCTTAGGCAATTGACGTATTCCATGAGCACTTGTTGCCGCTAGCTCTTCATTATCTATGACGACAGAGGCACACTTTTGAAAGACATCTCAGTAACTTTGCAAACAAGAAACCAGACATGCTTGTTAATAGCAAGCATATAATAAAATATATATAGCGTCGTTCAATAATTCGAAAGTTTGTGTGACATTATTGGACTGTGTCGGAACTGAGGGACGATGTCCCTGAACCGAACCAAAAATTTCTGTGTCCACCGACGCTATCACTTTCTTATCCGGCATCGCAGCATTCTGGTCCGACGAAAGAACCTCTAGAAGATAAGTCAGATGACATACACAGCAGCTGATGTTGTTCCGAAAGGGAAAGCTCGAAATCCTCCGAATCCCTTTTGGCATCCCGTCGGACCGGATGAAATTTTCGGACGTCCGTACCCGCTTCCGCGGACCGTCCCGACCCAGCGTCGTTGGATAATACATGATGCGACAGAGATTCTGTCGATGCTGGGATGCTGCGATAAGCTGTGCTATTTGGGATAGCACGTCCGTCACCGAGGCCTGTGCAGTAGCGGTCTTACGATGCTTTGCCGCTGGAAGCTCCGTGTACGTTGACTCCCGCATACTTTCTTATGCGAACGTCCGGAGTATGCAGGCCTCGTGTCCCTGGCTACCGGATGGTGTGACCTGGTCGCCGATGATTCTCTGATTGGCGAAGCTGACTGGATATCCGAGGTCACGTAGCCAAGAGCGGTCGTGTGCGCTACCATGAGGATGAGGAAGCCTTATTGACAGTCTCTCCGGACTGACTATATATCGGAGCGTCCCGAGCGGCGGACGTATGCTCCGAATGCGAAACATTTTGTACCACAACATCTGGGGCCAGATGTTGTTGTACAAGAGAGGGGCCTCTCTCGCTCGCAGTCCGGATGGACCTGGACGAGCTAGGAACCGGACTAAAAGGCTTCCTCCGTTCTCTCCTCTAATCCGCCGTCACTGGGTGTGCATTTGGTTGATTATAGTGCTCGCATCACCCAAAACTCCTTCTAGACCGCAACAGACGAACCCGGCTGCCGAACCATTCGATGAATGGACGCTACACCGGGCAAGCTACCGGACGTCAAAGGCCGTCGAACCTATTAGGGTCCTATTAGGCAATTGACGTATTTACATGAGCACTTTTCCGCTAGCTCTTCATTAATTGTGACGACGGAGGCACACTTTTGGAAGACATCACGGATACATCACCCTGTTCTTGATCGTCTGAAATAGAGATTGATAAAGTAGAGTGACCCTGCGGGGAAAGGACCGGAATGGCCATTTCCCCACTAACATACCGTGACACACGCTTCCCATGTTGTCATCGAAATTAACACATACAGAACAGGAGTTAGTGCGAGCACACTGACTACATTATACAATGATCATGAAAGTCAGAGAAAGATTTCCTCTTATTACAATTGAACAATATCCTTTCATTGTGAAAAGAAAACAAAGTCCAAGTACTCGCACCAACCCCTGACAATCAGAATACATAATAACATGATCCATTAACGTAGAAAAAATAATTGAAATCAAAAAATTTTGAAAAAATATTTTTTCAGAACAGCCCAAGTTTCTGAAAAGTAACGTTGAGCCCCAATGGATCCCAAGCCTAAGTGTGGACAAAAATTCTAAAAATATTTTTAAAAATTTATGCAACACTTACGAACAATAATAATGTATCTAGTTATGATTAAATTAACATCAAGATATTATTTTCAGGAAATCCCCCCTCACACAGAGGGCTGTTGTAAATGTAAACAATAAGTGTAAAAACACCAGAACAAGACTCCAGGCACCCTGGCCCGAAATCAGTTACCAATAATACACTATCTGATGCAAAACAGAGACTTCCAGGGAAGAAACTGCAGAACATCAGATGGTAGATGCAGAACACTATGCCTAACCACCCATAGGTGAAGACGTAAACATGGGGAAAAGAACAGAATTCATTCTGTTATCCAGCTAAAACTCCCAAGAAATTTTAGTAATAATATTACAGAAAATATGCCAAAAGCATGGGAGAATAGCAAGAGGGGACTTAAAGGAAAGGGAGAGAGGAAAACACTGAACAAGCAGTGTAACTTGATAACAAGAATGACCACAACAGGCTGTTGCCTCGTAAATAGGTAACTTAACATAATTTCATTAAAAAATTTTAAGTTACAGCCCTGAATATTTTCTATCACTCATTTTTCCTCTCCTCCTTCTATATCCTCCTTAGAATCACCATTTCTCTAACATTTATGTGTCCGGCATCATTTAAACTGAGATTTACAAGCACAAAGATCAGTCAGATGTTAACTGATGAAGGGCCAAACAAAGAATGATTAATGGCGCCAATTTCAGGACGTCTTTGACACTGCGCATGTGCAGTAGAGGTGAAGTATGGAGGGCCATTCAGGACATGTTTTCTTTGGTTTTAGATGCAAATTTTGGGGATTGGGGGGCAAAATTTGTGTTTGGCCCTACATTTTTAAGAGTAAGCACCAGCTATGTCTGGGTCATTGGTACAGTATACAAATATATTATATTTTGCTAATTACCAACAATAGGTTTGGGTTTTTTAATTACAAAACAAAATGAAGCCAAAGACTGAATGTTCAATTAAGTGTTTTAGGGGATTTCTTTTGAATCACAGTTCATAAGTTTAACCTTTAACCCTGAAGAGGCTAGAGATTTTTACATATTTTTGCAACACTTTTGATAGCCTACACCCTGTGGCGTTCCTGCTGTTTTTTGGCAAGTCTTGGCTGCCTATATCGGCCGGCAAGACTTGCCTAAAAACAACTACCAAAGTACTTAGAATGTAACTTGTGAGTTAATTCAAAGACTGCATGTAGGGGCACCTGTTCTGTTGCAAAAAATGTGATCCAAGTTGGAATTAGGCCCTTAGGGGTTAAGGGCCTGAATATTGTTTGCAGTTTTATACACTTTGACAATCTACATTGCATGGCTTTCCAGTTGTTTCTAGTCAGGTCTTGGTTGGAAATAACTGCAAAAACTGCAAAGGTACTCAGAATGTAACTTGCAAGTTTACCCATAGACTGCATTTTGGGGCACCTGCAGTAAAAAAAAAAAGTGATCAAAATTAGAACTAGGCCTTTAATGGTTAATTAGTGGTTGCTAGTGTTGAAACAGTTGACCCATTTCCATAACCAGGTACCACACACTAGGATTCTACACATTTTTGATATTCAGAAAGCAATTCCATTAAAAATGCATATTCAAATCTAACTGAAGTGAAAATTGGAGAGCCAAATACGAAATTTTAGAACATGGTTAATGAAACAATGCAGAAAATACCCATCTACTAATAGAGCCTGACTGATTGCTGTTGTAGTACTGGCAACACAATTCCATTCAAATGCAATGAAAAGTTACCGCAGAGTCCCTTACCTTGGTGTGAAGCAGCTGAGCATTTTCATAGAAAATGCTCTGATTCATTCCAAGGTTACTGCCTATGCTTCATGAAATTGTGTATCCCTAAATGCTAAGTAATCCTAATTTCAGCTTTCATTTTAAAATTTAATGAGACAAAAAAGATTCTAAAGTTTGACTGTAATGGATGACATGAGCATCAACATGCAGCATGGGTCATGTCACAAAAGAAAAATATGTAATTATTCATTCATGATGTTTATTTGATTCAAAAGTTGCTGGTCGTGTTTTGGTTAGAGTGGAACAGCCATATTCACAGGACCCAGTCACAAACTATAACTAGATAATAACCGGTTAGCTGCAGCTACTCTTACATTGACTATGAAATCAAAAGAATTGTAATTTAACCCTTAAAGGACAACTGATTTTCATTAAATTTGGTACACTTTGACAGTCCATATCCTGTGGTTTTGAAGTAATTTCTAGGCCTATACAGGCAGCCAATACTTCCCTGAAAACAACGGTCAAGATACTTGAAATGAAACTTGACAGTTTACCAAGGGTTGGGGCACCTGTTCTTTGCAGTAAAACATGATCAGAGTTCAAATTATGCCTTTAAAGGTCAAGAGCAGTATTTTCAAAAACAAACGAATGTTGTCATGTAGTACCCCTATTAGTCGGAATATAATACACCTACCTGTAGTTTCTTCATCATCACTAGGCTCCATTTTAGTGACATGTGTTGACGGTAATTTTCCAGCATTATTATTAAGGTTTGGTTTAGGTGACAGAGATCGATTACGTTTTATGTTTTTGTATTTTGCTTCTTCTCTTGGAGTTGGAGTGTTCTATAAAGTAAGAAAAATGTTGGAAACATTCAAAATTATTCTCTTCACAGTTAAGTCATGATATCAAGTTTCAAATTAACCTTTTACCAAACACTATTAGATGATGGCATTGGTACCCAAAAATGTCAATAACAAGACATTTTCATATTTTCACAACCAAAACATAGCTTATGACTTATTTACAAATAAACCAGCTGAGTGAACCTAAATGAAACTCTGCCCAACTCACTGTTACAAATTTGCCTAAGATCACATCAGATATAACGACGATTAACAAGGTTAATACGTGGAGTCACTTATAGAATCAATCATACAGACTCCTGCCACAATAAAGTAAAAAAATAAATAAATGGATCAGAATGGATTTAATTTTTTGTCATTTTTAGCTTACTCCTATGGTACAAATCAGGGGAATAATTTAAACATATTTTATTTATGTCAAATCAGGGGAATGGGGTTGGGAAGATCTTAGGCCATCATTCATACTTTCATGGACATCAAGCTGTTCTGGATGAGTTTTTAAGATTTCTGAATCCCCATTTTGCAAACAGGAAGTGAAACTAACCTTTCTGGGTAATAAAAGGTTGTAACAAGTACCTAGAATCACTGGTGGAATCAAACTAATCAGCTAACTATACTTCTTTCCATACCTATTATGATGTTTGTCAAAGCAATTCGTAATTTCAATGGGAAAGTGGGGGGTTGGTGTCTGAAAATGGCAGTTGAAAAATTGCACAAGGTGATGGGTGGGTGTAAAAAAGGGCTAAACTGAAAAATGGGACATGATGTCTGCAAATTTTCTACTCCCCCACCCTCCTCCCCTGTGATGACCACTCAAATGGACCTCGTTCCAATGGGGAGGGGGGGGGGGGGAGGGGGTCATAGGCTATGTTTTGAAAGAAAAAATCTAAAAACTACTCATTCAAATCTGCTAAAATATCAAAATTTCAGGTGCAAAAGATTCCATAATGCAACTTGGAATTTAACCAATTTAATTTTGTTTGACAGAGATCACTGAGCTATCTCAAACAACATTAAATTGGTTGAATTCCTAGTTGCCTTATGAGAAAAAATATTTTAAAAATTCCTGTTTCACAGGGATCATAAGCTATGTTTCTGAGACAGAAAATGAAAAAAAAAAGAAAATTGAATGGTGATTTTGTAAATAGCGCTGGCCGCTTTTGGCCATTATGTTGGGTAAAGGGTTATTCTGGAAATCTCTTCAATGATACTATTTTAGTCTTGTAGGACTAAGAATACAACACAACCAACTTGATAAAAATCAATGAGCTCTGTCAAATAAAATATAGTAGGTTAAATTTGCAACTGCAGTATGGGAAATTTTCACTGGTGAAAACATTGGATTTCGTTCCCCACAATAGTGTGAGGAGTTAACTCCAGGGACTGTTTCGTTGATTCACAAAGCAAAAAAAAATGAAAGTGTCAATGACACTGTAGCTTAACTTGTCTGTGTGTTCAGTTTGATGAAAAGGATAATGTTCAATGCTTATGAAAGAATTATGAAATAAGACAAGAACTGTGATAATTGGGAATATGTTAATTTCTGTTCCTTGTATACTGTGTTTTCAATAAAAATAATATGAGGTGTAGACTGTACTAAAGAATTGAGGGGTGGGTTAATGTGGCCCTCACAGTTAATGAATGTGGCCCTCACAGTTAATTTATTCCAAAACGAGTCATCCTATCAAGTTACAATGAAATCCCTTCATAAATACAGACGGTAGATTGTAGTAAAGGTTTTCGGGCTTCGGGCCTGTGTAGTCTCATGGTTGACTGATCGCAACCAAAAGGGAACGTCCTCATCTAGACATTATACTGAGTCATCCTACTAAGTTACAATGAAATACCTTCATAAATATGATCTGTAGTCTGTGCAAAAGTTTTTTGGGTTTTGGGCTTGGGCAGCCGTCATGGTTGAATGATCGAGACCAAAAGGGGACGTTCTCATCTGGGCATTATCCAGAGTCATCCTACCAAGTTACAATGAAATCCCTTCATAAATACGACCTATAGACTGCACTAAAGGTTTTTGGGCTTCAGGCCCCTGAAGCAGTCACAGTTGACCAATCACGACCAATAGTGGACATTATCATCTAGACATTATATGGAGTCAACCCACCAAGTTACAATGAAATCCCTCCATAAATACGACCTAGACTATGCTAAAGGTTTTGGCCTTGGCAACCATCATGGCAGAATGATTGCGACCAAAAGGGGACATTCTCATCTTGACATTATTTGGAGTCATCCTACCAAGTTACAATGAAATCCCTTCATAAATATGACCTGTAGACTGTGCTAAAAGTTTTTGGGCTTCGGGCCCCTGTAGTCATCACAGCTGACCAGTCGCGACCAATAGTGGATGTTCTCATCAAGACATTATATGAAGTCAACCTACCAAGTTACAATGAAATCCCTCCATAAATACGACCTGTAGACTGTGCTAAAAATTGTATTCTATGGAAAAAATTAAATAATTCAAAGACTGTGAAAAAAAAAAATACATATAGTTGGAGTTTGCTTCTTTTCGGAAAGAGATATCAAACTATACCAGTATATTTTGTCTGTTCAAGATCGCACCTAAGCTGCAGTGGATGGTGAAAAGGACACAAATCCAGGGCCATAAAGAGAAATAACTCTGACAAAAATACACTGAATAACATCTGCATTGAAACTTGGGCTAGACATCAAAAAGATACACTTGCATACCAAATATGGTGCCACTCCACCAAGTATGTTTAAAGTTGTTGAGTTGAAAAACTTGTTTGTCACAAATTAAACACAGAAAGAGAGACCAATTGACAAACACTGACACATAATGAAATTCTTGCCACAATTAAAAAACAAATCTTGTTGGTTATTTTAATATGAATTTTATTTTTTATTTAACCAAATTTGTTGGTAAAACTAGAGGTGTGACTGTCCCAAATGGGCCTGCCCATACCCTCCGCCGCCATGATTATTCTGAGATAAAAAGGGACATAACTCTGGAAAAAAAGTCTGATCGAAACTATAATCGCAGGTGCACTGGCTCCTATGGTAGTGAACATCCATACCAAGTTTCAAAGGAATTGACCCATAAAAATCTGAGAAAAGCTCCAGAAAAAATTCAGGCCTATGTGGCTGGTAATGCAAGACGAAAAGGGGCATAATTCTGGCAAAAATAATCTGACCGGAACTATAATCGCAGGTGCAAAGGTTCCCATGGTGATGAGCATTCATACCAAATTTCAAGCAGACTGGTCCATAGACGACTGAGAAAATCTCTGGTCAAATTTATGCCTATAGACAGATGGACCGATGAACGTACTGTATGACAGATGGGTGGACATGTGGACAGACAAGATGATTCCAGTATACCCCCCCCCCCCCCCCCTACTTACTGTGGGTTGGGGGGGGGTATAAAAAACCTGGTTTAATGCTCTAAACTAAAATAAATGAGGGTGGGGGATTTTGGTTTCCTTTTGGAATCTAACTTTTGATTTAATAAATGTTATCAATATATATATATCAGTGAGAAAAAGATTATTTTTATTGACAGTTTTGTCGGTGCATAATAATGAATGGTCTGTGCACTTTATTGGGCAGTTGGTAACTTTTACATTGTAGAAAAAAAAAATTTCCAAAAAATCTGCAGTATGATCTACAATTGTTACCAGATAACTGTAGCTATCAAAGGGTGTGTGTTACCTGTCTGGATATTACTTTCTGCATTTCTTCTTCTCTGAATTCCAAGAATTTCTCTTTCTCCCTGGATTTCTGTAAGAAGATTCAAGAGTGTTACAAAAATCACATGCTTACTGCCCATAAAAATACAATAAAATTATAATTAGGCCCCACAAAGTACATCTTCTGTTTCTCCGGCCATTTTTTTGTAAAATTGCATGAGGGTGGGCAGTTTTTTATTTTATTTTTTATTTTTGTAATTATTTCTTGACCATCAAAAGTTCATGTTCTTGGCTTGTTTTATGATTCAGGCCTCATAATCTACAGAATTGCATGGGTTGTGGTGTATTTCGTCCCTTAAGTGCAAGAAGGCTTTGCAATGCTAAAGCATTGCAAAGCCTTGTTGCACTCAAGGGACAAATTTATAAAAATTAATAAACTTGGGAAAAATATCAGACATCAACCCTTTAATTTTTATTTTTTTAAGTGGGGCGCAGTGGCTCAGTGGTAGACTGTTTGACTTCTATGCTAGAGGTACCGAGTTCGATCCCCGTCTGGGCACGTGGTGTCCTTGGGCAAGGCACTTTATCCCAATTGCCTACATGGGGGCACGATGATGCCATGTACTAAAGTGTACTGCACGTCGATGGTGCACATGTCTTCAACCGCTGTAACCCTGCTTGAGCACAGCTTGAACAGAGTTAGAATGTTGAGGAGCTGACAGTTGCTCATCACTGCTCGGTGGTTCTCTCCGGGTACTCCGGCTTCCTCCACCCATTAAGCTGTCACGATCATGATTTGCCAATGTGCATAAGTATGTGACCTTAAACACCAAAAAATAAATAATTTTTTTAAGTTTGCATTGGTTATAAAAAGAAAGCAATTAGCAGCCAAAAGGACCATGCGGGAAGATCTGGGAACAAATTTTTAACTTTTTTAGGCCTTATATATAATTTTTAAAGTTAGTGATCACTAGGACTTGATTGCTAGCCAAGGACAAGCTATGAATCTTCTCTGAATGTTGAATACCTTTGATTCTTTTTTCTGTTGATCATGTTATACATTGGTTGCAAATCAAATCATCGAGGCTACCATTACTAAAATTGGCCAACCTGCTATTCTCTGATGATGTGTATAGTATTCTCAGCAATGATAAAAAATTTATAGTAATTTATATATTTTTTATACTTACCAATGACCCAGACTTAGCTGGTGCTAACTCCTTAAATTATAGGGCCAAACACAAATTTTGCCCCCCAATCCCCAAAATTTGCATCAAAAACCAAAATTTCAATGTCCTATGTGGTCCTCCATACCTTTTATCCACTGCGCATGCGCAGTGTCAAGGAGGTCTCGAAATTGGCTCCAAAAGTCATTCTTACAAGCAGTGCCTGTTAAGCGTTATGTAATCAGTGGGGAGGTATGAGTTCCCAACTCATGGGAGGGCCATTTCCGTCTGGGTCATTGGTAAGTATAAAAAATATATAAATTACTATAAATTTTTTAACATTTTTATACTGTACCAATGACCCAGACTTAGCTGAATAGAAAAAAGGCTAGAGGGCCCAGGACATAAAGGAAAATCCAATAGACTCAATTACATGTAAACAGAATTATCCCCTCAAGGAGAAGAGAACAGGTTTCACATGTATCTTTCTTGTTTGTATCAAAAAAGAAAGACACAATACCATTCCGTAATTGAGCACAATAACATCAATGATCTCTATTAACATCCAGTATAATCCATTGTACTAATCTAATTAAAGGAAAGCCAATAAATAAAGATGGTCCAGATAATGAGACTCTTTATACTCATTTAAAAGTGTCCAAGGATTGTATATTAGCGCTCGTATGATCCGTGACGTATACAAATGTTACACACCGAGCTACACTTTAAAAATATTACATGAATTAGCTTTACACTTTAAAACCATCCCAGCACCGACTCGGAATTACCGATTCCAGACGAGGTATTCCCCTGATTTTCACTATAAAGCAGGTGACTTAAGGGAACACCATCCCCCCCCCCCCTTCCCCTTGCCCTGGGTCAAATACCCAAGAGCGAAGAGGGCAGCAGGACAGAGTCACTGCCAGAACAGAAAGCCTGCATAACTATAGTTGCAATTGTTTAGTGCATGAGCCCAAGATGTAGAGAGCGCTCTTACTTCATGCGCCAAAATCTTAAGCACAGACTGCTGAGTTGAAGATAATTTTTCATAAGCAGTACGGATAGTTAATTGAATCCACCTTGCAAATGAATGGACAGTAATGTCCCTTCTATTAGGCAGCAGAGACAGAAAGAGACGTTTACGTCACTTTCTGATAAACTCAGATCTACGTTTGTAAAAACGTATAGCTCTAACAGGACAGAGTAAAGGCCTATGCCCGTCTGAAAATGGAAGAGCCTTAATAACAATAGGTTCTGGATACTTATTAGGAGCCTGATTCTTAGCCCAAAATCCAACATTAGTAGTCAAGGTAATAGTATTACCTACACTGTGATAGTGAGAATCATCAACAGATAGTGCCTGAAGCTCACTAACTCTTCTAGCAGAAAAGAAGGCTAAGAGAAAGCTGTCTTATAACATAAGAATTTGAAGACCACTGTATCAAGAGGCTCAAATGGTGCTTCTTTTAGCTTAAGAAGAACCCAAGCTAAATTCCACTTAGGAATTAATCTAAGGGTTCTAGGTCTCTTTATCGAAAAGTTTTTCAGTAACTTAGATAAAGAGACATTAGATCCAATCTGTAAACTATCATGATGTGCATAGGTATCAACAGAATGATCCCTACATCACCATGAGAAAACCTTCCACTTAGCAGCAAAATTTAGCAAAGAGGAGGTCCTCCTACAGTTAGAAATTACGTCCACTGCTCGTCGTGTAAATTGCATGCCGTGCAAGAAGGACCACACAACGGAAATACGTGAGACCTTGCGGGTTGTAATGCAGTGTGCGCGATTTCCCCTGCGAAAGAAGATCCTCTCGTGGAGGAAGCTTCCGTGGCATGTCCCACAGCAGACACCCGAGTAGATTTATCCATGGTCTCTGGGGTGACAGAGATACAGAGATGCTACCAACAGAATTTTGCAGTGAGATTGCTTTATCTTGAGCAATATCTGCTGAATCAATGGCGCTGGAGGATACGCGTATCCTATCATACCGTCCCAAGAGAACGAGAGAGCATCTACTGCAAACGCTCAAGGATCTGGACAAGGCGACACATATGTCTGCAACTGATAGTTGAGATGCGTCGCAAATAAGTCTACCATTGGACGATCCCATTGGTAGCAAATCTGATTGAATACTCGTTGTTGAGAGTCCATTCTGACGACAACATACAATCTTTCCGAGAAAGGGAGTCCGCTAGAACGTTCAGACGACCCGGAATATGACGCACCGATAGAAGAACTTGATGCTCTAGGACAAACAGAAGGATCCTTTCCGTTAAATTGAATAACAGAATGGAATGAGTGCCTCCCTGGTTCCAAATATACGCTACTACTGTCGAATTGTCGGACAGAATTTGAACATGCGAATTCTGAAGAATGTTCATTCATTGACGTAGCGCAAGCCATACTGACATCATCTCTTGATGTTTATGTACTTGTTAGGAACTGCAGATTCTAAAGACCCTGGCACCCTGAATCTGTTGGGCTCAGAGTTGCGCCCCAACCTGTTTAACTCGCATCCGTCATCGTTAAACTCGGATCCGGCAGTTGCAGTGGTACTCCTTGAGTTAACCACTGAATATCTGCCCAAGTCTGAATCTCTTGTTTCACTTGATTCGACAAGACGATGTTCGAATCGAGTGAATGAGCCTTCACACTCCAATTCTGAGATAAAATATCTGTGGAGTGGACGAGTGCGTAGCCGCTCCATCGGAAATAAGATCCGCAGCCGGTCCACACAAACAAACCTGTCATACTCATGAATTCTCTCGCTGTTACTACATCTGAGTGAAGGCAAAAGTGAGTGTAACAACTGACTAATATTGCTCTGGTTAACGGCAGACGAACAAGATTGTTGTGCGTCTCTAAGCTCATTCCCACGTGGGTGAATGATTAGGATGGCACTAGATCCGACTTCTTTTCGTTTACTATGAAATCGAGACGTCGGAGCAATTGAAGCAGACTCTGAACATCATTCTGAAGCGTTAACTTGCTGCCATAACCCTGAAGAATGTCGTCCAAGTTCTTTCTTTTGGTAAGGTGATCTGCGTGAGATAATGCGTCTAAATTCTATTAGACGATATTGTCGTCTCCAGTATACTGGAGTAAATAGACATGGATGCCGGCAATGACAATTCCAGGTCTTCAGCCTAGTCGTCCAAATGCAGAGGAACTCTCGGCACGCCTAGTCCTGCCGTTTCAAAATTATGTCTAGCATTGATGAAAGGCAGCTGTATAGCGCTAGGCGATAAGAAACAGGATTTGCCAGTCTTAGAGGCTAGCTTGAATATAACGTCATTCAAAAGTTCAAATGTCCGTGACATTTCTGGACTGGGTCAGAAACTCAGGGATGTTGTCCCTAATCCAGCCAAAAAAGTCTGTGTCCAATGACGCTTTCAGTTTCTTATCAGGTAACGCAGCATTTTTGTCCAGAGAAACAACTTCTAAAAGGTGATGCCGGATGAAATCTATGGCCACCTTAAATTGTTCGGAAAGGGAAAATTTCAGCTGTGCTTACTCCCTTTTACCATCCGCCTGGACCACATAATAATTTCGGTCGTCCCTTACTGACTCTGCAGGGGAACGAACCGACCCAGCTTTGTTCAGATAGTTCTTTACTGAAAAAGTTTCTGATAGCTGCTGGGATGCTGCGATGAATTGAGCTATCTGCGATAACAAGTCTGTCACGGAGGCCTGTGGAGGCGCGGTCTTACGTAATTAGCCGCTGGAAGCTCCAGGGATGTTAATTCCTGCATTTATATAACATGCGAATGTCCCAACTGGAAAGGCCTCGTGTCCTTGGCTAGCAGATGGCATGACCTGGTTAACTTGGATTCCCTGGTCGGCAAAGAAGGCTGGATATCTGTGGTCACATAGCCAAGGTGCGGTCGTGTGTGCTGACGTGAGGATGAGGAAGCCAATAGACAAGCTGCGTCGGACTGTCTATGCGACGGAGCGTCCCGAGCAGGAGGAGTGGTAGACATATGCTCCGACTAACGAACGTACATACAACAACATCGTGGCCCAGATGTTGTTGTAAGAGAGAGGGGGCCTCTCTCGCTCGTGGTCCGGATAGACCTGGACGAGCAAGCTACCGAATTGACAGGCTTCCTCCGTACTATCCTCGGATCCGTCATCGCTGGGTGTGCATGTTCAATGTTTATAGTGCTCGCATCACCCAAACTGCTTCCCTGGACTGCAACGGACGAACCCTTTGCCAAGCCATTCGATGAATGGTCGCTACACTGGGCGAGCTAGCGGATGACAATGCTGTCGAACCTACGAGGGACCTCTTAGGCAATTGTTGTATTTCCTTGAGCACTTTTGCCGCTAGCTCTTCGTTAAACTGCAACGACGGAGGCACACTTGTTGAAGACATCACGGAAACATCAGCCTGTTCTTCTTCCTCTGAAAAAGAGACAGATAAACTAGAGTGACCTTGCGGAGAGAGGACCGGCATGGACCCCTCACAGCTAACAATATACCATGACACACGTCTCCAACGTTTGTCATTCCACTTGGCACACAGTGAGCAAGAATTAGTGCGAGTATATTGACTACAAGAAACACAACGAACATGAGAATCAGAGGAAGATTTCCTCGCATTACAATTTAAACAATATTCTTTCATCATGAAAAAATATAAACAGTCATAGTACTCGCACTAACCCTTGAAACAAGGATATATAATATAATATAATCCATTATAACATTTCGAAAAAATAATTTCAAAGAAGAGCCCAAGTTCCCAATGGGAACAATGTGCCCAAATGGATCCCAAAAAAGTCCAAGTGTGGACAAAAATTTTAAAACATTTTTAAAAATTAATGTAACACTTACAGACAATATTAATGTATCTGGCTATGAGCAGAACTAAATAGAAGACAAGTAATCACTATCAGAAGTAACCGTTGTCAACATAAACAAAAGTGTACAAAAACCGGAAACATGACTCCAGGCACTGTAAACATGGCCCAAAATCAGTCACCAATTTAAACACTATCCGATGTAAAACAGAGACTTCCAGAGAAGAAACTGCAGTACATCGGATGGTATGTGCAGATCACAACGCCTAACCACCCAAGGGTGAGGACATAAGCATGGGGAAAAACAGAATAATCATTCTGTTACCAAGCCAAAACTCTCAAGAAATTTTAGTAAAAAAAAAATTACAAAAATTATGCCAAAAGCATGGGAGAATAGCAAGGGGGGTATTAAGGAAAGGGAGAAAGGAAACACTGAACAAACAATGGTAAATTCATAGCCAGAATGACAACATCAGGCTCATGCTCCGAAATTAGGGAACATGAAATAATTTCATAAAAAATTGTTTCTTCCTCTCATCCTTTTATTTCATCCTTAGATCCACCATTTCTTTCATAATTATGTGTCTGGCATCATTTAAACTGAGATTTACAAGCACAAATATCAGTGACATATTATTGATTTTAGGGCCAAACAAAGAATGACTTTTGGAGCCAATTTCGAGACCTCCTTGACACTGCGCATGCACAGTGGATAAAAGGTATGGAGGACCACATAGGACATTGAAATTTTGGTTTTTGATGCAAATTTTGGGGATTGAGGGGCAAAATTTGTGTTTGGCCCTATAATTTAAGGAGTTAGCACCAGCTAAGTCTGGGTCATTGGTACAGTATAAAAATAGAGGTTTTCCGACAAATAGATCTGTGTATTTTCAAATGCTATAGTTACCCGAAGTACATTTTCTGCCTCTCTCTGGACTTGCAGGTCTTCCATCTGAGACTGCCCTTTTAAACTGTGTTGTGATATAACAGAACTTGTTTTTTCCAATGCTTCATTCAACTGAAGTAAAAAAAAATAACAGCAAGAGGCAATGAAGCAGCACCACTCATATTCAAACATTTTTTTTCTAATTAATCTCATCATGATGATGGATGGTTTTAGTGTGCTCAAGGCATGCAGGAACAATGCAGGGTTAACCAACCTCCTTGCAACTCAATTAGAAGTACAGTGGTACCTTCCAATGACCAGATATCAAAAAGGAGGAAGAGCGAAGGAGCCCGCCAAGACCAAGTCCACATCCCCAGTCTGGCAATCTGTCAGAGTTGTCTTCAGGCATGTAAAATCTGCCACTTGAATATCAGTGGTTGTCAGCATTTGAACTGGTTCACTGCCCTCATCGGCAAGTATAGTCTGTCACTGGCAGTCTTGGTTTGGTTCCAGATGCAGTTTTGGGATGATTTCTTTGATGGGCTTCAGGCAAGAATAGTCTGCCACTATGATGATTATGTGTTAGCCTGAGTGCAACCCTCATTGACAATTATATTCTGTCTCCAGATTGATCAGTCTGTCAGGCTTTGTACATATCCAGCAAGCAAATGAGGTACACAAACTACCAAAGGATTGACACCCCCTACACCAGTTGTGGCTCCCAAATGAGCACTCAGTTGGTGCAGGCTGAGCATCAATTGACATTTAGATTCTGCCAGGATGGGACAAACCATATGGGGGAGCCTGGACGGACAAGAAAAAATAAACCTAAGTAGCAACATCAGCCAGGAAGAGACCATGGTATTATATTCCATAGCAGTTACAAAAAAAAGGATTGGAGAAAACTCCTGTAGTGTTTCTGTGAACCAGGGTTCATCCACCAATCATTCAGGGTGGTTCTGCCACCATGCTCAATGCTCCCCCCTCCAGAAAAAAAAAGTTGGAATTATAAGTGTGAAGCTGTAATTTTATTTACTTGTGGCAGGTCAGTCGGGACAGGGTCCAGTCAAGTGCAGCATCCAGCAGCCAACGCTGGCATCTGTTCTACGGATGCATGATGAACAGAGTTTATACAGCTTGTTGCTATTGCCTGTCTGTATATACTCTGGGTTGATTGCATGTATGTAACTGTTCTAGAGTTTACGTTGTTGGTGTGTACGTGAGTGTAGTGTGAGTTGGTCAGGCAGGGTCAAGCCTTGAGTGGCACCCAGTAGCCTTTGCTGGCATCTGTTCGTGGTGCACTAGTCTCTGTTCTGCAATCAATGTTGTAGGAATGAATGCAAATGCAGAGAGATTCGCAATGTGGTACTTGTGAGTCGATTGGGGCAGGGTCATAGTGCGAGCAGTGCGCTGCTGTGCATTCAAAAGGGGCAAGGTGGAGGGAGGCTGTGAATATGGTTTATGCAGCTCAACACCAAAATTATAAGTAAATTATATATGAGTAATTCAAATCAATCAGAACAGAATGTGCAGAAAACACTACATTTAATTACAGAACTTATTTTACTGAGGTTTATCATTTGTATAGTAAGACTCACATTTTGAATTTCTTGTTTGTGCTGTTTAGTCATTCGATGTACTTTCTTCTGCCACTTTTTCTCCTGTTCGGCAACTTTAGCATCCATGGCAGACTGGAGATTGTCAAACTGTAGAAACAAATAGACACAATACACTCTTTTATTTGTCTTGTTCACAACACTTGTATAAAAATAGTTATTCAAATAAACAATGATGTTAAAAAAGTAACAAGTTGTAGGGCTGCATGGTATTTGAAACTGAATACCAGTATTCAAAAAAATATCACGGTGTACCAGTATATCAAAAGACTATTCAGATATCTGAACATAAGTACTATAATCGGGACTTGGAACGATCACAGTCGGAACAAATCAGCATGCCTTGATGAGTCAGTTTGAATCCAAGATGGGCGCATCGGAGATGCAGGCATCGAGTTGTGGCTACTTTCCTCATGTACTCTCTATTAAAAATCAGTAAAGTCATAGTGCTGGACTCAAAATTCATAAAAATCAATGCTAATGAGCTCAAAATTCGTAAAAATGGACTAATTAAGGCCCATAACTCTGTAATGGGAAAACTGGGCCAGTTTTTGAACTCGCTTGACACATTATTGCAAAAGACTTGTATGGTAAATATTAGTCAAATCGGAAGACGTTTGTTCAAGTTATTGTGGTAACAAGCTGAAAATTCATAAAAATTGATGAATTAAGGCTCATAACTCTGTAATGAGAAAATGGACTGGGCCAGGTTTCGAACTCACTTGAGATTTTATTGCAAAAGACCTATATGACAAATATTAGTAAATCGGAGAACAATTTTTCATGTTATTGTGATAACAAGCTCAAAATTCGTAAAAATTTAATTGGAACATGCACAGGTTTCTCTGGGGTAAAGTTTGAATTTTTGTTGACTCGACTATGTCTGTCCCCCCTCCAATCATTGACCATTCCCCTGCCCTATCTGGGGTAAAGGGTTTCAATTTGTATGCTTGTGCACACACATTTCATATTGTTTTGGGGAAATTTCAGTATGCAGAATGGAAATGCAAACAATTTTTAGGTGTAGAAGATTCTCCTCACCGTTTACAATGGTAGCGTCCATTCATTGACAGATTAACTTCATTGATAACGATTGACGATAGGTGGCGCCAAGGAAAAGGACATTTTGAGGATCATAACAGCTATAAATGGCGAGGATTCTCGTCGTTTAAAAATAAAATGGAGTTATCTGCTCCTGTCACATGTGCAATGACAATCGATGATCAATATGGGTGCAACTTTTGAACAATAAAGCAAGTAAAATGTTGAAGGAGTAGACGACACAATAGTGTAATGTATCAAGTACTAAAAGTGGGCATAACACTGGAAATACAAAATAGAGTTGCCTGTTCTTGTCACATGCACAACGGCAATTGGTGATCAACATGTGTGCAAAGTTTGAACAATATAGCTTGTAAACTTTTGGAGTAGGCGACACAAAAATTGTTTACGGACAGACAGACAGACAATGCCATAACATAATACGTCTGTCAAAAAATGACGGGCGTATAAAAAAATATCAACAAAACCATATCATATGACCCCTCGTTTGAGGGGTCACATGATATGGTTTTGCTAAAAAAATTTAAAATATTTTTTTCAGCTGGTCAATATATATATTACGTGGGTGGATGCGAATGATTCGTTAGGTTAATAGATAATTTTATTCATTTGGAACTGCAGTTTAAAAAACTTGAGGTACCTTGAAAATTAAATTCTGGGCAAATAAATGATGACGATAAACCGATATTTTTCTGATTTTGTATTCAATTAATAACAGTTTGAAAACCAGTAGGTACTGGTTTATTGATATACCATGCAGCCCTACCTAATGAGTTGTATGGGTTTTTACTGCTTTTACATTACCTTTTTTTCCAATCAACTAATTTCAGTGCCATGAATACTTTTGTAGCAACAGATCACAGCATTTTTATTTTTGACTGAAGAAATGCTATCTGACAAACTAACTGTGTCCTTTCCAACACCTTGAAATGTTACTGCATATTAGTTCAAAGAAAAAACATTTCAAGAATAAAATGAAATTTTCTGGAAAAGTCAAAGCAACTATGTAGTAAGAGAGTTAACTTTGCAACAATCTTGACTTGCAGCAACCTGGAGAATATACCCTAATCCTTACCGTAACCCTTTACCTAACGAATTGCCTGCATCCGCCCGAGTAATTTGCAAATTGAGCCATTGAAAAAAATTAATTTTTCAAAATATTTCAACAAAACAATATCAAGTGACCCCTCATTGGAACGAGCTCATCGAGCTCGTTCCAATGAGGGGTCACCTGATATGGTTTTGTGGAAATTTGTTTGAAAAATTTAAAAAAAATAGTAATTAAAATAATAAATAGAGGATATTCACGAAAATTTGATGAATACTGAAAATATCTTGTGAGTGGCTACAAAGAAATATGAGGATCTTCACGAGCGACGCAGTCGCGAGTGAAGATCCTCATATTTCTTGTAGCCACGAACGAGATATTTTCGGTATTCATCAAATTTTCTTTTTATTTAATGCTCTACGACTACAAACTCTCCAATTTGTGGCCTTTATTTGCCATTAAGGCGCAAAATTTATGTGCCGAACCGGCGTCCATACAAAAATTACAACAACCAAACTCCAACCATTGGAATGTGTAAATATCCGCACAAAAAGTAGTCCCATCTTATTTCTCCCCTAACTTTACGATTTACCAAGGCTGGCGAATTGAAATAATCGCAGTGTGTTTCGAAGAAATAGAACAATAACAAAAAACACCACTTTCTTATTTTCAATAACAAGACACGTCATTTTATTTTTTTTGAACTCAATGCACTGAAGACATGTGAAGTTGAACTGAAGAAATTTGAAAGTGATTTCGGCTTTTCGCTGGAAGGTGAATGAGAAAGTCAAACTTTGAAACCGCTGATTTAATGAATTGATTTAGTCACTGTCACTATCAATTATTCGAATTCGTTTGTATTTGGGACTCTGGAATTCATTACTGATGTGCTGACTCATTTAAAGTACATGTGATTCGTCATCCGAACCTACGATGAAATATCGATTTCTAAATATCATTTTGATATTTCGTTTTGCCGACCGACAGGGGAATATGACTTAATTTTTCAGCGTGAATTGATGCCTGAGCATTAAATAAATTTTGGTATTCTCTGTTCTGGGTAAAGGGTTAAAGGCCAGAAGATATTTTTAGATGTCTTGCTACACTTTGACAGTCTACATCCTGTGGCATGTCAGTTGTTTCTAGGCAAGTCTTGGCAGCCTATATAAGCAGCCAAGACTAACCTAGAAACCACAAATGTACTTAGAATGAAACTTACAAGTTTACCTGGAGATATGTTAGCGTACCGGTTCTGCTCCAGTAAACAGAGATCAAAGTCAGAACTAGGCCCTCAATGGTTAACCCTTAAGGGGAAAATTCCCACTTTAATCACATTTTTCTACAACAAAACAGGTGCCCCAGCATCAGTTTGGGAGTAAGGTTGCAAGTTACATATGAAGTGCCATGGCAGTTGTTTGTAAGCAAGTCTTGGCTGCCTACATAGGCAGCCAAGACTTGCCAAGAAACAACTGCAAAGTCATAGAATATAGATTATGGAAGTCAAGCAAAAATGTATAAAACAAGAGGCCCCAGGGGGCCTGAGGGCGCTCACCTGACATGGTAGTCTAAATATCAAACCAGGGACTTGACTTGAATAAGCTGCATACGCCCCTCCTAAGAAAAGCATATACCAACTAGATGAAGCGATTGTGCCCACACAATACACAGGATTTTCCTTCTATTTTCAGTTCCTGCACTTTAACGTCCCAAAATTGAGATAAACACATAAAAAAAAGATTTTTTTCCAAACAAAATACTTTCAGCCTAAATTTTTTTCTTCTTCTTAAAACGCATAAAAAACGCTAAAACTAATTTCCGGATTTTGGTCCCACCCACACCCCAAATTTTCAGGGGAAAAAATTTTTTTTTTTTTTGTCTTAAAATTGACAGAAATGCATAAAAAACAAAAAAAATTTTTTTCGGATTTTGGTCCAAAATTTTCTAAGTCCCACCCGGACCCCAAATTTTCAGGGGAAAAGAAAAAAAAAATTTTTTGTCTTAAAATTGACAGAAATGCATAAAAAACAAAAAAAATTTTTTTTCGGATTTTGGTCCAAAATTTTCTAAGTCCCACCCGTACCCCAAATTTTCAGGGGAAAAAAATTTTTTTTTTTTTTTTTTGTCTTAAAATTGACCGAAACGCAGAAAAAACCCCCCAAAAAATTTTTCCGATTTTGGTCCGAAATTTTCTAAGTCCCACCCGAACCCAAAATTTTCAGGGGAAAAATTTTTTTTTTTTTTTAGGCTTTTCCCTCTGGAAAAGACTATTGTTTTTCTACGGATTATTATTTTTTTTTTTTTTTTTGGGGGGGGGGGGGTTTTGGGTTTTTTTTTTTTTTTTTTTTTTTTTTTTTTTTTTCCACACATTTTGTCCGTACGATTCAGAAGCCATTTTCGAACCGATGTTCATGAAATTTTGCACACGCATAGAGGGGCACAAAATCTAAAAATGTACCGAAGCAGAATTTTCGATTTAACCCTTATTTCGTCAGAATTGGCAAAAAACTGCCAAAATTGGGGTTTATCGACACTTTCTCAAAACATGTCTTGTAGATTTTTTTTATACATTCGTCATTGCTAGACCTGTCTGTGACACACCCTTTGGAACACATGACATATCAGGCGATGCATATGGTAACCCTCCACAGGCTGCCAAACATCGAAATTTTGATGAAATAGGCCGGTTTCAGGCCCCCACTGCACCCAAACAATACACGAGAGATAAACATAACTTCCTTTATTGGGAGTGGAATTCACCGTGGATCATTTTTGTCAGTAATAAGGGTGTTCAGAAAACCAAGCGTTAACCCATTTTGAGCTGGTTAAACAGCAATACCCCCATAATGCTCAAAATTTCGTGTTTTCCGTGGATTTCTCTAAACGAGTCTTGTAGATTTTCAAGAAAAATTGGTCACTCTCAGGTCTTGGTGTGACATTACAAGTTGCATGGATAAAATATTCCGGTCAGCATTAGTTAACCCTCCCCGAGCTGCTAAACGTAATGAAAGTGTCAATGACACTGTAGCTCAACTTGACAAACTTGAACTTGGTAAGTTATAAATGAAATGGCAAAATTGAAGATCATTGGGACCAACGTCAGTTTTTTTGCCAGTGGCAACATTTTTTGACAGAAACCGAAGAAAATCGATAGCTCCCATCTAGAGGTCACCGTAAATAAGCATACCAGGTTTCAAAGCAATCTAATCATAAATGAGCCCTGTAGGGTGAGCCAAAGGGAAATATTGTGGTCTGACTAAACTAAGTTCTAAGAATGTTGGCCGCGGCAACATTTTTTGACAGAAATTGAAGAAAATCGATAGCTCCCATCTAGAGGTCACCCCAAACAAGCATGCCAGGTTTCAAAGCAATCCGATCATAAATGTACCCTGTAGGGTGTGCCAAAGGGAAATATCGAGTTTTCTGACTAAACCAAGTTCTAAGAACGTTGGCCGCGGCAACATTTTTTGATGGAAATTGAAGAAAAATGATAGGTCCCATCTAGAGGTCTCCCCAAACAAGCATACCAGGTTTCAAAGCAATCAAATCATAAATGTGCCCTGTAGGGTGTGCCAAAAGGAAATATTGTGGTCTGACTAAACTGAGTTCTAAAAGCATTGGCCGCGGCAACATTTTTTGATGGAAATTGAAGAAAATCGATAGCACCCATCTAGATGTCACCCCAAACAAGCATGCCAGGTTTCAAAGCAATCCGATCATAAATGTACCCTGTACGGTGTGCCAAAGGGAAATATTGAGTCTTCTAACTAAACAAAGTTCTAAGAACGTTGGCCGCGGCAACATTTTTTGACAGAAATTGAAGAAAATCGATAGCTCCCATCTAGAGGTCTCCCCAAACAAGCATACCAGGTTTCAAAGCAATCTAATCATAAATGGGCCCTGTAGGGTGTGCCAAAGGGAAATATTGAGGTCTGACTGAACTAAGTTCTACAAACGTTGGCCGTGGCAACATTTTTTGCCGGAAATTGAATAAAATCGTTAGCTCCCATCTAGAGGTCACCCTAAATAAGCATAACAGGTTTCAAAGCAATCAAATCATAAACGTGTCCTGTAGGCTGTGCCAAAGGGAAATATTGTGGTTTGACTAAACTAAGTTCTAAGAACGTTGGCCGCGGCAACATTTTTTGACAGAAATTGAAGAAAATCGATAGCTCCCATCTAGAGGTCACCCCAAACTAGCATGCCAGGTTTCAAAGCAATCCGATCATAAATGTACCCTGCAGGGTGTGCCAAAGGGAAATATTGAGTCTTCTGACTAAACTATGTTCTAAGAACGTTGGCCGCGGCAACATTTTTTGACAGAAATTGAAGAAAATCGATAGCTCCCATCTAGAGGTCTCCCCAAACAAGCATACCAGGTTTCAAAGCAATCTGATCGTAAATGTACCCTGTAGGGTGTGCCAAAGGGAAATATTGAGGTCTGACTAAACTAAGTTCTACGAACATTGGCCGTGGCAACATTTTTTGCCGGAAATTGAAGAAAATCGATAGCTCCCATCTAGAGGTCACCCTAAATAAGCGTATCAGGTTTCAAAGCAATCAAATCATAAATGTGCCCTGTAGGGTGTGCCAAAGGGAAATATTGTGGTTTGACTAAACTAAGTTCTAAGAACGTTGGCCGCGGCAACATTTTTTGCCGGAAATTGAAGAAAATCGATAGCTCCCATCTAGAGGTCACCCCAAACAAGCATAAGAAGTTTCAAAGTAATCTGATCATAAATGCGACCTGTGAGGTGTGCCAAAGGAAATTGTGGACGTATGTACTAACGTACTAACGTACGTACGTACGTACGTACGTACGCCGACGGACGAGAAGTGATGGCAATAGCTCAGCTTGACTTTGTCAAGTTGAGCTAAAAATTGTGATAAAATGGGCTGTTTTTAGATGCCAACAGCACCCAAAACGGTATACCAGAGAGAAAGGGGCCTTCATTTATCGGACGCAAAATTGATTGGAAAATATTTTTGAAAGTGGTAAGGGTATTCAAAATTTGACGTCTTAACCCATTTTGGGCTGGTTAAATAGAGATACCCATTAAAATCTTAAAATACCCGTTTTCTGTGGATTTCTCTATCAACATTTTGTAGGTTTTCAAGAAAAAATCGGCTATTTGCAGGTCTTGGTGTGACATTACAAGTTGCATGAACAAAATATTCCGGTCAGCATTAGTTAACCCTCCCCGGGCTGTTGAAGGTCAAAATTGTGATAAAATGGGCTGTTTTTGGACACCAACAGCACCCAAAGGGTACACCACAAAGAAAAGTGCCTCCTTTTATCGAGCGCACAATTTATACGGAAACATTTTTGTAAGCAGTAAGGGTATTCAAAAGTCGACGTCTTAACCCATTTTGACAGGCTAAAGCGAGATATCCCTTGAAAGCTTTAAATTCCCATTTTCTGTGAATTTCCCTAACGGTAACTTGTAGGGTTTCAAGACAAATTGACTATTCGTAAGTCTTTATGTGACATTACAAGCTGCATGGACAAAATACTCCGGTGAGCGTTTATTAACCATCTACAAACTGCCAAGCATTGTAATTTTGTTAACATGGGGCTGTTTTCTGCGCACAGCACCCAATGTATACATGAGAGATAAACATAATCTCCTTTGTTGGAAGTGGAATTCACAGAGGACCATTTTTGTAAGTAATAAGGGTATTAAAAAAACCAAGCGTTAACACGGATACCCATCGATAGCTTAAAAAATCGTTTTCCCTGGATTTCTTTAAAAACATTTTGTGGGGTTTCCAAGAGAAAATGGCCGTTGATAGGTCTTGGTGTCATATGACCAGTTGCATGGATAAATTATTCTGGTAGGCATTTGTTAACCCTCCATGGGCTGCTAAATGTAAAAAAAATTGAAGAAATAGTCTGTTTTTGGACACCAACAAATGGAAATGCCACAGAGAAACGTAACTTCTTTTACCGGACGCAAAACTGATAGGGAAACATTGATCTTGATATTAACCCATTCTACCATTAATGATGGGTTTTACCTAAACATTTTTTTTCATCAAACCCAAACCGAGTCATTTGAGACTACTATACTCACCTTTCTCATCACATCAATGAGGGAACTTCAGTGAGACAGTTGAAAACAATTCATCAGACACTGTGGGGTCATGAAAAATCATGGAATCTAATCGGGAAAAAACATGATTCTCCAGAATCATAAAGTCTAGTGTTTGTCTTAAAATTGACAGAAATGCATAAAAAACAAAAAAAAAATTTTTTTCGGATTTTGGTCCAAAATTTTCTAAGTCCCACCCGGACCCCAAATTTTCAGGGGAAAAGAAAAAAAAAATTTTTTGTCTTAAAATTGACAGAAATGCATAAAAAACAAAAAAAAAATTTTTTCGGATTTTGGTCCAAAATTTTCTAAGTCCCACCCAAATTTTCAGGGGAAAAAATTTTTTTTTTTTTTTTTTTTTTGTCTTAAAATTGACCGAAACGCAGAAAAAACAAAAAAAAAAAAAATTTGGATTTTGGTCCAAAATTTTCTAAGTCCCACCCACACCCCAAATTTTCAGGGGAAAAAAAAAATTTTCTTTTTTTTTTGTCTTAAAATTCACCGAAACGCAGAAAAAACAAAAAAAATTTTTTTTCGGATTTTGGTTCAAAATTTCGAAGTCCGCTACAGGACCCCAAACTTTCAG
The DNA here is from genome assembly GCA_031216915.1 of Pictodentalium vernedei. Classification (NCBI taxonomy): domain Eukaryota; kingdom Metazoa; phylum Mollusca; class Scaphopoda; order Dentaliida; family Dentaliidae; genus Pictodentalium; species Pictodentalium vernedei. Next base: position 332,531,467 of record CM062290.1, read on the forward strand.
CCTAAATATGAAGCCAGGGATTTGGCTTCAACAAACTTGAATCTCACCCCACTAAGGATGCTGCATACCAAATATCAAAACATTCTTATTGGTAGATCTGAAGAAGATTTTTCAAAAATACTCATACTGCACTAATTTAAACATTTGGGCTCCCACAGAGAGCCCAAATATCGACCCAGCCAATTGATTTCAATAAACATGTGAAACAATCTTCCAAAGATGTTATATGTGAAATTTTAAAGCTTTTGGAGCAGTGGTTTCGGAGAAAAGTAGTCTTATGTTTTTCCCATTACCCACAGTGTTAAAAAATACTGACTCAGCACTTTTTCAAAGTCCCCAAAAAGTACCCCATGATAAAACCGATGGCAATTTTTTTGATCATTCCATTCTGTTGGTCCCAAGGAAGCTTCACAACAAATAAGAATTCTCAGTGCCGTGTAGTTTTGGAGATATGGCGTTTTCATTTTTTTCTATTTTTAGCTCCTGTGGTTCCCACGGGGCTATGGCGAAAAAAATTTCGGCATAAATTAGGTACTTATGACCCAATAAGCACTCATGTAAAATTTGGTTCAAATCGGCCTCGCGGTTTGGAAAATAGAAATTTGGGGCAGGGCCAATATTTTTGCCCCTCCTTTAACATCGTCAAATATAGTCCCTCCAACTTCTCTTGAACAAACTTGAGTCTACACCTCAAAAGGAAGCTGCATACCAAATATCAAGTCTCTGCTATTGCTGGTTCTTGAGAAGAAGATTTTTTAAGAATTGGAGCATTTTTGCCCCATCCCTCTGCTCAATGTGAGCCGAAACCTAATTTGACAAAAAATCAAAGTCCGCATACATAACCCCTTCTCACATGAAATTTCATTAATATGCGGCCAGTGGTTTGGGAGAAAAAACCCAAACACCACCTTCATGACGGACGGCGGACGACAGACGAAAAGTGATCAGAATAGCTCACCCTGACTTTCAGTCAGGGTGAGCTAAAAATCTCCAGGCCCTTAAATGCTAAGGGTTCAATTTGACCATGTCAAACTTTCTGTCTCGAAACATGGCTGTTGTCTTTAAGCAAGTCTTGGCTGCCTACATAGGCAACCAAGACTTGCCAAGAAACAACTGCAAAGTCAAAGAATATGGATTGTCAAAGTCAAGCAAAAATGTCTAAAAAACATCTCCAGGTCCTTGAGTCAAGAGTTTAATTTGACCATGTCAAACTTTCTGGTCTCGAAACAGGTGCTCCAACATGTGAGTCTTCCAGACAATAATCAAATTTGTTAAATATTGTCCTGTGTCTTTAGGGTTAACTGTATTCTAGCATGCCTGGAATATCATACAGTGGAACCCTGTTAACTGAACAGTCATACTGCCAATGAAAAATATTTGATTAACAGGACATTAACCTAAAAATTAGTAATTTTGCTTCATTCTGATGACAAATTGAGTATTTATTCAATTATATTTTGTTTGAGAGAGCTCACCAACTTCTGTCAAATGAGATATAATAGAATAAATGTTTATACTGGAAGACTGAGACTGCCAAATCAGTGTGTAATGCTTGGGAATTTTTCTATCTTCTCAATGCTATAAAAATCAAAAGTTAATTCATATATTCATAAGTCTTTTCGCCTCTTGTACACTCATATAGCTCTTTGAAACTAACCATTTCACAAGGCTCTGAAGTTTCCAGTTCAAACAATATCAAGTTAGGTCTATTAAAAATATCACTTGTTTCTCAGGCAATTTTCTCTCAATTTCATGATGAGGGAGGGAGGTTTTTTAAAAAAAAAAAATTGAATTTTTGTTACTCCACAAAGTCCTGAAAATAAGTGAGAATTAAAAATTTATCTACTTTCACTATTACAATGTATGTGGAATTTTTTCTCATCAATGAAAATTTACCATAGTTCAATTGCAAATTCAACCAAAAGTTAAAAAATTTATAGTAATTTATATATTTTTTATACTTACCAATGACCCAGACATAGCTGGTGCTAACTCTTAAAAATCTAGGGCCAAACACAAATATTTCCCCCCAATCCCCAAAATTTGCATCTAAAACCAAAGAAAACATGTCCTGAATGGCCCTCCATACTTCGCCTCTACTGCGCATGCGCAGTGTCAAGGACGTCCCAAAATTGGCGCCATTAATCATTCTTACAACCAGTGCCTGGTAAGCGCTATGTCCTCAGCGGGGATGTATGAGTTCCCAACTCCTGGGAGGGCCATCCCCATCTGGGTCATTGGTAAGTATAAAAAATATATAAATTACTATAAATTTTTAACATTTTTATACTGTACCAATGACCCAGACATAGCTGAATAGTAAAAAGGCTGCAGGGCCCAGGACATAGAGGAAAATCCAATAAGCTCAACTATATAAAATAGAGTCATCCCCTCGAGGAGAAAAGGAGTATTAGGCTTTACATGTATCTTTCTTATTTATGATAAATTAGAAAGACACAATACCTTCTATAATTGAGCATCATAACATCCATATTCTCTATTAACATCCAGTATAATTCTTACACTAATTACTTTTAAAGTAAGCCAATAAATAAAGTTAGTCCAGAGAATTGAGACTCTTTATACTCTTTTAAAAGTGTCCGAGGATAGTATAATAATGCCCTTTTGACACGTTACATATTCAAATGCTATACTTTAAAACTATGACATGAATGAATTTTTAAAACATAACTTTTCACTTTAAAACCATCCCAGTAACAGCTCAGAATTACTAACTCCGGAGGAGGTATCCCCTTGTTTTCATAATAAAACAGGTGACCCAAGGGAACACCCTCCCCCTCACCCCCCCCCCCCCCCCCCCCTTTTTCTTGCCCTGGGTCAAATAGCCCAGAGCGAAAAGGGCAGCAGGACGGAGTCACTGCCGGAACATAAAGCCTACATAGCCATAGTTGCAATTGTTAAGTGATCGACATTCTGAGCAGCCGATAATGGACCTAAACAATGCAGGCCTCCAGAAATGGACTCGATATTTCTGAGATAAAAATTCATGAATGTGGATGGCTGAGACCAATATGCAGCCTTCTTAAATCTATAATAGCAACACTATTTACGTAAGCCCAAGATGTAGAAGAGCTCTTACTTCATGAGCCGAAATCTTAAGCACAGACTGCAGAGTTAAGGATAGATTATCCTAAGCAGTACCGATAGTTAATTGAATGCATTTAGCAATAGAATGGACCGTAATGACCTTTCTATTAGGCATCAGAGCCAGAAGAAGCTTTATGTCCTTACTGATAAACTGAGATCTGTTAATAATACATAAAGGTCTAGCCGGACAGTGTAAAGGCCTATGCCCGTTCGAAGACGGAAGGACCTTAAAAACAATAGGTTCCGGATATTATTAGGAGCCTGATTCTTAACCAAAAATCCAACATTAGTAGTAAAGGAATAGAGTTTCCGATACTACGAAAGTGAGAATCGTCCACCGATAGTGCATGAAGCTCACTGACTCTTCAGCAGAAGAGAAGACTAAGAGAATTGCTGTCCTAAAAGGCCAGAATTTGAAACTACTGTCTCAAGAGGTTCAAATAGTTGCTTTAGTTAATAAGAACCCAAGCTAAATTCCGTATAGGAATTAATCTAAGGATTCTAGGGCTATTTATCGAAAAGTTTCAAACTAACTTAGATAAAGAGACATTAGGCTCAATTGTAAACTATCATGGTGTGCATAGGTATCAGATAACATAGACCTATAACCTTTAATAGTAACTGGCTGCAGTTGATCTCGTCAAACAAGTATACTAGAAAGTTTGCAAAGTCTGGTATGGAGGGATCAAAAATATCAACATAAAGATCCCTACACCAACGACGGAAGACCCTCCACTTTAGCTGCATAGTATAGCGATGAGGAGGTCCTCCTACAGTTAGAAATCACGTCCACTGCTCGTCCTGTACAATGCTTGCCATGCAAGAGGGACCGCACAATGGAATACGTGAAGGTTGAGACCTTGCAGGTTGTGATGAAGTTGACAAGAATTCCCCAGCGAAAAAAGATCCTCTCGTGGAGGAAGTTTTCGCGGTAAGTCCCACAGCAGACACCTAAGTAAATTTATCCATGGTTTCTGTGGAGACAGAGATGCTACCAACAGAATTGTATTGTGAATGTATTATCCTAGCAATACTTGCTGAATCAACAGCGCTGGAGGATACGCATATCCTATCATCCCGTCGTACTAGATCGATAGAGCGTTAACTACATATGCTCGGGGATCCAGACATGGTGACACATACGTCTGCAATTGATTGGTGAGTTGTGTCGCAAAAAAATTATCACTGGGCGCTCCCATTGGTAGCAAATCTGATTGAATACCTGTTTGTTGAGAGTCCATTCTGACGGCAACAATCGACCCTTACGAGAAAGGGAGTCTGCTAATACAATCCGACGACCCAGAATATGACGGACCGAAACAGAACTTGGTGTTCTATAACAAACAGAAGGATTCTTTCCGTTAAATTCAATAACAGAACCGAATGAGTGCCTCCCTGGTTCCGGATATACGCAACTACTGTCGTATTATCGGACAGGATTTGACATGCGTTTCTGAATAATGTTCATCCAATGACGTAGTGCAAGCCAAAATAATATCATTTCTTGGAAGTTAAGTGCTTGCCTAAAAACTGCGGAACCCAAAGACCCTGGCACTTCGAATCCGTTGGGATCAATATTGTGCCCCAACCTGTTTGACTGGCATCCGTCATAATCGAGAAACTTGGATCCGACAACTACAGTGGAACTCTCTGAGTCAACCACCGAATGTTTGCCCAAATCTGAATCTCTTGTTACACTTGATTGACAAGAGAACGTGTATATCGAGCAATTCATAGATTGCTGAAAGGTTGCCGTCGAAGAGAAGCTTCTCCAAGACTGAAGCAACTCTGAGAGAGTTCTTCACCTGACTATCCACGCGCGTGGATGTAGCTAGGGCTGTGTCACGTCTAATCAACTCCAGGTTGCCACTGAAGGGCGGAGTTATACATGGAAAACTACTGCCCTTGAAAGAAATCTCATTAAGAATCATATCCTGGAATTCTTTCTCTTGAAGACGTAATGATAACACCTCAGTAAGGTGGTCTACATATGATAAAGCGTCTAAGTTAAGTCTATTAGACATCATTGTCATTTCCAACATCGTGGTTGGAATTGACATAGACGGCGAAAAAGACAATAGCCAGTCTTCAGCCTCGTCGTCTAGACGCAGAGGAACTCTCAGTATGCCCTGTCCTGCCATTTCAAATTATTCCTAGACTTGATGAAAGGCAGATTAGAGCATTTGCGGACAAGAAACTAGACTAGTGTGTTTTGGTAGCAAGCTTATATATATATAGCGTCGTTCAATAATTCGAAAGTTCTAGTGACATTATTGGACTGTGTCGGCAACTCAGGGACGATGTCCCTGAACCGATCAAAAATAAATTCTGTGTCCAATGACGCTATTAGTTTCTTATCCAGCATCGCAGCATTCTAGTCCGACGGAACAACCTCTGGAAGATAATGCCGGAAGAAATGTATGGCATCTTCTGTTGTTCCGAAAGGGAAAGCTCGAAATCGTCCGAATCCCTTTCGCCATCCTGTCAGACCCTATGAAGTGTTCGGTCGTCCGTACCTGATGCATCAGCGGAGCGAACCGACCCAGCGTCGTCTGATTATTCCTCATCCGACAGAGATTCTGTCGTTTGCTGGGATGCTGCGATAAGCTGTGCTATTTTGGATAGCACGTCCGTCACTGAGGCCTGTGGGGAAGTGGTCTTACGATGCTTTGCCGCTGGAAGCTCCGTGTTCGTTACCCCGTGTATACTTCTATTATGCGAGCGACCGGAGTGTACAGGCCTCGTGTCCCTTGGCTACCGGATGGCGTGACCTGTTCGCCGTGGAATCACTGAATGACAAAGCTGGCAGGATACTCGAGGTCACGTAGCCAAGTTGCGGTCGTGTGCGCTGCCGTGAGGATGAGGAAGCATTATCGACAGTCTCTCGGACTGTCTATATAACGGAGGTTCCCGAGCGGCGGACATATGCTCCGAATGCGAAACGTTTGTACCACAACATCCGGTCCCAGATGTTGTTGTACGAGAGAGGGACCTCTCTCGCTCGCAGCCCGGACGGACCTGGATGAGCTAGGAACCGGACTAACAGGCTTCCTCCGATCTCTCCTCTAATCCGTCGTCACTGGGTGTGTACTATTGTCTATTATAGTGCTCGCATCACCCAAATCTCCTTCCTGGACCGCAACGGACGAACCTGGCTGCCTAACCATTCGATGAATGGACGCTATACCGGGTGAGCTAGCGAATGTCAACGCCGTCGATCCTACTAGGAACCTCTTAGGCGATTGACGTATTCCATGAGCACTTATTGCCGCTAGCTCATCATTTAACTATGACGACAGAGGCACACTTTTGAAAGACATCTCAGCAACTTTGCGAACAAGAAACCAGACTTGCTTGTTAATAGCAAGCACATATATATAAATAGCGTCGTTCAATAATTCGAAAGTTCCTGTGACATTATTGGACTGTGTCGGAACTGAGGGACGATGTCCCTGAACCGATCCAAACATTTTTGTGTCCACCGACGCTATCAGTCTCTTATCCGGCATCGCAGCATTGTGGTCCGACGAAACAACCTCTAGAAGATAAAGCCAGATGACATATACAGCAGCTTATGTTGTTCCAAAAGGGAAAGCTCGAAATCCTCCGAATCCCTTTCGCCATCCTGTCGGACCCTATGAAGTTTTCGGACGTCCGTACCTGATGCTTCAGCGGAGCGTCCCGACCCAGCGTCGTCGGATATTACATGATGCGACAGAGATACTGTCGTTGCTGGGATGCTGCGATAAGTTGTGCTATTCGGGATAGCACGTCCGTCACTGAGGCCTGTGCAGTAGCGGTCTTACGATGCTTTGCCGCTGGAAGCTCCGTGTACGTTGACTCCTGCATACTTATCTATGCGAACATCCGGAGTCTACAGGACTCGTGTCTCTGGCTACCGGATGGCATGACCTGGTCGCCGCGTATTCTCTGATTGGCGAAGTTGACTGGATATCGGAGGTCACGTAGCCAAGGTGCGGTCGTGTGCGCTGCCATGAGAATGAGGAAGCCTTATTGACAGTCTCTCCGGACTGTCTATATAACGGAGCGTCCCGAGCAGCGGATGTATGCTCCGAATGCGAAACATTTTGTACCACAACATCTGGGGCCAGATGTTGTTGTACGAGAGAGGGGCCTCTCTCGCTCGCAGCCCGGATGGGCCTGGACGAGCTATGAACTGGACTGATAGGCTTCCTCCGTTCTCCCTCTAATCCGCCGTCACTGGGTGTGCACTTGGTTGTTTTATAGTGCTCGCATCACCCAAAACTCCTTTCTAGACCGCAACGGACGAACCCGGCTGCCGAACCATTCGATGAATGGACGCTACACCGGGCGAGCTAGCAGACATCAAAGGCCGTCGATCCTACTAGGGACCTCTTAGGCAATTGACGTATTTCCATGAGCATTTTTCCGCTAGCTCTTCATTAATTGTGACGACGGAGGCACACTTTTGGAAGACATCACGGATACATCACCCTGTTCTTGATCGTCTGAAATAGAGATTGATAAACTGGAGTGACCCTGCGGGGAAAGGACCGGCATGGCCATTTCCCCGTTAACATACCGTGACACACGCTTCCCATGTTGTCATCGAAAATAACACATACTGAACAGGAGTTAGTGCGAGTACACTGACTACATTTATGCAATGATTATGAAAGTCAGAGGAAGATTTCCTCTTAATCCAGTTGAACAATATCCTTTCATTGTGAAAAGAAAAAGTCCTAGTACTCGCACCAACCCCTGCAAATCAAAATACATAATAACATGATCCATTAACATAGAAAAAATAATTGAAATCAAAATAATTTTTGAAAAAATATTTTTTCAGAAAAGCCCAAGTTTCTGAAAAGTAACGTTGAGCCCCAATGGATCCGAAGCCTGAGTGTGGACAAAAATTTTAAAAATATATTAAAAATTTAATGCAACACTTACGAATAATAATAATGTATCTAGATATGATTAAACTAACATCAAGATATTATTTTCAAGAAATCCCCCTCACACAGAGGCTGTTGTCAATGTAAACAAGAAGTGTAAAAACACCAGAAACATGACTCCAGGCACTGATAACCCTGGCCCGAAATCAGTTACCAATAATACACTATCTGATGCAAAACAGAGACTTCCAGGGAAGAAACTACAGAACATCAGATGGTAGATGCAGAACACTACGCCTAAACACCCAAGGGTGAAGACGTAAACATGGGGAAAAGAACAGAATTCATTCTGTTATCCAGCTAAAACTCCCAAGAAATTTTAGTAATAATATTACAGAAAATATGCCAAAAGCATGGGAGAATAGCAAGGGGGGACTTAAAGGAAAGGGAGAGAGGAAAACACTGAACAAGCAGTGTAACTTTATAGCAAGAATGACCACAACAGGCCGTTGCCTCGAAAGTTAAAAAATTTATAGTAATTTATATATTTTTTATACTTACCAATGACCCAGACTTAGCTGGTGCTAACTCTAACAAAACCAGGGCCAAACACAAATTTTGCCCCCCAATCCCCAAAATTTGCATCCAAAACAAAAGGAAATCATGTCCTAAAGGACCTCCATACTACGCCTCTACTGCGCATGCGCAGTGACGCAGACGTCCCGAAATTGGCGTCAATTATCATTCTTACTGGCGGTGCCTGGTCAGCGCTATGTACTCAGCGGGGAGGCAAGAGTTCCCAACTCCAGGGAGGGCCATCCCCGTCTGGGTCATTGGTAAGTATAAAAAATATATAAATTACTATAAATTTTTTAACATTTTTATACTGTACCAACGACCCAGACTTAGCTGAATAGTAAACAGGCTGGAGGGCCTAGGACATAGAGGAAAATCCAATAAGCTCAACTATATAGTAAAGAGGTAACCCCTTAAGGAGAAAAGGAGTATTAGGCTTTATATGTATCTTTCTTATTTAATATTAAATTAGAAAGATACACTACCCTTAATAATTGAGCACAATAACATTCATGTTCTCTATTAACATCCAGTATAACCCTTATACTAATTATTTTTAAAGTAAGCCAATAAATAAAGTAGTCCAGAGAATTGAGACTCTTTATAGTCATTTAAAAGTGTCCGAGTATTGTATATTAAAGCCCGTTTGACACTTGACATATACAAATGCTTCACACCAAGCTACACTTTAAAAATAAGACATGAATGAATTTAAACATTAATATTACACTTTAAAACCATCCCGGAAGCGACTCAGAAATACTGACTTGGAGGAAGCATTCCCTTGCTTTTCACTATAAAGCAGGTGACCTAAGGGAACACCGCCCCCCCCCCTCCCTTCCCCTTGCCCTGGGTCAAATAGCCCAGAGCGAAGAGGGCAGCCGGACGGAGTCACTGCCGGAACAGAAAGCCTGCATAACTATAGTTGCAACTGTTTAGTGGACGACATTCTGAGCAACAGATAACGGACCTAAACAATGCAGGTCTCCAGAAATGGACTCAATATTTCTGAGATAAAAATTTGTAAATGTGGATGGCTGAGACCAATAAGCAGCCTTCATTAAATCTGTAATAGCAACACTATTAGCATAAGCCCAGGAAGTAGAAAGAGCTCTTACTTCATGAGCAGAAATCTTAAGCACATACTGCTGAGAAGAAGATAAATCTTCATAAGCAGTACGGATAGTTAACTGAATCCATCTAGCAATAGAATGGACTGAAATGTCCTGTCTATTAGGCATCAAAGACAGAAAGAAACGTTTCCGTCCCTTTCTGATAAACTGAGATCTCTGTTTATAGATACGTAATGCTCTAACAGGACAGAGTAAAGGCCTACGCCCGTCTGAAGACGGAAGAGCCTTAATAACAATAGGTTCCGGATATTTATTAGGAGCCTGATTCTTAGCTAAAAAACCCACATTAGTAGTGAAGGTGATAGTGTTCCCAACACTACGATAATGAGAATCATCCACCGATAGTGCATGAAGCTCACTGACTCTTCTAGCAGAAGAGAAAACTAAGAGAAAAGCTGTCTTATAAGATAAGAATTTGAAATCTACTGTCCCAAGAGGTTTAAATGGCTTTTCCTTCAATTTAAGAAGAACCCAAGCTAAATTCCACTTAGGAATTAATCTAAGAGTTCTGGGTCTATTTATCGAAAAGTTTCTAACCAACTTCGATAAAGAGACATTAGATCCAATTTGTAAACTATCATGATGTGCATAGGTATCAGATAACATAGATCTATAACCCTTTATAGTAACAGGCTGCAGTTTGATTTCGTCAAACAAGTATACTAGAAAGTTTGCAATGTCTGGTATAGAGGGATCGAATATATCTACAGAATGATCCCTACACCAACTACGAAAAACCTTCCACTTAGCCGCATAGTTTAGCGAAGAGGAGGTCCTCCTACAGTTAGAAATCGCGTCCACTGCTCGTCCTGTAAAGTGCTTGCCATGCAAGAAGGACCGCACAACGGAAAAACGTGAAGGTTGAGACCTTGCGGGTTGTGATGGAGTTGGCACGATTTCCCCTGCGAAAGAAGATCCTCCCGTGGAGGAAGCTTTCGCGGTAGGTCCCACAACAGACACCTGAGTAGATTTATCCACGGTCTCTGTGGCGACAGAGATGCTACCAACAGAATCTTGCATTGAGATTGTTTTATCTTTAGCAATACTTGTTGAATTAACGGCGCTGGAGGATACGCATATCCTATCATTCCGTCCCAAGGGATCGACAGAGCGTCTACTGCAAATGCTCTTGGATCCGGACACGGAGACACATACGTCTGCAACTGATTGTTGAGATGTGTCGCAAATAAGTCTATCATTGGCCGTTCCCATTGGTAGCAAATCTGATTGAATACTTGTTTGTTGAGAGTCCACTCCGACGGCAACAAACGACCCTTTCGTGAAAGGGAGTCTGCTAGCACATTCAGACGACCCGGTATGTGACGGACCGAAAGAAGAACGTGATGTTCTAGCGCAAACAGAAGGATTCTTTCCGTTAGATTGAACAACGGAACTGAATGAGTGCCTCCCTGATTCCGTATATACGCCACTACTGTCGTATTGTCGGATAGGATTTGGACATGAGCATCGTGAATAATGTCCATCCAGTGACGTAACGCAAGCCAAATTGACATCATTTCCTTGATGTTTATGTGCTTGCACAGGAATTGCGGATCCCAAAGACCCTGGCATCTCGAATCCGTTGGGATTAATGATGCACCCCAACCTGTTTGACTGGCATCCGTCATAACGGTAAAACTCGGATCCGGAAACTGCAGCGGAACTCCTTGAGTTAACCACTGAATGTTTGCCCAAGTCTGAATCTCTTGTTTCACTTGATCTGACAAGAGAACGTCTACATCGAGCGAATGAATTTTCACACTCCAATTCTGAGTCAGGAAAATTTGAAGAGGACGTGTGCGTAACCGCCCCATCGGAATGAGATCCGCGGCGGCTCCGCACAGACCTATCAGTCTCATAAATTCTCTCGCCGCGACTTTGTCTGCGTGCAGACAATAGCGAGCGTAACAACTGACTAATTTCGCTCTGGTTAACGGCAGACGAACGAGATTATTGTGCGTCTCGAAGCTCATTCCCAGATGAGTGAATGACTTGGACGGCACCAGATCCGACTTCTCCTCGTTTACTATAAAACCGAGACGTCGGAGCAATAGAAGAAGATTCTGAACATCGTTCTGAAGCATTAACTCGTTGCAGTACCTCTGAAGAATGTCGTCCAGGTAGGCCGACGTTACCGCAGACGAATGAGCTCGGAAGTAGATCATTACCGAGTTCATTACCCGAGTGAAAGCCCAGGGTGCTAGATTCAATCCGAAGCACATCGCCCGGAATTGATACACCACTCCTAGGACTGCGAAGCGTAGATACTTTCGGAATGTCGGATGTACCATGACGTGAAAGTACGCATCTTTGAGATCTATGCTCGTTGCATAATCGTTCACCCGAATACTCGCTCTGACCGATCGAATCGTCTGCATATAAAACTTCAGAGCGACGATCAGCTTGTTTATCCAGCTCAAATCTATGACTGGATGGAATGAGCCGTCTGGTTTCGGAACCAGAAACAGATGGCTGTAGAATCCCGGAGATTCCTGGTTTTCTACGACCTCTACCGCGTTCTTCATTAAAAGAGACTGCACCTCTGATAACAGAGCGTCTCTTTTCTGCGGATTTGACGGAAGATGAGTCCACTTTGGACTTCGAGTTAATGGAGGCTTTCGTTTGAAGGATATCTTTAGACCTTCCGAAGTCACTCCTCTCACCCAAGGGTCGTCCGTAATCGACGCCCATTCTTGTGAAAAGCTCGACAACTTTCCGCCAACCGGAACGCGATAGAGGTTTAAGCCATCACCTCCTGCACCTGCGAGGCCTGCGGTAGGAGAAACCACGTCTTCCACGACCCGCACCTCGCCCCGTCGACCTCGGGGCGTCCGACCGATTGTCCCGGCCTGAAGTACGTCCCGAACGAGAGTCGCTATCCTGACGGTCTCTCGAATAAGACCACGAGGACGCACCGGAACCTCTATAGGAACCTCTCTTGGGCGCATTAGACCCAGAAGTGCCTGTCTTATTCGTGTCTGCTGTATCCGACTTCTTAGGAGCAGATTTGAACAACAGAGAATCCTTAGCTTTCTTTGTAATTTTATCATAAATAGCGGAAAGCTTGCCGTCAAAGAGAAGTTCTCCTGAGACCGAAGCGACTCTAAGAGAGTTCTTCACCTTAGAATCCACTAGTGTGGATGTAGCTAGGGCTGCGTCACATCTAACCAACTCCAGATTTGCCACTGAAAGGGCGGAGTTACACGTGGAATAAGCTACTGCCCTTGAAAGAAGTCTTAAAGAGGATTGTATATCCTGAAACTCTTTCCCCTGAAGGCGCAGTGATAACGCCTTAGTAAGGTGATCTGCGTAAGATAAGGCATCTAAATTGGCTCTGTTAGACGCAATAGCTGTTTCCAACACCGCGGTTGGAATAGAAGCTGACGACGGTAATGATAGCTCTAAGTCTTCCGCCTCGTCGTCCATACGCAGAGGAACTCTCGGTATACCCTGTCCTGCTGTATCGAATTTATTCCTTGCATTAATGAAAGGCAGGTTGAGAGTATTAGCGGACAAGAAACCTGCTTTCCCCGTCCTGGAAGCAAGTTTAAATATAGCGTCGTTCAATAATTCAAATGTTCTTGCCACATTATTGGACTGCGACGGAAACTCGGGAGCGATGTCCCTGAACCGCTCAAAAAATTCAGAGTCCAATGACGCTATAATTCTCTTGTCCGGAAGCGCGGCAGTCTGGCCCGACGGAACAACTTGAGGGAGAAAGTGCCGGATGAAGTCCACGGCAGCTTTATGTTGTTCCGAAAGGGATAGCTCCAAGTCATCCGTATCCCTTTCACCATCCGGTCGGACCTCATGATGTTCCCGGTCGTCCGCCCCCGATGCTTCGGCGGAGCGTACCGACCCAGCGCCGTCGGATAATTCTCGATCCGACACCGTTTCTGTCGGCTGCTGGGATGCTGCGATAAGCTGTGCTATCTGCACAAGAATGTCCGGCGTCGAGACCTGTGGAGGCGCAGTCTTTCGCTGCTTCGCCGAGGGCAGCTCCGCATCAGATGGCTCCCGCATACTTTTCCTATGCGAACGTCCGGAGTCCATCGGTCTCGAATCCCTGGCTGCCGGATGGTGTGACCTGGTCGCCGAAGAATCCTTGATCGGCGAAGCTGGTAATATATCGGCGGTCACGCAGCCAAGGTGCGGTCGTGTGCGCTGACGAGAAGAGGAAGCCTTAACAGTCTCTGCGGACTGCTTATACAACAGAGCGTCCCGAGCGACGAACGTATGCTCCGCTAAAGACACATTTTGTACCACAACATCTGGTCCCAGATGTTGTTGTACGTGAGAGGGGCCTCTCTCGCTCGCGGCCCGGCTGGACCTGGACGAGCTAGGAACCGGACTCAAAGGCTTCCTCCGTTCTCGCTTACTATCCGCCGTCACTGGGTGTGCATCTATTATGTTTATAGTGCTCGCATCACCCAAAATTTCCTCTTGGACTGCATCGGACGAACCCGGCTGCCGAACCATTCGGTGAATGGACGCTACACCGGGCGAGCTAGCGGACGACATTTGTCTAATCTCCATGAGCACTTTTGCCGCTAGCTCTGAATTCATTTGTGACGACGGACGCACACTTGAAGAAGATAACATGGAAACATCACCCTGTTCTGGTTCCTCTGAAATAGAAACTGAGAGAGTAGAGTGACCTTGCGGAGAAAAGCCGGCATCGCTCTTTCTCCAGAAACAACATATCGTGACACACGTTTCCAATGTTTCTCATCCCAATGTTCACATATAGGACAGGGATTAATGCGAGAACACTGACTACAATTAATACAATGATCATGAAAGTCAGAGGAAGATTTCTTCCTATTACAATTTGAACAACGTCCCTTCATTGTGAAAGAACAACAATAAGTCCTAGTTACTCGCAAAAAACCCTGACACAAAGATACATAATAACATGATCCATTAATAAATGAAAAAACAATTGCAAAACAAAATAATTTTGAAAAAATATTTTTTCAGCGAAGCCCAAGTTGCTGAAAAGTAACGTTGAGCCCCGATGGATCCGATGGCAAAGTGTGGTCAAAAATTTTAAATTTATATTAAATAATTAATGAGACACTTACGGATAATATAAATGTATCTTATAGCTAGATAAACTACAGCAAAGGCAAACAGCCCCCCTCAAAAAAGGCTGTTGCCAATGAAAACAAACAGTGTAAAAACACCAGAAAACATGACTCCAGGCACTGAAAAAACTGGCCCGGAATCAGTCATCAATTACACTCTATCTGATGCAAAACAGAGACTCCCAGGGGAGAATCTGCAGAACATCAGATGGAAGATGCAGAACACAAACGTTATACACCCATGGGTGAAAACGTAACTATGGGGAAAATAACAGAAAACATTCTGTAACCAAGCAACTCTCCCAGGAAATTTTAGAAATGAAATTTCTCAAAAATATGCCAAAAGCATGGGAGAATTGCAAGGGGGGACTTTAGAAGGCTAGGGGAGAGGAAACACTGAATAAGCAGTGCAACAATTAGCAAGAATGACAACAAGAGGCCCATGCCTCGAAAATAGGCAACTTAACATAATTTCATCAAAAAATTTTAAGTACAGCCCTGATTATTTTTTGTCACTTCTTTTTCCTCTCCTCCTTCTATCCTACTTAGAATCACATTTTCTCCAAAAATTACGTGTCTGGCATCCTTTAAACTGAGATTTACAAGCACAAAGATCAGTGAGATGTTGACTGATGAAGGGCCAAACAGAGAATGATAATTGGCGCCAATTTCGGGACGTCTGCGTCACTGCGCATGCGCAGTAGAGGCGTAGTATGGAGGTCCTTTAGGACATGATTTCTTTTTGTTTTGGATGCAAATTTTGGGGATTGGGGGGCAAAATTTGTGTTTGGCCCTGGTTTTGTTAGAGTTAGCACCAGCTAAGTCTGGGTCATTGGTACAGTATAAAAATATAGGTAACTTAACACAATTTCATTAAAAAATTTTAAGTTACAGCCCTGATTATTTTCAGTCACACATTTTTCCTCTCCTCCTTCTATATCCTCCTTAGAACCACCATTTCTCTAATATTTATGTGTCTGGCATCATTTAAACTGAGATTTACAAGCACAAAGATCAGTCAGATGTTAACTGATGAAGGGCCAAACAAAGAATGATTAATGGCACCAATTTCGGGACGTCCTTGACACTGCGCATGCGCAGTAGAGGCAAAATATGGAGGGCCATTCAGGACATGTTTTCTTTGGTTTTAGATGCAAATTTTGGGGATTGGGGGGCAAAATTTGTGTTTGGCCCTAGATTTTTAAGAGTTAGCTCCAGCTATGTCTGGGTCATTGGTACAGTATAAAAATCTATATTGTTTGACAGAGTTCAGCGAGCTTTGTCAAACAGGATATAGTTGGTCATATTTTTTTCTTAAAAGAGAAAAATAGAGAAGAGATTTTCAGGTAACAAAAAAGGAATGATGAGCCATCTTGTCAATAAGCCTTTTTCGAAACTGCCATCTTGGCTTTTAATCTATGCACGGTCACAGGTCACAAGGTGTAAACAAAGCGATTTCCATGTTTGTTGCACTGTGTTCTGACAGTAAATTGTGTCAGCCAAGACAACTAGTTTTGTGAAATATCAAGTTTAAATTCGTAAATCCGATGTCATCATTCAAATTAACTGAAGGGGTAACCTTAAATGACTTTAAACAATGAGATACCGCAGGTTTAAAAACTTCTTTTTACTGGGGTGAAGGCATGGGAACACTCGTTGTACGCAGTTTCTCGGCTTGGTTGAAACAGTGCCGATGGCCACAGAGCCATGACACAGCATGCATTCAAACCCATTTAAGTCGATAGGAACTCAATTCGAAATAATGAAAGTTATCATTCAATATTGCCACTGTTTTAACCAAATGGTAATCTTGGCTAAATGTTTTTCTGAATTCGAACTAATGAATGTAATAGGTTCTGAAGCACTTCACCTGCTCTTTTCTCCCATAACTTATAATGTGTTTTCTCGAAATGTTTACACCTCGTGACCTGTGACCTTGCATAGATTAAAAGCCAAAATGGCAGTTTCGAAAAAGGCTTATGATGAGGAAGGTCCCTGAGAACCAAGTAATTTTTTTTAATGGCCTAATAGCGATTTATTCTATAAACTATATTCAATTAACAAGAGAACTTTACATAAAGGAATGGTATATGGTTTGGTATTTAAAAACTGTATGCAATTCAGAAAGTTTTTCTATTTGTAACACTATAACACACATAGTGTGTTTTTGTACAACTAAAATTTCAATGAGAGAATTGAACAAGTCATTTTGTGATATTTAACTAAACAATTACATCTCAATAACAATGCAGAATCTAAAATGGGCTCTTCCCCTTCAAGATGTAAATTTGGTGGACATGTGTCAAACAGAACTAAAGTTAATTCTCTGAAATCAATTTTTGACAGCTCTATTCTTAGTGACAGTCATGTGAACTTTGATTTCATGGCTAGACTTCAAAATCGATAGGGCTCTTGTGTTTCCATATGCAAAAACATGTGTAAGATAAGCTCCCTGGGGGAAATAAAATCAATGTTATCATCTGGAAACAAGTGTGAGTTTTAGTGACACCTGGTGGCAAGCCTAAAAGAATCAATAGGGTCCTTCTCCTTCTATTGGAGTAACTACACTGTAAGTTAGCCTGTCACATGTTATGTTTTTAGTTGTTTGTTTATTGGGGTTTAACCCTTTATCCAACATAATGGCAAAAAAGGCCAACACTATTCTCAAAAATCGCCAATTAATTTTCATTATTTTTTCATTTTTTGTCTCAAAAACATAGGTTATGACCCTTCATTGGAACGAGCTCATTGAGCTCATTCCAATGAGGGTTCATAACCTATGTTTTTGAGACAAAAATGAAAACTAGAGTGATGTCACGCATACAGCCCGACTGTCCCAGGAATGGCAATGCTAAGACGCAAAATAGTCGGAGCCATTTTTTGTTAACAGTTTACCTAACGAATCTGCCATATCTGCACTTGTGATATACAAAATTTGCTATTCAAATTTTATTTTTTCATTTCTCTACTTCAAAACATACCTCATGACCTATTAATGGAACAAATTTGATGAGCTTGTTCCAATAAGGAGTAATAAGCCATCGTTAGAAGTTGTGGAACCTATATTGAAGCCTGGCTGTATTACTAGCTGGAAAATACACGTATCAACTTTGGTTGAAATCAAATAATCCAAACTGGAGTTATCAGTCAGAAACCAATTGTTCACAGACAGATGGAAGGACCGAGAGATGGACGGACGAAAGTCATGACTATAGCCCTGACTATAAACAGTCAGGCTAAAAATGCATTTTGTACCAAATAAAAAATATTGCATGAATGGCCCTGGGTGAGGAGGCGGTGGGGTGGGGGGATGAGGGGTGGGGAGAGTGGTGGTGTGTTAGGGGAGTCCATTTTTTTTTTCCACATGTGGTCAGTCTAAATCCTTCAGAATGCATTTTGAGCAGAGAAAAAAAAAATACCTAACTGGCACCATGGGGGTGGGGTGGGGAGTGGGTGGTGGTGTTTGTCTGGGTTTTTACGTGAGTTTAAAAAAAGGTTCCGCATGTAGTGACTGTAAATAGTTCAAAATGCAAATTCGAGGAAAGAAAAAAGAAATGCCTAATTGGGGGGGAGGGGTGATAATTTCTGTCTGGATTTTTAACCACAAACTTTAACCAAAACTGTAAAAAAGCATTTTTGACAAAAGGAAAAAAAGGGTTCTGTATGTAGTGACTGTAAATAGTTCAAAATGCATATTGGAGGAAAAAGAAAAAAAAAAAATGCCTAATTGGGGGGAGGGGGGGGGGAGGTGAAGGTTCCGCATGTAGTGACTGTAAATAGTTCAAAATGCATATTGGAGAAAAGAAGAAAAAAAGCCTAATGGGGGGGGGGGGGGGGGGGGGGGAGTAGGGAGTGGTGGTGTTTGCCTGGGTTTTTAACCACAAACTTGGAGTCATCCTACCAAGCTACAATGAAATCCCTTCATAATTATGGCCTGTGGAATATTCTAAAGGTTTTTGGGCTTTGGGCCTCTGTTGTCGTCACAGTTGCCCAAAAGGGGACGTTCTCATGTAGACATTACATGAAGTCAACTTATCAAGTTACAATGAAATCCCTCCATAAATATGACCTGTAGATTGTGCTAAAGGTTTTCTGGCTTTGGGCCCCTGTTGCCGTCACAGTTGCCCAAAAGGGGACGTTCTCATCTAAACATTATATGAAGTCAACCTATCAAGTTACAATGAAATCCCTCCATAAATATGACCTGTAGACTGTGCTAAAGGTTTTCGGCTTTGGGCCCCTGTGGCCATCACAGTTGCCCAAAAGGGGACGTTCTCATCTAGACATTATATGAAGTCAACCTATAAAGTTACAATGAAATCCTTCATAATTATGGCCTGTGGAATATTCTAAAGGCAGCCATCATGGTTGAATGATTGCAACCAAAAGGGGACATTCTCATCTGGGCATCATGTGGATTGATCCTAAGAAGTTACAATGAAATCCCTTCATAATTATGGCCTGTGGAATATTCTAAAGGTTTTCGGCCTCCGGGCCTCTGTTGCCGTCACAGTTGCACAAAAGGGGACGTTCTCATCTAGACATTATATGAAGTCAACCTATCAAGTTACAATGAAATCCCTCCATAAATATGACATGTAGACTGTGCTAAAGGTTTTCGGGCTTTGGGCCCCTGTTGCCGTCACAGTTGCCCAAAAGGGGACGTTCTCATCTAGACATTATATGAAGTCAACCTATCAAGTTACAATGAAATCCCTCCATAAATATGACATGTAGACTGTGCTAAAGGTTTTCGGGCTTTGGGCCCCTGTTGCCGTCACAGTTGCCCAAAAGAGGACGTTCTCATCTAGACATTATATGAAGTCAACCTATCAAGTTACAATGAAATCCCTCCATAAATATGACATGTAGACTGTGCTAAAGGTTTTCGGGCTTTGGGCTCGGGCAGCCATCATGGTTGAATTATCGCAACCAAAAGGGGACATTCTCATCTGGGCATCATGTGGATTGATCCTACGAAGTTACAATGAAATCCCTTCATAAATATGACCTGTAGACTGTGCTGAAGGTTTTCGGGCTTCGGGCACCTGTAGCCATCACAGTTGCCCAATCACGTCCAAAAGGGGACTTTCTCATGTGTAGAAATTATATGAAGTCAACCTATGAAGTTACAATGAAATCCCTCCATAAATATGACCTGTAGACTGTCTAAAGGTTTTTGGGTTTTGGGCTCGGGCAGTCGTGACGGTTGATAGATCATGCCCAAATGGGGCAATCCTCATGTAGACATCATACGGAGTCATCGTATCAAGTTACAATGAAATCCGTCCATATTAAACATGACCTGCAGACTGTGCTAAAAGTTTTGGGCTTGGGCAACCATCACAGTTGACAGATCATGCCCAAACAGGGACGTTCTCATCTAGGCATTATAGAGAGGCATTGTATGAAGTTGCAATGAAATCCCTTCATAAATACGACCTGTAGACTGTGCTAATGGTTTTCGGGTTTTGGGCTCGGGCAGCCATACCGATTGACCGATCACGACCAAAAGGGGACATTCTCATGTAGACGTGACCTAAAACCTGTATATGAAATTTCGTGACGACCAGACAAGAAATACCGGGTTTTGTCTGTACTTGAAGGTTGAATAAAAAACTTTAACCACAAACTTTAACCAAAACTCCAAATGTCAACTAAACAGGAATAAGAAAAAAAAACAAACAAAAAAAACACTTGAACCTTCAGTAAAAAACTTTAACCACAAACTTTAACCAAAACTCTAAATGTTAACAGACGGACGGACAGACAGACGGATAGATGGACGGACGGACACACAAAAGTCATTACTATAGCCCTCACTGTAAACAGTCGGGCTAATAAACAGTCGTGCTAAAAATGAGTTATTCAAGAATTTTTTTTGCAAGTGTCGTCTGCTTTTCTTGTTAGGTAAAGGGTTAACGACACTCAACAGCCAGAGTCGTATTGAGTCAGAAAGTTTTACGGTGGAAGAAGCTGAAGTACCCAGAGAGAACCACTGAGCAATAGAGGGTAACTGTCAGACTCTCCAACTTATTCATGAGCAGGGTTAGCATTGATTGATTGCAAGTGTACATTTGGCATTGCCTTTGTCTCAGTACATGGCACCACCATGCTCCCATATAAGGATACAACATGATGCAGATCAGGATCGAATCATAGAGCTTTCGATTTCAAGTCCAATGATCTAATGAGACAAGAAGATACATCAGCTCGCAAAGCTACAGAATGTTGACTGTCAAAGTGTAGCAAATGCATAAATAAAAAAAATACGTAGACGAGCAGACTTTCCACTAAAAAGTAATAATGTCCATTTATAACTGGACAACTTCACAGACAGAGTGAAGACAAACGGAATATCGTTGTCACCCTAAAAAGTGGAACTAGTTAACTGGTGCCCGTTTACTGATTAATGCTCTTGTTATCTTTTCTCTATCTTATCTCCCCGTTTATTACTTCACTCAGTGATCGACAGACCGCGAATGGATGAATGGGCTGTCTGACCCGTTCAGACACTGGACACTGATGACCTATACAGTAAATTCATTAAAGAATAAAGCTCTCCTCCTTAGACACCAAGACAGATAGTCATTTACAAAAGTAATTATGAAATATGTATATATGTTATTGTTTTCATTTTCATTGTTATACTCCATCATTCAATTAATAATCCCAACACTGCAAACAATTCAGAATGACCACTCAGTCAGTAAGGTTAACTTTGGTGTTAAAGAATGCCAAATATTATATACAATTATAGAACACAGCTTGTTTGAATTAAAGAGACCTGGTGACCACAATCATAATGGCGCATAATATCTCATTGGACGAGGTCCAGAATAATTCGGAATATGATTTTGAAGGGATTTTTAATGAGAAACTAAACGAAACATCCTCTGGTGATGAGTTCCCTTCCAATTTTATAAAAAGTGATTGCAAATATTATCTACCTGAAGAAATTCCCCCATTATTAGACAGTTCGGAGGAGCAATTTTCGGTCTTTCACTTAAACTGTCAAAGCCTTAAGGCTCATTGGGACTCCCTTAATGAGATGCTCTTTAAAACACAGGGACGCTGTAACAGTTTTGATGTTATTGGTCTAACAGAGATATTTCAAACCCAGCCTGGATGTTCCTATACACTTCATGGCTACCATCCCATCATCAGCTCCAATAGACCAGAAGGAGACGACGGTCGAGGTGGTGTTGGCATATAAATCAAAGAAAATATACCCTTCAAGATTCGTAGAGATCTCTCGGTATTTATTCCACGTCTTTGAATCCTTGTTCATTGAAATTAAATTCCATAAATGTACGAAGTTGATAGGGATAGGCCCAATACACAACCTAAGGCTGACATTGAATTGTTCTTCGACAAACTAAATGTAATAACCGACAAAATCAATCAGGAACACAACAAGACAAATTTAACGGGTGATTTTAACATTGATCTCTTGAAATCAGATATACATGCCAAGACGAACTCATATTTAGATACTATTGATTAGTCAAGGTTTCTTACCATATATCACCAGACCGACCAGAGTAATGAGCCATTCAGCTGCACTGATAGATCACGTCTTCACAAATAATTTTGGCCTGTTATATCGATCAGGTATCATTATTACAGATGTTTTAGACAAAATGTTTGAAAATTTCACTCTTCTACACAACGTTGTGCAGTTATTTTGTTGTCTTGACTTGAAATATCTACACATTATTTATTCTTTCCAGTGTCCGTATAATTACCCGTGTTATTACTTGCTTCTGAATAATTGCTCCTGGATAACTCGTCCACCTTTAAATGTATAAAGGAGTCACCAGGTCTGTAAATCAACAAGTCTAGAGGCTTACGGGGTAACTGTTGGCAGTGTTGGAGTTCAAAATTGGTGGGAGATGACAGGTAGACAGCCAACCTGGCTATGTCATCTCCAGACGGTGTAAATCAATTGTAAATTTATAGTATTGTTATTACACTGTAATTGTATTTGATTTATACTGTTAAATAAACTATATTATTATTATTATAAATATCTTCATCATTTTATAAAATAAGAACAATTTAATAAATAGAGATTAGGCCACACAATGTAGATCATCTGTTTCTTAGGCTATTTTTGGTAAAAATGCATGTGGGCGGGCATTTTTTTTATTTTTGTAATTATTTTTTTGCCATCAAAAGTTCATGTTCTTGGTTTGATTTTTAGGCCTCATAATCTACAGAATAACATGGGTGGTGGTGTATTTCATCCCTTGAGTGCAAGAAGGCTTTTATCAAACTTATTAACTTGGGTAAAATATCAGACATAAACCATTTAATTTTTATTTTTTTAAGTTTGCATTGGTTATAAAAAGAGAGTATGTGGCAGCCCAAAGGAGACTGATCATTATTTCATGCCACTGTTTGTTATAAAACTTACCGCATGTACTATACATGTAGTAGCTTCCATATTAATGTTTTCAATTCAATATGAAGGTAACATTCCTTACTTTTTGTGTGTTTCTTTTCCCAAACAAATTCCCAATTGGAGCCTTCATGATGCAAATTTTCCCAATTGAATGGGCCCGGACCCTTTCCCAAAGAAGGCCCAAGAATCCCTGGAATGGGCAGATGTGATTGGTTGAATACAAGGAGTCGGATAGAAAATCGTAGTTGTGGTAGTGGGTGACAAAAAGAACAACATCCTGTGCTTGAACTCACAATTACATGGAATAAAATACAATAGATCCTTGTTAATTGAAGTCATTCTGCCAGTGGAAACTATTCAATTAGCAGGAATATTGAATTAACCCTCTACACTCTGATGTCAAAATGGCAGTTTTCAGCAGTATTTCCCATAAAGCAGTTTGATATTTAACCAAATATAGCATGTTTGACTGAGCTCAGTGAGCTCTGTCAAACAAGATATAATTGGTTAAATTCGTACTTAAACAGGAGGAAAAGAAGAGTGACTAGATAAATTTCTGTTGTACAACCAGAAAGCTAGGTATTAACAGGGATTTGGTAACTTTCCAAAATTCTGCAGATAAACCTAGCATTTATTTTATTATATGTTGTTTGAGTTCCAAGCATGGAGCTTTGTCAAGCAAAATATAATAGATTAACCCTTTACCTAATGTAATGGCCAAAACCGGCCAGTACTATTCACAATTGTTTGCAAGTGCCGTCTGCTTTTCATGTTAGGTAAAGGGTTAAATGCCTGTATTGGATGTAGTAACTCCATATAGGGCTATAAACAAGTTGCATTCAGTGACTATCAGGGTAATTTCTCGACATATCATATAATTTTTTATTCAGTTAACAGGAGTTTACTCTCTAATACTTATGAAATTAAGAGGTCACAATTGCAGTGAAGGCAAGGCAAATGGTTTTGCGTTGGGAAGTTGTATTCAATTATGAGATACCCAATTAAGTGGGCTCCACTGGACTCCTCAAAATGCATCCACTGACGCAAAAGTATACCTGTTGTTGAAAGTGTCCCTCCAATTGAGACATTTCTCTCTTTCGTTTTTCTCCAGCCTCTTTTTCCAATTCATCATCATCTTGCAACACACCAAGATTGGATTTCTTCCCTGAAATATAAAGCATGAACAAGGAATAAAACTGTCTTAAAACAGAGATTTTAATTTTCACATATAATATTAAGTGAGAATATTATAAAGTTGTTGCTTTTCATCTTCGATGGTTATAAACATATTTTCCAACAAATTTTAAATGCAGTCTCAGTATCATCCACTCCAAAATTTGGCTGCTGTTCAGACAGGTGATTTCTCCTAAAAATTGGTAAAGATTTTTTCCATTAATAAAATAGTCAAATGGCCTAACTTCAAAGTTGAGAATCTCTTCTGGGGATTTTAGTATTGAACAACGTCCCCAAAATATGGACATGTCCTCAAATTATGAGAGTAATATGATGGAATCTCAACAAAAATCGAAAAAGATTTGTCATATAAATGGCATCTGGGAGACATAATTTATTGTCAAATACAAATGGGAAACCCAACATAATTCTCTAAGAGTCTGATATTAAGGGTGATTTGGGATTTCAGCAATTTCGTATAAAAAGTTAAAAAATTTATAGTAATTTATATATTTTTTATACTTACCAATGACCCAGACATAGCTGGTGCTAACTCTTAAAATATAGGGCCAAACACAAATTTTGCCCCCAATCCCCAAAATTTGCATCTAAAACCAAAGAAAACATGTCCTGAAAGGCCCTCCACACTTCGCCCCTACTGCGCATGCGCAGTGTCAAGGACGTTCCGAAATTGGCGCCATTAATCATTCTAATAACCAGTGCCTGGTAAGTGCTATGTACTCAGCGGGGAGGCAAGAGTTCCCAACTCCTGGGAGGGCCATCCCCGTCTGGGTCATTGGTAAGTATAAAAAATATATAAATTACTATAAATTTTTTAACATTTTTATACTGTACCAATGACCCAGACATAGCTGAATAGTAAAAAGGCTGGAGGGCCAAGGACATAGAGCAAAATGGAATACGCTCAATAAAATAAAATAGAGTCATCCCCTGTAGGGAAAAAGAAGTAATAGGCCTTACATGTATCTTTCTTATTTATGATAAATCAGAAAGATACAACACCTTCCAAAATTGAGCTTCATACATCCATGTACTCTATTAATATCCAATATAATCCTTATACTAATAATTTTTAAAGTAAGCCAATAAATAAAGTAAGTCTAGAGAATAGAGACTCTTATACTCCTAAAAGTGTCTGAGGATTGCATAATCATGTCCGTTGACATATGCAATATTCAAAAGCTATACTTTAAAAACTAAGACTTGAATGAATTTTAAAAACCTAAACTTCTCACTAAACAACCATCCCAATAACAGCTCAGAATTACTAACTCCGGAGGAGGTATCCCATTGTTTTCATAGTAAAACAGGTGACCCAAGGGAACACCCTCCTCCCCCCCCTTTTTCTTGCCCTGGGTCAAATAGCCCAGAGCGAAGAGGGCAGCAGAACGGAGACACTGCCGAAACAGACAGCCTACCTAGCTATAGTAGCAACTGTTAAGTGAATGACATTCTGAGCAGTAGATAATAGACCTAACAATAGAGGCCTCCAAAAATGAACTCGATATTTCTGAGATAAAATTCATGAATGTGGATGGCTGAGCGCAATGAGCGGCCTTCAAAAATCTATAATAGCGACACTATTAATGTAAGCCCAAGAAGTAGAAGAACTCTTACTTCATGAGCCGAAATCTTAAGCACAACTGCTAAGTCAATGATATACCATAAGCAGTACCGATAGTTAATAGAATCCATTAACAATAAAATGGAGCGTAACGTCCTTCTATTAGGCATCACAGACAGAAGAAGCTTACGCCCATAGTAATAAACAGATATCTGTTTATAAATACATAAACTGTACCCGGAAAGAGTAAAGGCCTATGCCCATACGAAGACGGAAGGACCTTAAAATAATAGGTTCCGGATAAAAGGAGCCTAACTCTTATGCAAAAATCCAACCTAAATAGTAACGGAAGTAGTGATTCCGAAACTACAAAAGTGAAAATCATCCATCGATAGTGCATGAAACTCACGGACTCTACAGTAAAAGAGAAACCAACAGAATTACTGTCTAAAAGGTCAGAATTTGAAAACTACTGTTTCCAGAGGCTCAAATGATTACTTAGCTAAATAAGAACCGAAGTTAAAATCCATATAGGAATTTAATCTAAAGATTCTAAGTCTATTTATCAAAAAGTACCTAACTGACTTAGATAAAGAGACAAAAGACTCAATTGTAAACTATCGTAGAGTGCATAGGTATGAGGTAACATAAACCTATAACCTAAATAATAACAGGCTGCAGTAGATCTTGTGAAACAAGTATACTAAAAAATTGCAATGAGTAGTATGGAGGGATCAACAATATGAACATAATGATCCCTACACCACGATGGAAGAGCCTCCACTTTAGCCGCATAGAATAGCGAAGAAGAGGATCTCCTATAGTAAGAAATCGCGTCCAAAGCTCGTCCAGTACAGTGCTTACAATGCAATTCGGACCACACAACGGAATACATGAAGGTTGCGACCTTGCGGGTTGTGATAAAGATGACACGATTTACCCAGTGAAAAAAGATCCTCACATAGAGGAAGATTTCACGTTAAGACCCACAGTAGACAAGAGAGTAAATTACCCATGATCTCTGTGAAGATAGAGATGCTATCAACAGAAATGTATTGTGGTTGTTTATCTTAGCAATACCTGCTGAAACAACAGCGCCGGAGGATACGCGTATCCTATCATTCCGTCCTATAGATCAATAGAGCGTTAACAACATTAGCTCAGAGATCTGGACAAGCCAACACATACGTCTGCAATTGATTAGCAAGCTGTGTCGTAAATAAATCATCATTGGGCGCTCCCATAGATAGCAAATCTGATTGAATACTTGTTTGTTGAGAGTCCATTCTGACAGCAACAAGCGACCCGTAAGAGAACGGGAGTCCGGTAAAACAATCAGACGACCCGGAATATGACGGACCAAAACAGAACTTGGTGTACTATAACCAACAGACGGATTCTTTCCATTAAATTGAATAACGGAAACGAAAGAGTGCCTCCCTGGTTCCGGAGATACGCCACTACTGTCGAATTAAAGGACAGGATTTGGGCATGCGTTTCTGAATAATGTTCATGCAATGACATAAAGCAAGCCTAAAAAACATTATTCCGCGGAAGAAAACTGATTGCTAAGAGACTGCGGAACCCAAAGACCCTGGCACTTCGAATCCGTAGGGATCAGTATTATATCCCAATCCGTTTGACTGGCAACCGTCATAACAGCCACACTCGGGTCCGGCAACTGCGGTGGCACTCTCTGAGTCAACCACCGAATGTTTGCCCCAGTCTGAATCTCTTGTAACACTAGATAGACAAGAGAACGTGTAAATCGAGCAATTCATGGATTGCCGAAAAGTTGCCGTCGAAGAGAAGCTCCTCCGAGAACGAAGCGACTCTGAGAGAGTTCTTAACCTACTATCCACGCATGTGGATGTAGCTAGGGCTGCGTCACGTCTAACCAACTCCAATCAGCCACTGAAGGGCGGAGTTATACGTGAACAAACTACTGCCCTCAAAAGAAATTACATTGAGAATAATATCCCGTAAATCTTATCTTGAAGACGTAATGATAACGCCTCAGTAAGGCGGATTACGTATGATAAAGCGTCTAAGTTAAGTCAACTATACATCATGTCGTTTCCAACATTGAAATTGGAAAAGACATAAACGGCGAAAAAGAATATATGCAGTCTTTAACCACACCGTCTAGACGCATATGAACTCTCGGTATGCCCTGCTCTGCCAAAATAAACTATTCGTATAAATGATAAAATGGCAGAAATGAGCAACGCGGACAAGAAACTAAACTATCATGCTTGGTAGCAGGCTTGTATATATATATATATAGCGTCGAAAAATAAAACACATGTTGTAATGACAATATTGGACTGCGTCGGTAAGTCAGGGACAATGTCCCTGAACCGATCGAAAAATCCAAGTCCAATGACGCTATAAGTCTCTTATCCAAGATCGCAGCAATGAAGTCCGAAATAACAATCACTGGAAGATAATGCCAGAAGATATGAAAGGCAGCTTCCGATAGTACTAAAGGGAAAACTCGAAATCTTTCGAATCCCTTTCGCCATCCTGTCGGACCCTATAAAGCGTTCGGCCGTCCGTACCTGATGTAACCGCGGACCGCACCGACCCAGTGCCGTCGGATAATTCCTGATTCGACCGAGAAACTGTCATGAGATTTAAAAGCACAAAGATCAGTCAGATGTTAACTGATGAAGGGCCAAACTTAGAATGATAAATGGCGCCAATTTCGGAACGTCCTTGACACTGCGCATGCGCAGTAGGGGCGAAGTGTGGAGGGCCTCTCAGGACATGTTTTCTTTAGTTTTAGATGCAAATTTTGGGGATTGGGGGGCAAAATTTGAGTTTGGCCCTATATTTTAAGAGTTAGCACCAGCTATGTCTGGGTCATTGGTACAGTATAAAAATACTGTCAATTGCTGGGATGCTGCGAAACAACTGTGCTAACTCGGATAGCACGTCCGTCACTGAGGCCTGAGGAGAAGCGGTCTTACGATGCATTGCCGCTGGAAGCTCCGTGATCGTTACCCCGTGCATACTACCAATATGCGAGCGAACGGAGTGTATAGGCCTCGTGTCCCTTGGCTACCGGATGGCGCGACCTATTCGCCGTGGAATCACTGAATGACGAAACTGATCGGATACTCGAGGTCACGTAGCCAATGTGCGGTCGTGTGCCCTGCTGTGAGGATGAGGAAGCATTAGGGACAGTCTCTCGGACTGTCAATATAACGGAGCGTCCCGACCGACGGACATATGCTCCGAATGTAAAATATCTGAACCACAACATGCAGTCCCCTATGTTGTTGGACGAGAGAGGGACCTCTCTCGCTCACAGCCCGGACGGACCTGGACAAGCCAGGAACCGGACTAACAGGCTTCCTCCGATCTGTCCTCAATCTGCCGTCACTGGGTGAGTACTAAAGTAATTAAAGTGCTCACATCACCCAAATCTCCTTCCTAGACCGCAACGGACGAACCCGGCAGCCGAACCATTCGATGAATGTACGCTACACAGGGTGAGCTAGCGAATGACACTCCGTAGGCGATAGACATATTCCATGAGCACTTATTGCCGCTAGCTCTTCATTAACTATGACGACAGAGGCACACTTTTGAAAGACATCTCCATAACTCTGCGAACAAGAAACCAGAAATGCTTGGTTATAGCAAGCATAAAATAATAATATATATAGCGTCGTTCAATAATTCGAAAGTTTGCGTGACATTATTGGACTATGTCGGAACTGAGGGACGATGTCCCTGAACCAAACCAAAAATTTCTAAGTCCACCGACGCTATCAGTTTCTTATCCGGCATCGCAGCATTCTGGTCCGACGAAAGAAGCTGTAGGAGACCAAGTCAGATGACATACACAACAGCATGTGTTGTTCCGAAAGGGAAAGCTCGAAATCCTCCAAATCCCTTTCGGTATCCCGTCGGACCGGATGAAACTTTCGGACGTCCGTACCCGCTTCCGCGGAGCGTCCCGACCCAGCATCGTCGGATAAAATATATGCGACAGATTCAGTTGATGCTGGGATGCTGCGATAAACTGTGCTATTAAGGAAAGCACGTCCGTTCCCGAGGCCTGTGCAGTAGCGGTCTTACGATGCATTGCTGCCGGAAGCTCCGTGTACGTTGACTCCCGCACACTTCCTATGCGAACGTCCGGAGTCTGCAGGCCTCGTGTCCCTGGCTACCGGATGGTGTGACCTGGTCGCCGAAGAATCCTTGATCGGCGAAGCTGGTAATATATCGGCGGTCATGCAGCCAAGGTGCGGTCGTGTGCGCTGACGAGAAGAGGAAGCCTTAGCAGTCTCCGCGGACTGCCTATACAACAGAGCGTCCCGAGCGACGGACGTATGCTCCGCTTGCGACACATTTTGTACCACAACATCTGGGGCCAGATGTTGTTGAACGAGAGAGGGGCCTCTCTCGCTTGCCGTCCGGATGGACCGGAACGAGCTATGAACCGGACTAAAAGGCTTCCTCCGTTCTCCCTCCGATCCGCCGTCACTGGGTGTGCATTAGGTTAATTTATAGTGCTCGCATCACCCCAAAATTCCTTCTAGACCGCAACGGACGAACCCGGCTGCCGAACCATTCGGTGAATGGACGCTACACCGGGCGAGCTAGCGGACGTCAAAAGCCGTCGAACCTACTAGGGTCCTCTTAGGCAATTGGCGTATTTACATGAGCACTTTTCCGCTAGCCCTTCATTAATTGTGACGACGGAGGCACACTGTTGGAAGACATCACAGATACATCACCCTAATCTTGATCGTCTGAAATAGAAATTGATAAAGTAGAGTGACCCTGCGGGGAAAGGACCGGAGTGTCCAAATCCCCAATAACATACCGTGACATACGCTTCCCATATTGTCATCGAAATCATACGATACAGAACAGGAGTTAATGCGAGTACACTGACCACATATAGAAAGATTATAAAGTCAGAAGAAGACTTCCTCTTAATACAATTGATCAATATCCTTTCAATGTGAAAAGAAAACAAGTCCTGGTACTCGCACTAACCCCTGGCAATCAAAATACATAATAATAATATGATCCATTAATATAGAAAAAATAATTGAAATCAAAATATTTTGAAAAAATATTTTTTCAGAACAGCCCAAGTTTCTGAAAAGTAACATTGAGCCCCAATGGATCCCAAGCCTAAGTGTGGACAAAAATTTTAAAAATATTTTAAACAATTTATTCAACACTTACGAACAATAATAATGTATCTAGTTATGATTAAAATAACATCAAGATATTATTTTCCAGAAATCCCCCCCTCACACAGAGGGCTGTTGTAAATGTAAACAATGAGTGTAAAAACACTAAAATAAGACTCCAGGCACCCAGGCCCGAAATCAGTTACCAAAAATACACTATCTGATGCAAAACAGAGACTTCCAGGGAAGAAACTGCAGAACATCAGATGGTAGATGCAGAACACAACGCCTAACCACCCGTAGGTGAAGACGTAAACATGGGGAAAAGAACAGAATTCATTCTGTTATTCAGCTAAAACTCCCAAGAAAATTTAGTAATAATAATCACAAAAACTATGCCAAAAGCATGGGAGAATAGCAAGGGGGGACTTAAAGGACAGGGAGAGAGGAAAACACTTAAAAAACAGTGTAACTAAATAATCAGAATGACAACAAAATGGCTGCTGCCTCGAAAATAGGTAACTTAACACAATTTCATTAAAAAATTTTAAGTTACAGCCCTGATAATATTCTGTCACACATTTTTTTCCTCTCCTCCTTCTCTATCCTCCTTAGAATCACCATTTCACTAATATTTATGTGTCTGGCATCATTTAAACTGAGATTTATAAGCACAAAGATCAGTCAGATGTTAACTGATGAAGGGCCAAACTTAGAATGATTAATGGCGCCAATTTCGGAACGTCGTTGACACTGCACATGCGCAGTAGGGGCAAAGTGTGGAGGGCTTTTCAGGACATGTTTTCTTTGGTTTTAGATGCAAATTTTGGGGATTGGGGGGCAAAATTTGTGTTTGGCCCTATATTTTAAGAGTTAGCACCAGCTATGTCTGGGTCATTGGTACAGTATAAAAATTGACATTTCCCCCACTTGATGACTTTGAACAAAAAGTGTGAAACTGACCTAAGTGATTTCAGACCCATCCAAAATGAATTTCTTACCTACACCAAGGGGAATTCAAGGATGTTCTGTGCTCTGAAAATTGGAACAAATTAGAGGCATTGGACTTTCTGGTGCAGAGCAACTCCAGAACCCCACCAAATTCATCAAATCTCAAATGTACTCAAACTCAGCCACTGGACTTCCTGGAGTGCAGCAACTACAGTGCCCTACCAAATTCAACACATCACAAATGTCCTCAAATTCTGCCAATCTTAAGGCCTGACTGTCCTCACTAAATTTGTAAACAAATTTTTCATACTTCCATAGAAAGACATATCAAGAATGATTTCCCGACAAACATCTTTACCATATGATCATTGCAAAGGATAGTATGCAATCCAACATTCAGCCAAAACTGTGTGCCAAGTTTGGTATACACTGACAAAACAGATTTTTCCAATTTGTTAGGAAAAACTGATAACTGATAATTTTACCTCACTATTTACAATCCAAATACACCAAAAGAAGTTTCTTTACAATTGCCTTTGAAACAGGTCTGGAAATAACCGGCAAATGGCCGTTTAGGTTATGTGTGGGTTACATCAATCATAAAACACTTGAACGAACTACAAGTTACGACAAAGTAATACAACATAACTTTATTGAATTACTTATTTAGCATGTTTTGCCAGAAAGACTTGACAATCTTTTGGAATTATTGCGACTCAAAGGCTGTGTATTGCATCCATATATGAAAAGAATAGCATGCTGTTTCCATCTTAAAAGAATTTCAGCCAAAATAAATAGCAACAACTAACACGCGATCTCGCTTTGGCGAGATCGTGCATGGGTTGTTGATATTTATATATGTGGAAATCCTGTTATAACGTAAAAAAAGCATGACTGGTGTAGTAATGAAAGTGTCAGTGACACTGTAGCTTAACTTGTCTGTGTGTTGTGTTTGATGAAAAGGATAATGTTCAATGTTTATGAAAGGATTATGAAATAAGACAAGAATTGTGATAATTGGGAAAATGTTAATTTCTGTTCCCTGTATGCTATGTTTTTAATAAAAATAATATGAGGTGTACACTATACTAAAGAGCTGAGGGGTGGGTTAATATGACCTCACAGTTAATGTATGTGGCCCTCACAGTTAACGTAATTCAACCAAAGTTACCAAGTTACAGTGAAATTATTCCAAAACGAGTCACCCTATCAAGTTACATTGAAATACCTTCACGTCCTCATCTCGATATTATACTGAGTCATTCTACTAAGTTACAATGAAATCCCTTCACAAATATGACCTGTAGTCTGTACTAAAGTTTTTTGGGTTTTGGGCTCGGGAAGTCATCATGGTTGAATGATTGCGACCAAAAGGGGACGTTGTCATCTGGGCATTATCTGGAGTCATCCTACCAAGTTACAATGAAATCCCTTCATAAATATGACATGTAGACTGTGCTAAAGGTTTTCTACTTCAGGCCCATGAAACCATCACAGTTGACCAATCACGACCAAAAGGGGATGTTATCATCTAGACATTATATGGAGTCAACCTACCAAGTTACAATTAAATCCCTCCATAAATATGACCTATAGACTTTGCAAAAGGTTTTCAGGCTTCGGGCCCCTGTAGCAGTCACGGTTGACCATTCATGACCAAAAGGGGACATTCTCATCTAGACATTATATGAAGTCAACCTACCAAATTAAAATGATCCATAAATACGACCTGTAGACTGTGCTAAAGGTTTTTGGGTTTTGGGCTTGGGCAGCCGTCACGGCTGAATGATCGCAACCAAATGGGGAAATTCTCATCTAGACATCATACAGAGTCATCTTACCAAGTTACAATGAAATTCCTCCATATTAAAAATGACCTGCAAACTGTGCTAAAAGTTTTTGGGTTTCGGGCTTGGGCAGCCATAACGGTTGACAGATCATGATCAAAAGGGGACATTCTTATCTTGATATTATACAGAGGCATCCTACCACGTTACACTGAAATCCCTTCATAAATATGACCTGTAGACTGTGCTAAAGGTTTTTGGGTCTTGGGCTCGGGCAGCCATCACCACGACAAAAGGGGACATTCTCAACTAGACATGACCCCAAACCTGCATATGAAATTCCATGATGATCAAACAAGAACTATGGGGTGTAGCCTGTGTTAAGAGAAAATGTGAACAGACTTCCGAACGCGTGTTGGCAATAGCTTATCTTGACTTTGTCAAGATACGCTAAAAATGGCTTGAGAAACTGAAGATCTACTTTGTGGGGCCTAAATGAGGGGTAATTTGCCGATAGTCAGGGTAATTTCTTGACATATAACAAGATTTTTTCATTCAATTAACAATTCAATGTTACCTATTTGCAATTAAATTGAATTAACTGAAAACTGGACTGTTGTGAAAGAAAAGCACTGAAAATTATGTGAAATATATATGTAGACAATCGATTGCTTATTTTGGTCAAGATGTTACTTACAAAATGTGGAATTTCTGATGCTAAAAGTGTATTTTTTCAACACCAAAATAATGCCCACATGTATCACTGAACATTGGTAAGCTAAGCTCTCCAAGAGAGTTTCCCAAAGATATGTGTCATATGAAGGTATTCCACTTAATTGGATATCTCCTAAATGAATAACCCTGTTTATAACTTAATTTTATTTCAAAATGCAAAACCATTTACCATAATTCCATTAAGTATTTGACCTGTTAATTGCATATAGGTTACAAAATGAACTCCTATTAACTGAATAATAAATCTTGCAACATGTCAATAAATCATCCAGTCAATCACAAAATTCCACTTGTTTCCAGACATATTTGACCTAAGTATATCCTAAACAGGCATTTAATTTATTAAATCTTGTTTGATAGAGCTCAATGATCTCTGTCAAATAAGATATAATAGATTAAATGCTCAGTTAATCTCTAGAATACAGGAAAGTGACCAAATCGTTGTTAAATGAATCCTCCTGTTAACATAGAGAAACACCTGTCTGACCATATACAGAAACTGGAATTGGGCTACCAATACAACTCTGTGGAAGTTTGACCAAGACAATCTTCAAAATTGGTGAACCATGCACATGATGTCGAAATGTTAAAAAATTTATAATAATTTATATATTTTTTATACTTACCAATGACCCAGACTTAGCTGGTGCTAACTCTTAAAATTCCAGGGCCAAACACAAATTTTGCCCCCCAATCCCCAAAATTTGCATCTAAAACCAAAAGAAATCATGTCCTGAAGGACCTCCATACTTTGCCCTCACTGCGCATGCGCAGTGTCAAGGACGTCCCAAAATTGGTGCCAATTACCATTCTTGCAGGCAGTGCCTGGTCAGGGCTATGTACTCAGCGGGGAGGTATGAGTTCCCAACTCCTGGGAGGGCCATCCCCGTCTGGGTCATTGGTAAGTATAAAAAAATATATAAATTACTATAAATTTGTTAACATTTTTATACTGTACCAATGACCCAGACTTAGCTGAATAGTAAAAAGGCTGGAGGGCCTGGGACATAGAGGAAAATCCAATAAGCTCAACTATATAAATAGAGACAACCCCTCAAGGAGAAAAGGAGTATTAGGTTTTACATGTATCTTTCTTATTTTATATTAAATTAGAAAGATACAAAACCCTTCATAATTGAGCATAATAACATTCATGTTCTCTATTAACATCCAGTATAACCCCTTATACTAATTATTTTTAAAGTAAGCCAATAAATAAAGTTAGTCCAGAGAAATGAGACTCTTTATATTCTTCTAAAAGTGTCTGAGGATTGTATATTAACGCCCGTTTGGCACTTGACATATACAAATGCTTCACACCGAGCTATACTTTAAAAATAAGACATGAATGAATTTTTAACAATAATATTACACTTTAAAACCATCCCGGTAATGACTCAGAATTACTGACTCCGGAGGAGGAATCCCCTTGCTTTTCACTATAAAGCATGGTGACCTAAGGGAACACCCTCCCCCCCCCCCCCCTCCCTTCCCCTTGCCCTGGGTCAAATAGCCCAGAGCGAAGAGGGCAGCAGGACGGAGTCACTGCCGGAACAGAAAGCCTGCATAACTATAGTTGCAATTGTTTAGTGGACGACATTCTGAGCAACAGATAATGGACCTAAACAATGCAGGTCTCCAGAAATGGACTCAATATTTCTGAGATAAAAATTCGTGAATGCGGAAGGCTGAGACCAATAAGCAGCCTTCATTAAATCTGTAATAGCAACACTATTTGCGTAAGCCCAGGATGTAGAAAGAGCTCTTACTTCATGAGCCAAAATCTTAAGCACAGACTGCTGAGTAGAAGATATATTATCATAAGCAGTACGGATAGTTAATTGAATCCATCTAGCAATAGAATGGACCGAAATGTCCTTTCTATTAGGCATCAGAGACAGAAAGAAGCGTTTCCGTCCCTTTCTGATAAACTGAGATCTTTGTTTATAAATACGTAAAGCTCTAACAGGACAGAGTAAAGGCCTACGCCCGTCCGAAGACGGAAGAGCCTTAATAACAATAGGTTCTGGGTATTTATTAGGAGCCTGATTCTTAGCTAAAAATCCAACATTAGTAGTAAAGGTAATTGTGTCCCCGACACTACGATAGTGAGAATCATCCACCGAAAGTGCATGAAGCTCACTGACTCTTCTAGCAGAGGAGAAAGCTAAGAGAAAAGCTGTCTTATAAGACAAGAATTTGAAATCTTCTGTCCCAAGAGGTTCAAATGGCTTTTCTTTCAGTTTAAGAAGAACCCAAGCTAAATTCCATTTA
The DNA here is from genome assembly GCA_031216915.1 of Pictodentalium vernedei. NCBI lineage: Eukaryota > Metazoa > Mollusca > Scaphopoda > Dentaliida > Dentaliidae > Pictodentalium > Pictodentalium vernedei. The sequence continues at coordinate 332,568,322 of CM062290.1, forward strand.
GGAATTAATCTAAGAGTTCTAGGTCTATTTATCGAGAAGTTTCTAACTAACTTAGATAAAGAGACATTAGATCCAATTTGTAAACTATCATGGTGTGCATAGGTATCAGATAACATGGACCTATAACCTTTAATAGTAACAGGCTGCAGTTTGATCTCGTCAAACAAGTGTACTAGAAAGTTTGCAATGTCTGGTATGGAGGGATCAAAAATATCAACAGAATGATCCCTACACCAACGACGAAAGACCTTCCACTTAGCCGCATAATTTAGCGAAGAGGAGGTCCTCCTACAGTTAGAAATCGCGTCCACTGCTCGTCCTGTAAAATGCTTGCCATGCAAGAAGGACCGCACAATGGATATACGTGAAGGTTGAGACCTTGTGGGTTGTGAAGAAGTTGACGCAATTTCCCCTGCGAAAGAAGATCCTCCCGTGGAGGAAGCTTTCGCGGTAAGTCCCACAGCAGACATCTGAGTAGATTTATCCACGGTTTCTGTGGAGACAGAGATGCTACCAACAGAATCCTGCATTGAGATTGTTTTATCTTTAGCAATACTTGCTGTATTAACGGCGCTGGAGGATACGCATATCCTATCATTCCGTCCCACGAGATCGATAGAGCATCCACTGCATATGCTCATGGATCCGGACATGGTGACACATACGTCTGCAACTGATTGTTGAGATGTGTCGCAAATAAGTCTATCATTGGCCGTTCCCATTGGTAGCAAATCTGATTGAATACCTGTTTGTTGAGAGTCCATTCTGACGGCAACAAGCGACCCTTCCATGAAAGGGAGTCTGCTAGTACATTCAGACGACCCGGTATATGACGGACCGAAAGTAGAACTTGGTGTTCTAGAGCAAACAGAAGGATTCTTTCCGTTAAATTGAATAACGGAACGGAATGAGTGCCTCCCTGGTTCCGGATATACGCCACTACTGTCGTATTGTCGGACAGGATTTGGACATGAGCTTTGCGAATAATGTCCATCCAATGGCGTAACGCAAGCCAAATTGACATCATTTCCTTGATGTTTATGTGCTTGCTTAGAAACTGTGGATCCCAAAGACCCTGGCACCTCGAATCCGTTGGGATCAATGTTGCATCCCAACCTGTTTGACTGGCATCCGCCATAATCGTAAAACTCGGATCCGGCAACTGCAGCGGAACTCCCTGAGTCAACCACTGAATATTTGCCCAAGTCTGAATCTCTTGTTTCACTTGATCTGACAAGAGAACGTCTATATCGAGCAAATGAATCTTCACACTCCAATTCTGAGTCAAGAAAATTTGGAGAGGACGAGTGCGCAACCGCCCCATCGGAATGAGATCCGCAGCGGCTCCGCACAGACCTATGAGTCTCATGAACTCCCTCGCTGTGACTTTGTCTGCATGAAGACAATAGCGAGCGTAACAACTGATTAACTTCGCTCTGGTTAACGGCAGACGAACGAGGTTGTTGTGCGTCTCGAAGCTCATTCCCAGATGTGTGAATGACTTGGACGGCACCAGATCCGACTTCTCCTCATTTACTATAAAACCGAGACGTCGGAGCAATAGAAGAAGATTCTGCACATCGTTCTGAAGCGTTAACTCGTTGCCGTACCTCTGAAGAATGTCGTCCAGGTAGGCCGACGTTACCGCAGACGAATGAGCTCGGAAATACATCATTACCGAGTTCATTACTCGAGTGAAAGCCCAGGGCGCTAGGTTCAATCCGAAGCACATCGCCCGGAATTGATATACAACTCCTAGGACTGCGAAGCGTAGATACTTTCTGAATGTCGGATGTACCATGACGTGAAAGTACGCATCTTTGAGATCTATGCTTGAAGCATAATCGTTCACCCGAATACTCGCTCTGACCAATCGAATCGTCTCCATATAAAACTTCGGAGCGACGATCAGCTTGTTTATCCAGCTCAAATCTATGACTGGACGGAACGAACCGTCTGGTTTCGGAACCAGAAATAGATGGCTGTAGAACCCAGGTGATTCCTGGTCTTCTACGACCTCTACCGCGTTCTTCATCAAAAGAGACTGTACCTCCGATAAAAGAGCGTCTCTTTTCTGCGGATTTGACGGAAGTTGAGTCCATTTTGGACTTCGAGTTAATGGAGGCTTTCGTTTGAAGGATATTCTTAGTCCTTCTGAAATCACCCCTCTCACCCAAGGGTCGTCTGTAATCGACGCCCACTCTTCTGTAAAACTCGACAATCTTCCGCCAACCGGAACATGATAGAGGTTCCAACCATCACCTCCTGGACCTGCGAGGCCTGCGGGAGGAGAAACCACGTACTCCACGACCCGCACCTCGTCCCGTCAACCTCGGACCGGTTGTTACGGCCCGAAGAACGTCCCGCACGTGAGTCGCTGCCTTGACGGTCTCTAGAATAAGACCAAGAGGACGCAAAGGAACCTCTATAGGAACCTCTCTTGGGCGTATTTGTCCCAGAAGTGCCTGTCTTACTCTTATCTGCTGAATTCGACTTTTTGGAAGCGGATTTAAAAAGCAGAAAATCTGAAGCTTTCTTAGTTATTTTATCATAGATAACAGAAAGCTTGCCATCGAAGAGAAGCTCTCCGGAGACCGAAGCGACTCTAAGAGAGTTCCTCACCTTACTATCCACACGTGTGGATGTAGCTAGGGCTGCGTCACGTCTAACCAACTCCAGGTTTGCCACTGAAAGGGCGGAGTTATACGTGGAATAAGCCACTGCCCTTGAAAGAAGTCTTAATGAGGATTGTATATCCTGGAATTCTTTCCCTTGAAGACGCAGTGATAACGCCTTTGTAAGGTGGTCTGCGTATGATAAAGCATCTAAGCTGGCTCTGTTAGACGTAATTGTCGTTTCCAACACCGCGGTTGGAACGGACATAGACGACGGTAATGACAATTCCAAGTCTTCCGCCTCGTCGTCTAGACGCAGAGGAACTCTCTGTATGCCCTGTCCTGCCGTATCGAATTTATTCCTTGAATTGATAAAAGGCAGGTTAAGAGCACTGGCGGACAAGAAACCAGCTTTGCCTGTTTTGGAAGCAAGCTTAAATATAGCGTCGTTCAATAATTCGAATGTTCTTTTGACATTATTGGACTGTGACGGAAACTCAGGGACGATGTCTTTGAACCGCTCAAAAAATTCAGTGTCCAATGACGCTATCAGTCTCTTGTCCGGCATAGCAGCAGTCTGGCCCGACGGAACAACTTGAGGAAGGAAGTGCCGGATGAAATCTACGGCAGCTTTATGTTGTTCCGAAAGGGATAGCTCCAAGTCCTCAGTATCCTTTTCGCCATCCGGTCGGACCTCATGATGCTCCCGGTTGTCCGCACCCAATGCTTCGGCGGAGCATACCGACCCAGCGGCGTCGGATAATTCCTGATCCGACAACGATTCTGTCGTTTGCTGGGATGCTGCGATAATTTGTGCTATCTGAGCAAGCACGTCCGTCATCGAGGCCTGCGGAGTAGCGGTCTTTCGCTGCTTAGCCGCCGGAAGCTCCGCATCAACTGACTCCCGCATACTTCTCTTATGCAAACGTCCGGAGTCTATCAGCCTCTCGTCCCTGGCTACCGGATGGCGTGACCTGGTCGCCGTTGAATCCCTCTTCGGCGAAGCTGGCTGAATATCCGCGGTCACGTAGCCAAGGTGCAGTCGTGTGCGCTGCTGAGAGGATGAGGAAGCCTGTACAGTCTCTCCGGACTGCCTATATAACGGAGCGTCCCAAGCGGCGGACGTATGCTCTGTTTGCGAAACATTTTGTACCACAACATCTGGTCCCAGATGTTGTTGTACGAGAGAGAGGCCTCTCTCGCTCGCAGCCCGGCTGGACCTGGACGAGCTAGGAACCGGACTACAAGGCTTCCTCCAATCTCTCCTCTTATCCGCCGTCACTGGGTGTGCACCTTGTATGTTTATAGTGCTCGCATCACCCAACACTCCTTCCTGGACTGCAACGGACGAACCCGGCTGCCGAACCATTCGGTGAATGGACGCTACACTGGGCGAGCTAGCGGGCGAGCTAGCGGACGACAGCGCGGTCGATCCTACTAGGGACCTCTTAGGCAACTGGCATATCTCCATGAGCACTTTTGCCGCTAGCTCCTCATTTGATTGTGACGACAGAAGCGCACCTTTGGAAGATAACATGGAAACATCACCCTGTTCTTGTTCCTCTGAAATAGAAACTGATAAACTAGAGTGACCCTGCGGAGAAAGGACCGGCATAGCCCTTTCCCCGCTAACAACATATCGTGACACACGTTTCCAATGTTTGTCATACCAATATTCACATACTGAACAGGGGTTAGAGCGAGTACACTGACTACAATTAATACAATGATCATGAAAGTCAGAGGAAGATTTCCTCCCATTACAATTTGAACAATATCCTTTCATTGTGAAAAGACAACAATAAGTCCTAGTACTCGCACGAACCCCTGAACACAAAGATACATAATAACATGATCCATTAACATAGAAAAAACAATTGAAATCAAAAATAAATTTTGAAAAATATTTTTTCAGCAAAGCCCAAGTTTCTGAAAAGTAACGTTGAGCCCCAATGGATCCCAAGCCTAAGTGTGGACAAAAATTTTAAAATTATTTTAAATAATTAATGCAACACTTACGAATAATAATAACGTATCTTGTAATCAGATAAACTAGTACAAAGGCAAAAAGCCCCCCTCAAAAGAGACTGTTGCCAATGTAAACAAGAAGTGTAACAACACCAGAAAACATGACTCCAGGCACTGACAATCCTGGCCCGAAATCAGTTACCAAAATACACACTATCTGATGCAAAACAGAGACTTCCAAGGAAGAATCTGCAGAACATCAGATGGTAGATGCAGAACACTACGTCTAAACACCCATGGGTGAGAACGTAAACATGGGGAAAATAACAGAATTCATTCTGTTACCAAGCTAAATCTCCCAAGAAATTTTAGTAGTAATCTTACTCAAAAATATGCCAAAAGCATGGGAGAATAGCTAGGGGGGACTTAAAGGACAAGGGGAGAGGAAACACTGAATAAGCAGTGCAACTTCATAGCAAGAATGACAACAACCATGCCTCGAAAATAGGCAACTTAACATAATTTCACTACAAAATTTTAAGTTACAGCCCTGAATATTTTCTGTCACTCCTTTTTCCTCTCCTCCTTCTATATCCTCCTTAGAATCACCATTTCTCCAATATTTATGTGGCTGGCATCATTTAAACTGAGATTTACAAGCACAAAGATCAGTGAGATGTTAACTGATGAAGGGCCAAACAAAGAATGGTAATTGGCGCCAATTTCGGGACGTCCTTGACACTGTGCATGCGCAGTGAGGGCAAAGTATGGAGGTCCTTCAGGACATGATTTCTTTTGGTTTTAGATGCAAATTTTGGGGATTGGGGGGCAAAATTTGTGTTTGGCCCTAGATTTTAAGAGTTAGCACCAGCTAAGTCTGGGTCATTGGTATAGTATAAAAATATAGAAATTTCATGTTGCAAATCTTTGCCAAAATGCAACTCAGTCAGAATTGAACCAACTCAATCTTGTTTGAGCTCTGTCAAACAAAATTTAATTGGTTCAATTTCTAGTTGCATTTTTTTATGGCGAAATTTTGCAATTTGTAATTTTTATATTTCAACATTGGGAGGAAAATTTTTTAGCAACTTGGACTTTGAGCATTTTGACAACAGTGTGCTGAGGGCTAAGAAACATAACTAAGGTTTCAGCAAATGAATATGCAAGTCCAACCAGAAGAAAAATTGGCAAAAACTTTGCAAGGGCTTCTTAACTTTATTCACTGAATGTAAGTTAAAGGCAAGGTGGAAATTACACTCCACCAGTGTTTGAGTTGAAAAACTCTCCACATTCTGCAATACATAAAAACACTAATTACAGAAAGAGCTAACTAACCAAATCTTTGTTCCATTTCAACACGAGCCATCTCAGAAGACTGATACTTATCATGTAACTCCTTCATTTCATTCATAAACATCGATCTTATGTCCTCCAATTCCTTCTGCAAAATAGAACAAAAGAAAAAAATCATGTGCGATTATTTTGTCAGAAAAAAATCAAGACCAAGAAAAATAACTGATGGTTTTTAAAGTATCATAGGAAGACTTCTGTTCTCCAGAGGAACTGCACAGATAAGACAAATAAAAAAATTTCTTCTCTTGTCTTTCAATTTTTTCAGATTTTTTTCTGGAGATGAAAGTTGCTTTTTTCTTCTTTAATCCATGAAAACACTTCAGAAAACATTTTGAAATGTCATAGAAGTTTGAAATATTTCCTTTCTTTTGAATCATTAGAAATTCAACAGCTATTTTTTTAACGTCTCAAGGTTTCTATCATAATTGTTATCCCTCAAACTTTGAAAAGAAATGGCTTTAATCAGTGTAGAATTTGAAGGGATAAAAATAAAATAAATATAAAATAAAAAAATTTGACCTGAATTTTAATGACAAAGTTGGTGACGGAGACACATTTTTTTTAAATAGCCTTAAAGAGATGTTACCACTTCTGCATTATTCCAGAAAATAGAAAAAAAAACATACATTATTCAAACACGAACTTGAAATGTAATTGCTCTGAAACTTGTGCAATTTAACAGTTACCCTATGTTATTACATGTAGCGACAAAAAAATCATTGCTCAGCAATAGCCTCTAATAGCTTTTGGTATTCAAGAAGCCTAACATAAAGGCTGTTAAGACTTTCCTCCATACTACTGTACAAGACTGCAAACTGGATACTTTCTGAGGTAAAACTTCATCATGCTTAAAAGGAAATCATCCCTCAAAAGGTGATGAAATTGCTAAAACAATTATCATGTCTTAACTGGTAGAGTGCTAGATTACATTTAGAAGTCAGAATTTGTTGATATCAAAGATTCTTTTGGGTGTCTAATGAGGCTGAATATGGGCCCCTTTCCCAATGAAAGTAGTGGCCCCTTTCCCAATGAAAGTAGTGGCCGAGATACAAGGGAAATGTTGGTATGGATGGATGGATGGAAGGACAGATAGATGGATGGACAGAGGTCTCCACTAGATACCCATTCGACTGTTGAAGTCGGAGGCATAATAAAATACACATGCTTTTTTGATCCTGTGGAACTCAAGAAATTTGAGATGTTCTCGCTGATTTCTAGTGAAGTGCAGTATGTAGAATTAAGTGACGCAATCTTCTGAAGTATCTGCTTTCAGTTGAATACTCCATACTAGGAAAGCTTTTGAGTGTCAGACGAGCACTTTTGGGTAAACCCCAAATATGTGCTCCCAGCTCTCAACCAGTTAAATGAGAATCATACATATACCTCAAATTACAGTTTTTTAACATCACAAAATTTCGCAGTTGCTCATTAGATATATCACCAGGTTTTCCTGTAGACATAGGTGGTAAATATAAATGCCAACAAAAAAGATGTTTTCTAACCATCTATGGAAGACATTTTTGATTTTATATTTTATTGGCACATTAATTTACACACGGAATCCACATTAACCCTTTACCCAATGTAACAGCCAAAACCAGCCATCACTAATCTAAAAAATCACTGAATTAATTTTCATTTTTTGTCTCAAAATTGGAACAAGCTCATCGAAAAAAATGAAAATGAAAGTGTCAATGACACTGTAGATCAACTTGTCAAGACATGTACATGTATAGTATGTGACACAGCAATGACAAACATCTAGGTAATGACCTGATAACAAAGGTACATATAAAGTATTGTAACGGTCTGTACATAAATACTGCCGTAGCCTGTAACAAATGTATAGGTAAAGTATTGTAAAGGTGGGTGACAGTCAGATGCTAAATAGAAAAGAAATCTTTGAGTCCCAGAGTGGGTCTGACTGAACCACAAAATATTTGTTCTCATAGCACAGTGATAACAAAGGCACCCCAAAACACACTCATTCCTGTCCCAAGGTGAAAACAAAGGTACCCCAAGAAGTTTCGTGAAGATCAGTTCATAAATACGAGCTGTATAGAAGTTGTGACAAAAAACTTATTGGACCTAATTTCGGTACAAAATGGCCACTGGCAGCCATCTTGAATTTTGGACCGCACTCAGAAACACTCGTTCTCAGCCCAAGGTGATAACAAAAGTACCCAAGAAGTTTCCTGAAGATCGGTTGATAAATACAGCCTCTAGCCCAAGCCGTATTGACATGTGCACTTACTGTGTATAAGTTGCACTAAATAAATCAAAATTCATCTAATTTGCATAATTTCTGCACGAGAAAAAAAACCCGTACTGTATGTGATGTATTCCATTTTACTAAACATTCCTACAAAAATTTATTCAAATCAGAACTTTCATACAGAAGTTCTGTACAAAAGACTGACTGCACTAATTTTGGTACAAAATGGCTGCTGTTGGACATCTTGAATTTCGGACCACACCCCAAAACATTCGTTCTCATCCCACGATGATAACAAAGGTCCCCAAGAAGTTTCGTAAAGATCGGTTAATAAATACGGCCTCTAGCCTGAGCCGTATAGAAGTTGTGTACAAAAAACTGATTAGACCTAATTTCGGTACGAAATGGCCACTGGCAGCCATCTTGAATTTTGGACCGCACTCAAAAACACTCGTTCTCACCCCAAGGTGATAACAGAGGTACCCAATAAGTTTCGTGAAGATCAGTTGATAAATACAGCCTCTAGCCCGAGCCGTATTGACATGTGCACTTACTGTGTGTAAGTAGCATTGAAAAAATCAAAGTTCATCTAATTTGCATAATTTCTGCACAAGAAAAAATCTGTATTATATGTGATGTATCCCATGGTACTAAACATTCACACAAAAAATTATTCAACTCATCACTTTCATATGGAAGTTCTGTGCAAAAATCTGATTGCACCTAATTTTGTACAAAATGGCTGCCATCGGCCATCTTGAATTTCAGACCGCACCCAAAAACACTCGTTCTCGTCCCACGGTGATACCAAAGGTACCCAAGAAGTTTCATAAAGATCGGTTTATAAATACAGCCTCTAGCCTGAGCCGTATTGACATTTGCACTTACAGTGCTGAAAGTAACACTAAATATATCAAAGTTAGTCTAATTTGAATAATTTACGTACGAGAAAAAAAAACCTGTATTATATGTGATGTATCCCATGGTACTAAACATTCATACAGAAAATTATTCAAATCAGAGCTTTCATATGGAAGTTCTGTACAAAAAACAGATTTCTGCATCGTCAGTACAAAATGGCGGCTGGCGGCCAACTTGAATTTCGGATCGGACCCAAAACACTCGTTCTCGTCCCAAAGTCATAACAAAGGTACCCAAGAAGTTTCGTAAAGATCGGTTCATAAATACGGCCTCTAGCCCGAGCCGTATTGGATTGTTCACGGACAGATGGCCAGATGGACGACGGACAACTGGCCATGGCATAAGCTCAAATTTGGCTTCGCCAAAGTTGAGCTAAAAATGAATTATTCAAGAATTTTTTTTGCAAGTGTCGTCTGCTTTTCATGTTACATAAAGGGTTAATTCAAAACACTACAAGGCTATGTTAAGTATACTCACCCGATTTTGGGCAACATCTACATCTGGAACATTAAATACTTCCATTTTCTTGATAATCTCTTCTTCCTAGACGTAAGTATTGCAAAGAGGTTATTTAATTTGTAGACACAAATGTTAGATATAATTTATAATAAACACTACCCAATATATGTTTTCTCCAGAAGCCACAGCAAAATTAAATTTATCTTTACTCCACTTTCTGTCAAAAAGCAACATGCTGTGTAAGTACATTTTCTGAACAGAAAGTTAACGCAAAGAACTAGCACTATTCCATTTTACTAAAATGGTGACCAGCTAGGCTACCTCTGAATTTTTTTACATGTATCATTCTTTGGTACACTCTTGGAGAGGTCAAGTTTTGAAGCACTGAAGCTGATTTTAGCTACTTTTGAAAATGCAAGAAAAACTACCTAGCAACCAGACGATTTTATTAATGATTTCTTGATGCCAGGCTCGACTGATTTTTTCATCAAATCAAGTCATGGCTGCTGTAGTGTGGTACATAAAAGATAAGTACTGCTATATAAGTTTTATGCCTATGGATTTAATCAGCTCAGCATTAACCTGTATGATGCTAAAACTGTAGGAGACAGCTAAAATAATCATCATGTTTGGTGCTGAATCCATTTTCATATATTGTATTGTATGTTTTACTATTCCTTGTCTCAAAGAGTGCAACTTTGCATGCAACTTTGACACAAAATACTGTTTACACTAAATCAATTTTGTAAAATAATCATTTAAATTTTTCATTTTTCTTAAAATGTATAACATGCCTATAGCAATGGCTACTTTAACCCTGAAAAGGACTGAAGACTTTTATACATTTTTGATACAGTTTTACTTAAAATCTACATCCTGTGCGCCCCAGCAGTTGCTTCTAGGCAAGTCTTGGCTGCCTAAAAAGGCAGCCAAGACTTTCCAAGAAACAACTGCAAAGGTACTTGGAATTTAACTTTTGAGTTTTCCCACAGATTACATGTGAGGGCACCTGTCTATTGCAGTAAAAGGTGATTAAAGATGGCATTAGACCCTAGAAACCCTTAAGGGCCTGGACAAGTGTCCTGAATTCCCACCAGCCCACAGCCTTTTTACATCCAGAGGTTTAGCAGTGACTTCTAGTTACAGGCCTGTAGATCTGAGGTGAACGGCAATTTGGATCGCATGCAGGTTACCTAAAAAGAAAAACATGCAAACGAAAAATGGGTCACACCTAATTGTCGCTGGGTCATGGAAAATCTTTGTCAAGTTGAATGTTTAGTGCACTCATGTTAGCTTTAATTTGGATTTATTTATTTATTGGTGTTTAAGGTCACATATTTCTGCACAATGGCTAATCATGACCAAGCTTTAATATGGATGCCATACCCTTCTGCCACATGACATGATTAGGGTATAATTGCAACTAATTTGTATCTTTATTGCCGTAACACAGCCTCATTATTGTTCCTTAGGATTCACCTCTATTCATCGGGATATTGCCCATAGGAGCAAGAACTTGGCTATGACAACAGTTTATATATCAGCACTGTTGCGATACATAAATATTTAGGTTACCTAAGTGGTTACCTGAATCAAATACAAGGGAATGAACAATAGGTTACCAAAGCTCAGACCAGCTGAACGATAAATGGGTTATGCAAAATTTGAAAACAGCAGGCCTGTTGTTACGTCTTGGATGCCTTAACAGACAGACAAGACTTGACTAGAAACCACTGCATAGATAATTTGCCTATTGTCAGCAGAACCTCATGATGGCATGTTATGGGCACCTGTTCTGAGGTTGTAAAAGTCAAAAATAGGCCTTTAAGGGTTAATTTTCAATTGTATTTTACATTATTTTACTCAAAAATTTCTTTTCTGACAATTTATTGGGAAGTGCCTATAGACACTCACCAATAAATGATAAGAAATTAATTTTCATGAACATAACTAAAATGTGTAGCAGAATAAACACAAAGAAAATGGATGACAAATGAGAACACTTTTCAACAGACCCAAAAATAGGAGTTTCAGAAGTGACCCACCTAAAATTATTAAAATTCTTGAGTGAAAATAGAACCCCTTTTCAACAAGAAGTTCTGCAGTTTCAAAATGAACAATTTCCATATGTAATTCAAACTTTTGATTTCATGATTCATTTCAAGGTCAAGTGACTACATACATAATTTGTTTTCAAGAGAACGGTGACTTCCATTTCACATTTCATGCGCCATGAGGTAGAAGCTCACAATTTAGAATGACTCTGGGTATACAAACATGTTATTCTCATTCTAAACCAGACCACTGCAATAAAAGAGTTAAATGACAAAAACCTACGTTGGAAATAAGTTCAAGGGTGAGATCACATCAAAAAACATTTTTTAGAGGCACAAAATTTCCTTAAAAACAAATTTACACAACAGTTGACCTGTTAAAAAAAATCTTTCCTCATTTGAATTTCCCAGGCCTTAAAATTTGTTCCGATTCCGAGAATCAGTTATGATTCGTGTGAACTCCTGCGGCGAGAATCAGTTTGCATTTTCAGTTCATAATTTAGAATTCGAGAGTGCTATTATACCCTTGTCTGGCTTGTGAGTGCAACCAGTTCATAATCCCTAATAAAAAACAAACCTCATATATACTACTCAAAGTTTGCTAAGCACCAAATATATCCAACTACCTGTTTTATGTTTTAGTTGAAATATTGTAATGAAAAGTGTATATATATTTTATTTAATTATATCTTTAATGATTTAAGCACAGAAATTAAGATTTTATGTGTGTTTGACATTATTTTTTAGCTTTTGAATAAGATAACCAGGGAAAATGGATATTACTGGTAAAAGAGGAAATTTTTCAATATGCCAAAAAGTTGAAGGAGCGATTTGGTATGGCTTCAATATCGAGTATGAGACCCATTACGGTTAATTACAGCTTGACAACGCCTTCTCATGTTCCAAATCAGGCTCCTGGTGGTCCGTTGTGGGATGTTGTTCCATTCTTGGACCAGTATGACACCAAGCTCCTGGACACTTCTTGGCTGGATTGGACATGCTGAAATTGCAAGCTGCAACTCATTCCAGACATGTTCAATTGGATTGAGGTCAGGGGATCTTGCTGGCCAGTCCATACTCTCAATCCCCTCCCTCTGTCGGTACTCCCCGACAGCATGGGCAACATTAGGATGGGCATTATCATCCATCAGAATAAATCTTTCACTCACTGCACCTGCATCCAGGATCTCTTCAATATACCACTGTGCAGTCAATGTACCACGTTCAAGGACACAGAGCTCTGTACGTCCATCCCTGCTGATACTGCCCCAGACCATGACTGACCCTCCACTACAGCGGTCATGCTCAGCAATGTTGGCTGCATGGAATCGCTCTCCTGGTCTTCTCCATACCCTAGAATGCCTATCTCTGTGATCTAGGCAGCACTTTGACTCATCTGTAACAAGAAGGACGCCAACGCCCTATAGCTCACCAACATTCCTCTTTGATAGTAACTTTGGCAAATACAAGAACTGTATCAAACAGGCTCATAACATGCAACAAAGCTTTCCTAAACACAACCTCTTAAAAGTAAAACACAGAAACTGACGTAAACACTAAGTTAAGCATGAAATTCTGAGCTAAACAGAAAACTAAACGCAACTAAAAATGTCAAGAAAAAAAATGTTTAAAATGCAGGGTATGAGGGGTTAATCATGGAACAATGATACTGAGGAACATGTATGATGAATATAAGTGCCATTGGAAGAGAAGGAGCACAGCAGCTGACCTAAACACTAAGTTAAACATGAAATTCCGAGCTAAACAGAAAACTAAACGCAACTAAAAATGTCAAGAAAAATGATTAAAATGCAGGGTATGAGGGGTTAATCATGGAACAATCATACTGAGGAACATGTATGATGAATATAAGTGCCATTGGAAGAGAAGGAGCACAGCAGCTGACCTAAACACTTAGTTAAACATGAAATTCTGAGCTAAACAGAAAACTAAACGCAACTAAAAATGTCAAGAAAAATGTCTAAAATGTAGGGTATGAGGGGTTAAATCATGGTAAAATGAAAATAATCATCATATAGCAGCATTATAAAAGCCATGATATGGAAATAGGGCGAATAAGTGACCTAAACAGAAACTTTAACATTATTGGACACGTACGCTGACGCCGACGCCGACCGATCGAGCCATTCCATAAGCTCACACAACTAAAGTTGGTGAGCTAAAAAGGACAGGTCGCCAATCTTCTCTGGTCCATCCAACGTGGTCCATGGCCCATTCATATCATGCCTAACGGTGGTTCTGGGACAGCGGAATGCGAATACATGGTCTTCTCGATCGGAGACCACCTTCGTGCAACCTTGCCCAGATAGTCTGCGATGAAACATTTACCCCGGATGCATTCTGAAGGTCACTGCGAAGCTGGGTTACTGTGCCAAAGCAGTTCCTACGGGCCTGAATGATCAAACACCGGTCTTCAGCTGCAGATGTTGCCCTGTCTCTGCCACCACCATGCCGTCTTACTGGTGAAATCTTGCCCAGGCTCTGGTGATCACTGTATGGTGCACACCAAGGGCTTCACCAACCTGATGATGGGTAGTCCCTTGCTCCACCATCCCTACAGCCTGCCACATTTCTGCTTCAGACAAATGTCTTTTTACATTTGCATTTGCCATATTCAATCATTAAATCACAAGGGTTTGTGTTGAAATGAAGACTGAATACCCTATAAATGTCATGTACATGTAGACAGTACACGAAAACATCATGATGGAAATCAAGGGGTACATGCTTTTCATGACTGTCACGAAAAGTCTGCCTGTTAAGAGAGCTAATGTAAACACTGGGGACCATCTCAATACATTCCTCAATCATATCCACCACAAATATCGCAAATATGTCACAAGCAAATTTCACAATGATGTGTCAAATATTTGGTGCTTAGCAAACTTTGAGTAGTATATATTTAATCCCTAAGGACCTAGTTTCAGTTTTAGTTTTACATTTGTTTGTATAACACATGTTCCAAAATACAAGCTTTTGGTGATCTTGCTGATGGAAATTACCGTATTTACTCTATGTATTAATACACTTTATGTATTGATACACCCTACTTTTCCCCAAAAAATATTTTTCAAAACCGCTCTAATAATTGAGACGGGTCAAAAATTATTTTTCTAAATATTGATTCACTGCTATGTGGTTGTACATTTGGTTGAGATATGTTTTTGAATGAAACTGTACTATACATTGCCTTGTATATTGTTATATGTATATTGTTAAAATATATATTGACTGTTCTTGTTTGATGAGAAAACACCTGTTTCATGGCAGTGATGTGTGATCAAGTACATACAGCCCGGTGTTGTTTTAAATTCCAACAACAAAGGAAAAGGTAACAAACATGATTTATTATATATCAAAGGCATGGTCTGATTTTTTGGGTCAAAACGTGAATGTATGTTTGAGTGCTATTGACTGGAAAAGTGTGTCGTAGGTGTGTTAAAGTTTCTTGAAAAGTTAAAAAATTTATAGTAATTTATATATTTTTTATACTTACCAATGACCCAGACTTAGCTGGTGCTAACTCTAACAAAACCAGGGCCAAACACAAATTTTGCCCCCCAATCCCCAAAATTTGCATCCAAAACAAAAAGAAATCATGTCCTAAAGGACCTCCATACTACGCCTCTACTGCGCATGCGCAGTGACGCAGTCGTCCCGAAATTGGCGCCAATTATCATTGTTACTGGCAGTGCCTGGTCAGCGCTATGTACTCAGCGGGGAGGCAAGAGTTCCCAACTCCAGGGAGGGCCATCCCCGTCTGGGTCATTGGTAAGTATAAAAAATATATAAATTACTATAAATTTTTTAACATTTTTATACTGTACCAATGACCCAGACTTAGCTGAATAGTAAACAGACTGGAGGGCCTAGGACATAGAGGAAAATCCAATGAGCTCAACTATATAGTAAAGAGGTAACCCCTTAAGGAGAAAAGGAGTATTAGGCTTTACATGTATCTTTCTTATTTAATATTCAATTAGAAAGATACACTACCCTTAATAATTGAGCACAATAACATTCATGTTCTCTATTAACATCCAGTATAACCCTTATACTAATTATTTTTAAAGCAAGCCAATAAATAAAGTAGTCCAGAGAATTGAGACTCTTTATAATCATTTAAAAGTGTCCGAGTATTGTATATTAAAGCCCGTTTGACACTTGACATATACAAATGCTTCACACCGAGCTACACTTTAAAAATAAGACATGAATGAATTAAACATTAATATTACACTTTAAAACCATCCCGGAAGCGACTCAGAAATACTGACTTGGAGGAGGCATTCCCTTGCTTTTCACTATAAAGCAGGTGACCTAAGGGAACACCCGCCCCCCCCCCCCCCCCCCCCTTCCCCTTGCCCTGGGTCAAATAGCCCAGAGCGAAGAGGGCAGCCGGACGGAGTCACTGCCGGAACAGAAAGCCTGCATAACTATAGTTGCAACTGTTTAGTGGACGACATTCTGAGCAACAGATAACGGACCTAAACAATGCAGGTCTCCAGAAATGGACTCAATATTTCTGAGATAAAAATTCGTAAATGTGGATGGCTGAGACCAATAAGCAGCCTTCATTAAATCTGTAATAGCAACACTATTAGCATAAGCCCAGGAAGTAGAAAGAGCTCTTACTTCATGAGCAGAAATCTTAAGCACAGACTGCTGAGAAGAAGATAAATCTTCATAAGCAGTACGGATAGTTAACTGAATCCATCTAGCAATAGAATGGACTGAAATGTCCTTTCTATTAGGCATCAAAGACAGAAAGAAACGTTTCCGTCCCTTTCTGATAAACTGAGATCTCTGTTTATAGATACGTAGTGCTCTAACAGGACAGAGTAAAGGCCTACGCCCGTCTGAAGACGGAAGAGCCTTAATAACAATAGGTTCCGGATATTTATTAGGAGCCTGATTCTTAGCTAAAAAACCCACATTAGTAGTGAAGGTGATAGTGTTCCCAACACTACGATAATGAGAATCATCCACCGATAGTGCATGAAGCTCACTGACTCTTCTGGCAGAAGAGAACGCTAAGAGAAAAGCTGTCTTATAAGATAAGAATTTGAAATCTACTGTCCCAAGAGGTTCAAATGGCTTTTCCTTCAATTTAAGGAGAACCCAAGCTAAATTCCACTTAGGAATTAATCTAAGAGTTCTGGGTCTATTTATCGAAAAGTTTCTAACCAACTTCGATAAAGAGACATTAGATCCAATTTGTAAACTATCATGATGTGCATAGGTATCAGATAACATAGATCTATAACCCTTTATAGTAACAGGCTGCAGTTTGATTTCGTCAAACAAGTATACTAGAAAGTTTGCAATGTCTGGTATAGAGGGATCAAATATATCTACAGAATGATCCCTACACCAACGACGAAAAACCTTCCACTTAGCCGCATAGTTTAGCGAAGAGGAGGTCCTCCTACAGTTAGAAATCGCGTCCACTGCTCGTCCTGTAAAGTGCTTGCCATGCAAGAAGGACCGCACAACGGAAAAACGTGAAGGTTGAGACCTTGCGGGTTGTGATGGAGTTGGCGCGATTTCCCCTGCGAAAGAAGATCCTCTCGTGGAGGAAGCTTCCACGGTAGGTCCCACAACAGACACCTGAGTAGATTTATCCACGGTCTCTGTGGCGACAGAGATGCTACCAACAGAATCTTGCATTGAGATTGTTTTATCTTTAGCAATACTTGTAGAATTAACGGCGCTGGAGGATACGCATATCCTATCATTCCGTCCCAAGGGATCGACAGAGCATCTACTGCAAATGCTCTTGGATCCGGACACGGAGACACATACGTCTGCAACTGATTGTTGAGATGTGTCGCAAATAAGTCTATCATTGGCCGTTCCCATTGGTAGCAAATCTGATTGAATACTTGTTTGTTGAGAGTCCACTCCGACGGCAACAAGCGACCCTTTCGTGAAAGGGAGTCTGCTAGCACATTCAGACGACCCGGTATGTGACGGACCGAAAGAAGAACGTGATGTTCTAACGCAAACAGAAGGATTCTTTCCGTTAGATTGAACAACGGAACTGAATGAGTGCCTCCCTGATTCCGTATATACGCCACTACTGTCGTATTGTCGGATAGGATTTGGACATGAGCATCGTGAATAATGTCCATCCAGTGACGTAACGCAAGCCAAATTGACATCATTTCCTTGATGTTTATGTGCTTGCACAGGAATTGCGGATCCCAAAGACCCTGGCATCTCGAATCCGTTGGGATTAATGATGCACCCCAACCTGTTTGACTGGCATCCGTCATAACGGTAAAACTCAGATCCGGCAACTGCAGCGGAACTCCTTGAGTTAACCACTGAATGTTTGCCCAAGTCTGAATCTCTTGTTTCACTTGATCTGACAAGAGAACGTCTACATCGAGCAAATGAATTTTCACACTCCAATTCTGAGTCAGGAAAATTTGAAGAGGACGTGTGCGTAGCCGCCCCATCGGAATGAGATCCACGGCGGCTCCGCACAGACCTATCAGTCTCATAAATTCTCTCGCCGTGACTTTGTCTGCGTGCAGACAATAGCGAGCGTAACAACTGACTAATTTCGCTCTGGTTAACGGCAGACGAACGAGATTGTTGTGCGTCTCGAAGCTCATTCCCAGATGAGTGAATGTCTTGGACGGCACCAGATCCGACTTCTCCTCGTTTACTATAAAACCGAGACGTCGGAGCAATAGAAGAAGATTCTGAACATCGTTCTGAAGCGTTAACTCGTTGCCGTACCTCTGAAGAATGCCGTCCAGGTAGGCCGACGTTACCGCAGACGAATGAGCTCGGAAGTAGATCATTACCGAGTTCATTACCCGAGTGAAAGCCCAGGGTGCTAGATTCAATCCGAAGCACATCGCCCGGAATTGATACACCACTCCCAGGACTGCAAAGCGTAGATGTGAAAGTACGCATCTTTGAGATCTATGCTCGTTGCATAATCGTTCACCCGAATACTCGCTCTGACCGATCGAATCGTCTCCATATAAAACTTCGGAGCGACGATCAACTTGTTTATCCAGCTCAAATCTATGACTGGACGGAACGAGCCGTCTGGTTTCGGAACCAGAAACAGATGGCTGTAGAATCCCAGAGATTCCTGGTTTTCTACGACCTCTACCGCGTTCTTCATTAAAAGAGACTGCACCTCTGATAACAGAGCGTCTCTTTCCTGTGGATTTGACGGAAGATGAGTCCACTTTGGACTTCGAGTTAATGGAGGCTTTCGTTTGAAGGATATCTTTAGACCTTCCGAAGTCACTCCTCTCACCCAAGGGTCGTCCGTAATCGACGCCCACTCTTGTGAAAAACTCGACAACCTTCCGCCAACCGGAACGCGATAGAGGTTTAAGCCATCACCTCCTGGACCTGCGAGGCCTGCGGTAGGAGAAACCACGTCTTCCACGACCCGCACCTCGCCTCGTCGACCTCGGGGCGTCCGACCGATTGTCCCGGCCTGAAGGACGTCCCGAACGAGAGTCGCTATCCTGACGGTCTCTCGAATAAGACCAAGAGGACGCACCGGAACCTCTATAGGAACCTCTCTTGGGCGCATTAGACCCAGAAGTGCCTGTCTTATTCGTGTCTGCTGTATCCGACTTCTTAGGAGCCGATCTGAACAACAGAGAATCATTAGCTTTCTTTTTAATTTTATCATAAATAGCGGAAAGCTTGCCGTCAAAGAGAAGTTCTCCTGAGACCGAAGCGACTCTAAGAGAGTTCTTCACCTTAGAATCCACTAGTGTGGATGTAGCTAGGGCTGCGTCACGTCTAACCAACTCCAGATTTGCCACTGAAAGGGCGGAGTTACACGTGGAATAAGCTACTGCCCTTGAAAGAAGTCTTAAAGAGGATTGTATATCCTGAAACTCTTCCCCTTGAAGGCGCAGTGATAACGCCTTAGTAAGGTGATCTGCGTAAGATAAGGCATCTAAATTGGCTCTGTTAGATGCAATAGCTGTTTCCAACACCGCGGTTGGAATAGGTTGGAATAGAAGCTGACGACGGTAATGATAGCTCTAAGTCTTCCGCCTCGTCGTCCATACGCAGAGGAACTCTCGGTATACCCTGTCCTGCCGTATCGAATTTATTCCTTGCATTAATGAAAGGCAGGTTGAGAGTATTAGCGGACAAGAAACCTGCTTTCCCCGTCCTGGAAGCAAGTTTAAATATAGCGTCGTTCAATAATTCAAATGTTCTAGCAACATTATTGGACTGCGACGGAAACTCGGGAGCGATGTCCCTGAAACGCTCAAAAAATTCAGAGTCCAATGACGCTATAATTCTATTGTCCGGAAGCGCAGCAGTCTGGCCCGATGGAACAACTTGAGGGAGAAAGTGCCGGATGAAGTCCACGGCAGCTTTATGTTGTTCCGAAAGGGATAGCTCCAAGTCATCCGTATCCCTTTCACCATCCGGTCGGACCTCACGATGTTCCCGGTCGTCCGCCCCCGATGCTTCGGCGGAGCGTACCGACCCAGCGCTGTCGGATAATTCTCGATCCGACACCGTTTCTGTCGGCTGCTGGGATGCTGCGATAAGCTGTGCTATCTGCACAAGAATGTCCGGCGTCGAGACCTGCGGAGGCGCAGTCTTTCGCTGCTTCACCGAGGGCAGCTCCGCATCAAATGGCTCCCGCATACTTTTCCTATGCGAACGTCCGGAGTCCATCGGTCTCGAATCCCTGGCTGCCGGATGGTGTGACCTGGTCGCCGAAGAATCCTTCATCGGCGAAGCTGGTAATATATCGGCGGTCACGCAGCCAAGGTGCGGTCGTGTGCGCTGACGAGAAGAGGAAGCCTTAACAGTCTCTGCGGACTGCTTATACAACGGAGCGTCCCGAGCGACGGACGTATGCTCCGCTAAAGACACATTTTGTACCACAACATCTGGTCCCAGATGTTGTTGTACGAGAGAGGGACCTCTCTCGCTCGCGGCCCGGCTGGACCTGGACGAGCTAGGAACCGGACTAAAAGGCTTCCTCCGTTCTCGCTTACTATCCGCCGTCACTGGGTGTGCAACTATTATGTTTATAGTGCTCGCATCACCCAAAATTTCCTCTTGGACTGCATCGGACGAACCCGGCTGCCGAACCATTCGGTGAATGGACGCTACACCGGGCGAGCTAGCGGACGACATTTGTCTAATCTCCATGAGCACTTTTGCCGCTAGCTCTGAATTCATTTGTGACGACGGACGCACACTTGAAGAAGATAACATGGAAACATCACCCTGTTCTGGTTCCTCTGAAATAGAAACTGAGAGAGTAGAGTGACCTTGCGGAGAAAGAGCCGGCATCGCTCTTTCTCCAGAAACAACATATCGTGACACACGTTTCCAATGTTTCTCATCCCAATGTTCACATATAGGACAGGGATTAATGCGAGAACACTGACTACAATTAATGCAATGATCATGAAAGTCAGAGGAAGATTTCTTCCTATTACAATTTGAACAACGTCCCTTCATTGTGAAAGAACAACAATAAGTCCTAGTTACTCGCAAAAACCCCTGACACAACGATACATAATAACATGATCCATTAATAAATGAAAAAACAATTGCAAAACAAAATAATTTTGAAAAAATATTTTTTCAGAGAAGCCCAAGTTGCTGAAAAGTAACGTTGAGCCCCGATGGATCCGATGGCAAAGTGTGGTCAAAAATTTTAAAAATTTATATAACATAATTAATGAGACACTTTCGGATAATATAAATGTATCTTATAATGAGATAAACTACCACAAAGGCAAACAGCCCCCCTCAAAAAAGGCTGTTGCCAATGAAAACAAACAGTGTAAACACACTAGAAAACATGACTCCAGGCACTGAAAAAACTGGCCCGGAATCAGTCATCAATTACACTCTATCTGATGCAAAACAGAGACTCCCAGGGGAGAATCTGCAGAACATCAGATGGAAGATGCAGAACACAAACGTTATACACCCATGGGTGAAAATGTAACTATGGGGAAAATAACAGAAAACATTCTGTAACCAAGCAACTCTCCCAGGAAATTTTAGAAATGAAATTTCTCAAAAATATGCCAAAAGCATGGGAGAATTGCCAGGGGGGACTTTAGAAGGCTAGGGGGGAGGAAACACTGAATAAGCAGTGCAACAATTAGCAAGAATGACAACAAGAGGCCCATGCCTCGAAAATAGGCAACTTAACATAATTTCATCAAAAAATTTTAAGTACAGCCCTGATTATTTTTTGCCACTTCTTTTTCCTCTCCTCCTTCTATCCTCCTTAGAATCACATTTTCTCCAAAAATTACGTGTCTGGCATCCTTTAAACTGAGATTTACAAGCACAAAGATCAGTGAGATGTTGACTGATGAAGGGCCAAACAGAGAATGATAATTGGCGCCAATTTCGGGACGACTGCGTCACTGCGCATGCGCAGTAGAGGCGTAGTATGGAGGTCCTTTAGGACATGATTTCTTTTTGTTTTGGATGCAAATTTTGGGGATTGGGGGGCACAATTTGTGTTTGGCCCTGGTTTTGTTGGAGTTAGCACCAGCTAAGTCTGGGTCATTGGTACAGTATAAAAATATGTCAATCAGTGTTGTCACGTCCATTCCCGAGATCTCGTGTGTACATACATGACCTTTCTCATACCGGTGATCATACCAATTCCAATTTCAATTTCCAAGTATTGAGACAGGTAAAAAAATAATTATTTTAAACTGTATTAATACATAGAGTAAATACGGTACAATACTTTGGCAGTTGTTTCTATTGAAGTCCCGGCTGCCCGCATAGGCAGCAAAGACTTCAAGGGAACCACTTCTAAGTCGAAGTGTTATCCTATGCCGAGCGAAAAACAAAAAGAATTCTCCATATCTTTAAGAACACTTTTGGAATCTAGGATGAGAATCAAAATAATCAAAGAATCAAAAGAACGTTTGTGAGAATCAAAGTTGATTCTCACAGTTTTCCTTGCAACAATTATTTGCGTGAATAGACTCCAATTCTCGTATGAATTTTCAGCCCTGATTTCCAGTTAGCAGGTCAGCTCAAGTGTATTTGTACAAAACAGTCTTGGTCTTAGCATGGTTTCACCCTCAACTAAATAGCATCGAAGCAACACTGATCAGAATAATCTAGGTCAAGTCTTAAGTTTCTCCCTTCAATTTAACGAAACGTTATTATGCGACACACTATTGGAAAAAGCGCTCAGGGCACTTTCCAACAGAATGACACATAATAACTATTTCCCACATGATGGTAAAGGCACACAACATTGGTTTTTATCCAGAATGAAGAATGTCAACATGAAGTATCTTAGCCAGTATCAAATGTGTTTGCTATTGGCTTAGTTTCATTTAGTTATTTACTTATTGGTGTTCAAGGTCACATATTTTTGCACAATGGCTTATCGTAACTGCAACATGGATATAAAGTCAAGTACAGCCAATCATTTATATTCATGTTGCCCTTTTTTGGAACCCTCCCACCACCCCCTAGCATTGGATATGACTTTCTATTTTACATGTAAAACAAAGCTTGTTTTCCACAACAAACAAGCATTATGTCACTTGGTGGGGTTTTCAAAGGGAAGGCTTAATTTCAAAATGCATACAATATGTCATGTCTTTTAGAAAGACAACAGATCCTTTTGTTGTGAAATTGATGTATTGCTACTCGATAACAAATTGACAGCCTTGTTCTATAATTATGAACATGATTGGTCGGAAGGTCAACTGAACAAATGGTTAGCCATATCAAATTTGCTTAACTTATCTGAAAATTAACCCTCACCACACTGATGTCAATATTCTGAAATTTCAAGCAGCAAATTTTTCAAACCATGCAACTTGGAATGAAACTAATTCAATCTTGTTTGACAGAGCTAAATGAGCTCCATCAAACAAGATTGAACTGGCTAAATGTTTAGTTGCCTTGTAGAAATATGTGTACCTTCAAATTTTGACACTTTGACATCAATGTGGAGAGGGTTACTGTCAGTTCCAGAATTTTTAGCCCTGTTGTCGATACGTTTGAAAAAAAACTCAATCATACCTTCCTTTTAAGTGAATGTGATGCTCTCCTCTCCTCATGAAGTTCTGCTTCTGTCCTCTGCAGTCTTTCTTTAATTGCAAGCAACTCCGCTTCAAAGGCAGGATTGGTAACTGGTGGGGCAGAACTGGCACTGACAGGCACAGAACTGGAGGGTTTTCCCCCAGTGTATTCTGTGTGTCTTCTATTCAAATGAGACTGCAGAAAAGAACTATTGATGAAGGCCTTTGGACAAAATGGGCACTGCAAAAAAAGAGAAATAATAATAAATATAGCAAATGCCTCGATTTTAAATATTCTTCAGAAAACTTACAATGCCTGTCCACTTAAGTACATATAAACACCCTGTACTTTGAAGCAGACCTTGAATAGCCTGTGAGCGATTATTTAGGTTACAGTTAAAACTAGAAGTCTGGTCACAAACTACGAGTTTATTTTGAGATAATTTCACATATGGATTGCATGAAATTTCCCTATTGAATAGCATACAAAGCATGACAGATTTCTCCTGGTTATCAATAGAAAACAAAAGCAATGTTTCAAACACTGAACCTCTAGGTAGAACCCATTGCATTCTTTATTTCCCATTCATTAGCCGAAACACTGCTTGTGCATAGGACAGTTTTAACAGTACGTACAGGTTTCGTCAATAGTAAAATATGCTAGCAAACTACATTTTACGACAAAATAATACAATATTACTTTATTAACCCTTAAAGGCCTATTTCCGACTTTACAACCTCAGAACAGGTGCCCTTAACATGCCATTATGAGTATGTCCTGCTGACAAGAGATAAATTACATAGGCCGTGATTTCTAGTCAAGTCTTGGCTGCCTCTTAAGGCTGCCAAGACTTGACTATAAATCACTGTTAAGACACTGGATGTGTACAGGTTGTGGTCATGTGTGAATTCAGGCCAATTGTCCAAACCATTAAGGGTTAAAGTACTAATCTTGCATGTTTTTACGGTGTATCCCCACTTTGCCATCAGCCTGAAGTAACAATTCTTCACACCTTGGCTATAGTCAATTCTAACAGCTAATCAAGAGTTTTGGGTCCTTAGTTTGTCAGCAGTGTTTGTCAAAGCAATTAAGTTAACACTGATTACTGTTGATTAATTGATGAGTTTGTACAGGTTGTGGTCACGTGTGAATTCAGGCGAATTGTCCAGACCATTAAGGGTTAAATTACTAATCTTGCATGTTTTTATCAGAAAGACATAACAATCTTTCACATCCACATATGAATAGAATGGCATGCTGTTTCAGTCTTAAAAAAAGATTTCCTGCTAAAATAAACAGCAACAAGTGATGTGTGATCATGCTTTGGCAAGAACGCACTTTAGTTGTGGATATTTATATACAGGCAGAAGCCTGGTTAACACGTCAAAAAACATAAAAGGTGGAGACGCATCACAACACATCTTTTCCTGCTAATGGGTCAGAATATAAGTGTCTTATTTCCAGGCCTGTTGAAAGCCTAACTCTATCTCGGGCAACGGTTGTAAGCTTACCACAGGTGATTCAACAAAGTTCTAAAAACTTTATATACCAGAAAGTCTCTGATGTACATATGGACAGTGGTTCTAGTCCTGGTTGACATGGGAAACTGCCAAAATTTATCTAGACAGGGCACAACAGAATTACAATACACAAGCTCATTCCAATCAGGGTTTGAAAATGAAGATATTTAGTTATTCAAAGACAATTTAGTGGTCGAGTTAGCTCCTAGTAGTGGCAGGTGAAAAGTTAACTGGAAGAGGGTAAAATTATTATTGGCCATCAAATCTTGTGCACATATCTTTGCCTTGTTACAATTTATTTTGCTTATGGCAACTCTCCAATAAATTGTAACAAGGCAAACCATTACAGACTAAATAATATCACTTCAAAGATAATACAAAAGCACATCCACTGAATATTAACTTTCAAGTTGTGGTAGCTGCACTTAAGAATAAACCCCCGTATATGGGCTTCCAGCACTCTACCAGTTTATAAATATGAATTTACAAACCTTATTATAGCTACCAGAACCATTATGAATAAGCTGCTGCTGAGCTATGAGTAACTTTTTTCGTTTGTGACTTTCCTTTTTGATATCAGCCATTTCTCTATTTACAGCATCAACCTTCTTTCTGGTCTCTTGAATCTCCTAAAAAATAAAGAATGCACATGTGAATAAGCTGGCTGCAGATCCCATCAATGGTACATCCAAAAATCCTGAAATAAATTTTCTCAAACTTTTTCATTTCAGTGGGTAATGAACAGTAAAAAATTTAGGAAATTACTGAAGTGGAGTTAGGAAGTTAGCCAAGTCAGAGAGGGCAGAGTTAGGGGTTTTGCTGGAAATTTTCATTTAAATGTCTCAAATGTCTATCAAAAGCCAGCCAACTGCGTCACTCAAAGAAGTTGTCTTGGATCGACAAACATTGCTCTGCCTTCAATAAAAGCGACTCTGAAGTCGGCTTGTAATAATTCAGTCCACATTGAAATTGGGAGAATTTTGAACACAATTTAAAAACCAGAGGCTCAAGTGAGCCTAAAACACTAACCTGGCTCAAGTTGTCAAAAGAGATAAGTAGTGTTCAACTGATTACCAAAAATGGCCACTGACTGATTACCGGTTATTTAAGCTCACAATCGTCCAATTACGATGACGATTCCGATTGTAATACCGTGCACTACTAGACGAGTCAAGGTTTGAAAGAACTACATTAAACTGAACTTATTTCACAGTGTTAAACATCATTGACGCAGGTCGCAGTAAAATGACCAGTCGCACACACTTGGCCGGTATACGTGGCTCTCAGAGCCACGTGAACCTCCCCAGAGGGTGTGATTTATTATTTTACTATGACTTGAGTCACTTTTTCTGGTTTGAACTGGCGATTGTCACAAGTACGCTCAATTGTAAGCTTCACATGTCGTTTAACTTGTATATCCCGTAAAGGGGCGTCTAGAGAAATTAATAATACACATTCTGGTTGTTTCTCAACTTTATTGATAGGTATCACTGACATCATTTTATATTAATAATTGAACAATTGCAGAAGATAATGAAATGTGGTTAATGAAGCATCACAAAAAAAAATGCTTGGCAGCAATCGGTTGAACCGATGTTCCAGGAGCCATTGCTGTTGTCATCCGATTGCCCACAATCAGCTAATTGGGGTGGCCAATTCCGATCATTGGTTGAACAGTGTAAGTGTATCAGTAAGTGATCAGCAGCAAGAGCAATTTTTTGATTTGCGATGACACAACCAAAGGCAACTTTTTTTGCCATTAATTTTGGCTGGTCCTAGGAAAGCTTCCTAGCAAGCTCTGTTTTGTGAAATATTAAAAAACAAAAACCAAACGATATTTTGTTTTGTTCTCAACTACTGTGGTTCCCTCTACTCCCCCTCCCCCTCCCCCAAAATAAATTCTGGCATAAATTAAATACTTATGACCCTGTTATATACTACATGACAAATTTGGTTCACATCTGCCCACTGGATCTGAATATAGAAATTTTGAGTGTAGCCCAAATTTTGACTTAATGAGTTTCTTTGAAAAAAGTGGATCTGCATCACTAAAGTAAGTTCCAAACAAGAAATCTAAGCATTATTGCAAGTGGCTTATAAAAAGGGGATTTTAAAAACATTTTAAGCTTATTGAGCATTAACTCCGCCCCAAGGGATATAGTAATTTTGGGGGGAAAAATCAGAAGAGTAAATTCCACCAGCCTGGAGATGGCAGCAGCTTCATTTGATTAAAGGAAAAAAGGTTTATTCCAAAGATGGTCTGTGCCACTAATCAATGAATTTGGCCCAGTGGTTTTAAAGGATAAGAAAAATTTCAAACTAGAGAAACAGAATTTTACTGCCACCAGTAAATTCAAGTCTGTGTGAAAATGGTTAAAGCATCAAAAATAAACAAAACAGAAAGAGA
This sequence comes from Pictodentalium vernedei, assembly GCA_031216915.1. Taxonomy (NCBI): domain Eukaryota; kingdom Metazoa; phylum Mollusca; class Scaphopoda; order Dentaliida; family Dentaliidae; genus Pictodentalium; species Pictodentalium vernedei. The sequence goes on from CM062290.1 coordinate 332,595,897, forward strand.
ATTTATGGAGGCTTACCTTGGAATGTCCAAGGAAAGCTTCCTAGCAAGCTCTGTTTTGTGAAGTATTAAATGAAAGTGTCAATAATACTGTAGCTCAACTTGTCAAGACATGTACATGTATAGCATGTGACACAGCAATGACAAACATCTAGGTAATGACCTGATAACAAAGGTACATATAAAGTATTGTAACGGTCTGTACATAAATACTGACCGTAGCCTGTAACAAATGTATAGGTAAAGTATTGTAAAGGTGGGTGACAGTCAGATGCTAAACTAGAAAAGAAATCTTTGAGTCCCAGAGTGGGTCTGACTGAACCCCAAAATATTTGTTCTCATAGCACAGTGATGAGAAAGGCACCCCAAAACACACTCATTCCTGTCCCAAGGTGAAAACAACGTGAAGATCAGTTCATAAATACGAGCTGTATAGAAGTTGTGACAAAAAACTGATTGGACCTAATTTCGGTACAAAATGGACACTGGCAGACATCTTGAATTTTGGACCGCACTCAGAAACACTCGATCTTGTCCCAAGGTGATAACAAAGGTTTCGTAAAGATCGGTTTATAAATACGGCCTCTAGCCCGAGTCGTATTGGCATTTGCACATACGAGAAAAAAAACCTGTATCATATGTGATGTATCCCATGATACTAAACAATCATACAAAAAATTATTCAAATCAGCACTTTCATATGGAAGTTCTGCGCAAAAAATCTGATTTCACCTAAGTCTGTACAAAATGGCCACCAGCGGCCAACTTGAATTTCGGATCGGACCCCAAAACACTCGTTCTCGTCCCATGGTCATAACAAAGGTACCCAAGAAGTTTCGTAAAGATCGGTTCATAAATACGGCCTCTAGCCCGAGCCGTATTGAATTGTTGATGGACAGACAGATGACTGGCCATGGCATGAGCTCAAATTTGGCTTCGCCAAAATTTTGTTTTGTTCTCAACTACTGTGGTTCCCTCTACTCCCCCCCCCCCCCCCCCCCCCCCCATCGCCCAAAATAAATTCTGGCATAAATTAAAAACTTATGACCCCGTTATATACTACATGACAAATTTGGTTCACATCTGCCCACTGGCTCTGAATATAGAAATTTTGAGTGTAGCCCAAATTTTGACTTAATGAGTTTCTTTGAAAAAAAGTGAATCTGCATCACTAAAGTAAGTTCCAAACAAGAAATCTAAGCATTATAGCAAGTGGCTTATAAAAAGAGGATTTTAAAAATATTTTAAGCTTATTGAGCATTAACCCCGCCCCAAGGGATATAGTAATTTTGGAGGAAAAAATCAGATGAGTAAATTCCACCCGCCTGAAGATGGCAGCAGCTTCATTTGAGCAAAGGAAAAAAGGTTTATTCCAAAGATGGTCTGTGCCACAAATCAATGAATCTGGCCCAGTGGTTTTAAAGAATAAGAAAAATTTCAAACTAGAAAAACAGAATTTTACTGCCACCAGTAAATTCAAATCTGTGTGAAAATGGTTAAAAGTATCAAAAATAAACAAAACAGAAAGAGAATTTATGGAGGCTTACTTTGGAAGGTAAAATATTTTTAAAGAAATCAGAAAAAAGTTTTCATTAACAGTATTACATGAAATAAAACCTTTGGAACCGACATTGAAGCCTTGAGAGGGTTAAATTAAAGATATTCATGCAGGAATCAGATAATATTTTTCCAAAAAACCAGAAAAAAATTTATCTGCACCGCATTGAAAGGGTTTGATCATGGCATCAATAAAGTCTTTGGAACCCACATTGCAGACTTGAGAGAGTTAAATTAAAGATATGCATACTGGAATCAGATAAATGTTTCCAAGAAACCAGAAAAAACATAAATGTGCACAGCATTGAAAGGGTTTAACATGAAATAAAATCTTTGGAAAAGACACTGAAGTAAGAGAGGGTTAAATTAAAAGATATTCATGCATAAATCAGATAATTTTTTTTTTTCAAGGAACCAGAAAAACATGTGCACAGCATTGAAAGGGTTTGAACAAGGCATCAATAAACCCACATTGAAGTCTTGAGAGGGTTAAATTAAAGATATTCATACAGTAATCAGATAAATTTTTCCTCTGCCACTTATTTAAGCATTCAACAGAAATTTCAAAACACTAAGTTAAACTAGAGGTACTGTGAGCAAGCTCACAAAGTGATACCCCCCGTGCCTGTCAGAACGGAATTATATTGCTTCATGCACATCTTCATATGGAGTTCTTCCATTGTGTAAAGTTTCATGAAAATTCTTCAAACGGTTTAGGAGGAGTTGTGCTTATAAGGATGGACAGACAGACAGACGGAAGGATGGACGGACAGACAGATGGACAGACGTACGGACAGGCGGGGTGATTCCTATATACCCCCCCCAAACTCTGTTTGTGGGGGGAGGGGGGTATAAATAATATACCAGAATAAGTCTATTTTAACAACTGACAGGAGTTTCTCCTGGCTCTTGCTTACATAAGTGATTGATAATAGTAAACAGTCTGAAGCGCTTTAACAATTTGTATAGGAAAACATATTACTGCAAAAATGACTCATCATGTTTTCATTGCCTCCTACCGCCCACCCTAACATAACCAAGGGCAATGTTTTTTAACCATTCCATTCTACTGGTTCTTAGGTTGCTTCATACGAAATAACAGTTCTCTGCTCTGTGTGGTTTGGGAAATATGGGCTTTTGAAATTGTTTCCCATTTTTAGCCGTCGGGGGTTGCCACGGAGCTGTGAAAAAATTTTTGAGGGACATCAATCAATTACTTAGGACCCACCAGTTCTTGAAATCGAAATTGTGAAGAAGAAGTCAAGTTGGCAAAAGTTAACGGATGACGGACAAAAAGTGATGGCAATAGCTCCCACTGACTCACAGTCAGGTGAGCTAAAAAAAAAAAATAACCATCTGATAAAAGACAATTTGTTGGCAGTATTAAATGTTTGATCGAATATTTATTGTATAAGAATAAATCATCAGATAAGGAAAAAAAGGGTTTTGAAAAAACTGCACATTGGGCAATTTTATCGACTGGTCAAAAATGCATCCATCTGTCAAACACAACCAACTTTCAGACTTTAAGAATGAAGAAACAATTTTAACATGTAATAAGCTACCACTTCCGTTATATGGAGCAGTCACACTGTGTAGCTGTGACATAAAATGGCAATGTTTGGGTTAACCTCCACCAAGAAAACACAATTTATCAGGACAAAAGAAAAAACCCCAGTATTAAAAATATATCATCAATCAATCAATGTGACAGTCAGGTTATGTGTTTGTTAAAGCCTGGGCAAAAACAAAACATTTGCTAACTTTGACGCCTCATTCTCAGACTTTGAATGACTACCAGTCAGTCATATTATAACACGGGTTAATTAGAAATGAAAAGAGGAATCCTACGAGTGTTCATATCAACCATTTTGCATTTAGTGCAGCTGAAAGGGAATATTAATTTGGGTGTCCAAATCATCCCCACAAATAACCTGGTCCCAATTGTCCATGGGCCAATTCGTCCACCATTTCTCACAAAGACAAACATAATGCAAGCACACAGTTTATAAACCTAAAAGTTATTCCATAAAATATCAACTGGGGGTTGAAAACAACTTGTCAGCTGTATATTGTATTTTATTATTTGTATATGAAAGTCTATTTTTTGGAATGTTTTCAGAGAGAGGGGGGTCCGGGCATTAATTTTTTTCAGATTTATTTTTCCTAATAAAATTACAAAAACATGTTTTTTTCCTCCTTGTCTTTCTCTCCGCAATTGTATGCAATGTACAAGTGAGAAAACTATATCACAGAGAAACCATGCAGAAACCCAATATTCATACTTCTTCTTTCGGCCCACTTCTTCCTGTTTTCAGTTGACTTCTCCTTAAAGCCTGTAATGTTTTCCAAAATTTTGAAGTTGGGGAATGGGGGCTTATCACTGTAGTAATGGTTGATGAAATTCAGTGTTGCGGAGAACCCAAGATTAGAAAGGGTATCCCCCTCTGGATTTAGGAGGGTACGAATTTTGAAATTTATTCCTGAGTTCCCCCTCCCCACCCCACTTCGTTGATATTCTGCAGTAAATTTCAATAGTCTTGTCACCATAATTAAGATGCTTTACCTCCCCCCTCCATCTGTTTTGTTGAGAACAACACAGAAACACACAGGTGAGATATGAACCAAAACAAGCACATGTGCAACTTACCAAGAGTTTCAATTTCATGACGTCCTTCTGTGTGTTTATATCTGACTGTATATATTTCATTTTTTAATTTGGAAAGCAATTAAATTATGGATAACAAAAATTCTTTTGATGTAACTAGCAATACGAAGCAGTGCTCACTGTGTTGGACAGCACACACTGTATTGTCTTGCTAGCTGAACAGTATGTTGGATATTCGCCAAGATCAAGCCATTCCAGTCCTTGAACTTCTAGCTGACCGGTGTTCCCCCTCAGAAAAAATGTAGGGGAATGCTGTTCCCACACATTCCCCCAGGAAAGCATCACTGCTTCTAGGCTTGAATCAATCTATCAAAGCAAGCCTCAAACATGGTCTGCTGCCTGATAATATATTGCTGCTTCACACACCAACACAAAAATATGTCGTAATTATCATGGTAATACTACACCAAATTATTTGATCATAAGAACTGTGACAAGTAACATGTCTGTGATGACTGGCTCAAAACTTTTGGTACCTGTTATAATGACAGGTACTCCCAAAAATGATTATTTGCAGGCTTGAATGTATAAAATCTTAAAAGTCAAATCGCTAAAATTATACTGAAATAAAAAGGCTTAAAATCAGTTACTCCATCAACTTAGGCCCCACAAAGTAGATCTTCTGTTTCTCAGGGCATATTTTGTAAAATTGCATGTGGGCGGGCGTTTTTTATTTTTGTCATTATTTATTTGCCATCAAAAGTTTATGTTCTTGGTTTGTTTTATATTTTAGGCCTCAAAATCTACAGATTAGCATGGGTGATGGTGTATTTCGTCCCTTGAGTGCAAGAAGGTTTTGCGATGCTAAAGTATTGCAAAGCCTTGTTGCTCAAGGTTCAAATTTACCAAATTTATTAACTTGGGTAAAATATCAGACATAAACCATTTCAATTTTATTTTTTTAGGTTTGCACTGGTTATAAAAAGAGAGCATGCGGCAGCCAAAAGGACCATGCAGGAGTGCCTGAGAAACAGATTTTTTTAAAAATTGTAGGCCTTACCTCCTGTGCCTTTTTGATTTTCTCTTCATGTCCAGTGATCAAACTTGATAGATACTCTTGTGAATGCTAGAGAATTAGAAAATAAAAATAGGATTATTTTATAATACTTTATGTCTTGAGGTTGTTAATAATGTAAACAAATTATAGGAATCACTGAGGCATGAAGCACCCAGGCACTATATGTACTTCAACTCCTCCCATCTTTCCTTCTACACTCAATCTCATAACCTGAGAATGAATATGTCCATGAGATATTAATGCCCCTGTAAATTTTCCCTCTTTCCATGTAGAAAATTTTTCTGTCTCACAATACCTTAAATTATTTATTTACTTGTGCTTAATTCCACATCAGCAGTTAAGGCTATATCATGGCAAGAAAATGATACAATACCTTCAACAGAACACAACGCTCGACTATGCTAACCACTGGAGTAGTATTTGATTTCTACAGTTATTTTAAGAGTTTTAAAAATATCTAATTGCCACTCTGTGCTCATCATCCGTCGTATCCTATACTGTCTTTGAGTTTGGAATATTTTTCCTCTCTGTACTCCCTATTCCTCCCTGATTGCTTATTTGTGTTCTAAGAGTGTTTTTTCCTCTCTGTACTCCCTATTCCTCCCTGAATGCTTATTTGTGTTCTAAGAGTGTATGTAAAAAAGGTACAATATTATCCAGTTTCTCTGTTTTATAGGTGGTGGAAGCTGGTGTACACAGAGAGAACCAGTGATGACCAGCTGTCATGACTTCCTGTGTACTAATGTTGAACAGGCAGAGTTAGAAGCCATTAGTTCTTAGTATACATTACTACACAGGATTAAGTATCTTGCCCAAGGACACAGTGCAACAGATGGTTGGGATCAAATCATAAACCTTTTGGTTTGAAGTCCAATGCTCTAACCCTTAAGCCAGTAAATTCCCCTTTAAATCAATGAAAGATGATTTGTTGTTATGCTTATGCCTTTTTTTGTTTAAATGAATACCTTCCACATAATATTTGGGTTATTTTCGGCAGTACAAAATAAACAACATAAAAAGACGCTGTATTTTAATCATGCTTTGTTGCAAACGAATAAACATACATCAATCAACAAGAGGCCCCAAGGGGCCTTAATCGCTCACCGGGCAATGTGATTCAAACAAAGTGGTTCAAAGAAGTATCTGGGGTCACATTCAGTTAAACATGGTTCATCAACACTACAAAGGAATGAAGTCATGAGAGACAAATTTTATGGAACTAGGAACATGGCTTGAACAAACTTGAATCTTACCCCCCTAAGGATGCTGCATACCAAATATCAAAAGCATTCATCTGCTGGATCTAAAGAAGAAGATTTTTAAAGAAAATTCCTCATATTGACTAAGTTATAATTCGGGCTCCCACAGGGAGCCCAAATATGGACCCAGGGACTTGGCTTTAACAAACTTGAATCTCACCCCCCTAAGGATGCTACACACCACATATCAAAATATTCCGACTGCTGGATCTGAAGAAGAAGATTTTTAAAGAAAATTCCTCATTTTGAACTAAGTTATCATTCGGGCTCCCACCGTGAGCCCAAATATGAACCCAGGGACTTGGCTTGAACAAACTTGAATCTCACCCCCCTAAGGATGCTGCATGCCAAAAATCAAAACATTCCGACTGCTGAATCTGAAGAAGAAGATTTTTAAAAAAAAATTCCTCATATTGACTAAGTTATAATTCGGGCTCCCACAGGGAGCCCAAATATGGACCTAGGGATATGGCTTGAACAAACTTGAATCTCACACCCATAAGGATGCTGCATACCAAATATCAAAACATTCCAACTGCTGGATCTGAAGAAGATTTTTAACCCCCTTCACTCTGATGTCAAACTACCAAAATTTCAGGAAGCTGTTTTTTCCCATAATGCATCTAGAAAGTTAACCAATCCAATCTCGTTTGACAGAGCTCGATGAGTCCTGTCAAACGAGATTGAATTGGTTAAATTTCTAGTTGCATTATGGGAAATGTTTTCTGCCTGAAATTTAGATACTTTGACTTCAGTGTGCAGGGTGTTAAAGAAAATTCCTCATTTTGAACTAAGTTATAATTCGGGCTAGCACAGTGAGCCCAAATATGAACCCAGGGACTTGGCTTGAACAAACTTGAATCTCACCCCTCTAAGCATGCTGCATACCCAATATCAAAAGATTCTGCCTGCTGGATCTTGAGAAGATTTTTAAAGAAATTTGCCTGAAATGCACTGAGTTCGAATTTGGGCTTCTATACTGAGCCCAAATATGAATCCAGGGGGCCGATATGAACAAACTTGAATCAGATCCACCCCACAATGTTGCATACCAAATATCAAAAGATTCTGCCTGCTGGATCTGGAGAAGAAGATTTTTTAAGAAATTTGCCTGAAATGCACGAAGTTCGAATTTGGGCTTCTATAGTGAGCCCAAATATGAATGCAGGGGGCCGATTTGAACAAACTTGATCAGATCCAGCCCATAATGCTGTATCCCGAATAGCAAATGATTCTGCCCACTGGTTCTGGAGAAGAAGATTTTTTAATAATTTTTCTATAACTCATACAGTGCTATCCGAGTTATGCCCCAAGGGATGTGGCCATTTCATTTGAACAAACATGAATTGCCATATAGTAATGAACATCCACATGAAGTTTCGTGAAAATTGGAGAAGTGGTTTCAGAGGAGAAGTCGTTTGAAAAATGTTCACGACGACAGACGGCAAGTGATAAGTTGAGCTCCCTTCGGTGAGCTAAAAAGGTAAAATTTTAAATTCACACAATGACAGTAATTTTCAAAGACGCTGCTAGTTGAGCTGAAAGAGTTAAGGGGTTTTCTTGATCGATTAATCATGTGGATTTACCTTGGTTAACCCTTTACCTAACGTAACGGCCAAAACCGGCCAGCGCTATTCTAAAAAATCGCCAATTAATTTTCATAATTTTTTTCATTTTTTGTCTCAAAAACATAGGTTATGACCCCTCGTTGGAACGAGCTCATTCCAACGAGGGGTCATAACCTATGTTTTTGAGACAAAAAAATGAAAAAAATTAGTTATTCAAGAATTAGTTTTGCAAGTGTCGTCTGTTTTTCAGGTTAGGTAAAGGGTTAACCGATTAATCACTCGTCCAAATAGATATCTAAACAATTTCCATACCGTTGATGATTTACAGCATGAACCCTTTATCCAACCTAACAACAAAACCAACTAGGCCTATATACAAAAATCTCCATTCAAATTTATTATGTTTTCATTGTCTCAAAAACATAACTTATGACCCTTCATTGGAATGAGCTCATTGAGCTCGTTCCAATGAGGGGTCATTAGCTATGTTTTTGAGACAAAAATTGATAATTTTTAGTAATTCATGAATTTATTTTGCCAGTATCATCTGCTACCTGCAGTGGGAAAAGGGTTAAGAATGACCATTTCCAGCAACTGATACAGTATAATGATCATGCTAGTAAACAAGTATGTCAACAAGTAATTTGCATGCTTTCCTCTGTGTCATATAATTGATGTGAGTTAGTGTGACAATGTTTGCCTACTTTGGAGCAAGTTTGTTCCTTTGTTAACCCATATAATACAGTAGTTCAAAAGTAACGGTTAATCAATCAATTACAGGCCAGTTTTTTTACGCGAACGATCGTTTGGTTCGCCTAGAGGTCGCCTGAATTGAAAAACATGGGAACGAAAAATGGGTTGCCTTGAAATCCCCGATGGTTCGGGGAAAGATTTTGAGGATTCGCATTAATATTGTTTGCAACGATGCACCGTATACGTGTGAGAATTGTTCTAAATCGCTTCGTGGATTGCCACAAAAATATGATACAGTCCGATTCGGTAATAACAGTCAGGCTAATTAGGGATGGGTTACTATGTAATGTCTATGCAGTTAGTAACAACGGTGAATAGCAATACAGCTTTTGGCAGTTTCATGCCGGTGTGCACTGATACTCAAAATGAAAAATCGTATCGCGACTCGTGATTTGGGTGTTTTACGCACCTGTCAGTAACATTTATTTACACCTAAATCTCTGCAATTGCCATGAAATGATTACAAGTGCATATAATATTAATTCCTACTTCCGAAGTAAATATAATTCCAATTTGTAAAAGCACACATCGAAAAATATATTCGGCCAGTTCGATTGTGAGGCTAGAAAATCATACAATTTCTGTGACATGACCCAGACAATAAATTGAAAGGGTGGGCCTTGAACAAAATTACACGGAACTGAGATAGTCCCACTCTGACACACTGAATGGAAAAATGTAGATTCAAACCGAGCCGAGTACGAACTTGTCACTGAACATAAGGAGGGGGGAGGCAAGCTGGGCGCCTAGACTGATTAGGACTGGAACATTTTAAAAGGGGATTGGAGTCCTTACCGCTCCACCCAACTTGCCCTCAGTTACTACTTTCCTGACATTTCTAAAAAGAAAAAGATAACTTGTTTGTCTCATCAGTTTGTGCATTGGAAGTAATGCTCAGGGGGCAGAAATTCATGCCTGAATGTTTCAGAGCGGAGCTGTATCATTCAGAGAGGGTTGCTCCCCCATTAACCCCTCCCCCCCCCTGCCCCACATTTGCCCCCCCCCCTCCCCCAGACCGGGTCCCGTGTACTTGTCCATTGTACTCCTAACCTTTGTAAACGGGGTGAGTGGTCACTGCAATTGACATGCATTAAATATTTGCCTTATGCATTGAAACATCTATTAAATGGTCGGGGCGCGGTGGCTCAGTAGGTAGAGGTGCAGGCTGCAAGCCGGAAGGTCCTCGGTTCGAATCCCACCTGCGGCAACCACGTTATGTTCTTGGGCAAGACACTTCACCCCCATTGCCCATGTGGGGGCACAATGACGCCGTGTACTAAGGCGTACTGCACGTCGATGGTACGCTTGTCTTCAACCAATCTAACCCTGCCTGTGCTGCAGTGCGGAGTTACGATGTTGGCGAGCTGGCAGCTGCTCGTCGTTGCTCGGTGGTTCTCTCCGGGTACTCCGGCTTCCTCCACCCGTAAAACTGTCACGGTCATGATTAGCCATTGTGCATAAATATGTGACCTTAAACATCAATAAATAAATAAATAAATTAAATGGTCTATCAATAACGTTACAATCACATTATTTTACCACGAGGGCGAATCCAGTCATCGGCGCACTTGGTATGCGCCTTCCCCCTAACACCCCCCCCCCCCCCCCCCAACCCCTATTTTCTCCCGGAGACGGGTTGTGCATTGTGGATATCTGCTTCGGGTGCGAGGTAATCGCATCTTTTAGGATTAAATTTCAAAATTTGGTTGACAATTATGAATATACTCCAGCAAAGTTCGGCAAACTTGGGCCTAGGTGTGGCACCCCTTCCCCTCCTGGCCCGGCCTTCACAGCTTTTAGTAAAGTCCTTTATCCGCCACTGAACCAACACGGTTCAAAGTGGCATTGGGACATATAAACAGCTCACCAGAAGCATATTAAGAAGTGTATTTTTGTACTGTTGAAAGGTAATTAATGTAAGGGAGGTAATCAATATAGCTATCGAAGAACTATTTTTTTTTTCATGCAGTGGAAATTGCTGATAGTGCTTACGCCTAATGTGACACCCCCTCCCCCCCCCCACCCCCATATGTCTCACCAAATTTAATTTGCTTCGTTCCATGGCTGATTTTAAATAATTTTTAGCGATCTCAGACTTTGATATCATGAACTTTTTTTAAAGCCTTTATAAAGGTCACATTGGTCACCATTGCAGTGTCGTTAAGCTGACAAGTCACAACAACGGAACAAACCTTTTCACCTTAAGCGACGTTTAAGATGCCAGTATTGCAGTCTCTCTAGTGGATTGCTGGTTTGGGATTCCAGCCTTAAAACGCCCCCTGCGTAGTCACTTAACTGTGACTTAGTTTATTCTTTTTCAAACAGAAATGTATCTTGTCTGTCTAAAATAAAATTCCAAAGGTCCATTGTGGGTATAATAAATTTTTTGGTTACATCATGTGTTACCTATGTCAGATTTAGGAGAACAAACAATGGGTTACCAAGGCTCAAATCAGGCGAACAGTAAAGGGGTTATGCAAAATTCTGAAAAATAAAACAGACTTGAATTACTTTTTGGATCATGAAGATGTTGATCATTGATTAATCGGTTAACCATTTCTGACATTTCATATCTAACTGCCAGAAAATAAAAATGTTCAACTAAGGGGTCAATTTCAGTGAGGGATTTCCCGTGACCCGAAACCGTATTTTTTGCTTTATATTATAGGGCCTGCTAAAACTTACTAAAACAGGGTGTAAACCATTTAGGGCATCTTCCGACTTTCACAAACTTCAAAACAGGTGCCCCAAAATCAAACCCTAAGAAAGTTCTGTAGACTGCAGTGCAATTGTAAATGTGACTTAGTACAAGGATAGTTGATTACCAGTACAACATCCATAGAGTGAATTTTTCAATAGTCAAAAATAGGGCCCTGTGATGCTATGAAATTCAATTCAATATTGTCTTGATGACTCAATCTGAGACGGTTTGAAAGATTCTGAATTGCCGAGATGCTCTCAAAATCCTACCAGGGGTCTCCTTTTGAACTCTTCTTCTATTATTAGATCTTGTATACAGGACAACTAATGACAAAAGATGGATTCAAAGATGTTTTGCTTTCCAAAACAATTTTTATTCTGTTTTGGAATATTTCACCTTTTTGATTGATTTTCCCAAAACAGACATTCCGCCTCTGCTAACAATACTTGAGTGGAAACTGGCAAGATTTATGATTGTAAGTGGTGCAATACTTACAACTTGGAACTGCTGTGAGATTCGATTTAAGATTTGATATCCTTTGTCCAATTCAATTCAAATGGGATTTGATTTGATGCAAAGTTTGCAATTTGTAGGGTTCTAATTAAAAAAAACTCATAATTAGTAGATTATAAGTTGCACAAAATTTCAGTAAATGGACCTTCAGGTTCACCTTTCTGGACAAGACTGAAAGTTAGTCTGGATGGAAATTCCACTCTGGATGTATTTTAGCGGTAATCCGTGCTTCAGGACTACATCCGTGAATTCCAAAATACCTTCAATGAAAAAACTGCCCACATAAATTTTTCAAAATTCTACACCTGGAGATTCCTTTTCTTTTTTAATTTCACATCAACAAGGCAAAAAATTGGACAAACTACAGTGGAGCCAACTTAATTGGTTATCGCTTAACTGAATAACCCTGTTAATTGAATATAATCTCCCAACAAAAAAACATTTACCATACATTCAGTACAAATTTGACCTGTTAATTGAATATGGGTTATAGAGTAAACTCCTGTGAATTGAATAAAAAATCTTGCAACCTGTCGAGAAATTACCCTGACTCTCACCAGTTTTCCCTTGTTTATCGACCTATTTGGAATCAGTACATCCAATGCAGGCATTTAATCTATTATATCTTGTTTGACAGAGCTCATGGAGCTCTGTCAAACAAGATATAATAAATGCTAAGTTTTTCTCCAGAATATAGTAAAGTGACACAATCCCTGTTAATTGAATACTCCTGTTAATTGAATCATTTTCATTGGCAAAGTGGCTAATCAATTAACAGGATTCCACTGTATTAGCCTTCAAAGCAGTTGTGCCTCAGGCAATGAAGTAGCTGAAAATATCTGACCATGGATAAATAATAAAAATGTATGTACTTACAAGCAGGTATTCTATACATAGTTGTGCTAATTTGAAAAGCTTTATGAAATTAGGATCCACAGATCGACAATCCTACAAAAGAAAAAAAAAGCTGTCAACTGTCCATTAAATTTGAATGTCAACTTCTGTGGACTGGAAATCACCCAGGAGTAACTACCAACCAAGAGGTTGATGCACATAACCTTATAAAACAAGAGCACCACCAGGCGTGGCTAAATACACCCTTTAGCCATTTTGAATTGGACCAACTATGGTTGAGATCAAATGATCCAAACTCGAATTTTCGGTCAGAAACCAAACATGTTAACAGACGGACCAATTCTAAGTCGAAAAAGGGCTGTAACTCATGTAAAAATATGTGAACAGAACCCATATTTGAGCTTGGCCTGAATTACTAGTCGGGTAATACACATACCAACTTTGGTTAAGATCAAATAATCCAAACTGGCTTTATCTATCGGAAACCAAAAATGTTAACAAACGGTCGAATTACAAGTCGAAAAGGCGGTAGCGCATGTAAAAATTATTGGATGGAACCCATCTTCGAACTTGGCCTGTAATACTAGCTGAGTAATAGACATACCAACTTTGGTTGAAATAATGAAAAAAAAACTGGAGTTATCGATCGGAAACCAAAAATGTTAACGGACAGACCGATTACATAATACGACCATTTTTCAAATGGGCATATAAAAATAACCACAGTAAAATGTGACTTCAAGATCTTTGCAGGGGAGTGGGAGGAGAAGGTAATGATACTAGGGTCCTAGTTTGGTCTACTGAAATAGCATCCTCAACCTCCAGAGAGTTGCAATTTTTTCAGCTCTCTGGATTTGAGAACCTAAAGAATGTAGACCAGAAAAATACTATTCATTAATGATCCTAAAATCCCAAAATATTCTACTTACCACTTCAGATTCAATGTTGCAAAAAGTAACATTCATGATGTTATCCTGTAGACAAGTAAAGTCTAAATTCCGCGAAACAAGCTCTATATCCAGCGATGCTAACTTCCTCCAGTCCACCCTCTCCACTCTTTTTCGAAAGGAAAACTTGTGCCCATTTGACCCTTTGTTTGGAAAAACATTTTGAGGACCTCCAGAAAGAGGACCATAGGTCTGTGGAGAGTACATGTAGTCTGTTGCCATAGTGACCTACAAAAAAGGAAAGTCAATGTTTATCCAGTTTAATTGACTGCATTACACTGTTTTGACAATGATAATACTAGATGGTGTCACTTGTGTGCAAAGCACACTATAGTGTATCCCCGCATTTGCATCCTTGACTTTGTATGAATGCTTGATACAAAGATGAAATGTATTATATGACACACTAAAATCATATTGAGTGGCACAGGTGACACAGCTTCGTACGCACCTACAGACTCCACTGCAACATTTGGGCATGGTTTTAGCATTTCGAATTACATACATGTACCCTGGGAGCATTTCGCCGGAAACGGTCTAAGAAAACATGAAAGTGGCAACGGTGGCACCCCAAAAATCTGAAACCTTCGTGCACATCTACAGACCCTACTGCAACTTTTGAGCATAGTTTTAGCATTTCAAATTACATACTCTGGGAGCTTTTCACCGGAAATGATCTAAGAAAACACGAAAGAAAAACGGTGGCACCGCCACGTGGCATCTGAAAAATCTGAAACCTTTGTACGCATCTACAGACCTTACTGCAACATTTAAGCATGCGTTTAGCATTTCAAATTACATACCCTAGGAGCCTTTCGCCGGAAACGGTCTAAGAAAACACAAAAGTGGCAACGGTGACACAGCCACTTAGCACCCAAAAAATCCAAAACCTTCCTACGCATTTACAGACTCTACTGCAACATCTCAGCATGGTTTCAGCGGTTCGAATTACATACTCTAGGAGACTTTCACCGGAAACAGTCTAAGAAAACACGAAAGTGGCAATGGTGGCACAGCCACGTGGCACCTGAAAAATCCGAAATCTTTGTGCACATCTACAGACCCTACTGCAACATTTGAGCATGGTTTTACCATTTCGAAATACATACTGTAGGAGCCTTTCGCCGGAAATGGTCTAAGAGAACATGAAAGAGGCAACGGTAGCACAGCCACATGGCACCCCAAAAATCCAAAACCCTTGTGCGCATCTACAGACCCTACTGCAACATTTGAGCATGGTTTTAGGATTTCGAATTACATACCCTACATGTAGGAGCCTTTCGCCTGAAACGGTCTAAGAAAACATGAAAGTGGCAACAGCACAGCCACTAGGCAGCTGAAAAATCTGAAACCTTCGTGCACATCTACAGACCCCACTGAAACATTTGAGCATGGTTTTCGCATTTCGAATTACATACCCTAGGAGCCTTTCGCCGGAAACGGTCTAAGAAAACATGAAAGTGGCAACAGCACAGCCACTAGGCAGCTGAAAATCTGAAACCTTCGTGCACATCTACAGACCCCACTGAAACATTTGAGCACGGTTTTAGCATTTCGAATTACATACCCTAGGAGCCTTTTGCCGGAAACGGTCTAAGAAAACACAAAAGTGGCAACGGTGGCACAGCCACTAGACAGCTGAAAAATCTGAAACCTTCGTGCACATCTACAGACCCCACTGAAACATTTGAGCATGGTTTTAGCATTTCGAATTACATACCCTAGGAGCCTTTCGCCGGAAACGGTCTAAGAAAACACAAAAGTGGCAACGGTGGCACAGCCACGTCGCACCTGAAAAATCCGAAACCTTCGTGCGCATCTACAGACCCCACCGCAACATTTGAGCATGGTTTTAGCATTTCGAATTACATACCCTAGGAGCCTTTCTCCGGAAACGGTCTAAGAAAACACAAAAGTGGCAACGGTGGCACAGCCACGTGGCATCTGAAAAATCGGAAACCTTCGTGCGCATCTACAGACCCCACTGCAACATTTGAGCATGGTTTTAGCATTTCGAATTATATACCCTAGGAGCCTTTTCCCGGAAACGGTCTAAGAAAACACAAAAGTGGCAACGGTGGCACAGCCACGTGGCAGCTGAAAAATCCGAAACCTTCGTGCGCATCTACAGACCCTACTGCAACATCTGAGCATGCTTTTAGCATTTCGAATTACATACCCTAGGAGCCTTTCGCCAGAAACGGTCTAAGAAAACACGAAAGTGGCAATGGTGGCGCAGCCACATGGCAGCTGAAAAATCTGAAACCTTCGTGCGCATCTACAGACCCCACTGCAACATTTGAGCATGGTTTTAGCATTTCGAATTACATATCCTAGGAGCCTTTCGCCGGAAATGGTCTAAGAAAACACAAAAGTGGCAACGGTGGCACAGCCACGTGGAACCTGAAAAATCCGAAACCTCCGTGCGCATCTACAGACCCCACTGCAACATTTGAGCATGGTTTTAGTGTTTCAAATTACATACCCTAGGAGTCTTTCGCCGAAAACGGTCTAAGAAAACACAAAAGTGGCAACGGTGGCACAGCCACGTGGCACCCGAAAAATCCGAAACCTTTGTGCACATCTATAGTCCCTACTGCAACATATGAGCATGGTTTGAGCATTTCGAATTACATTCCCTACGAGCCTTTCGCCGGAAAGGATCTAAGAAAACACGAAAGTGGCTACGGTGGCACAGCCACGTGGCACCCGAAAAATTCAAAACCTTGTGTGCATCTATAGATCCTACTGCAACATATGAGCATGGTTTTAGCATTTTGAATTACATACCCTACGAGCCTTTCGCCGGAAACGGTTCAAGAAAACACAAAAGTGGCTACGGTGGCACAGCCACGTGGCACCCGAAAAATCCGAAACCTTCCTGCGCATCTATAGCCCCTACTGCAACTTCTGAGCATGGATTTAGCGTTTCGAATTACATATCTTACGAGCCTTTTGCTGGAAACGGTCTAAGAAAACACAAAAGTGGCTACGGTGGCACAGCCACGTGGCACCCAAAAAATCCGAAACCTTCGTGCGCATCTATAGACCCTACTGCAACATCTGAGCATGGATTTAGCATTTCGAATTACATATCCTACGAGCCTTTCGCCGGAAACGGTCTAAGAAAACACAAAAGTGGCTACGGTGGCACAGCCACGTGGCACCCGAAAAATCCGAAACCTTCCTACATATCTACAGATCATTTAGCAACACCCTAGTGTAATTTTAGAACTCCGAATTACATAGGTTGGGACTATTCAGCAAAAAAGTGAAAAAATAACGCATTTTTTAAGTGGCTCCACAGAAGCCACCTGGTGGCACAAAAATTTAAAAGTTGTATTTTTGGGTTGCACAGACCCTATCGAACAACTGTAGAAAGTTACAGCGTTTCGAATTACAAAACCGGGCATACGGAAGTAAAGCCGTACAGACGTACGGAGATCATGACAATATCCCAGCATTTTTTAAAATGTGGGGATAATAACCATTATTCTACAAGTAATATGTCTAATACCATATGTTATCTGTAGAGCTAGGGGTTATTATATTTTATTTCAATTTCAGTTTCTACTCTGTTTTTACAAGAAGGGTGGAGTCACAGCCTCTTTATTTTTCTCTTTTTTAAAATTTAATCATAGGCACTTTCCATTGATCATTAGAGCTGTAGGTTAACCGAAACCGAACCGATGTTTTTTGTTTTTTTCAAAAACCGAAACCGAAACCATCGACATCCCGTAATCTAAGGTTTTTCGTTTTTATTAAAATACTCTCTTCCTGCAGAAATTCACAGAATGTAGCCACCCCAGAGTAGTGAGAGTACCCAGACACTGCCTATGGCAGTGTCTGGGTACTCTCGCTACTCTGGGATGGCTACATTCTGTGAATTTCTGACATTTCAGCTTGGTTGTGTTCGCAGCTTTCCTCAAGTTGCGTGTAGGTGTCAGACCTCAAAAAATGGCCAAGCACAATAAAAGTTCTGTATATTTAGGTAATTATTATATTGGCCTTCCTGATTCTTCATGTATTATAACTTATTTCTGGCATTCATTCAATTTCACTGCCATTCAGTTATGATTCCAGACATATAGAATGAGTTTTATTGAATTTTATTTGGCCTCATGAACAAACCGAAAACCGAACCGAGGTTTTACTCAACCTGAAAAACCGAAACCGAACAAGAAACTTAAAAACCTACAGCTCTATTGATCATGGGTTGGGATCAATAGTGTGAGACTACCAAACATCACAACTGTGCTCCAATAAACACAACCGCAAATTTGGTTTTAAAATTCCAGCGCATTTTAAGATACTGCACTTGAGTTGCACGGTTTTGGATAAAAATATACCATGGTATCAAAGAAAATATACCGTGGTTATCCAAATTACTGTATAATTTGATTCAATCATCGAAGTGGCAGAGAAATGTGGTTCTGTTGTGGTTATTAGTGTTCAAATAATTCGATAATTTATGTTTTTATTTTTTACATATAAACAGTTGAAACTTAGATATTTATTATCAATAAAACACTAGATAACTTTTTTGAAATAAAATAGGGTTTTATTGTTTGTGTAACATTCAAAACAAACAAAGAACGGCACAGTTAAATGAAAGGCATTTTCAAGCAATCCCAAATACCCATATCCAATTTCGGATTTCGAATCCCACCTGCGGCAACCGCGTTGTGTCCTTGGGCAAGACACTTCACCCCCATTGCCCATGTGGGGGCACACTGACGTTGTGTACTAAGGCGTACTGAACGTCGATAGTGCACCTGTCTTCAACCAATGCTAACCCTGCTTGTGTGGAGTTGGTATGTTGGGGAGCTGACAGTTGCTTGACGTTGCTTGGTGGTTCTCTCCGGGTACTCCGGCTTCCTCCACCCGTAAAACTGTCACGGTGATGGTTAGCTATTGTGCAGAAATATGTGACCTTAAACACCAATAAATAAATAAATAAATAAATAACTTTCGGATACCCATATCATGTTCATTTATGATGCATCTTGATATCATCCGGTTTCAGTATGAGGACTGGCCTAACACAAATTCGGATCGGGGTGTTTCTGAAACCGATCTGCAAGCACAATTTCTTCTGCGGCTTCCAATTTCAACACTATTTCCATGATCGTCACTGGATCGAACTGAGCACGCTATTCAAATGATTTTTTTTTTTAAATAAAAAGCCAAAAAGATGTATTTTTGCAGAATCTCGATATCAACCGTGACGAATTGTGGCAGAAATATATTTTTAATCAAGCAGGCCTGCACAAATTGAAAATTAAGGCAACCTGTTTATGGGTTCCCCTAATTATTTTAAGGTAACCCTTTGAACTAAGGTAACCCATTTCAGCTTTGCACTGAACGGAAACCATTCAACATGTTAATAGTGTGCACTAAAATAATATCTCTTTAGACATGCTCCTGATGGCACTAAACAGAATCCATGCAAATTTCCACTTTCAGTTTCTTAGAAAAGTAAAGCAAACATTGGACAGAGTTTCAATTTTCAGACAGTGACCGACAGATTTATTGATCAGGTTGAGTTCAACAAATTAATTGAGCTCAAACAGCACTCAACTGTTCCCTGTGCCTACGGCACACCGCAATTAAACAAATCTTGATCATGGGTAAAGTATTGTTAATGATTCAATTTTAAAAAGAAAGAGGTTGAATTATATAAGATTGTGTCGGTGTTCAACGTAACACGTGCTAATTCAGCTGTTTTGCTATTCAGTTTGTTTACAGACCTGAAGCGCCACCAAGCCTGAAAATAAGCAGACTGTCATCTGCAAAATGAGGTCCCCAGTGGGTGAATTTGGTGATGCTACTCTGCACAACAGTGTAGCATCACAGAATTTACCCTCTGTGAACTTGTATGAATCAAGGTCTCAAGCCAAAACAGAAAGATGTACCTAGAGGATAAATTGGCCCACTGTATGGGATAGCATCAGCAAATTCCCCCTCTGGGGACCTCATTTTGCAAATGACAGGTTGCTTAAATTCAGGCTTGAGCGCCACCACGAGACGATTTCCTCATGACTGATACTGCACCAATTGATAACTTAAAATTCAAGGACTGTGACTGAATTCAGCATGAAAATTTTATTCTTTTCAGCTGGAAATAATTACTCCACCAAAAATAATATAATTACAACATGGTTTCAACAACCGAAAACCATCAGTTGCACTGTTTTATTTTGACGTTATCATTTAGTTTAGCCCACTACATGGGAAGAATCATCGATGTCATGCACGATCATATGAAGAACAAGAAGGTCAAGGTATGTTGCAACAAAAATGAAACATTCAATGATGAATGCGCAGTCTAAACAGTTATTTATTGTACAAGTGATTAGCTCTGTCAATAGTAAATATGTCATACAAATGATCTCACACATTTGCTGGGGACTTCCACACATGCTGTGCTAGTAACAACTGTACTTTCGCAATTAATTAATTAACGTCAACCGGTCTCCATGTATAAACAATATGAAAAATGTGACCGGCTTCCAAGTTTTGTACATGTATTCAGTCGGATACGTCAGAAACACAGCTGAAAATTTGGGCGAACGGGAAACAGCTCGCCATAAAAAAATTAGGGCAACCTTTAGGCAAACGAAACGACCGTTCGCCCAATTTGTGCAAGCCTGATCATGTTTCTTGTCATAATCTCTGATTACAAACAGCACTTGTAATCACTATCAAATATTTCAGATTTATGCAGCGAGAGAATATACCTGGCATGTGGGGTATATATTGTTATTATCATAAACAAAAACTGTATTTTAGTGTAAAAAACCTGAAGTGTCAAAATTCCACAACTCTAATTCATGACCTAACATCATGAATATTAATTAGCTGGGGCTCAGAAAGACATGTGACCTCTCACAAACACAGTAAATTAGTTTTTAATATCAGTTGTGTATTTTTTGTTGACGTAATATATTGGAGTATATTCGTTTCTTTCCTCTGTTTTGGCTGTGGTTCTTGGTTAATTGAAACACATGTAGAAACAACATATAACTTTTGAATGTGAGTAAATTAATAGAAAATATTTTTTGAATGGGAGTAAATTAATGGAAAATAAAAACTAGAGGATGGCCACCAAAGGGAGGCTGATTCTCCCGAAAAAAGCCTTGATAGCCATTCCAACCTTATTCGTGACACACCCTCTGGTTGTGGGCAATAATAATACCAAGTATCATTAATATCCTTGAAGGCTGTAAGAAGTTATGGAGCAGACACGAATTCCGTCTACGCCCGGACGAACAGACGGACAACGTCACGGCTAGATTCCCCCGAATTTTTTCGGGGGAATCATGAGAGATGCAATGCTGTTTTGCTGTATATTACCAATTTACCTGTACTGTAGCGCCAGTCATATTCCCCAAGTTCCAAATTCAATTTGGTATTTTTACCTTCTGGTCAAGTTCCCTAGTTGTAATAAACTGGACGTTTCTCATGAGTTAAATAGGCCATATTAATAAGCCATGTGTATCTTAGAAGTTATGATGTAATACCATAAGACCATAAAATTTACCCTTTGTTGTGTTTGATCACCTTGGTATTATGCAATATCGGAGTAAAACCAAATTTTTGGTGTACCAAATATTTTATTTACTCATATATTTGGTATATTGAAATACCGTGCAACTCTATAGTATGTGCAATATCGAATTACCAAAATGACCACACAATTCACTTAAATGCAATATCTCTGCATCTGCTGGCCACTTTCAATAATTTCTATGTATACATTTGAATGTACATGTAATTAAAAAAAAAAAATATTGTACACTATACTTGTGCCTAGGGCATTTTCAAGTCAGCAAGCCCAGATTTGGGGCTTCAGTATCAATACACCAAACGATATTCATTAATTTAATATTCATGACCTGTTAACAAAGCTGAAGCATTGTAAAATGTTCATCAGTTTAGTAAATGTGGTTTCCTTTGCTGAACTAGAACTTGCTCTTCATTTATACTGTCCGATATATTTATTTATGCAAGTAATTTTGAATGCTTGAACTCCAAAAGCGGTTTCAAATTCAGAGTGGAAGTGAATAGAAATTTAGGGTCAGAATTATCTAAATAAGTGACTTTTACTCTTCATTTATACTGTCCGATATAATTATTTATGCAAGTAATTTTGAAAGCTTGAACTCCAAAAGCGTTTTCAAATTCACAGTTAAGTCGAATGGAAATTTAGGGTCCGAATGATCTAAATAAGTGAATTTTACTCGATAAAATTGTTTGGGTCTGTCGGGTAAGGGCTGCACGGTATTTGATTTTTCAATACCGAGAACGATATAAAATAAAATACTGCGGTATGAATAAATACCATGAGCATCATCAGCTTTACATTTTCAGGACAGCTGGACACGGGAACTTCAATCACAGCCATCTGGAAACCTGATCTAAAGAGATATATCACATATACCCTTTCTTACATAGATAATATACATGTGTATATTAAATATATAATAATAATAATAACACTTCGGCCGGCCACTGATTTGTCGCGGTTCTCATATGAGAAGGCCTTGGTTACCCATGTTCTACCAACTGCCCCCCTATTCCTGCGCTTCTTCTCTCCTCCCAACACTCGGAGACGAACTGCTTGATGACATCCCTTGCCCCATTCTTCCCAATCTCTCCGATTAGTATATTAACCCTCTCCTTTGAGTCGCCCCCTAACCACATGTCCTTCACTCTCCCATCCCACTTCTCCATTATACTCCCTGTGAATCTTGTTCTTTTAGACTGGTATTTTGGGCATTATATAAGAAAGTGTTCCAGGGTCTCCACCACGCCCACGTTACACATCTGGCACTCCTTTTCACTGTTTTTCCCAATTTTTCCCCTCAGCTCCAGGGACCGCGACCTCAGCTTGAACAACAGTGACCCCCCCCCCCCCCCAAAGGTGCCATCAAGGTACTCTTCAAAACCAGGCTTCTCTTTATCATGCAGGACATCCAAAGATCTCTTTCATTTGACCCCCTCTCGCCAATTACGGTTACAATCCTCCATGACCCTTTCTCTGACGATCATTTTGCCCCGGTTTGCCCCAACGTCAAGGACCGAGATCTCCAATGAGTAGTTTTCTACTAGCTCCCTTACTTGGACCATCCACCCCGTCTTGATATTTGAGTTGAAAGTTCTCAGGAACATTACTTTACACCATCGGCTCTTGGGGAGATTTACCAAATAATTAAGATAACCGAGTTTCAATAGGTCTATCCTGTCCTTGATCCTCATCCACCCAAGCTCACCCCTGATTGCTTCTAGCGCTGCGGCATTACTCGAGCCTGTTATCCATCGGCCTACATCGTTCTGCAGGATTTCCAAGCTCTTAACAGCTGTCTGATTTTACAACTTCCATACTGTATGTTATACTTGGCAGACCCACAATTTCCCAAATGGTTTTCCCCACGAAAACCTTATTGAAACTGTTTCTCCCTATAAGTTTCATTTGGTTAAGGATTCGCTTCCCCTTCAGAATCAATTTATTTGTGTGGTTTCGGTAGATGCCTCTTCCTGTGATGTTTATATTTACCCTCAGGTACTCATAGTCACTAGTCTCTCCTACACTAAGAAGTCTACTGCTACCTTTCGGAATGCAGAACTTCCCCACTCTCCACCTTCGAGTGGGGTCCACTTTGCGGCCCACGGGTATAACTTTGCTCTTGCTTTCATTAAGTTTGAGTCTCCATTTGCTCCCATATTTCCCAACAATTCCCTGCATCTTTGGTAGCCCTTCTTCGCTTTCTGACACTAGCAAAATATCGTCTGCAAAAAATAGCCCTCGGATCTCCAAGTCACCAACTGCAACCCCCTCGTCGCTATGCAGGAGTTCATCTCCTAAACCTTTGATGTACAATGCAAAAAGAATTGGCGAAAGGATACACCCGTTTTAGGCCTATCTCCATAGGCACACGTTTTGTTGTAATGTTTCCCAGGGTAAGTTCACTCTGTACGTCTTTATATAATGCTTTCATAATCCCAACAAACTCGCCCCCCCCCCCCCCCCCCAAGCCCAGAGCCTCCAGCTTGCACCACATACCCTCCCTCCATACTATATTGTATGCCTTTTTAACATCCAAAAAGGCCATGAACATCTTTTTCTTTTTTGCTTTCGCAGATTCTATCATTTGGGATAGCGTGAAAAGATGGTCAGTGACTCCCCTTCCCTTCCTGAAGCCATTCTGGATTTCTCCCAAAAAACCCTTCTCTTCAATCACCTCCTCTAATCTCCCATACAGGACTTTACAAAAGACTTTTCCAATGTTGCTGCTGACAGAGATCCCTCGATAGTTATCCAAGATGACTTTTTCCCCCTTTTTGTGAATAAATGTCACTTTACTTTCCCTCGACTCCTTTGGGCCCTCTCGTTTTTCTATGGCTAAATTGAATAGGGCAGTTATAAGAGGGGGTATTTGGAAGTAGGGGTGATATATCTTTAGATAAAGTTTCCAGATGACTGTGCTTCGATGAAGAACGAATGTTGTTTTTTCAACGAGCATTTTACAGACAATGTTTTTTTTAACTTTTTCGCTGTTATGAATTTCTTCACTCCAACAAAAAAGTGTTAAAAAACGATTGTCGGTAAAATGCACGTTTAAAAAAAACGTCGGTCATTTAATCTCAACTACGGTTAAAACTAGAAGACCTGTCATGAAATGCGCACAAATAGCACGTTGATTTGCGCGTTAATGTACGCGTTATGGTCCTAATAAACCTATCAAATTCTGTACATACGGCCTCTGCACAAGCAATGTTTCTACCAATGGACCTCTGGGTAACCCGGAGGTCCATTGGCAGAAACATTGCATGTGTTTGCTATGAGTAACCAGGAGAACCTGCCGTGCTTTGGATGCCATTCGATATGGCAATTGCGCGCAATTCCAACGCGCAATTAAGCCTAGATAAGCGCACTATTCGTGACAGGACTTCTAGTTTTAACTGTAACTTCATTTGCAGCTAATAAAACACCAGTATGGCTTTTCTATTGCTGGTAGAGAATGCTGATCAAGTTTATATGGAATACATTGAGACAGGATGTACTTGAATAAAGAAGCATTAAATTGATTGTTCTCTTAATTGTGCTACAGGCAATAGAGCAGCATGTCTGATAATAAACATGCATTGAATTTGCGAAGTTATCAATTACCAATTTCACACCATTTGATGGAAGCTTATTTCGAAGGATTAACAGGAGCGCATTGCCATTAGTCTAAAGTAAGTAATTTTTCAGTCTTACTTCGATATGAGATGCAATTGGTTAGCCCCCACATACATGTGCCGATGTGGGGGGGGGGGGGGGGGATGAGGGGGTACTAACACTTTACAACATTACACCCTCGGCAATTTTTTGCTGACAATGTTCATTGCCACCACAGACTTTTCCTCGGGACCCTGGGCAAATAGAAATTAGCGATGACCAATGTCCATGACTGAACACTAATATTCAGTTGCAGCTATGGTGCAGTTTATGGCTTGAAATCAGTTTAAAAACCAATTAAACAGTAGCAATTGTCAACCCAAGGGGCATAAGGGCAACAACACAAGTCAACCATAGATATGTTATAGTTATTTATTCAACTGATACAATTAATAGAAGATGCCTTGTTAGTAGTCCAATAATATTAGCCTTCGCCTGTGCTCCGAATTTATTATTTTTTGATTTTTAATATGTCGCACCATCGAAGTCTAATCTGATCTTTCGTTTCTCCAGCAGCAAAGTTCAGCGAGAGACTCTCGCTGAACGGTTGGACCTCGATTAAAGATCAAATTTCGCCACCTGGTTCCTACTTCCGATTGACAGTTGTGTAAAACACATTTTTCTTCATTCTGGTGGTCATTTTCTTGCAAATAAATCGATATTTTGAATTATTTAGGCGTCATTTGCACTGCAATTTTTTCAACTCGAAACAAACTGTTGAACCGGAAAATGGGTTGATAGGAAAATGCGGAGTGAAAAACGGAATACCGATAATGTAGTGCACACCAAGTCAAACGACGCGGCAGTCGTTGCAATACCGCTGAGGTCCGTTCCCAGAAATGGGATACGATTTTTAACAATTTCCCAACCGCTTTAACTTTACCGCTTGAAAAAATGTTTTTATTTAATTATTGGTATTTAATACGTAATTCGACAGTAAGTATAGGAAATTTATACATCTAATATGAATGTGAAGGCATATTATTCTTGTCGAATGTGGGAACATGTATGGAGAATGAGTATTCATCATATTAGTGTTATGTCGCCTAATTTCGTACTTTGCTGCTGAAAAAACGAAAGATCAGATTAGACTTCGACGGTGCGACATATTAAAAATCAAAAAATAATAAATTCGGAGCACAGGCGAAGGCTAATATTATTGGACTACCTTGTTAGCTGTTACTGACAGTCATCACGCAAGTCACGACTTGTTGAATGTCAAATCCTAAAGCTCAGCATCTCCTACTTGAATCACAACATATTACTTAACCCCTGTCACTCAATTTTCACGTAAAAGGTATTTTTGAAAACTAGGGCATTGTCTTTTAGGACGATACTATACACGCAAGGATAATTAAGGACTAAACTCGAAAAGCAAAAATGTTGAAAACTGTTCCACGACCATGTTCTCTACTTTCGTGTGTTTTAGCCAGCGGACTTCTTATGTCACAATCATTCGACAAAGCACCCAAACCCTAGAGTCACAATCCAAAATTTTCTCAATACAAATTTTTAAAGCAAATATGAACATGATACGACCTTCTAAATGGACAAATCACAACTTGTAAACATTCAAAATTTATTTGTTTGGAAATCTGCCGCCATCATGGAATTTCGCCGTCGTATAATACCGTATTTTTCCGTACATGTTCGGAGATTTGTTTCAGTGGCTTTGTCGGTGGTGACAGAAAAAAAAAAAAATCCTGGACTCGTCGAGTGAATGACAATTCGCCGAACATTTGGACAGTTCGCCAAACATTTGGAAGGTTCGCCGAACTTTTGGACGTTTCGCCGAACTTTTTGAACATTTCGCCGGCATTAATGTGGACGATTCGCTGGAGTTATTAAGGACGTTTCGCCGAAATTATTTTTCATGGACCTGTTTTTTCAGGCTAAAATATGAAAAATGGAAATCGTATGAAAAGAAAACAACACTGAACTCATAAAAATGGGAGACAGCTTTATTGATTTGCATAATTATTTCTTTATGTTAACAGTCCGATTGTTTTGACAGCAATAGACATATTAGCAAGTACATAATTGTGAGCAGCAGCACAGTAATTAATAAATGTCACTAAGTAATTATAAGTATGACACTTGATAGTTATTAAAGCTATCAAAAGGGATTGTTTTTTTTTAACAGAACAGCACTGTATGTTCGCATAACAATAAATAATAAGGAATAACAAGGGATGTCAACAGACTTTCAGCTTACAGACCATTGGCTGGTCCTTAAGCTGAAAGTGTGGTGACATACCTTGTGATTTCTATCAGAAATTGTGAATAACTGATCAGCACTATATGTTCGATAATTTGCATGCTACCAGATATTTTTCATGTCATTTCATTTACATGATTCACACCTCTGACTTCAGAGCGTGAACACATTGACTAAGTACTATGGAATTACCTGCTAGACTAGGAAAGCTATATCAGCTCTGTGCGTCTCTTGCCCTATCTCCTGGACTATCCAGGAAATAGGCATGAGCGTCCATCTGAAACTGGAATTCAAAACTGATGAGAACACCACAACACCAACCTCCTCGGGGAGAGGTAGCACCTTTGGTGAGAGGATGCCCTCTCACACTGATCCTCACCGAGGGGGCAGGGGACCCTGAGAAGAGTATAAAGAAGAAAAGAAAGAAGATTCCAGAAGCACGCGAAGAGAAGATTATGAGGGAATACAACAAAATCATGACCGAGTCCCAAGAATTCAAACAACAATCTGCTGAAGTCTCCAGAATGGCTCAGGAATGGCTAGACAAGAAAAAACAACAAAACCAAGAAACAACCTTATCTCCATCACCTCCTAAAAAGAAGACCCGCAGGAAACACAAACGCGGATAAGCTGCTTCCTTCTCTTTTCCTCCTTTACCGCGCTCAGACATGGCAAATATTGTACAGCTAACGAGGGTCAAAAGGGGCTTGCCCCACAGCGTCCCTGTGCGCTTTTGGCGTGCAAAAAACATTTCTTCTTACCAGACATTTATCAACGATTTTTGATAGGAATAACAAGGGATGTTAACAGACTTTCAGCTTACGGACCATTGAGGTCTCGATTCAGTCTCACAGCGTACTCTTGCTCTGACTTCAGCGTTTTTCATATCAGTTATTTTGGCTTCACACGAATGTTTCTTGTCAGTTCTTACAAGTATGTATTGGTTAGAGTCCATATTAAAACTTACTATAGCTAAACACTTCGTGGTAATGTTTCTGACAGAGCAGCTCCACCTGATTGTCTTTTTACTACTGTAATCAACTGTATAGGAATAACCATCAGAGTCAACCAGTAAAGCCGATGCTCCATGAACTACACTATAGGTTACCATTACGGGGTGGTGCCTCGTCGACAGACAACTGATCTGGACACGTCAGTGAATTATTAAGATTATTTTCTGTTAGTGAAGTCACTGGTTCAACAGATACAATAGAGGCATCCCTCAGCTCTGATTGTGAGAATTTGTAAGGATGTCAACATTTTGTGATGACGAAGAGGCCATGGGATTATAAGTGCTGGGAGGAGTTGCGACTAACCCACTAATATTTGTCATAGATCGTACAGTAGATGCAGGAGTGGAAGTAGTTGGCACAGGAGATGCAGGTGATGCAGATGAAAGAATATAAGTTGTATTTGCAGGAGCCTCATAACTCATACTAGAATTTTGAACTGGTGTTACACTGAAGTTTGTATCGTCAGGTGGAACGGGACTTGGGGCACATGGTTCAGATGTTGTTACAGAAGCCTCATAACCCATACCAGCATTACAAACTGGTGTAGCACTGAAGTTTATATCGTCAGGAGGAGCAGGACTTGAGGCACATGGATCACATGTCCACGTGATTTCTTGTTGCCCTTTTATGGCTTTTTTGTACATGTAGTAAGAAATACCTGTTCCACATCGAATGTGTTCCACTTTTGACATTGGTCACATGTAACAGAATTATTTCGCGCAGAGACAAGTTGTGTACATGCCATACAATATTCTGTTGTGTTATCCATTTTGGATTGTGACTGATAACCGATGAATGAAAAGTGAAAGCATGAAATACCTTGCAACCCGAGTAACTTTATTTGTTTATAACTTTATTTACTTATGAATCCACGAGAGTCCGACGGGAGAGCCAACATTTTATTTGGTTTGAGTGTGCGCACTAGAAGTAGGGTAGTGGATTCAGATCCCCGAGAGCCTCGAACTGAAAGATGACTAGGAATTGGGTATAACTCCAAGAATTCTGCTCTGTGTTAGCTTAGAGACTTGGGTATATTTATCATAATATATACACTGAAACCGCGGTTTGATGGTTGTTTTAGAAAAGAAAAGGAAACCCAAACAGTCGCTGGTTTGGAAGCAGCCCCAGCATATTACCCTTAACGGGTACAAAAAGAAAAGGAAGTAAATCCACCAGTATGTGTTTTTGAAAGATGGGAGTCATCCATCAGCCTGTAAGGGAGAGTGGATGCTGAACCTTGGCCACCTGGTCTGCGTTCAGGGGAACAGATGACAGGGTGAAGGGAGGAAGAAACACACACACACACACATACACACACACACACACACACACACACACACACACACACACACACACACACACACAGTCTTGTCTACCCTACATACCAAGGTACCCCATTGTTTGTCCTTTGTGTGGACTAACGGTTTCTACCTCGTTTTGCCGGTACAGTTCTGGGAAAACAACCGAGGTAAAGGGTTTCTTTTGTCTTTTGTACCTTGGTAAGGCAAAACACGCAAACTCTTTTGTCTAGTTACCTCATCAAGATGGCAAGACAAACCCACACACGCACACACACACACACACACACACACACACACACACACACACACACACACACACACACACACACACACACACACACACACACACACACACACACACACAGAGTCTTGTCTACCCTACATACCGAGGTACCCCATTGTTTGTCCTTTGTGTGGACTAACGGTTTCTACCTCGTTTTGCCTGTATAGTTCTGGGAAAACAACCGAGGTAAAGGGTTTCTTTTGTCTTTTGTACCTCGGTAAGGCAAAACACGCAAACTCTTTTGTCTAGTTACCTCGTCAAGTTGGTAAGACAAACGCACACACACACACACACACACACAGTCTTGTCTACCCTACATACCAAGATACCCCATTGTTTGTCCTTTGTGTGGACTAACGGTTTCTACCTCGTTTTGCCGGTACAGTTCTGGGAAAACAACCAAGGTAAAGGGTTTCTTTTGTCTTTTGTACCTCGGTAAGGCGAAACACGCAAACTCTTTTGTTTAGTTACCTCGTCAAGTTGGTAAGACAAACCCACACACACACACACACACACACACACACACCTTAAGCCCTTAAAAGGACTGTTATATCTTTATTCAAATGTTTGTTTATTTAAAATCTACACGGGTCCCAGCCAGACAAGCTTGTTTCAATCCTTGCTTGGTGTTTTGGTGGTTTCGTGTGTATGTTAACAGAGAAAAGGTAGGTTGTTCCAATTCCTCATACAGTCGGAAACCGGGCTTTGTTGCTGCTGGGGGAAGTAGATTCACATCGAGTATTCAGCCAAAACTCAAGGAGTGTTGCCTGAATCCATGCGTGAACGTATGTCTCGCCGTAACGAACCCGCCCGTTTCACTTTGTTGGGGTGGTGCTTATCCTGAAGGGGTTAATGACTTTTCCTCGAAAAGCATAAATCATCAGGGGTTCACTGGAAAGAACAATTTTAATTCATATATATCAATATAAATACGGTAATTTCGTTACTTACATGAACTCCAAATAAATAAGAAAACAGACCGCCAATCACCCCCTACCCACACAGTCTTTGAGTCACTCGCGGGCCCGAATACTCTGTTGTCGCTGGTTTTTCCTCCTTCTCGCTGTCATTTGTTCATTGGTCGCCTCTTCACTTCATCCCTTCACTGCCGTCGCACGGCCACTAACGCCTTGTCACTTACCAGACACCTTTGCTCTACCATGTGGGGGAATGTCACTGTACGAAATTTTCGGGAAACCCCCCGATTTTTATTTCGATAGCCCGACCATTAATTCTCATTTTAATTGCTTCTCGATTCGCGCTCCCGCGTTGTGTCCTTGGTCAAGGCACTTAACCCCAATTGCCTACTTGGAGGCACGATGACGCTGTGTACTAAGGCGTACTGCACGTCGAAGGTGTGCATGTCTTCAACCAATCTAACCCCGCCTGTGCTTTGGTGCAGAGTTCAGAGTTACGATGTTGGAGAGCTGACAGCTGCTTGTCGTTGCTCGGTGGTTCTCTCTGGGTACTCTGGCTTCCTCCACCCGTAAAACTGTCACCGACATGATATGACCCTGGCTATTAATGTGTCGTTAAACCCTAAAAAAATGCTTCTCATGAACTTGGCCGCTCAGATTTATCTTAATTTAATATTCACCTTTAGGTTCCGTTGAAAGTCTCGCATTTTGGTATATGTTGACATTCGGTGACAGACCAGACACGTAATATGGGTGTGTGTCCAGAATCTGTGGGATTTACTGTTTTACAGCAATTACCTAAGAACCTATGAACTGGCCATAATTACACAGATAATGTCTGCAGGAGAACACTGGTCTCTCTTACTTCTTTAATCAGTTATCAGATAGTAGATGTGGCGTTCAACAAATGCGCAATAATATAACAATAACATTACTTTGGAGGGCATTATGGGTTATTAACGGCCCAACAGGTGTGAATAGCAGTCCGACAGTTAATTAGCTGAAGGGCTGTTATGCCCACCTGTTGGGCCATTAATAAATCACAAGGCCTGACAAAGTCATGTTATTACTATTATTACCACTGCGATTCTGAGAAAGTTTTGACTCTGTACCTTACATGTCAGTTGCAAACAGTCAACTGGTCTTCATTCAATTCGCTTGATTGAGACGTTTTCAACGTTTTAAATTTTGGCAAATGATATAATCGTCTGTTCTCAAACAAACTGCTGTCACACGATTATTACGTGATCAGAACCGGTACTTTTTCAATTGCAACGAAGTTAGAAAACTTAAAACAGACCCGGTATTTACCGCTTGCAAGTCAGGAATAAAGGCTTAAAATGTCTGCAGACTTACTTACTATATACAGCTGCTTGTTCTTATGGGAGTAACTTTGCTGGACATTTTACATATTTAATAAATTAAATAAAAATCACATTGTTTACTTGTTGAAACCATTTCTGGAAACTGTTTTCATTTTCGAGGAACAAAAGTTACTTGACGTGTTGGACTGTTAATGAGATGTTCAATTCATTAATTAACGGGACGACACATCACACGACTTTGTAATTTGAAAGTTACGTTCTTGTAATGCCCTGTTGAACTTTGTTAATGTACTAGGGAACGCCCTATAAATTGGTAATAATGGACATTAAATTGTATGCTTCATAAGCAACGCTTTAATAAATGCTGGGCTGTTTAAATGACAAATCGGTTTTCGGGGTCCGCCAGATACCTATCTTTTCGTTTTATGTTTAGCCCAGCGAGAAAGATTGTCGAAAACATCGCAGCTTTAAGCTATCACGTTGACACATACACTTCGTCTGCTGTTTCCATGAGTCTTCTAGATAGGAGTGTTGCAAGAAAATTAGCGAGTGTTCAATTAGAAAAGTTATAGGTAGAGAGAGATAGGAATCCGCTATTGCATATTATGACTGTTGTGTGATTGTTGCTATGGATGGGACGAGGGGTGTGTTTCTTTGGCGCCCACTCCCCACACACAGAGTTACAAGGCAGTCCCCACAGACTCGATTCTAGATTTCTTAATGAGTGGCGAGGCAATCCTCACTGACTCCACTCCTCCATATCATTATTGGAGAAAGATAGAACTCCGTTATTGTATGCTGCAGCTGTCGTTTGATTGTTGCTATTGCTGGGGCGAGTAGCCCACTCCCCACATGCAGATTTGAGAGGCAATCCTCAGAGACTCAATCTTAAAGTTAACAATGAGTAGCGAGGCAATCCTCAATTGATTGATTCGAGATAGCTGCGAAGGTTCATGGTGAGAATCTGCTGAAATATGTTTCCAATACATCTAAGCAAGCTAATTGTGCGGTAGTTGGAAGGGTTGGAAAGGTCTTTTTCGGGTTTAGGTATAATGACTCCTGTGACCATTTTCCCGCATTTTGGGAAGTACCCACGGGAAAGACCTATGTTTAGGAGTTGGGTAAGTCTATAGGAGAAGATGCTGGGGGCTCTGTTTCAGTATTTTGTAAAAGACTTCGTCTTCTCTGGGGGACGAAGATGATTTGCATTTTCGGATTATACACATGACCTCTTCAACGCTAATTGGTTCGGTTCATTCAGGATCGCCCCCATCTTCAGGCCTTTGGTCGAAGTTGGGTTCGTTAAAAATTTGAGTTGTTGTTTTGGACAAATTTATTTACTTTTACTTTGAAATCGTTGTCAAATCTGTTCCCTTCTTGTGGACGATGAGCTTTCTTTAGAAGTTCGGCAAAAGCGGTTGGATTTTTCCTTGTCGTCCAGAGCCACGGTTCCGTCGCTAGTTTTCAGTGCATTATTACTGGCATTTTTGCTCTTCTGGCCCGTAAGAATTTTAAATGTATCCCAGAACCTCTTAGGTTCTCTCAACCCATTGAGGTTTTCTGTCGCCCTTTCCCATCTCACGCGATTGTCGTTAGCTATGGCCTTTTTTACTTCTCCGTGAAGGCGATTATACGCGGTTTTAAGTTGTGCTTTTTTATTTGATCATTCTCTGATTGGTAAGCCCGGGAGGCTTCTCTTTTTTATTTAATTATTGGAAGTGTTATTTGGGTTTTTCTGTTTATCCGCGGCTTTACTGTTTGCTTGGGACAAATTTCATCTAGTGTACTTTTGATAACCCCACTGAGGTGGGCGCAGGCTTTTTCTAGTTTACGAACATTCAAAGGGTCATTTGCATTTATTTTAACTTCGATAATGTTTCTGAAGAGGTTCCAGATGATTTGTGATAGGTTCCTCCTGTTTATGGGAGGATACCTTGTGGGACCAGTATTACATTTCAAAGTGGCGTGCCGGCAGGTGATCACTGACTAGATCATCATCCCCTACAAATATGTCTTGCATTTAACTGGTTAGTGATTTACTTTTTTGTTAACATATTTTATTTCGAAATCTAAATGGTTTGGTAAACAGGCTAAGCCTCTTTGAATACCTCACCGTCACATTGAAGAACTTACAAACAATAATGGAGCTTGAACGGGTGAATTGTGCGGAGCCAACTATCTTCTGTGATTACTTAATGTATGATGCATTTGTGACTGTATAAACTTATTATATCGTCGTATCCCATGGGTTGGAGATAGCCTCTACTCAAATTGCTTCGTTTCTTCAATGTACTTTTGGAAGGCCACAAAGACTTTTATTAACTGCATTAGACCATGCTGGATTACCGTGCAGAATATAACTGATATTGTTTGTTAGGTTCTCGACGTTTAGATGAAAAGACTGACGCCGGATACGAAAGTTAGGACACGATCAGATGAAGTGAGCTGAAGGTGATTTACTTGTGATAATCAGGTCTAGGATATCTGATTGATGGAGCGGGTTGTTGTTTACGTATGTGACGTCATGATCGTTATTTACCATGAATAGATCAAGTTTTTGAATTATGTTGAAAAGGACGTCGACCATTAGACTCAGTCTTATGACAACCTAATACCCGCTGTTTGGAATTGAAATCACTCAAGAATATGCAATGCTTGTATTTTTGGTAAAAAATTCAAATGCTTTATTGTCTACTGTTGCTTGCGGTTTGTTATAATATGAGATGACGTCCACGCGTTTGTGGTCAAGTTCAATTTCAGCTGCAATGACTTCAGCATTGAGGTGGTCGCAGGTTATTGTTTTGTATTTAATCCCCGACCTTATTAAAGAGCAACATCGCCACCTTTGTGGACTGAACGATCTCTTCTAATAATATCAAACCCACATAACGAGAACTTTTTGCTTGGTTTTAGCCATGTTTCGCTAATTCCAATTATGTTATTTTTTAAATAATGTGACATTTGCGAGTTTTTCTGATTAACGTTTCAGGCGTTCCACTGGACTATTTTTAATATAACCATGAATGGTTTATAAATAGCTGTACTAAGTTTCTTTATTAATTGTAGTATTGTTACCTAATATATTTTCTGATAGCGTGTGAGATATCTGAGTTTTATATAACTTAGAACTGTTTTACTGCTCTTTTTGCATATGTCCGAAAGATTGGCGTCAGTGTGTTTTTGTTATGCCGAAAATAGAACCAGCCATTAGGGTGCGCGTGGAATAAGGTGAGGACGAACTCTCAACACTACCTACATTTAGACCTTTAAGCTGGATGTTTGTTTTAACTATTTTGAAGTGGCTACACACCCAGTAGTTGCTGGGGTGTCCCCCCTCCGCAATTGGGGCATTTCAGAGTGGTGGCATTGCACGCCTTCGAGATGTGTTTGTCACCACATTTCATACATCGTTGCTCCCCGTTGCAATTGTGTGGCACACGCCCAAATTTCTGACACTTTTTACTCTGAACGGGTTGCGGAAGTGCACTGTATTTCTCTGTTTCGAAATTTCTGCCGTTGATGATTCCCCTTCTCCTTATTAAATTCAATTTCGTTGCTCTATCTGGGCATTTAACTTTAATCTTCCAAGTTGGGCTGCGCATGGTTTTGGAGATTAATCTCTACCACGAGCATCCTGGAAGTGCTTGTCCAATAGTATTTTTTCCATTTTCGGGTGAACGCAAGTAGTAGGGGGTGAGGAGATTGACAGGATCTCATGCAGGATCTCATGTGACGCCATAGTCACGCGACCTGGTGGCGCCATGTTTGGTTGTCATGGTAACCGAGTGCGCATGCACACTAATACCATGTAAGTGGGTAATAAATGAGAGTTCAACTATCATCGTACATGTACGTGTACGTTTACATGTACACCTCCATAGGATTTAGTGTTAAAATCGTGTACATGTACAAGATTTTTAACGTTTTTTAGGGTGCTTTAGAATCCCTTGAGATTTCAAACATCACTGATTGTATCCAAGAATGACAGAAAATGCATGAAATTTTACGTACACTACATGTACCGTTGTAACAGGATGGGACTAAGTATAATAATATACAGAAGATTGGAACCCTGTCAATGTCAGTTTCGTAAGGATTTGAAGCTCTCAGCCAGTTAAGGATAAAAAAGTACAAGAAATAAGTTTAACGTGGTTTATTCAACAACTAAACAAAATCAAAATAAAATTATCAACAAAACAGAAAAAGTAGTTCAAACTCAACCAAATTATAATATGTTATTTAAACCACGGCCCTTTGTGGGTGACATTGCCAGTAGTATGCTACATAAAAAAAAGAAAAATACTGGGACCAAATTTGGCTCAATTTCAGGTGGGGTTTCTAACCTTATATAAAAATTACATCATCCAAAACAAACCATTTTGGGAGGCCATATACTGCCAATTTCAACTGTAGGGTGGCCATAACTGGGCAACTCCACTATATTGAGCACCTCCACCAGAAAAGGCACGTCATGGATGTTGTCTCTACCAGCGTATGTGCCCCGTATAATGGAGCAACTCCAGAATAGATTCTGGTCCGTAACACCCCTGAATAGGAGAGCACAGAATGGCCCCTCAACTAACCTCAACAGGCAGTTGTTCTGGCGCAGTGAATTAGAGCTTTGATGCCAAGAATGGGGGACCTTCACTAAGTGAAGGCAGCTTTATATAGCCAATTCGAGCTGGAGAACTCGAATATGATTGATCCCTCGCTTTGGATTCAACCAACTAGAAAGTTACAGACACTGGAAACGAACAACCAATGAGATACATTGGTTTATCAGCTTTAAGGAAACAACAGGAAGTGTCAAAATACCGCAGTGACAAGAATCGAAAACAACCGGTATGTATTTCCAAGCATACCTGCCACACTCCCCCCTCCTTAAAAAAACAAAATGTATACACATTTTTGGACTTCATAACTATTAAGATTAATGAAATAATATTTTGCAGCATACCAATGGCAATGTCAAGGGTAATGTGTGGCACCATCACTGAAGCTGATGGCCCAAACAGGTCATCACCTTCAGTGGTGGTGGTACACATTTAAACCAAAAAAAAAATCTTGAAATAATAAAATCATTCTGTTTTTCTAAACTTTCTAAAATCTGTCTTTGTGGCAATTTCTTCTACAACATCAGATTCTTCATCCACAGTCTTCCAGTGTCTCTTCATCTGGCGTGTACAGTGAGTCTCTCCTGCCGAAGAAATGGTGACCTCTACCTCCTCACATCTCGCTACCGGAGTATTCACTCTGTCTAACAATATTGCTGTCTGGGAGGAATTACCCTGATGTCGTGCCCTAGCAACACTGTCACAAAACTGGAGTCTATGAGCTGACACAGACTCTGTTGGCATGAGAACATCACCAGGATCCACAAAACGCTGGTTCACCTCGGAATGTCCAACGGCTGCTGCCGAACGAGTCTTGGCATCACAAATATTAAAATGATGAAAACGACGATAATGTCTTTGTAACTGATTACATCTAATGTG
This sequence comes from Pictodentalium vernedei, assembly GCA_031216915.1. Classification (NCBI taxonomy): domain Eukaryota; kingdom Metazoa; phylum Mollusca; class Scaphopoda; order Dentaliida; family Dentaliidae; genus Pictodentalium; species Pictodentalium vernedei. The sequence goes on from CM062290.1 coordinate 332,633,509, forward strand.
CTGATAGGGACACAGTTCACAACGGAACTTTATAATCTCAGCAAATCTGTGGCAAGTTTCCCAATGGACCCTCAGTTGCTGATAGGTGTTGAAAACAGTAACACCACAATTTAAAACATTGCATGGCATGCCCTCTGGTGGGAAAACAGGCCGTATATCTCGGTCCAATTCCCCCTGTGATACACTCACTTGTAATAGGTCTTCCATTTCTGAAAAATAGGAAAAAGACATAAATTTCCAGCAAGAACAGCAAGATACATTGCTTTTAGTCCTGCTTTCAAAATCCAAGCATTTAATCAATATTATTAAAATAACATTCTAAGCCTGCAGTCAGATAAACAGAATTGTAAACTGTGGAATCTATTAATCAAAACCTTTTTCTGACAAAACATGACAATTTATCATGGAGAATAAACATCCCTAGGTTTCACAATTCTACCCCGCCTTGTCCTAATGGGACTTTCATTGAGAGGTTCACTTAACCCTACATCAAAACCTGTTTTATCACCTGTGGAATCCCCTTCTCCTAGTAGTCCTGCACCAAAAGTAGCCAGTTGAATTTCTTGTGGACTGATAACTTCCTCCGAAGCACTTGTCTCAGTTTCAGAAGAAACTTTCACCTCATCATCGATCCACCTGTTGGGGGGTACCCTTCCAGTAAACGGTTTAAGGTGATCCACATGTATTACTATAGGTGAAACATGCGAGTTCTCCTGAATTTCATAATTAACACTTGCTATTTTTTGAAGTACTAGATAAGGTCCAGTCCAACCTTGACCAAGTTTGTTTGAACGAGCTGGTGGATACCACCTCCAAACCCAATCCCCACGATGAAATTCTCTGGGTTTAAGGCCACGATCATAATACTTCTTCTGCCTGCTAGCTGCTTCACCCAAGTTTTTGAATACAAATTCAAAACAGTATCTCATAGCATTTTGTAACCAATGCACGTAATGTACAGAACAAATTTCTTTCTTATATGCCAATGGGTTTCCAACCATAAGATCTAAAGGGCTATCAATTTCCCTGCCCAACATAATTAAATTGGGACTACACTTTGTACTGTCATGGGTAGTGGAGCGATATGCCATCATTACATATGGTAAATGTTCATCCCAGCCATCTTGATTTTCATTAACAAAGGATGAGAGCATCTGAATTAATGTGCGATTAAAACGCTCCACCAACCCATCAGACTGTGGTCTATAAGGAACTGTTCTACTTTTTTCTATGCCCAGTTTATCACATATGGCTTTGAAAAGTTCAGAATCAAATTCTTTTCCCTGGTCTGTGTGAATTTGTAAGGGCACACCAAAATGTACAAAGAATTCAGTGACTAATTTGTCAGCCACAGTATAGGCTCTATGGTTAGGAACAGCAAATGCTTCTTTCCATTTTGAAAAATAGTCACCAACTACAATAATGTATTCATTGCCATTTTGGGTCTCTGGAAGACCTCCCAAAATGTCAATTGCAATTTTCTGCATAGGCTTTGAAATAGGATCTTGCTGGAGGGGAGATTTTCCTTTGCCTGCCCCTGGTTTGCGTTTGGCACACTGTTCACATTCATAACACATCTTGACTCATTCCAACCCAATAAAAGCGTTTTCTCAACATTTGCAGAGTTTTATCTCTTCCCAGATGTCCTGAGGTTCTTGTGTTATGAACAAATTCCAATATTTTATCTCTGATTTTAAAAGGTGCCATAATTTGGTTGTAAAGGTTCCCTTGGGGATCTTTTTCACACACACGATAGAGAATGTCATCCTTAACCTCCAATACTTCCCAAATTTGTCCCAATATCCTTACATTATGATTCAAATCTACCAACACAGACTTAGGCGGCTTTTTATCATATCTCTGTTTCAACAAAAGAATGTGCTGTATATCTGAATCTTCTTCCTGCCACTCTCTCAACAGATTGAGTGACCAGGAATCTACCCAGTTAGAAATAACACTCGGTAATGGCTCATCCAACACTGTCAAAACCTTACAATCCAAACTGCCAGCCTGAAGAGAGCTGTTAGATGAACCAACATCAGATGTTATTCTACTAAAAATCTCTTTTCCACATGAGGGGCAATCATCACATTTACATTTCCGGGCTCTTCTTGAAAGGCCATCTGCATTGAGGTGATTACTTCCCTTTCTATACTGGATTTCAAAATTGTAAGTATCAACAATAGAAAGCCATCTGGCTAGCATCCCTTCTGGTTCCTTAAAATTCCTTAACCATACTAGAGAGGCATGATCAGTTCGAATCAAGAACTTTTGTCCCCACAAATAGTGTCTGAATTGTTTCAAGAAGGTAACAACAGCTAATAATTCTCTATAAGTGACACAATAATTTTGTTGGGACCTACTCAAGGTGTGGCTTGCATATGCTATGACCTTTTTCTTCCCCGTTCTGTACTTGAGATAAAACTGCACCAATGCCAGTTAAACTGGCATCCGTATCCAAAATGAATAAATCTTTACTGGTGGGATAAGCCAAAATTGGAGCAGAAGTCAGCAGCTCTTTAAGCTTTTCAAAAGACTGCTCACAGTCTTTATTCCAATTAAATTTAAAATTCTTTTGTGTGAGTTTTGTTAGTGGAGAGGCCACACTTGAAAAATCCGGAATAAAACAGCGATAGTACCCTGCAGAGCCAAGAAAACTCTTTACCTCTGTAACTGAACTAGGTGTAGGCCATTGTCAAATTGCATCAGTCTTTCCAGGATCACAACTAATCCCCTCTTCAGATACCCTGTGACCTAAATATGATACCTCTGAAGCAAACAGTTTGCATTTCTTTGGCTTTAGTTTCAAATTGGCATTTCGGAAACACTCAAACACAGCTCTTAGGTTGTCTAGGGCAATGTCAAATGAGGCTCCGTACACAATGACATCATCCAGATAACAAAGACATTTAGACCACTGTAGGCCACCCAAAACCAATTCCATTAGCCTTGTAAACGTTGCCGGGGCATTACAGAGCCCAAAACTCATTACATTAAATTTATATAACCCCTTATGAGTGACAAAGGCTGTTTTGTGTTTATCTAGTTCGTCCATACCAACTTGCCAGTATCCACTTGCGAGATCCAAGGTACTAAACCACTGTGAATTGCCCAAAGTATCTAATACATCATCTATCCTCTGCAAAGGGAAAGCATCCTTGTTTGTCACTGAGTTTAGCTTACGATAATCAATACAAAATCTTACACTCCCATCACTTCGAGAAACCAAAACTACAGGGGACGACCATGGACTTGTACTAGGTTCAACAATGCCTTCTTTAAGCATTTTATCAACTTCCTGGTCAATAATTTCCCTTTTAACAGAAGATGCTCTTCTGGGAGGTATCTTAATGGGATTATGTTCTCCAGTATTTATACTATGCTCCACTAAGTTTGTTTTACCAAGTTTACCATCAGGCCCAACAAAAATATTCCGATACTCAATGAGTAAATCTCTTACTTTTTCTCTTTGTTCAGGCTTTAATTTTTCTGACATTCCATCAAAAAGTGACTCCAAATGGCCAGGTAGTGCTGTGGGGATCAAATCTGGGATACTTCTTCCTACATCAGAAAGTATGTTCACTGGGGACAGAGTTGCCACCACAGAATTACCATTAATGTTAACACTTTTTTTCCCAATATTAATCACTGACATATAAATTCCACTGTTTTCTGTTTTCACTACGGCTCGAGCCATCAGCAAGCCCTTGCTTTTAACCAATGAGGTTGGTTCGACTAAACCTTCATGCGAAACATATGAGCCATCTACAATACCTCGAACTACGTGTTCAGTACCAGGGTGTACCGTCACAGATTCATCTAACCTTATTCGAGCACAATGCTTCCCAAACTGTGGAAAAAGTTCAACACATTCACCATTTACATCACGGAGTTTTTGACTGAAACTCAAATTAACATTATGTTTAGTTAAGAAGTCTACTCCAATTATTCCAGACAAATTATCCAAATCTGCTACAACTACATTATGAACAAAATTCTGACTACCAATTTTAATCTCCAATGAAGTTTCTCCAAGAACAGAAAGACTATCACCAGAAGCAGACAACAGTGTGACAGCAACACTTTTAATATCATAAGTAAAACTGCCATTCAACTTATCATAAATATCCCGAGATACCAAAGACACGGCAGAGCCAGAGTCCACTAAAAAATCAACAGATTTACCTTCAATCAGAGTCCTCACAAAAAGACAACTTGGCTGAACAGATGTTATACATATTGTTTGCCCACATTTTGAATCTTTACAAACATAATCTAAGGCCAAATTTTGGGGCTCAAACTTGACCCTTTTTATTTTCCCGACTTTTCAACTGATTCAGACTTCATTTTAATATCTACATCGTTCTCAAGTTTACCAAAACACTTGTGTTTAGAGTTCCAATTCTCCCCACATTTAAAACATTTCTTTAACTTTCCCATCCCTTTATCAGAGTTAAGGGCATCCCCTACAATTTTATTCAGTTTGCTAAACTCTTCCCGAATAACATCAATAATGTCTTGGCCAGTTGGTTCATGTTGCTTACTTTGAGCTCTCTTTTCCTGTATCACAGACACTAAATGTTCTGTTTCTACCGACTTGGTTGTGGTATTATGAGATCCATCAAAAGCTTCAAACTCTACAGCATTAGTTATTGCTTCATCCAGAGTTTTTGGCCGGCTAAATTGAAATGTTTTCTGAGCTCATAAGACCCCAAGCCATTAATAAATTGATCAATAGTATAAGCCTCTTTTGCTGAGCTTGGTAAGTCTGGAAAGGCTGAATTAGCCAGCCGACGCAAAGCAAATCCAAATTCAGCAGAAGTTTCAGTTTCTATTCTATTCCTATTCCTAAATTCCATTCGATATGCGACTTCTCGACCAGGAGGTTTAAAGCATTGCAAAAATGCATGCTTAACCTCAGCATAATTACTAACTTGACTAAGAGTGAGATCACTCAATATCTTTTGAGCAGAACCTCTCAAACACATTATTAACTGCTGAGACTTTTCACAATCATTCCAACCATTCCAGGCAGCTACTTGCTCGAAATGTATCAAGTAGTCCTGAAAGTCAGATAAGCCATCATATGTCTGTGGTTCTTTTGTATTTTGGCTTTTGACCTTAAGAAAATCATTTGAATATTCAGCTTCAGCCCTGGGGGTTCTATTTCCAGTCAATTTTCTACCTACAGGTGTCTCTACTATATGTAATGGATCATGATAAAAGTTATTGCTTTCTTGGGCATGATTTGTAGGAATCTGTGAAAACTCATTCTGTCGGTGACTAGAAGGAGACGTCCATGTTTGGCACATGCTTGGACCCCATACCGCAGGGTCAATAGGATGTACCTTTGCCTGACCAACATTCACGTCTCCTAATTTACCCGCATTGTATGGGGTCTCATTTAACTTTGGAGATGACCTTTCTGAGGGGGCAAGATTAGCCCCTTTTTGTAAAGAAGATAACTGGCCATAGCTCTGATTTCCACAACTTGTTTTAACATGATTAAAATCAATCCTATTTTGTGTATTCAGAAATTGTGAAAATGATTTTGCAAATGAACTAGATTTTTGTTCCACAAAGGAAGGGAAGGAAAAACCATGTTCTCCTATAGGGGAAGATATACCTTGATTTGCCCTCTCATATACTGAATAAGGGAACTTTGGAGGAAGGTGAGAAGAATCTTCAAAAAAATGTACCCCATGTCTGGATTCCATAGGCCTCTGTAACTGTCCTGCATCCTCTCGCAACCTAAATGCACTTGTCCTGTCCACAGCTCTCCAAGGAGTAGCTTCTGAAGAGACAGCACATAAACTCAGGTTTTCAGTGGAGCTTAAAAAATCCATCCTAGCAGGAATATACCCACGATTCAGCATAGGAAGATGTAACTCACCGAACTGAGGAGGCTGATAATCAAGATATCTTTCATTAATTGCTGTGGTACTAGAAGTTTGTAACTTTTTAGCAGGCAAACTCAACTCTCCTGGAGTTTTCAGATTGCTCTCACTATGAAAACCTAAATTCAAAATTTCCCCTGAAACATTAGTCCTTTCAAAATCAAAGGGGGAATAATCAAAAAGTAAGTCTGGTGACTCAGGCCCCATTCTGTTTTGATTTAAGGTAGGCCCCAGATTTCCTTGGGACTCACAATATTTTTCTGAGTACCCCCAGCTGTTGTATACAAGGGTCCAGCTTGAAAAGATGGGGGACCTACACATGTTTGAATTTTAACACAAGATACTTTTGGTCTTGTACTCATCAAAGGGTGTACTGAACTTGTTACTGCACAAGTTGTTGAACGTGTACCCCAGGGATCGGTCTTTAGACCCATATTTCCAAATTGTCCATGCTTAACTGGACTCCCTACTCTCTGTAAATTATCTCTTGTAACAGAATCCATATCTGGTCGAATCAACCTTCAAATCCTGGTAGCCTCGCCAAAAATGTAACAGGATGGGACTAAGTATAATAATATGCAGAAGATTGGAACCCTGTTAATGTCAGTTTCATAAGGATTTGAAGCTCTCAGCCAGTTAAGGATAAAAAAGTACAAGAAATAAGTTTAACATGGTTTATTCAACAACTAAACAAAATCAAAATAAAATTATCAACAAAACAGAAAAAGTAGTTCAAACTCAACCAAATTATAATATTTTATTTAAACCACAGCCCTTTGTGGGTGACATTGCCAGTAGTATGCTACATAAAAAAAGAAAAATACTGGGACCAAATTTGGCTCAATTTCAGGTGGGGTTTCTAACCTTATATAAAAATTACATCATCCAAAACAAACCATTTTGGGAGGCCATATACTGCCATTTCAACTGTAGGGTGGCCTTAACTGGGCAACTCCACTATATTGAGCACCTCCACCGGAAAAGGCACGTCATGGACGTTGTCTCTACCAGCGTATATGCCCCGTATAATGGAGCAACTCCAGAATAGATTCTGGTCCGTAACACCCCTGAATAGGAGAGCACAGAATGGCCCCTCAACTAACCTCAACAGGCAGTTGTTCTGGCGCAGATGAATTAGAGCTTTGATGCCAAGAATGGGGGGCCTTCACTAAGTGAAGGCAGCTTTATATAGCCAATTCGAGCTGGAGAACTCGAATATGATTGATCCCTCGCTTTGGATTCAACCAACTAGAAAGTTACAGACACTGGAAACGAACAACCAATGAGATACATTGGTTTATCAGCTTTAAGGAAACAACAGGAAGTGTCAAAATACCGCAATGACAAGAATCGAAAACAACCGGTAAGCAAACCTGCCACACCGTTTTGATTGAAATCGGCAAGTGAGTTTCCTCCATAGGATTCAGTGTTAAATTGCGAGCAAAAAAACGTTTTGAGAATTCTAACATCATCCTCTCGCCGATTCTAACAATCCGTGTGCATACACGATTTTAACACTGAATCCTATGGGGGAAACTCGCTTGCGGATTTTAGGTCTGAAATCGACTCGTGTGAAGAGGTGATGTTTGAATTCTCAAACCCACTGTTGCATTTCTCGAAGTGAGACTGGCGCACGTTATTGCGAGGTGATCTCAATGAGCACTTGATGGAAAATGTTTTTGAACGAAGAGTGTTGTCGTCGGTGTGTTAGAAATTCGCGAGCCTGCTGTCACGTCTTCCTGAAGTAAAACTAACACATGTTATTGTATGACTGAATGAGGTTTTTGTTCAAAAAGAGTCGATTATGAATATGGTCTGTATTATAGACATTCGTGTTTTGTCTTGATGAGACAGATAGAAATTGAGTTTTGGAGGATATTGTTTGAAAGAGTCGGTCTGTAATAGATATTTGTGTTTTGTCTTGATGAGATGAATAGAAATTGAGTTTTGGGGGATATTGTTCGAAGAGTTAAACACTTAGTGGAATGTTTAAAACGCATTTTCCGCTCAATTAGGTTTTTGAGTGGTAAATTTTAAATATATTCATGATAGCAATCAGAGAGATATGAATAAGTTCTCAGCGTTAAAATTAGTTTTCTTTTGTGTGTTGAAACTGTTTAACAGTCATCAAAGGGATTCTCTCTTAATTCGACACTTAGTGAATGGTTATTTGATGTGTGAATGGAGATCTTTTGACAAAATGTAAAAACTACTGTCAAAATGCGTTAAATCAGAAACCAGTTTGTCATGTACTGTTTAAACGTATTCTTAAACTTCACCAATTCAGTTAACAGTTGAGATGTGAATATTTTCAGATTATTATATTAAAGACGGAAAGATTTTTATTACTTAAAACATAAAAATATAATTAAACATTTAATTTTGAAAATAATAAAAACAATTAAAATGAAAGATGTTTTTACAGATGGATCCTAGACACCAAGATCGAATTTTAGAAGAGTTTGAGCGTGCTAAGAAGGGGATTCAGTCGGCTGATAGGAGCGGACGTCTTGGTGAGATGGAACTCAAACGCGAAGCCACAAAAATATTTAAACCCGTGATGGAGGGTCAAGAGCGAAGCAGGACGGAGATAGTCGAAGAATTGAGACCCATAAAGGAGAGTTCTTTGAGAATGGGTTCGTTGCCTCCTAGTTTTGGAAATCGGTATTCCGTTCAATCTACACCGGATTACGTTCCACGGGAATTCAAACAGAGAGTGAGTCTGATGATACAGCTTCGACTATCACCACTAGTAGCGTCACATCGTTTGATGATGATGGCGGTAAGAGAGATCAGTCGTATGGATTTTATAAGGATTCGGAGGGAAGGATTTTTGTAGGAGACACAGAAGTAGAAATTGACGATGATGAATTGATCGTGGGTTCGAACAAATACGAATTGACTGATGGACTGCACAGATTGCTCCTTTACGACAAGCCTGGCGATTACACGGATCAGGATTTCGACAATTACGGTGACATTCTGGTTCAGACTCACCCCATGAAGAGAAATAACGATGCCAGAGAGACGAGACCCAAAGCCAACAGAGGTTACAAGTGGACGAAAGTGGTGAAACCCATATGGGATATGAACAAGAAGTTCATCGAATCGGTGACTGGCAAAGGGGTGAAAACCACTTTTCTTCCAAGTGATTCGGACGCTCTGTCTCAGAGATTGAGTTTGTTGATGGCGAGCAGACGGGCTGGTAACACAGGATTAGATAATCAGATAGTTGCTATATCTGACGAATTGTTAAGACAGAAGGTTTTGAATAAAAACCACTATAAAAGGCTGATGAACGAATTGAAGGATTGATGTGTATATAATAAGTAGAGAGAAACAAACAAACAAACAAAAATAAAACAGTGAATTCTTACACTAGAATAATAAAAGTATTTAAAAACAACAAAACGATTTACCAGTGAAAAAAACAAAAATATATTATAAAAATAAAATATGTTGGTGATAAAGAACAGGGGATACGTCAGAACTTACGTTCAAGGCGGTTCTGGCATCGTCGATTCTATAATGCGAGCAATCACGAGCGATGCGGGTAGAAAACTCGCATCGACCACGTTTGAGGTCGGTAAGAAGACGGCTTTGGATGCTGGTAAGAAAGCTGCTTCCAAAGCCAGTGGTAGGATAGCTTCTGTGGCTGGCAAGAGGGCAGCTGATGTGTTGATCGACAAGTTGATCAGTCTGCCGGCGAAGCGAGCTGCGTTAGAGCGAACACCGAAAAGTTGGAAAGATTTTAAGGATGCTGTGGTACCCATAGAAGATTTAGCCAAAATGCCGAGTGGATCTGGATTGAGGAGAACTCTCGATGGTGTGATATAAATAAATAATAACATTAAAAACAGAGTTTGAAAAACATAAAAAATTTGCGTTTGAAAAGAATCTAAAATAACAAACAAAAAAAATAAAACAAAGATGAACATTAAAGATATGTCTTGGAACGACGCCGCGACCAAGAGATCGAATAACGAGTTCTTTCCCAAAAGCATAAGAGGTTTGATAGTGGGAAAATCGAATTGTGGAAAGACCAATCTGTTGATGAATCTGTTGTCCCGACCCGACTGGTTGGATTACGACAGATTGTTCGTGTTTGGCAAGAGCTTGTTTCAACCCGAATACAGATTGCTTCGAGAGTGCATGGATCGTAGATTGCCCAAGGACGTCATAGACAGAATCTTTGACAGTAGGGAGGAATTCGACAAGAGCGAAGCTCCACTTTCGACCATTTTGGACGGTGCGGCGATGAAACTGATGAAGAGAAATGCATCTTCGAACGTCGAGTGTTGATTTTATGAGAACGCTAGCGACGTTCCGGATCCTAGAGAACTGAAATCGGAAGATAAGAATCTCATGATTTTCGACGATCTGCTTTTGGAGAAACAGAACCGATGCGAATCGTATTACGTTAGGGGCCGACACAGCAATGTGGACTGTTTCTACCTGTCGCAGAATTATTTTCGATTGCCCAGACAGACGATAAGGGAGAACGTTAATTTTCTATGTCTCTTTCGCCAAGATCTCAAGAATCTCAATCACATCTACGGCGATCACGTCGCAAACGACATGAGCGCAGTGGAAGATTTTGCAGGAGGGTTTGGGATGGTGGACTTTACAATTTCGTCGTGATCGATTTGACAAGCAAATTTAATCGCGGAAAATATCGATGTGGATTCGACAAGCTTTATGTTTCTGATGATAATAATAAGATAGAGCGTGAAAATAAAATTTAGAAAATAACAAATATAATGTTCGAACATGGAGAATTGTTAGAACGAATAGCCGAGAATACAGCTGCAAAACAATCCATTCAAATCGTGGTGAGTGGCGATTTGACTCGATTCACTACGAAATTCGAACCTTCCATCGAATTGAATAGAGAGAAAAGATACGAGATGGCGTTGGTGAATCTGGAGACTTATTATTCCTTTCCCAACGTCACCGAAAAGAATAACTTGTTCAAGTATTCCGACAGAGTGGATTGGTTGGAGATTCGAATTCCCAAAGGGAGTTACAACGTTGACGATTTGAATGATTACATTCAGATGCGAATGAAGACGGATGGAAAGGGAAGCAACAAGATCAGACTCGCTCCCAATCCTAATACCTTACAGACGATGTTGGATTTGGAAGATAATTTTCGAGTGGATTTCAAAATGGACGATTCTATAGGCAAGATGTTGGGAAAGGTGTATCGAGGCCACGCGGCATCTGAAAATACGGTCGACATTCTCGCAGTCAATAGCATTCTGGTGAACGTGGACGTGATTGCTGGAAGCTACGTGAATGGTAGCACTCAACTGACGATCTATTCCTTCTTTCCAAACATGTCGCCGGGTTATAAGATCGTGGAGCGACCTCGAAATTTAGTTTATCTACCAGTGATTTTAGACACGTTGTATAGTCTCAAAACCACGTTGACGGATCAAAATGGTGAACTGTTAGATCTTCGCAGAGAGAGAGTGACGATACGATTTCACATAAGAGAAATATAAAAGCAAAAAAATTGTGTATATATATAGATAACAAAAATAAAATAAACGCAATATTAATTTTACAAAATTATTTTAATATAATTATTAAACAAGAAACAATTGAAGTAAATATATTTTAAAAAACAGAATTATGACAGAATACGTGGTTAAAAACGTGAACATATATGCAGAACAGAGGAAGAAACTTAAGAGATCGTTAACAACTCGAGGCGAGGCGGTGAGATTCAAATTCACTCACGAAGATCTGACGAGAGGCGGTCAGGATTCGATCGCCTGGACCAGAAGTCAAATCAAAAGGATGGAGAAAGCTATTTGCGATGGAAGAGGGTTGACGGTGAGAATGAGTCCCGCTCAATTGAGATACAATTTGAGAATGAAAGGTGGTTTCCTACCGCTATTGGCAGGAATAGCCGCAAAAGCATTACCCTTCGCCGCAAAGGCACTACCCTTTCTCGGAAAGACTCTCGGCATGGGAGCTCTCACAGGACTCGCTAGTTCGGAAGTTGAGAAATTAATGGGTGGCAGCGGACTGTTTTTGAAGAAGGGAGGAGCCGTGTGTCGCGTCCATGTAGATTACAGCGGTAAAGGATTGTATCTAGAACCCGTTAGAGGTGGCAACTCTCTGAGAGGAAATGGTCTCTATCTGAAGAGTGGACAGAACGTTGAGCGACTCGGCAAGGGTTTGTTGCTCGGTGAGAATTCGCCGTTTAAGAATATACCGATTTTGAATATGTTATTATAATATAAAATTGTATAAAATATAAAATCATAGAAAGTATAAAATAATATATTTAAAATGGGTAAAAAGGTGGAGAAACAAATTTATCACCTGGATGAAAAGGTGGAGAAACAATTTGACGATAATGACGAATATCGCAAGACAGAGAGCGAAAAAATAAAAAAATGGTTAGACGCTAATGATGGATATCTAAGGAAAGAACTAATGAAAGAGATAGATAAAGTGCGGGATAGACGGTTGAGAATGAGCCTCTTTCCACCGTCACCACTACCTTCTGAAGAGAATGGTAATGATGCGAGTGTTACCAAGAGATGCACAACATTCGTTCATAATTATGATTCGGATAAACAAAAATGTTGTTATAAACGTATCATATCACAAAGAAAAAGAAAAAAAGAAAAAGAAGAAGAATCGACGCTGAAAACTGAGAGAAAAGGAAACGTTATTATAATACATGGTGATAGTGAAGAAGAAGGAAAACAAAAAAAAAAGTAATGAGATCTAAAGATGATCTTATTACTTTTTTTTTTCATTTTTCTTCGCTAAAAATCAATCACTCTATTGTTTATATTTCCAAGTCCATTATTAGCATGTTGACACTCATGTCTTCTCCTTTTTCGAAAACGTGTTGAATGTTTATCTTTACTCTTTTGAGTTTTTTTTACATCGGTCAACTCGCTCTCACCACCCAATTTCTCCACGAGTTCGAATGAGATGTTTGGAAATATGTAATTTCCATAGGGCAACGACAAATCGTCCTTGTCGAATTCTCTATCTTCGGCGATGACGATGTTCTGCAGATCGCTTTGGTACTCGTAAATCAAATCGAGCGCGGCTTCATCCAATTTCAGAGGCATCTTATATTTGTCGTATTTGTGCTCTAAGCCCTTTATCTCGACCTCGTTCAATTCGATGGGATCGTGTCGTTGTAATCTATAGATTTTATGACCGAATTTCTTATTCGTTTCGAATAATTAAATTGCATCGCGAACAGCGAAGAAAGATACATTTCCTTCACGAAATGGAAGCTCATGGAGGAGAAAAGAGTAATCGATGGAGAGACGTTGGAAGAAAAAACGAAATTCATTCGTAGATGCATACGTTTCATCGACAGTCTTAAATTCATGTCGACCGCTCTGGAAAAATTAGTCGATAACATGAGCAAGGATAAATTTAAAATCATGAGCGAACATTTCGGAGAACAAGTAGACATCATATTGAGGAAAGGAGTCTATCCTTACGATTACATGAACGATCTAAAGAGATTCGAAGACACCGCACTACCTTCGAAAGAAGATTTTTATTCGAAATTATACGAATCCGACATTTCCGACGAGAATTACAAACACGCTAAAAACGTGTGGAAATCATTCGATATAAAAACCATGAGAGATTATCATGATCTCTATCTGAAGACTGACGTTCTACTCTTGGCAGACGTGTTCGAAAATTTTCGAGACGTCTGTTGTCGAAATTACGATCTGGATCCCGCTTGGTATTTCACCACACCCGGTTTGGTGTGGGACGCTCTGTTGAAGACCACCGAAGTCCAATTGTAATTATTATCCGACGTGGACATGTTGTTCATGTTCGAAAGGGCTGCGAGAGGTGTCGTCTCGATGATCTCCCACAGACATTCTGAAGCTAACAATCCCTACATGAAAGAAGGTTTCGATTCGAAACGGTCAACTAAATACATACAGTATTGGGACGCCAATAATCTGTACGGTTGGGCTATGAGTCATCCTTTACCAATTGGAAATTTCGAATGGGTGAAGGAACCGGAAGAGATGCAAAAATGGAGAGACTATCCTTGCATTTTAGAAGTTCATTTGAACTATCCGGAAGAATTACACGATCCACACAACGATTATCCGCTGGCTCCCGAACGAATGGAACCGAACGAAGGAGACGTGGAAAAACTCATTCCCAATTTATTTAACAAACGTAACTACGTTGTCTACAGCGAGAATTTGAAACAGTACGTCGATTACGGGATGAAATTAGTCGACATACATCGCATCATTCGATTCGATGAAGAGCCTTGGATGAAAAAATACATCGATCTCAACACGAATCTCAGAATTCGAGCCAAGAACGATTTCAAAAAAGATTTCTTCAAACTCATGAACAACTGCGTGTACGGTAAATTGATAGAAAACATCAGGAAGAGAACCGACGTTCGACTCGTCACGTCTGAGAAAAGAGCTAAATCATTAGTGGCGAAACCCAATTACAAACACCGAACCATATTCGATGAAAATCTAGTGGCCGTTCACATGCAAAAGACGCACCTGAAGTTCGACAAACTGAATTATCTCGGACTGATCATCTTAGATATCAGCAAGCAATTGATGTACGAGTTTCACTACGATTACGTCAAATGAAAATTTGGTGATAAAGCCGAACTACTGTTCACCGACACGGACAGTTTAGTTTACGAGATAGAGACGAAAGACGTCTACCGAGATATATCTCCGGATGTGGCTGAGTGGTTCGACATGAGCAATTATCCCATCGATCACCCGTCCAACATTTAATCGAATGACAGCAAGAAGGTGTTGGGTAAATTTAAGGACGAGAGCGGCAGTAAACAGATCGTCGAATTCGTGGGCTTGAGACCCAAACTGTATGCTTATCGTCTAGTAAGTGATGAAGAGATCAAGAAGTGCAAAGGAGTTAAAGTGTGCGTGGTGAAGAAAAACATCTCTTTCCAAGAGTATAAAGATTGTCTGTTAGGAAGTGGTCCGGTGTATAAGACCATGAAATCGATTCGAAGCGAAAATCACGACTTGTATACCGAAATAGTCAACAAGATTTTGCTGACGGCCGACGATGATAAGAGATTTGTGTTAGACGATAAAATAAGCACTTTAGCAGTCGGATATTGGACTGTGGATCTAATTAGAGACGATATGAATATGGATGATTGGATTCTAGATACGATTGTTGATGATAGGATTCCAGAAAATCAAGAGGAATTAGATGAATTCAAAATTATAGAAATTGATAGAGACATCGAGAGTGTTAGTTTAAAAAGAAAAAGAAAAAAATAGAAAAAAAATAACGTCATTTTTAGTAAATTATAATAAAATAAATAAAAAAAATATATACGCATTTATGAATAAGAAAATAAAGATATCCGTAGAAGGTGTTGTCTTACCTAACGAACCCCTATCCAACATCGATCTGTTGAATGCGGCAAAAGATTTGAAAATCAAAGATTTTCTAGGAGTGTTTTCCAGAGATGCCTTGCCGAAGAGAAGACCTCGACAATCGGAATGCAGAATTTTAAATCTAGACGATTCATCAGGTGAGTGAACGCTGGTGACAGGATTAATTTTGTTACGAAAACCAATAATCCCGAAGCCACCACTTCCGTGGTGAGTATACTGATCGAACTAGATTCTTTGAACAAACAGTGAACGCGTGGAAAATAATGAATTAAAAAAAATAATGTGTGATTATTAAAAACAAAAAAAGCAAAAAAAAAAAAAAGTAATGAGATTTAGAAAGATGTTCAATCTCTCTAGATCACATTACTTTATTTATTTTTTTTTGTTTTTTTGTTTTTAATAATTACTCATTACTTTTTATTTTTTTTTTGTTTTTTATTTTTTTTTCACACTCGTCTCTCATCGAATGATCGACATCTTATTTCCACGATTCGAATTGTAAGTCTCTGTCTGCCAGGACCAACAGTGAAGGCTTCGTTTTTTCTCGGCACGTTCCTATCGAATTGCATCTTGATCTGAATGTCTAACACGCTACTCTTGAGTCGTTCACTCTGTTTACTGATGTCGAATACGAACATGAGATACATCGACTTATATTCGCCAGGAGACATGTTAGGGATGCTCATCAATTCGTCTAGACCGTGATACTTCTTTCTAAAATCAGCAGCGTTGCCGTACAGTTTGCAGAAATCGTTCTTGTCGAACGACGCGTTGTAATCGATTGCTGGATATCTCGTGGCATTCAGAAACACTTGCATGTTTCTCAAACTGCAATGATCGAACAGCGACGCATTCTTTTCCTGAGACCTGTCCCTATCGGTCTGAAACACAACCACGATGAAACGCGGTCTCTCGGAAGCGGATTTCACCGTCAATCTCCAATCGAAGTGATTCGTGGAGGGAGGAATGCTAGCCGTGTCGCGCTGTCTCATTCTAAATCCCACGGGTAATTTACTCTTGGATTCTATGATCTTGTAGAGACGCGCTTTCTCCTCGATCGAAGGCTCCACGTGCGGAACGAACCACGATATCTTGTGTAGAGTTATCTTACCCGCATCGGTCACAGTGAGTCTCACTATTGCGTCGTCATTTCCTTTTCGAATCAACATCAGATTGTGTTTGAATCTTGTTGTAATCGTCCGCAAATCCGAAGATGTGTATCAAAGGTATCCTGAAAGAAAACGTTCCTTTAGGTCTGGACGTCTTGACGACGTAGTCGAATATCAAGGCGGCACCTGCACTAGCAGGACCTACAGTGTCTTTCACCCACAACTGATTAAGTCCTCTGGATTTCGAAAAATCATCAGGATACGTCAAGAGTCCGAACATCGTGGTGGCCTGACCGGGATGAAACACAGATTCTATCTCTTGTCCGGATAGCATGTATTTTATGTTATTGAATAGATGCATGATGCCATTATTGGCTAGAGTAACCGTGTCATCGGCAGCGTAGTCGCTCCCATCTTCCTTGGTGAGACGTCCCTGCACCACTATGTAACTCTCACTAGGATGTACGAATAGATCTTGAGTTTCGACGTTGATTCTTATCTCTCCCGCATTGTTCAAACTAGTTCCGGTTACCGGTTCGTATTCGTGAACCTCATATTCTTGAATACTTTCATCTTTCACTATGCTTTGTGCTATATCTAGTATATTTGTCATTTTAAAGGATTTTTAGTTTTTTGTTTATTAATTAACTTGCTTTCTTTATCTAAAAATAGTTTTTAATTATTTTTTATTATTATTTGTTTCTCTCTTATATATATGTGTGTAAACAAGAAAATGTTAAAAAGAGTAAATAAAAAAATTTTGTTTTCTTCATCAAAACTTCGTCTTCTGTAATTGTTGTTCGTAAAACTTTCCGATGATCTCTTCTCCATCCAAAGCTTCGATTTCGTAAGTCACCGGATCGGTGTGAAATATTTTGATTATCACGAAGATTTCTGAGGTCCATCGAGGAGTATAACCCTTTTCGAAGTGGTTCTTATAAGCGTAGATTCTCACTCGATCACCAACCGCAAATTTCGGCGTTCTAGACTTCTTCCTGATCTTAGATCTCTCAGGATATAGATTCACGTAGACCCGTTTTTCGTTTCGAGGATCGCTAGCTTCTGCGGGAGTCATCTTGATCGATCTGTGTCGGGTGTTGTTGTAATCTTTGACCAGACCGTTCAGAGCGTATATGTATTTCTTGGTCGAATTCGCCGTGAAGTATCTGTGCATCTTTTCCTTCATCGTTCGATTCCAACATTCCACCACGCTGGCTTTCTCTTCGTTTTCGATCGAGTAGAGGTCTACCAATCGACGAACGTCCTTGTTGTAGAATTCCTTTCCCTTATCCACCCACAATTTACTCGGTTTTCGAGAAGACGAGTCGAACACGCTCTTCAGAGCCTCGGCGACGCAAGGTCCCGATTTATTCTTCAAAGCTCTGATCCAACCGTATTTGGAAAACACGTCGATGAACGTCAATAATATTTTGACGCCCTCGTTCCACCTCGAAAACGATCTCATGTCGACCAAGTCGGCAGACCAAATATCATCCAGACCCTTCACGAACACCCTTCTCTTTCGAAATTTATGCACTATGGGTTTGTGTAACTCCTCAGCCAATTCGCTCATCAATAATCGTTTCTTCTTCTTTTCAGATGCGCTTTTTTTTTTTGAACACACCATCCGAATCGACGTTTCGCACCGATCAGATTGCCGACCAGCGAACGTTCCATCTTCTCTCTCCTGGTCGGATTCGATATGCCTCTCAATTACCCCAACATGTTTTTATCGCAGACGTCGTTGCGAGTCTTGGTGTCGGGATGTCCAGCCTAGCACAGATCGTGATCATACGCGGCCGCGTCCACCCTATTCACAGGTTTGCTCCAAGATTTGGGTGTCAGATCGACGTTGAGTCTCTTGTTCAATTTCGTTCTGGGTCCCGTGAAACTGTGACCGGGCAGATGCATTTCGAAAGGTAGATTATTAATCATTTTATTCACGATGCCTTTACCTTTGCTCGCATTCTTTTTTTTGACGAATCGTGTCTTGACAGAACCACACACGTCGCAAATTCCGCGAAGCATCTGTCTGTTGTTTTTAGTTCGCACTTCTCTAGAATTACTCGTCTCGGTAACTCTCTTACACTTTACGCAATACATTTTTAAGAGTTATTTAAATTAATTTCGTTTTTTTATTTTATATATAAATTTAATAATTAATTAATTCTGTTCTTATATATATATATTTTTTTTTTCAATCGCTGCTCTTGAGTTCTATCATCTTACTGAATTCCTCCCTGGCTTCTTTCCTCCCCTTTTCCACGAGAGAATCCTTCATCTCTTCCTTGATGATCTGACGAGTCTTGATTCTCACGGCTTCTTTCATGGCATCGTATTTCGTTTTCTCGCTCAATATCGCGAAGTATTCTCCGTCCGATATCCTACCATCTTTCAACGCCATAGAGATCATTTTGGATATCGTGTTGATCTTGGAGTCGGCCAAGACGCGAATCTTATCGTGTTTCCTCGCCTTCAGATATAATTTCCTACTCAAAAAATTTCTGAGCGTGCTAAACAATCCGGCACCGAGGGCCACTCCTTCTACGGTCAACACGATCGGAATGGCGACTGTGGTCGACAACAATCCGATGCCGGCCGCGTGTAAACCCATGGAAATTGTGATGAGTGTCGTGTCGATCGCGTTGATGAATGTCACGAAATGCGAATACTTCTTCTTGAGAGAATGGCAAGAATCTCTCTCTCGAGTTAGATACTCTTGGATTCTATTGATTTGATCGATGCGATACCTCTCTCCTCTTTCTCTTTCTTCTAGCGACGGTGCTGTCGGCAAAACGTCGATCGGCTTCTCGTCCTCGTCATCCACTAACGTCGGATACAATTTATTTCTGGTTCTCATTTTTGTATTTTTTTTCTTTCTAATATTAGATAAAAAATTTATGTGTGTATTTATTTTTATTTTCTATTCTCCCTTATTTTATATCAACGAGAAAACTTAGAAGTATGCTTCGTTGAACAATAATTTCAAGATGCATCCCTTATCTCGTAAAGTCAGACTTTTACGTGCCAATTTCTGTTCTTCCGAATCTGTGGGCTTGCTTCGATTCTTACAGTAGAGTAATCTCTTCCAAAACGCGATCACTTCATTGATTTGAACGCGTTCGAATGCTGGTTCGAAATACTTGACGACCATATCTTCCCTTTCCATCCACAGACACGAATGATTCTCGTGATCGAAGTCTAGGTGATCCCGACATCCGATGCATCGTTCTAACAAGAGACGACCTAGTTGTTCATTCACGCAGAATGCGTAGGCTCTCATCAGCATTTTTAAAAGAAACCTCACTCTAATATCCTGAGAATCGCTCATGATTTACGTTTTTATTATCTATTCGATTTGATATATTTATTTTTTTTAAATAACTATTTATTTATACTTTTTTTCTCCCCTATATATATATATATATATCAATCAAAAACGTGACAGCGGGCTCGCGAATTTCTAACACACCGACGACAACACTCTTCGTTCAAAACATTTCCATCTAGTGCTCATCGAGATCACCTCGCAATAACGTGCGCCAGTCTCATTTCGAGAAACGCGACAGTGGGTTTGGAAATTCAAACATCACCTCTTCACGCAAGTCGATTTCAGACCTAAAATCCGCAAGCGAGTTTCCCCCATAGGATTCAGTGTTAAAATCGTGTACGGACGCGGATTGTTAGAATCGGCGAGAGGATGATGTTAGAATTCTCAAAACGTTTTTTTGCTCGCAATTTAACACTGATTCCTATGGGGGAAACTCACTTGCCGATTTCAATCAAAACGGTACATGTACTGTACGTAAAATTTCATGCGTTTTCTGTCATTCTTGGATACAATCAGTGATGTTTGAATTCTCAAGGGATTCTAAAGCACCCTAAAAACGTTAAAAATCTTGTACATGTACACGATTTTAACACTAAATCCTATGGAGGTGTACATGTACACGTACACGTACATGTACGATGATGGTTGAACTCTCATTTATTACCTACTCACGTATCACTATGGGGATGATGTCACAAGATGGCCGCTCACTTGGGTTACCATGACACCTAAACATGGCGCCACCAGATCACGTGACTATGACGTCACATGAGATCCTGCCAATGGTGCCCTGATCTCCATATCCCCTACCCTACTACTAACGTGCGTAATTACGACGCAGGGGTTTGGTTGCGGACGGCTCTGTGTTTGTGCCTTGTTGTTTTTAGTGTTAACTTTAGGAGGTGTTTCAGCCCTTACGTTATCTGCGTAAGACGCACCAACTTTTGGGCTAGCTGTCATAGTCCCAATGTCCCAATAACGTTTCTTGGCGATATTGGTTCTACTGTGCTAACAGAGCCCCCCGTTTCTGGTGTGACCTCCGGGACGTTTTGTTTGTCGGCATCCAGTGGATGTTGGGTGTATGTTTTTGTTTTCTTGACCAACCGTTCGATAGTCGTAGAGAAACCTTATTCGTCTTCGACATCAACGGTTTCATCGTTATCACGGAACTCATTGGAGAGTTTCCTCTTCGAGCGAATTTTGTTTGGTGTCGGTGTTGTATTTTGTCTTTGTGGCTGAGGGGGGGGGGCGGGGGTGGGGGGGGGGGGCTCACTGAATTTGAGTCGGATTAAAATTTGAACTTGAATTTCGGTTGCGTCAGCAATGGAAGCTGCAGTTACGTTAGCTGCTTCCTCCACTGTGA
Organism: Pictodentalium vernedei; assembly: GCA_031216915.1. Taxonomy (NCBI): domain Eukaryota; kingdom Metazoa; phylum Mollusca; class Scaphopoda; order Dentaliida; family Dentaliidae; genus Pictodentalium; species Pictodentalium vernedei. The sequence goes on from CM062290.1 coordinate 332,654,631, forward strand.
AATCAACAAGTTATCCTGGCTTGGTGTGATTAGTTCTGAGCCTTCGCTAGATGTGTTACCCAGCGAGATGGCAGACGAAGGCCTTCTTTTCTTAGTGGTAACATCTATAAAAGGTGAGCCAGGCGCAGAAGGGATATTGCCCTCCTTACAAGGCTTAGCTTTCAGAAGAGTCTTTTCCAGTTGCTTTTTTAACTTTACCTTTTCTTTATCGGTAATGTTCCTCCTGGGCCCGCTGCTCCGATCACAAACCTTCTATCGTGTCATTTAATCTGTCAATTTCACTCGGGAATCCAGATAATATCGACATCATCGCTGTCGAGTCCACCCCTGTAGTGGTTTGGACAGTGCTAGTGGAATTTCCACCGTTGTTGACACTTCCAGAATTGAGAACAGTATTGTTCATTTTTGACTGACTCAGGTCACCCATGTTTGGATGTAAATAGTTGTAAATTTAATTAGAGTTAATAAAAATATTTGGTTGAGATGTAACGGTTTTAATTTTAAGCGAAATGAATGAAATGAAAATTTTCCGCGCGCCAAAGGCGCACAAGGACGATGCGGGATTGAAATCCCTTGCGACCCTATAATAACTTTATTTGCTTTATAGCTTTATTTGCTTATAAATCCACGTGAGTCGGGAGCGAGAGTCAATCATCTTATTAAGTTTGCGACTGGCAGTGGGATAGTGGGTTGAGATCCCCGAGAACCTCGAACTGGAAGATGGCTAGGAATTTTGCATAATTACAAGATTTCTGCTCCGTGTTTGCTTAGAGAAGTGGGCATATTTATGATAATACTGAAACGGTTGCAAAAAGGAAAAAACCCACAAATATGTGTTTTTGAAAGCTGGGAGTTATCCATCAGCTTTTAGGGAGAGTGGATGCTGAGCATGGCCACCTGGTCTGCCTTCAGGGGGAACAGATGACGGAGTGATTGGAAGAGGGAAAAAACCCCAGTAGTATGTAATGTGGTTTTCAGGGATCATTTGGATGACCCCGGTGGATGACCCCGGAAGTGACGTCATGTCACGTGACGTAGTTGCGCCATGTTGTGTTGTCATGGTAATCCGCGTGAGCGGCCATGTTGTGACGTCATCTCCATAGTGATACGTTGTGTGAGTGCGCATGCGCAGCGCGTGTTGTTAGGGTGATACGTGTTTCCGTCGTCCATTTTGTATACTGGAGGCCGCCATCTTGGTTTCTATGGTAGCACGTGATTGCTATGTTACCCAATTTTTCTGCAATAAGACGGGGTATGTTCGGAGGGTGTGTTCGATTGTAGAAGAGTAAATCTAATTACCACAAACAACCCGAGAATCCCTCCAAATCACCAAAATCCACCCCAACTTTTACTATTTTGAATTCTTTCAGAATTCTCTGCTTCTATCTATATATGCAACAGTTTACATCTATCTGCCCATGTTCATTTGTTCTGGAGAATACTCCAGTAGCGTAGAAAAGCCTATCAACTGGAACAGCTTTACTTATTATTACTATATTTAGCTTTTCTGGTCTATTCTTGTTAGTTCTGACCCTATTCCAAGTACTCTTGTTCGCGTTTTCCAGATAAGCCAATCAGTTCACTTTACTGAAGGTAACTAACCAAGCAGATTGCTTGATTTCCCATAATCTGTATGCAGACTTATCTCCCCTTATTACAACGAAGTCGTATCCGATTTTCATCACCTCTATATCCAATGGCCATATCCCATGGAATCCCATTTTGGAAAACACCTGTGACTGTGGAATCCCTTTATTGTCGTATGAGGCCATGAGGGCTGTGTAAAAGCCCTCTATGAGGCCTCATTTATTATCCCTCATACCCTCATTGAATTTTGAGGTTATGAGGGCCTTGAAAAATCCCTCAATGAGGTATAATTTACTTCGACTCTTAGCCTCATTTCAGTATTTAACAGGTATATCCTATGGAATCCCATTTTGGAAAACGCCTGTGACTGTGGAATTCCTTTTTTGTCGTATGAGGCCATGACGGCTATGTAAAATCCCTCAATGAGGCCTCATTTATTATCCCTCATACCCTCATTGAATTTTGAGGTTATGAGGGCCTTGAAAAATCCCTCAATGAGGTATAATTTACTTCGACTCTTAGCCTCATTTCAGTATTTAACAGGTATATCCTATGGAATCCCATTTTGGAAAACACCTGTGACTGTGGAATCCCTTTTTGTCGTATGAGGCCATGAGGGCTATGTAAAAGCCCTCAATGAGGTCTCATTTATTATCCCTCATACCCTCATTGAATTTTGAGGTTATGAGGGCCTTGAAAAATCCCTCAATGAGGTATAACTTACTACGACTCTTAGCCTCATTTAAGAATTTAACAGGTATATCCTATGGAATCCCATTTTGGAAAACGCCTGTGACTGTGGAATTCCTTTTTTGTCGTATGAGGCCATGAGGGCTATGTAAAATCCCTCAATGAGGCCTCATTTATTATCCCTCATACACTCATTGAATTTTGAGGTTATGAGGGCCTTGAAAAATCCCTCAATGAGGTATAATTTACTTCGACTCTTAGCCTCATTTCAGTATTTAACAGGTGTATCCTATGGAATCCCATTTTGGAAAACGCCTGTGACTGTGGAATCCCTTTTTGTCGTATGAGGCCATGAGGGCTATGTAAAAGCCCTCAATGAGGCCTCATTTATTATCCCTCATACCCTCATTGAATTTTGAGGTTATGAGGGCCTTGAAAAATCCCTCAATGAGGTATAACTTACTGCGACTCTTAGCCTCATTTTAGGATTTAACAAATATATCCTATGGAATCCCATTTTGGAAAACGCCTGTGACTGTGGAATCCCTTTTTTATGTGTACCCATACTATGTATGGTACACATAATGCCATCATCCGGAGTGGCCATCCGTCGTTCGTCCATCCTTTGTCCGTCCGTCTGTCCGTCCGGCGTCCGTATCCATTTCTTTGTCATTCGATAACTTGAAAAATATTGCTTGGATTGTCAAGTTACTTTATATTTGTGTTCAGGTTACTGATGTGCCGAGTTGTATAGTTTTTGGTGTAAATCTGATAATTTGATCCTGAGATATTAACCCTTTATCCTTCAAATTGAAAATTCCTCCAATCCGTTTGGCATTTGATAACTTGAAAAATATTTATGTGTACCCATACTATGTATGGTACACATAATGCCGTCATCCGGGGTGGCCATCCGTCGTTCGTCCATCCTTTGTCCGTCCATCTGTCCGTCTGTCCATCTGTCCGTCCGTCTGTCCGTCCGGCATCCGTATCCACTTCTTTGTCATTCGATAACTTGAAAAATATTGCTTGGATTGTTAAGTTACTTTATATTTGTGTTCAGGTTACTGATGTGCCAAGCTGTAGAGTTTTTGGTGTAAATCTGATAATTTGGGTGACCATCCGTCGTTCGTCCATCCTTTGTCGTACCGTCTGTCCGTCCATCCGGCGTCCGTATCCATTTCTTTGGCATTCGATAACTTAAAAAATATTGCTTGGATTGTCAAGTTACTTTACATTTGTGTTCAGATTACTGATGTGCCGAGCTATGTAGTTTTTGGTGTAAATTAGATAATTTGATCCTGAGATATTAACCCTTTATCCTTCAAATTGAAAATTCCCCCAATCCCTTTGGCATTCGATAACTTGAAAAATATTGGTTGGATTGGCTAGTTACTTTATATTTGTGTTCAGGTAACTGATTTGCCGAGCTGTATAGTTTTTGGTGTAAATCTGATTATTTGATCCCGAGATATTAACCCTTTATCCTTCAAATTGAAAATTCCTCCAATCCCTCTGGCATTCGATAACTTAAAAATATTGCTTGGATTGTCAAGTTACTTTATATTTGTGTTCAGGTTACTGATGTGCCGAGCTGTATAGTTTTTGGTGTAAAATTGTCATTTTGATCCTGAGATATTAACCCTTGATCCTTCAAATTGAAAATTTCTCCAATCCATTTGGAATTCGATAACTTGGAAAATATTGCTTGGATTGTCAAGTTACTTTATATTTGTGTTCAGGTTACTGATGTGCCGAGCTGTATAGTTTTGGGTGTAAATCGGATAATTCAATCCTATGATATTAACCCTTTATCCGTCAAATTGAACATTCCTCCAATCCCTTTGGCATTCGATAACTTGAAAAATATTGCTTAGATTGTCAAGTTACTTTATATTTGTGTTCAGGTTACTGATGTGCCGAGCTGTATAGTTTTTGGTGTAAATCGGATAATTTAATCCTGAGATATTAACCCTTTATCCTTCAAATTAAAAATTCCTCCAATCCCTTGGGCATTCGATAACTTGAAAAATATTGCTTGGATTGTCTAGTTACTCTATATTTGTGTTCAGGTTACTGATGTGCCGAGCTGCATAGTTTTTGGTGTAAATCTGATAATTTAATCCTGAGATATTGACCCTTTATCCTTCAAATTGAAAATTCCTCCAATCCCTTTGGCATTCGATAATTTGAAAAATATTGCTTGGATTGTCAAGTTACTTTACATTTGTGTTCAGGTTACTGATGTACCGAGCTGTATAGTTTTTGGTGTAAATCTGTTATTTTGATCCTGAGATATTAACCCTTTATCCTTCAAATTGAAAATTCCTCCAATCCCTTTGGCATTTGATAACTTGAAAAATATTGCTTGGATTGTCAAGTTACTTTATAATTGTGTTCAGGTTACTGATGTGCTGAGCTGTATAGTTTTTGGTGTAAATCTGATAATTTGATCCAGAGATATTAACCCCCTTTATCCTTCGAATTGAAAATTCAATAACTCAAAAAATATCAATCCGATTGTCATGTTACTTTATATATTTATTCAGGTTACTGATGTGCTGTGCTGTATAGTTTTTTTATGTAAATCTGATAATTTACTCCGGAGATATTAACCCTTTATCCATCAAATTAGCCAATTAGACACTCCTCCAATCCATTTCTATATGTACCCATACCTTGTATGGTGTACATAATGTCGGCATCCGTGGTGGCCCTTCGTCATACACCTTTCTACTAGTTGCGCGTATGAGTACACATCTGGCGATTTCATCGGCCTATTTTTGTCGTATGAGGCCATGAGGGCTATGTAAAAGCCCTCAATGAGGCCTCATACGACAAAAAAAGGTATTCCACAGTCGCAGGCGTTTTCCAAAATGGGATTCCATAGGATATACCTGTTAAATCCCTCAATGAGGTATAATTTACTACGACTCTTAGCCTCATTTCAGTATTAACAGGTATATCATATGGAATCCCATTTTGGAAAACGCCTGTGACTGTGGAATCCCTTTTTTGTCGTATGAGGCCATGAGGGCTATGTAAAAGCCCTCAATAAGGCCTCATTTATTATCCCTCATACCCTCATTGAATTTTGAGGTTATGAGGACCATTAAAAATCCCTCAATGAGGCATAATTTACTACGACTCTTAGCCTCATCTCGGTATTCGAGAATACCTGACATTATATTATTTGAGGATACTAGTTGGAATTTACATCCGGGTACTTCATGCTACATCCGTGTACTTCTGTTGGGTAGCTGATAAAAAACAAACAACAATATATATAACATTTCATTTTTATTCAAGTATACAATTCAGTGTCTCAAGGCATTTCTCTTTGTAGTTCTTCTTGCACGTGCTAACCATTTCATCTTCTTGTGGGTTGGAGCTTCTTCCCATCGCATGGCTAGGTTCTTGATAAAACACATTCTTTCATTTGATAACTTGGCTTTGTTGGTTGCTTTTATTTCCTGTCTGGCATCTTTGGCTTCCTCTTTCTCCAGCTGTTTCATAGTAGTAACTTCAGTCTTAGTAGTAATTTCATTTGTGGTTTGAGTGGAAACATCCTTCTTAGTTTCAGTAGTATCTTCATTCGTAGTGGTAACTTCATTCTTTATGGAAGATGGCATCTTTTTCTTGACTTCAGTAGAAACTTCATTCGTAGTGGTAACTTCTTTCGCAGTAGAAACTTCATTCTTAGCGGAAACTTCTTTCTTTATGGGAGCTGCCATCTTTTTCTTGTCTTTAGTAGAAACTTCGTTCTTAATGGAAACATCTTTCTGTGTTTCTGTAGAAACTTTGTTCGTAGTAGTAACTTCATTCTTGTTTGTATTGGGAGTCAGTTCTTCTGTCTTTATTCTTTTGTTTACTGATCGGCCAGTATCCACACATCTTTGTTTCTTTCCACCAGCATCCATGTCTAGATTTTTTCTCTTGGCTTAATTTATTACACGATTCACTTGGGTCAGTTCCTGGGAAGTCAGCTTTAATCCAGCATCATTCTTGAAGATCTGTTTATGTAGGTCATCTTTGAATCTGAGCACTGTTGTTGACACAGACATCTTCACTCTTCGACGTTCAAAACGGAAATGAATTTATTTTTATACCAACACTCCTTTTATACTTTTCTAATCGTCTTCTTCTTCTTCATCTACTCGAAATGAGTAGTTTGTCATAAGGTTGTCGAACAGAAATCTTCGCTTTTCCAAGGCATACTTCTGGGATTCTTCAAAGTCAAAATCCTCTTCTTCACTAAGACGCTTGGCAGTTTCTTGAATTTTCTTGTGAACTGGGCCGTTGCAAAAATTTCGAATGTACTCATGGTATGAATGTATTTCTCACTAATGGCTTCTCTAACATTTTTTTGAAGTGCTCTATATGCTGTTTCAACTGCATCTTCACTGTCCATTCCATTCAATAAAGGGATTCCATAGCCATGGGTGTTTCCCAAAAATGGGATTCCATGGGATATGGCCATTGGATATAGTCTTTTGTTATACACAAGGGAGATAACTCTGCATACAGATTATGGGAAATCAAGCAATCTGATTGGTTAGTTATAATTTATATAAATGCTCTAGATAAAGGAAACTACAAGAGTACACGGAATAGGGTCAGAACTAACAAGAAGAGACCAGAATAGCTAATTATAGAAATAATAAGTAAAGCTGTTCCAGTTGATAGGCTCTTCCGCGCTACTGGAGTATACTCTAGAACAAAGGAACATGGTCAGATAGACGAAAACTATTGCATATATAGATAGAAGCAGAGAATTCTGAAAGAATTCGAAATAGTAAAAGTTGGGGTGGATTTTGGTGATTTGGACTACGGAAACACGTGTTACCCTAACAACACGTGCTGCGCATGCGCACTCACACCACGTATCACTATGGAGATGACGTCACAAGATGGCCGCTCACGCAGGTTACCATGACAACACAACATGGCGTCACTACGTCACGTGACATGACGTCACTTCCGGGTCCGGCACCGGGGTCCGGCCAATGGCCCATGAAAAGCCCGAGACATACTACTGCTGACGTTAAAGTTAATGGCGGAAATGTTTTGTTTTATTCAGTTGATAGAGGGTATAGTATTGGGCTAATATAAAAAATTTAATCTTAAAAGATTACTGGGCTGGGTGTTGAAAAGTTTCAGAATGTTTTAAGTCGATAAATCGGGGCATTGAGCCACCACAGGGGGAAATGTTGGCAGAAAAAACACAGATTTGAAGAGGACAACAATTCCTTTTAGTCCACAGATTAAAATCTATGAATATAAAAACGAAAAATAATTTTAATCCACGAAGCAAGATCAATGGTTTCGCGTACCGAAGGCGCGCAGGGACGATATGGGGCAAGCCCCTTTCGACCCTCATTAACTGTTTTGAGTTTTTGAGTTTTTCAGCAGCATGTCCGGACGCGTAAAGTGTCGAGGTAGTTAGCGGAGCCTGTGTTTGTTTTTGATTTTTTTCGGTGGAGGAGCTGAGGTGGGTTGGCTGCTTTTTCTTTTTCTTCCTCCTCTTTCAGCCATTTATGAAGGCAGGATTTCGGATTTTGTCGATAGTGAGTGCGTTGAAGACTTTGGTGTTTTATTCCGAATAACCCCCGGCCTGTGGTTATGGATGAAGTCGATGAAATCTTTGTTGGTGCTCGCGAAGTCCAGCTGAAGTTTACCATGCTGACGGATGCAGAGAATGTCTATCCGTTCGATGAAGTCCCCTAGTGATTCCTTGTACCGTGGTGTTATAGGTTCTAGATCCTGGCTGCCGGGTACGGAAGCCTAGGAAGGCATGGGATTGTGGTTCGGTGGTCCAGGCCTGGAGGAGAACCAGGGTTGGATTAACTGACCTCAGTCTCCTCAATCCCCTCTCCGACTCCTGCCTACCTTCCGACATCCTTGTAAGTTTAGGTGTGAGTTAGGTTGGTGGTGGAGACGAGTTGACTGAAGTCTCTCTCTCTCCTTGTCTAGTTTTTCCTTTTCAGCTCTTCTCCGATCAAACTCCTGCCTCCATAATCCTGGCATCCAGGCGTTTGGAAGATGGCGACTTGTTCTTCTTTTATTCCATCAACTTTCACGTGTTGGTTTTATGGGTAGATTCGTCACATGTTGATACACCAGAGCAAATGAATTAACTGAATAATATTAACCACAATGCGGGAACAATAGTTTATTATCACTGTATAATCTAAGTTCCAGAGAATTGGTCAATCGTCTATCTCATATCAGCTCGAGAACAGGCTAAGTGAAAAGAGGTTGTGGCAAAATTGAGGATTAACAAGATTTATTAATGAAAAGACAATAGATTCACATTGACATTGATTATATTAACCCCTTTCCATTCCCTCGAGTGTTGATGTCAAATCACGGAATCCAAATTTTACGGAGTCGGATAAGAATCTCAATTACGAAATGCCTAATATAGCCCGTTTATGTGTATACAGTGGAAATGAAGCAATCAGATTCAACCTTGATCGATGTTATAGTCGAGGCTGAGATAGGTATAGCTAGGAAGTAGTGTTACAAGTCAATATTAATGGATGATAGTATAGCCAATACTACTGGTACAAGGCCGCAATGGCATAAGACTGCTGTAGAAGCTAATGAATGACAGGACAAATACACCATAGACAAGTAGTTGGCTTGGAGCTTTGGAGATAAGATGGGAGCCGTTGGAAAGATTACATTAGACCTCATTGAGGACTTTTCTCATAGACCTCATTGCCTCATGCGACTAAAAACGGGATTCTCCAAAAGGTATCCTTGATATGTATCCTCAAAGAATACAATACCAGGCCATAGACCTGTACCCTCAAATACTGAAATGAGCCTAAGAGGGATAGTAAATGAGGCCTCATTGAGGGATTTTTTCATGACCCTCATGGCCTCAAAAGAAATGAGTCTAAGATGGATAGTAGAATAGACCCCATTGAGGGATTTCTCATGGCCCTCATGGCCTCATACGACAAAAAAGGAATTGTCCAGAAAGTAACCTCAATAGGTATTCTCAGATAATACAATACCAGGCCATAGGTATCCTCAAATACTGAAATGAGGCTAAGAGGGATAGTAAATGAGGCCTCATTGAGAGTTTTTTCATGACCCTCATGGCCTCAAAAGAAATGAGTCTAAGAGGGATAGTAGAATAGACCCCATTGAGGGATTTCTCATGGCCCTCATGGCCCCCATGGCCTCATACGACAAAAAAGAGATTCTGAAAAAGGTATCCTCGATAGGTATCCTCAAATAATTCAATACCAGGCCATAGGTATCCTCAAATACCGAAATGAGGCTAAGAGGAATAGTAAATGAGGCCTCATTGAGGGATTTTTTCGTGGTCCTCATGGCCTCAAAAGAAAATGAGGTTAAGAGGGATAGTATATTAGACCTCATGGAGGGATTTTTTCATGGCCCTCATGGCCTCAAAAGAAATTAGGTTAAGAGGGTTTGTAAATTAGACCTCATTGAGGGATTTTCTCATGGCCCCATGGCCTCATACGACAAAAAGGGGTTCTCCAGAAGGTATCCTCGATAGGTATCCTCAAATAATACAATGCCAGGTCATAGGTATGTTCAAATACCGAAATGAGGCTGAGAGTCGTATATGCGAGTCACTCGTTCGAGTAAATACTCTATGGCTTATCTGCTCGGTGGGATTCGAGTAGTTCGAGCAATGACTTATCAGTAACTACTCGATAGATTCTTGGCAGGAGGAATGATATAGTCTTTCATGGAGGTTGTCTATCAATTGGCTATAATCCAAAGGGCCCCTCAGTACTATGGAGGTCACGGTCCTAAAAAAGGATTCTAGGGGAATCTGAACCAGAACATTACTCCCATTCAATCGAACGTACCCACGGGGCCCCCTCGGTACTATAGCACTACTATTAGAAGCCAACTCACCCCGGGGACCCTCGGTCATATGGCACTACATGTTAAGCCGATAAAATGGGGAATCCATAGTAAATAAAGTCGGTTTTTGTGATTTGAAGGGTTTTTCGGGTTTATTTGGGCATTTCGTGATACTCCAATTCAATCGAACATACCCTCCGGACATACCCCCTGTCTTGTTGTAAGCCTTTTGGGTCACATATCTACCACGTGCTACCATAGAAACCAAGATAGCGGCCTCCAGTATACAAACTGGACGACGGAAACACGTATCACCTTAACAACACGAGCTGCCCATGCGCACAAATACCACGTATCACTATGGGGATGACGTCACAAGATGGCCGCTCACGCGGGGTTACTATGACAACCAAAGATGGTGCCACTGGGTCACGTGACATGACGTCACTTCTGGAATCCTCGCCGGGTTCGCCCAACCGGGCCCGTTTCATCCTATCCTACTTCTTACTAGCCTAACAATTGTAAAAGAACGGTGCGATAAACACTGATTTTATTCCTTTAAAATGTGAAGGGGAATTTTTATTATTATTATTTATTGTTATACGAGAAGTAGCCCTGAAACTGTTCAAACTTCATTGTAAAATTGCAATAATGCTGTCGACCATATGGTCGCTACCAAATAGCTCGTTATGGAAAATATCGTTCGTAACACGTCTAATTCGGGAATGACGTCAGAAGTGAACGTCGACACAGTAACATTGTAAGTTGGTGTCGGAAGTAGATTTGAATTAATCTTCTCTTATATTTCATTAAGTGTTTACCAAATACAAATAGCAGACGACAGTCGCAAAAAATCCCCATCATTTCTCGAATAACCAAACATTTTCATTTTTCATCCCGGAAACATGGCCTATATATGACACTCATTGGAACGAGCTCGTCCCAATGAGGGCCATAGGCTATCTTTTCAAGGCAAAAGTTGAAAAAATGATATATTGTACAGACTAGGATACAGACTATAAACGTTTTTGTTGAAATAGAATATAAGTGACGTAAGAGATGTGAGGGGAGCTCCACTTGTGTGACAGTCCTGTGTTAGCCTTCGAGTCGAACAGATGTTGGCAGATCCTGTTGCCCAGAACCACTGGTGCACTGAATTAGTGCTTGTTATTCTCATGTAATTGTGTGGATTTGTGTGTATATAAAGTTCAAGGAATTGTATTGAGTGACTCTTTAGTTCTTTCCCGGATAAATCCAAGAACCTACTATTTTCTTTTTATTGTGGCAATCCATTCTACCGGGTAAACGCTACAATTGGTGGCAGCGGTGGGATTTATTCCTGGCGGAAGGGACAATTTGTAAGTTACTTAGCTTTTCATTGAACTATGGAATTCTCAAAAAGTGAAAGAAATCTTTCGGACTCGAACCTTGAGGTAAACCAGGAGAGGGATGGTGATATTCGGCTGTCCATGACAGGAGACAGGAAGTGTTGCTCCACCGGATACGCAGGAGACGCCGGAGCCAGAAATGTCACTGGACACAGTTATATTCATGGGAGTACAGGAGAGAAAGGAGACGTTGATCTTGACAGGACTGAGACTCCTGTTGTATTAAATGACTGGAGTTATTCCGATGTCGTTACACCATCAGGTAAGGTCCATTACGATCATACCCTGTCTACACCTAGAAAGGATGACTACATATTTGAGACGGGATCTCCTATAGGAGGATGTGTTCCAACACGTCAAATGGGGGATAATACACCTGGAGTAGACAATTGGGAGTCGGTGCAGACGAATAAGGGGAAGTGTAAATCTCTTAAGGGAGGCATCAAACCTGGTCCAGTGAGTGAGGCTGGAACCAAAACAACGTGGTGAGAGAGTAAACATGCTGAACGGGACCAATTTCATTGGAACCCTGAGTTCATGGGTTGTGGTGACCGAGAGCATCCGATTCGTAATTGTTCCACACCTCGACCTTACAAGGCGGGGCACGTTGATGGGCTACCTCCACATGGTTTGTCAAGTCACCAGGCTACTGGAGAAAATGAGGATAGAGCACAAAATAAACGATGGCTGACATTCACCATCACTTGGTTAGGATTGTTGTTCTTATGCGCCTTTTTGGTAGCAGTAATATGGTATGTGTATCCGGAATGTGCAGCTGTTAAAATTTCACAGCAATATACCATGACAGGACTTATGGGAATGATAACATGTATACTGATATCGGTGATAGTTAAGCTTGTTAAGAATATGCCCAGCGATGCTGGTGTTGTTAACAGTCAGTATAAACAAAATGTTCCGACACCCTGGGATGTTCGGCCCAGAACACGCGATTATGGATTAACCAAAATTGTTTGGTGCACGATGAACATTCATTGCATGCTCCTGTAAGTTATAATGGTGTGTGTCAGTGATGGAATTCAAATGATAGGAAATTTGATCGTCGAGGAGTTAAAAGAGTGGAGGTGTCGGTAACACGAACATTTGAGGGCAGTAACAGTGATATCTGGCCCGAGTTCTTCATTCACTTTGAAAATGTCTCGAAGATAAATGATTGGGATGAGGAAAGGAAGTGGATGATGTTTTTTATTTCATTGCGGGGTCAAGCAGAGTCTTATGTAACTGGACTCCCACTAGACGTGCGAGGTGACTGGAGGAAACTGATAAAATGTATGGATGAACGATTTGGTCATTCAGCTTTGAAGGAGGCATATGAAGCAGAGGTTAGAATGAGGATTCGGAAGCCGGGCGAGAGTCTAAGAGATTTAGGTCAAGCAATTGTTGACCTGCACCGAAGAGCATATCCTCAGAATTCCGGAATGGTGGAGGAAAAATCTCTTAAGGCTTTTCTCAACAAATGCGGAGATGAATCTTTTAGGTTGATGGTCAAAAGGACGAGGCCTAAGACGCCCGGGGAGGCTATAAAGAATGCCATTCAAGAGGAAGCCATTATTGCAAGTGAGCGAGATTACAACTTTAAAGTGTCGGAGAGAAGGAGAATTAATATAATCGAGCACGATAAGGAAGAGGGCGTTCATCAGTCCATGAATGGGAAACAACCAGAGACAGTCAATTCATCAAGACAGAAATGGTATAATAACCCTAAAGGTTATTCATCGAAGAAACGAGCTGGGTCAGGAAGGAGGAACAAGGGGACAGATGCTGTGCAGAAAAAGGTCCATTTAAATGGACAAGGACAGCTCCTGTAGGCCGTGGAGATGTCCTACCAATGGGGAGGCCTGGAAGGGAAAATGGAGTATATGTTCAGAATACTTCTCAGGAAGTGGAGCAGAATAAGAATGTGGTTGAAAGTCTGGTATGTGACAACCAAAACGTCGAGCCTGGTCCAGTGAAGATCGCTATAACAGGGAAGTGTGGTGGAGCTAAGGGAATGTTTGTTCGTGGTTATGTTGAAGGGGCTCCTGCTGTATGGTTGATTGTTGATATTGCGAAGGTGGATTAAAATTTATGGATGTCCTATGGAAATATTCTCGGATCAGGGGAGACAGTATGAGAGTGCAGTGTTCAAGAAGCTGTGTGAGTTATTAGAGATTGACAAGTGTCGTACAACACCCCTCCACCCTCGATCGGATGGGGTGGTAGAACGAATGAACCGCACAATACAGGGAATGTTGGCAAAGATGGTAAAACAGAATCAACGAGATTGGGATGTGAAACTTGATTATATCACAATGGCATACAACAGCACTCCCCATGATAGTACTGGTTTTACACCTTTCAAAATGGTGTTTGGGAGTGAAATGAGTATTCCGTTGGATGTTGTAACGAACGGTGCATTGGAACCTTGTGAGGGGGAAGAGCCCCTAACCCGGGCACCACAGTGGCGAGAGAACCTGGAAGCTATGTACGAACTCGCTCGTGAGACGTTAGGGCATTCTGCCAGGAGACAGAAAAAACACTATGACAGAAAAGTGACGAACGGTAAATTCAGTGTTGGTGACCTAGTGAGGGTCAATCAATATCGGAAAAGTAAAGGAAGATCAGCAAAATTGGACAGATTTTGGACGGGGCCTTGGGTTGTGATTCGTGTGTTGTCTGACGTTATTTATGAAGTACAGTATTCACGGACGCTTCTCCATTAGTAGTTCATGGAGACAGGCTGAAGATTTACAAAGGAACCAAGTATAACCGGCGAGGTCTTCTGCTCGTGAGAGGGCTGGGGATTAAGTTGATTCCACTTGAACTAATCGTGAATGGTAACCCTTTCCAACTGATGAGTATTATTCATGCGACACCCATGGATATCGCGGGAGGAATACTCATCAATTAGAGAAGGCAGCTTACAGAGGTCACAAAAACATGAGTTACCGACACATCAGGCTGAAGAGTTGATTAAAAAACAATAAGACTGGATAACGCTCTATTGCTTATGTATAATTATGTCCAAAGATGGTTAATTAATATTTACAAAGATCAAGTATTTTTCATAGACTATATATACAATGTATTTCAAATCACATGGCCGGCCATACCCCATAAATAATACACAAATGTGAGAAATATGATGAACCTGCAGTTCCCGGATTAGTACTTGTAGAAAATGTCGGGGCCGGAATGGAGTGGGGTGTTTACTCATGAATATTCATACGGCTATCAGCTCATTTAATTGTTCTCCCTTAACAATTATGTCTAAATAAAATTGCACTGCTTTACCTCAGTAATACTTAATTCTTCGACTGATATATGCTATTCGTAACGTCGCCCTGTGAAGATGGCGCTGAACCTCATTAGTAAATAAACATGATACTTGCTTAGCTAGAATCCGCCATTCGACTGATATGTTATTCGTAACGTCGCCCTGTGAAAGTGGAGCCGAACCTCATTAGTAAATATGATATATTCTAATACTCAGCTTGAATCTTGAATCTGCCAGTCTTCTACTCACACGATCCTCATAACCGTGTGCATGATTCCCAAATGGCAATCCTACCGGAAATATACTACTCTGTAAGAGCTATGTGGAAGCGTTCTGTATAACCTCTTGAATCTCTGTTCTCTGTACCCCGGGTACGAAAGGAAATGATTTCGCGCGCCGAAGGCGCGCAGGGACGGTATGGGGGAGAAGCCCCTTTCGACCCTCGGTAGCTGTATATGATGGTTGTCACATGTCTAGGCGTGTCGAAGGAGGAAAAGGATCCGGTACTCAGCAGGTGTCTCCAGTTGTTGGTAGGCGGTCTCTCTGGCTGATGTCGGTTGGACCTTCGGGTGAGGACCAGTGTGGGAGGTTGGGTCCTCTCACAAAGGTTCTACCTCTCCCCGAGGGTGCAGTCGATCTGGATTTTCGGGCAAGTATAGTCTGCCGCTTCGAGGATGATAATGAGTGATGGCCATCACTGGCAAGTATAATCTGCCTCAGGCTGTCTCTGTTATAAAGCTACCGTTTCTTATCTCTCTTATATAAGAACTTGGTTCATCAATTTCCATTGTTAAGTGAAGGCTATTAGCTTACTGTTCACTCACGCAAAAGGTGCTAATTCAATATATTATATGTCAATACATGTTCAATTATGAGGGACTCTTAGCCCAATCAAAGGCTGTTTGACAGGCTTTGAAAGGATTCAGCTTTCCTCATGATTAAACCATGCACGCTTTGTACTCTGATTACGGATTAGTGAGTTAATTAAATTACTTCGAAAAAGGCTCGTTATTTAAAATTTGGAACGGATAGATTATTTCTTCTGTTTTGTGTTCTACATTATTGCTTCTTATTATAAATGGGTTTGGGGTGGTCCTGGGGGTAGCCACGGTTATACAAGTCTGTGAGGTGGTTTCATCGCGAGGGTCAGACGTTGGTAACGCTGCCCAATGCTGATATACCGTTGGCAGATATACAGCTCAAGTCTCATCAGAGAGAAGATGGGGTTGTGAGAAACCCAGTCAATGGCAGTCAAAGTCCGCCTGAACTGGTGCCGTCTAGTCAGAACCTGTCTAATACTGGTTCGGCAGAGCACAGTTTAAGACGAGAAGACTCATCCAGGCCCAGTTTACTTGGCACAAGTCCGATCAGTCGGAACCGAACCAACAGACGAGTTGACCGGAGTCCTATGAAAAGTAAGCTGGGCCAGCGTCCTCGTGACAGGAGGAGTGCAGCGAAGCAGTCACCGGACCCTGTAACTCATGGGAGTCTGATGACTGGAGGCATCGATAGTGCAAAATCACAACAGACAGTTTCCAGGACGCGATATGGGCGCGTAATTAAAAAGCGCCGGTTGTTTTACCCTACATGCCAGATAGACAGTAGCGTTGACACAGACACACGTCGCGGAAGTGAAAATGAAACTAGATCAACATTCGGGCGTGTGGGTTGTAAATATTCGACAGTGGAAAGTGCCGTTTCAAATTCACAGGACAATATGACTTTTACTTGTGAACATTGTGGCAAAACCTTTGTAAATCAGAGGCATTTGAACAGACATTTTTATGCACGCCATTCTAGGGAAGTTCGGTATGTAAAGTGTGTGGAATGCGGGCAGCGACTCCAGCGCAATCATTTCTACAAAGAACATCTAACGAAAAGACATGGTTGGAATTTGTGTGCTGTGCGGCGAGAAATTTTTGGGAGTGTTTGGAAAGTGACTGATCGTGACGAGTACAATACTTATAGTAGGAGGCAGTTAGGGGAGCAGAACAGGAACTCCGGTGGTCATAGGCAGCATGAAGACCTGAGGCACAGGAGTCAACGGAGTCAGTCCACTGAGAGTGCTTCAGGAAGTAAGAGTGCTAGTAAACGCCACACAGGTGGGCGGCAGTTAGAGGCGCAGAACAGGAAATCCGGTGGTCATAGGCCGCATGAAGACCGGAGTCACAGGAGTCGTTGGTACTAGTCTTTGTCGACTGATAGCTCATCGGAAGAGATAGATTGACGTGAAGAGAGCCAAGACAGAGGGAGAGACAGTGATATAGATAGTTTGCCCAGCATAGAACTGGAAGCTAACCTAACACAGAACGATGCAGATATAGTGTGAGATGATGGTCAACAGGCGAGTGAGAAACCGGTGGTGGAGTTATCCTATGCGCACATTGGGATAGGTATCGGCATAAAAACTGTGGTAGATCCTGATGGAACGAAGACTTGAGTAAAAGTTATTCTGTGAACTATTCAGAAGGGACGGATTTGAATTGGATAGACTTTAGGGCCGTGGCCCAACGGGTTTTTGATGAACTGAGGGAAGCAATGGGACAAGAGAGAAGGCAAGAAGCCAGAGCACAGGTGGTGAGTGATAGTGATTAAGTAGTGCAGAGACCACGTATATAACTTTTCCAATTGTTTTAGTTATTAATTCTGAACAAGGGACGTTCAGGTTTTTTAGGGAGGGAGGTATTGTACAGACTAGGATACAGACTATAAACGTTTTTGTTGAAATAGAATATAAGTGACGTAAGAGAGGTGAGGGGAGCTCCACTTGTGTGGCAGTCCTGTGTTAGCCTTGGAGACGAACAGATGTTGGCAGATCCTGTTGCCCAGAACCACTGGTGCACTGATTTAGTGCTTGTTATTCTCATGCAATGGTGTGGATTTGTGTGTATATAAAGTTCAAGGAATTGTACTGAGTGACTCTTTAGTTCTTTCCCGGATAAATCCAAGAACCTACTATTTTCTTTTTATTGTGGCAATCCATTCTACCGGGTAAACGCTACAATACTTTGTTTGGTTGATTTCCTCCTGATGTTCATTTTTCTGTATTTTTATTGCACACTTGTGAACCTTAAGGCGTCAGTCGTTATGTTACGTAAAAGCTTAAATCACACATTATATGGTAATAAGAATCTCAAATTCGTCACCATTTCACATGAAATTTCTGAACCTCGTTCATTGAGATCTATCTGAGCCTCTGTAGACCTCGGTTGATTTCCGTGAACTCGCTACAGTAATTTCAAATGAAATCGGGACGCATAAGAGATCCTCTACTTAAGCAATAATCTTTTAACCCTTTTCCTAACATGGAAAGCAGACGATACTTGCAAAAAGAAATTCTTGAACAATTACTTTTTTTTATTTTTTGTCTCAAAAACATGGTTATAACCCCTCGTTGGAACGAGCTCGTTCTAACGAGGGTCATAACCTATATTTTTGAGACAAAAAATGAAAAAATAATGAAAATTAATTGGCGATTTTTGAGAATAGCGCTGGCCGGTTTTTGGCCGTACGTTGGGTAAAGGGTTAACAAGGAAAAGAACAGCCAAAGGTGATTATGTAGGGATGTTTAAACCATCGCGTGGGGACTCTTTCCCTTCTTGTTTGCAGGTTTGGTGCTATTTGGTCCGGTCTCCATCAGGTTGGGGCAACTGTTTCGAGAAGCACTGCTCTTCTGCGGAATACTACGCCTAAATTTAATATAACTACTGGCGGGGAAGACGAAGGTTTCATAATAACTATTAATTAGTGGTACATGCGCTTTAATTAGACCGTTCTCGGGTAGGGCCGAGTTTACTCATCTCTTGATGTCTTAATATGTTGACGAAGGACGGCAAATATCCAGTCATATTTGTGAGTGGAAAAACACAAAGTAAAGACAGTAAATAAGAAGATGAGAGGGGAAGTCATAATCCCCTTTGGTCTAACAATCAACCAACTTTAGTTTACAAACATAACGTAAGTGGCGGACTATATATGCCTGAAAAAAACCCACCAAGACTGGTCCCCGACATCGCCTCTCTCCTCCGCACTTCCCTCCCCTTCCACGACCAGACATAATGCTAAAATCTTTTAAAGCTGGTCAGATGATCGAAAGGGGTTTGCCCCGTACCGCCCCTGCGCGCTTTCGATGCGCAGAAAAACACTTATTTTGATTATCGAATGTAGTCCCCGCTAAACGAAAGACTTTCTCTAACAAGCGGGGTGTCGTGTTGTGCCAGGGAGCTAATTGAGGTGTAATAAATCGAAATTTTTGAAAAGTGAACGTAGTTTGAAATACTGAAAGTGTAGCATGCTCAGCATATCTCATGCACGCTTTGACAAATCTACATGGGTCCAGCAACAAATGAGTCAAAACATAATGGAGTTCAAAGTATGGATCATGGTTACCTGGATCATCCAGGGGTCACTATGTGCTTTTTTCGAAAAGGTTGGAAATCGCATTCTGAGACCACCATCCCCGACACATTCCAGAGCCAAATACCCTTAAAAGAGGTCACGCGTATATTTCAGGTGTTGTGTTTTGCCTTCATCTTGGCATTTCGAACTTTAATGATGCCAGTAATTTCACTTAGTCTTCCTTGTAAATGACTTACATAACAAATGTGAAGAAAGTCCGCCCATTACTCAAGTTATCGTACGGAAACCAAAATAAGTTTGGATGGACGCTAAGACAGATGGAGAGATGGACAAACCATCTGCACACACATGGCCGATTTTCAAACCATGACAATATCCCATATTAACTTCGGAGTCATGTTTGTGCGTTAGAACGAACTATAATGAACGTTCTCAACGCCAAATAATGTATCAGTGATTTTGCCTCAACGCGGTTGTAACAAGTGATTGATGAGTGAATCTAGCCGAAGAGGGGTTTGAATTGGGGCGGGTGAGATGGGAGGGGAGGGGGCAGGGCCTCGTAGACACCCATAGCTTTGCAACTGTCCCAGATCCCCAACCAATAGGAGAGGGACACCCCTTCTCTTCTACAACCAGCATCAACCCTGATGTGCAGCCTTTGGATTTTGCCTCGGCATATATGGCATATATGGGTATCATTGCTCAAATATGTCCGGGGGGTGGGGCAGACAGTCCTGGGCCGCCACTGCTGGCACATCCAAACATCCAATCATTTTGAAGTTACTTGTTGAAAAAATTTATAGACTCTGAAAATGTTTTTTGAGAAATACATCTATATGGTCCAAAATTACTATGTATCGGAACTCTCCAGCAGAAATCCCGCCAGCAGAAATCCCGCCTATGGATACTGAAAGTTTACAGCTTCATTAGACGTGTTCATCGCACCCACTAAACTAGTAAATTTACGGGAAAGAGTGTGATAGCTCTGCCTCCCCAAATTAAGAAGAAGAGAATTCTAAGATATTGTTAAACAAACCAGCGTCCTTTCTTAATTCTATGGCATCCGGGAAATTTGAAAAAGACAAGGGTCGCTGATTTCTTCTGAGGCGCAGTTCGTAGAATTAAGGACTTAGATGCAACTATCTGATGAATAACTAAGATATTGTGTATAAGAGACTTATTACGTAATTCTTTGCTTAACGGGTAGCCAGTGTAACTCAGAGAGTACTGGTGTTATATGGCAGTACTTTTGAGTTCTGGTTATGACCCGTGCAGCACAATTTTGACAGACAACAGCAAGTTCCAAACGACATAAAAGAAGAGGAATTCCTAAAACCTGTAAAATCGAACTATCTGACACAGCATTCCAAAGAAACAACAAGATATAGACATGGCCAGAAAGCAAACATTCTGGACCTGGTGCAAAAAGACCTAGATTCAGATTGGGACAGTCCACTTGAGGACTGTGAAAACGACATAAATATGCAATGGAAGAGATTTTGTCTAATCCTTGGAGAAGTCATAAACAAAAATATACCAGAGGAAACAAAATCCCATAAAGGTAAAAACAGAATGCCACTGGATAACAGAGCAAGGGAAATCATTTGAAAGAAATATCGTGCCTGGAACAGATATATGGAAACCCGAACCAAAATTACAACACATATGCCAGAAACAGAAACAAGGTGAAAAGGGTGACTCGGCAGAAACAGAAAGCTCACGAAAGAGATATAGCTACACAAGCGAGGACAAACCCGAAAAAAATTAGGGATTATGTCTCAAGAAGATCAAAGGCGAGAACTGGGGTAGTCAATCTTGAAGGAGAGGGTGGTTCACTGACGAAGAGTAACGAGGAAAAGGCGGAAGTGCTAGTCGAGTTCTTTTCAAATGTCTTCACGGGAGAACCTGCAGGAGAAATACCCACGGTAGAAATTAAAGTTTTACGTCACAATTCAGAGGACCTGGAACTGCCAGATAAGGAAGTACAGATCAGACTGTCACGCGAAAATCCAAACAAATCTCAAGGACTAGATGGTATCCATCCAAGGATCTTAACAGAGCTATCAAGCGAACTGTCTAAACCTCTAACCATAATATTCAACAATAGCCCAAACTTGGGGAAGCTACCCGATGAGTTGAAAACGGCAAATATAATAGCTATCTATAAGAAGTGAGACAGGAACAAACCAATTAATTACAGACCAGTCATCCTGACAAGCATAGTATGCAAAATTCTTGAATCTATCATCTGGGACCGAGTAATGGATCATATGAGAAACAACAAATTATTTAGCAAAAGACAATTTGGATTCACCAATGGCCGTTCCATAAACCTACAACTTTCGCACACGTTTGAACAATGGTCGAAAACGACAGAAGAAGGCAACTCAACACATGTCGTCTACATGGACTTTATGAAGGCCTTCGATACTGTTCCGCATAGAAGATTAATACAGAAAACTCGCAGCTACGGGGTCTAAGGCAACATTCTCGATTTGATAAAGAACCTTCTTCGGAGGAGGCAGCAGGAAGTAATGGTCAATGGAGCAGAATCGAAAAGCCACAGTGTCATCAGTGGCATACCCCAAGGCAGCGTATTGGGGCCCATATTATTTGTCCTATACATATTTATTTATTTATTGGTGTTTAAGGTCACATATTTATGCACAATTTATGCACAATTTATGCACAATCGCTAATCATGACCGTGACAGTTTCATGACCGTGACAGTTTTACGGGTGGAGGAAGCCGGAGTACCCGGAGAGAACCGAGCAACGGCGAGCAACTGTCAGCTCCCCAACATACGAACTCCATACAAGCAGGGTTAGCATTGGTTGAAGACAAGTGCACCATCGACGTGCAGTATGCCTTAGTACACAACGCCACCGTGCCCCCACGCGGGCAATGGAGATGAAGTGTCTTGCCCAAGGACACAACACGGTTGCCGCAGGTGGGATTCGAACCGAGGACCTCTCGGATTGCATTCTGCACCTCTACCTACTGAGCCACCGCGCTCCCTGTCCTATATACATAAATGACCTTCCTGACAGAGTTCAATCAGAAGCAATGATGTCCGCAGATGACACTAAGGTCTTCAGAACAATTAAAGGAAAGAAAGATGTGGACACATTACAGCATGATCTTAACAATTTACAAGAATGGTCAAATAAATGGCTTCTTCACTTCTGTCCTGTGAAATGTGTCACTATGAGCGTTGGGAGAGAACATGTTGGTCTGGAATACAGCTTGAGAAGAGGATGGGGAGACATGCCGACTGAAGGAAGTTAAAACTGAAAAAGACATAGGAGTCGGACAGATAACAAATTAGAATTCGACCACCACATAAATGAGAAAGTTAACAAAGCTCAAGCGGCACTAAGTGCCATAAGAAGACCCTTCGCGCATCTAGATAATCACACCATGGCGAAACTCTACAGAGGGCTCGTCCGACCACACCTCAACCCGCATGGAACCCACACAAACAAAAACAGATTGACCAGTTGGAAAGTGTCCAGAGAAGAGCAACGAAGATAGTACCCTGACTAAAAGATTTAACTCATTAGGAAAGAATGAAGGAACTAGAACACTCGAATACAGAAGACACAGAGGGGATATGATAGAATGTTTTAAGATCTTCACCAACTAATACCAAGAAGTAGTACAAATTTTAACAGAAAGCACCGAACCAAGAACTAGAGGACATAACTTCAAACTAAACAGAGAAGCACGAAGCCAAGATACTAGGAAATACTCATTGAATACAGGGCGATTCGGCGGAAAACCGATTCGGCGACACCGCAGAACCGTACAGAAAAAAGGTTCCGGCGAACCGTCCAATTCTTCCGCCGAATCGTCCAAAGCATGGGTTTAATAACTTAGGAAATTTGGCTCATAACTTTTTGAAATTTTGCTTTTCATCTTTTAACATTTTGTCGGTAATTTAGGCGCTTATTTTTGTTTTAGTTTAGTATCTGTTATTTTAGACCCCCCCCCCCCCCCTCCGCCCCCCATTTTTTTGCATTAAGTGGTACATTTTCGTTTAGTTTAATATTTATTTTTATTTTAGAATTAAACATTTTTTTTTATACATTATGTACACTGAATATATTTATTTCTCATTTGCTTTCGCTTCGAATTCAGTAACGGTAATATTGTGCACTGAAATGTGACATGTGGTGGGCGGAACGAAGTGCATTTTTTTTCGATCCAATCACTAATTGTTTGAAACGTATTTTTATAACCCGGGGAACACAAGCGTTGGAGCTTATCATGGCATGCGACTCATTAACTGCTTGTTGAGCAATGGCTTGTGCTATAAAAACAGTCGCCTGACCAAAGGTGCCAGTAGTATTTGAACTTGACATCAAAGTTTGTTTTTCCTGTGTTAAATAATATTATATATACCCCACAACTGTAACACTCTAGGTTCATTCAGTCTTACCACTGTCGCACGAACATGTCTTCCGGGATGAAAACAAGACGACGCACAGTTAGGTTAATACCATATCCTTGTTCATCTTGCACAAGAGAAGTTAGGCCCAGACAACATGTATTACAATGTACTGGGAGTGATCGTTGGCAACACAGGGCCTGTTAAACGGGAATAAGTCAGGAAGAGTACAGAACTGAAATAAAAAGTAAAACTGAAATTAGCTGGGACTGCTCACTGTACGATCAAAACGTTGGGCTGTTGGACTCGATGAGGCATGAACCTTGAACTTCGTCATCGACGCCTGTGGCACCAAACACACTCGTTCCTTCATTTTATGGATCATCGGTACCAATATCAGATTTCTCTCCAACACCACCAGTTCATCTAAATACTCCACCTCCAGCACATGTACGGCTAGTCTCATCATTCTACGACTCGCCTCTACCGTCATCAGATGATCTGCCGCCAGCATCATTTCATCCCTCGTGTTTTCCTGACATTAACGAACTAAGAGAATAGGTAGCAAGGTCTTTTGCAGGGCCTTCATTCCACGAAGGGTCCGATTTAGAGCACACTATTCATGAACCTGACAACGATATTGCTGATGTTGACGAGTCTGAGTTCAACGTCGTTATCGGTGGATCAAAGAGTGGTGCCGATGTCTTAATCAGCTGTGGACACTCATATAGCAAAGATGGCAAAGTAAACAAAGGGAATACAGCGATGGAGACGTAACATACGAAATAAAAACACTGATTGTCTAGCCAGCATCATGCAATATAGCAATGAATTCCAAAGAGGACCACAATCACACGTTTGTGTGTCAAAAGACTGTGCAATACCATCTGCTAATATAAAAGCATTTATAAGAGCAACTGGGAAAGAGAGGCCATATACTTCTGGGACACATCTTGTTAAAGAGGCCCTCCAGTGTCATCTACCAACAGACGCGCCTGCATCGTGCCTTCCTGCAATGCCAGCTTTGATTAGAGCTACAAATCGTCTGCGACAAACTAGAAGACCAATTCATCCTACAAACTTGCAATTTGATTAGATTGACGAACAGTTGCCTGATAACTTTGTTCAGGAAGATGTCTATGTCGGAGCTGCTCGTCATGTCGTGATATTTACGACACTGCTTTTGACAATCTTGACCAAAGCCAAAACATGGTATGTGGATGCCACTTTCAAAGCAGTTCAACGGCCCTTCCGACAACTTTGGAGTATACATGCATTTTTGAAACAGGATTCTACGATGAAACAGGTCCCACTAATAATGGTACTTATGTCAAGGCGAAGCAAAGAGGACTATATAAAAATAATAAAATACCTGGAAGCAAGAATGTCACAAATTGTCCTTCATCGAGTGGTTATGGACTTTGAAGCAGCTCTATGGGGCGCTTTTCGAGAGGTTTTTCCAAATGTAAACCTAACGGGCTGTTGTTTTCACTGGACCCAAGCAGTATGGAAAAAAATACAAAATTTAGGACTGGCTCCAACTTATTGAAGGAAAAAAAACACCAGCAAATTTTTAAGAGAATTACTAAGCCTTCTGTTTTTACCAGCTGAACAGATACCTACAACCTTTCAAGCCTTCCGAGATCTTGTACAACCAGAACATCCAACAAGCCTACAGAGCCTCGTGGAATATATTGAAGACACGTGGACTGAAGGTTGGATGTGGAACCCTTCTAGCTGGTCGGTTTTTGGCATGTCACTTCGAACAAATAACGATGTCGAGGGATGGCACCACCGTTTAAATAGACTGTGTGATGAACTTGGGCACAATAACGTCAACTTGTATGAATTGATTAGCGTTTTGTATAAAGAATCACAATTAGTTACAATACACTGTCAGCTTGTGGCTGAAGAAAAACTCCAGAGATACCAACGAAAAACGTTTCGGCAGTACCAAGAACAAATATTCATTACTTTGGACCAATATAAAGAACTGGAAATAACTCCTCGTGAAATTTTACGTCAAGTTTCATCATATCACAGACCCGTGGAATCACAAAGCAACAGCGAGATTGAGTCTGAGATGCAGTCAGTTTCAACAGAGCATTTTGATTAACTTTTTGTACATGTAATATATTCGATAGAGGTTACGTTGGGTGGCGGGGGTTAAAGGGTAAATTCGGTGTATTGTCTTAAAACATAGCTTATGCTCCCTCCTTGAAACGAAATCAATTGAGGCCGTTTCAATGATGAATCATAAGCTATGTTTTGGGGCAAATGAGACAACAATCGGATTATTCGGTATTTTTTACATGTGTGCGTCGAGGGTTAAATTATTGGGTAAATTCATTCTGTGAATTGCCTTAAAACATAGCTTATGCTCCCTCCTTGAAACGAAATCAATTGAGATTGTTTCAATGATGAATCATAAGCTCAGGGATGTGGCTAGAGGGTTTCAGCTGGGGGGGGGGGGGGGGGTGCCACCGGTGTAAATCACAACTGTGCATGGTTTCGATAGGTGGTTGCACTGCAGCGCTTGTTATTAGTGATTGTATATACATATATATATATATATACATGCTTATGAACCCTTCTGAAAATTTTCACTAGTCAAAAAGCATCATTAATAATGTGTCTGGGTCAGAAAATTTACCGGACTAATGTCAGAGTCGAAATTTTGAGGCCATGTCAATTTTAGAGTAGGAAATTTGAAACTCAAGTTTCCAGTTGGAAATAAAAGATCAAAATTTCTCATCATTAGTTGGAATTTTAATATTTTTCATGAACAACGTTAATTTATTGAATTTCCAACTATTTGATTTTTGACCTCGGAATTTCCAACTATTGAAAAAATACTCCTAGCTGGGGGGGGGGGGGGGGGGGCGGGAGGGGGGGTTGAGACCCCTGCATAAGCTATGTTTTGGAGCAAATCAGACAAAAATCGGAATATTCGGTATTTTTTTCATTAAATTATTTGGTAAATTCCTTCGGTGTATTGCCTTAAAACATAGCTTATGCTTCCTCCTTGAAACGAAATCAATTGAGGTCGTTTCAATAATGAATCATAAGATATGTTTTGGGGCAAATGAGACAAAAATCATTTTATTCGGTATTTTTTTCATGTGTACATCGGGGTTAAATTATTTGGTAAATTCATTCGGTGTATTGTCTTAAAACATAGCTTGTGCTCCCACATTAAATTTGCAGGCTTTTATTCCTTTTAAAACATATTGTGTGCGTAATGTACTTAAAGAATGCCTGTTTTCATTTTAGAGTGTGAGAAATTGTTCCTGTAATTGTAAACTAAATTGATTATCCACTTATTGTTTCATTACTATTGACTGAAAATATTTAAAACTAGAATTACTGTGAGCACTGCTCACTAAAGATACCACCCACTCCAACCAAGAAACATTTCACAACAGTAAAAAAGTATTTAATATACACAGCACATCTGTATGTTCTCCGAAAACATGAGAGCAATTTTCAATATGAGAAAGGGTAAATATTACAAAGAGCATGCAAGATGAAAATATCTGAAAAGAAACATGTTAGCCTACAGCATAGGAGGTGCACATCTAGAATGTATATAAAAGAATGCCTGAAAGTTTCAATGAAATCTGCCCACTGGTTTAAGAGGAGTAGTGGATAGCAGATGTGTACCCCCCTAATGGATGAATGGACGTGTATGGACGTACTAAGTTCATTTTGCCACATGGGGAAGAGTAAAAAATAAAAATACCTGAAATCAAAATAGGAGGTGCACATCTATAATGTACATAAAAGAATGCCTGTAAGTTTCAATGAAATCTGCCCACTGGTTTAAGAGGAGTAGTGGATAGCAGATGTGTACCCCCCTAATGGATGAATGGACGTATGGACGTACTAAGTTCATTTTGCCACATGGGGAAGAGTAAAAAATAAAAATACCTGAAATCAAAATAGGAGGTGCACATCTATAATGTACATAAAAGAATGCCTGTAAGTTTCAACGAAATTCGCCCACTGGTATAAGAGGAGTAGCGGATAGCAGGTGTGTACCCCCCACAAAGCATCACAACAATTTGGCTAAGTTCATTAAGACCTTTGGGACAGAGTAAAAAAAAATACCTGAAAGCAAAATAGGAGGTGTACATCTATAATGTACCTAAAAGAATGCCTGAAAGTTTCAATGAAATCTGCCCCCTGGTTTAAGAGGAGTAGCGGATAGCAGATGTGTACCCCTCACAGCATAACGAACGTATGGACGTACAGACATACTAAGTCCATTTCGACGCATGAGAAAAAAAAAATACCTGAAAGTAAAATAAGAGGTGCACATCTAGAATGTATATAAAAGAATGCCTGAAAGTTTCAATGAAATCTGCCCACTGGTTTAAGAGGAGTAGCGGATAGCTAGTGTGTACCCCCCACAAAGCATCACAACAATTTGGCTAAGTTCATTAAGACCTTTGGGACAGAGTAAAAAAAAAATACCTGAAAGCAAAATAGGAGGTGTACATCTATAATGTACCTAAAAGAATGCCTGAAAGTTTCAATGAAATCTGCCCCCTGGTTTAAGAGGAGTAGCGGATAGCAGATGTGTACCCCTCACAGCATAACGAACGTATGGACGTACAGATATACTAAGTCCATTTCGACGCATGAGAAAGAGTAAAAAATAAAAATACCTGAAAACAAAATAAGAGATGCACATCTATAATCTATATAAAAGAATGCCTGTGAGTTTCAATGAAATTCGCCCACTGGTATAAGAGGAGTAGCAGATAGCAGGTGTGTACCCCCCACAAAGCATCACAACAATTTGGCTAAGTTCATTAAGACCTTTGGGACAGAGTAAAAAAAAAATACCTGAAAGTAAAATAGGAGGTGCACATCTAGAATGTATATAAAAGAATGCCTGAAAGTTTCAATGAAATCTGCCCACTGGTTTAAGAGGAGTAGCGGATAGCAGATATGTACCCCTCAAAGCATAATGGATGTATGGACGTACGGACGTACTAAGTTCATTTTGCCACATGGGATAGAAAAAATAAAAATACCTGAAAGCAGAATAGAAGGTGCACATCTATAATGTATATAAAAGAATGTCTGAGAGTTTCAATGAAATTCGCCCACTGGTATAAGAGGAGTAGCGGATAGCAGGAGTGTACCCCCCTAAAGCATCACAACAATTTGGCTAAGTTCATTTCGCCCTTTGGGAAAGAGTAAAAAATAAAAATACCTGAAAGCAAAATAGGAGGTGCACATCTATAATGTATAGAAAAGAATGCCTGTAAGTTTCAATGAAATCCACCCACTGGTTTAAGAGGAGTAGAGGATAGCAGATGTGTACCCCCAAAGCGTCACGGACGTACGGACGTACGGAAGTACGGACGTACGGACGTACGTAAGTACGGAAGTACGGACACCATGAATGCTATATACCGCCCACTTTTCAAGTGGGTGGTATAATAAAAAAAATATTAGAAATAATCTTATTCCTTGTCTTTCACCACCCATCCTCTACCTATTTTTTTCCGCCGAATCATCCCTATTTTATTACGCCGAACCGTCCAAGTGCCGTCGCCGAATCGTCCCATCGCCGAATCGTCCTGCTACATACTCATTCAGCCAGAGAGTAGTGGATCCATGGAACCATTTACCTGAAAATATTGTACATGCTGTCACATAGGGTCAATTTAAGAACAGACTCGACAAATACTGACACCACGAAGAAGTCAAATACAATTACAAGACAAAACGGGTCCTCCTAAACACCAGAACCCACCAGAACCGCACAGAAGACCCCCCCCCCCCCCCCCCCCCTCTAAATTACATTTGCGCAGTGTTTTACGATGAAATGTTTATTTTATGTAATAATCGTTACAGGAAAGAAGAATAGAAGTAAATTCATTCTTATAGTTGCCTTTATCAAGGCGGTTCTGGGGGGTTCTGGTATTTAGTATTTTTCTCCTAAATACCAGAACCGCTCAGAATTCGCTAAACCCACCATCTAAATGACATTTGCACGCCGCTCTCGGAGAAAATATTCCATTTTCAGTTTCTTTTAGCATCTAAATTCATACATGGTCTGTGTCGGCATTTGCTTGGCGCTTGGCTGATCGCAATCGGGCTATTCGTGTGATTGACCTATACGGAAATCGCATTGTCAGTTTATTTCTGGGATTTCTGAATTAAGTTCAAAACATTCAAAACATTTTGTTTATTCGTCTCAAGACTGGCACTTTTCAATTCAATTCAATTCAATTCATTTTATTTAACGGTATGTAAAATATAATAATCAATTCAGTTACAGAATAATATTGTGATACATATACATACCGTTGGGAGAAAGCATAGCCAGATTGGCTGTCTTCCTGCTATCCGCCAAGGTAAAAATGTAATTAGAGCAACATCATATCAGACAGAGTATACAGCCGGGAAGAGAGAAATACAGATCCTTTTGGAGTAATGTTGTATTATTGCATAGTTGCATTAATGCGTGGGAAACAAAACACTTAAAATATCAATAATAATATTATTAGTATATATTTGAAAATAATATTGATAGTAGTTTGGGAATAAGATGAGTGACAAACTGACGAGCTAGCCGGTAAAAAAGAAGAACTGTTTTACAGATTAGTACAGTAAACTATCTAGTACAGTCTGGGCAATACGGGTTGTTACATGTAATTTGTGTTTGATAATTTGAGAGAAGTTTTTGTGTTAACATTTTCTTAAGTGCAGTAGGATTAGTAGCATTTCTTATACTCGGTTCCAGGTCGTTCCAAAGCCTAGGGTAATTGAAACAAGGGAGGTAATCTAAGGATATTGTTCTTGTTCTGCAGACGCGAATCGATACCGAGTACCTGGCACATGATATATAGAATAAAAAAACATATTTTATACAGAATAACAAGACGTGAAATGATTAAATAGGGGAGGGCAGTAGTCCAGAGCAGCCATGGAAGCTTATGAAAGTGAGCACATATGAAAATGACTGAAGTCTATACTTGACCTTAGAAGACCTACTTTACGAGGCGCATTTCGTAAATTTCACTGTGAACTGTCTCTCTCACATCTAATTTTCTAAGAATTTAGAAAATGAACTCGATATAATAATAATAACACTTTGGCCGGCCGCTGATTTGTCGCGGTTCTCGTATGAGAACGCCTTGGTTAACCCTGTTCTACCAACTGCCTCCCTATTCCCACGCTTCTTCTCTCCTCCCAACACTCGGAGACGAACTGCTTGATGTCATCCCTTGCCCCATTCTTCCCAATCTCTCCGATTAGTATATTAACCCTCTCCTTTGAGTCGCCTCCTAACCACATGTCCTTCATTCTCCCATCCAACTTCCCCATTATTCTCCCCGTGAATCTTATTCTTTTAGACTGGTATTTTGGGCATTCTAGAAGAAAGTGTTCCAGGGTCTCCACCACGCCCAAATTACACATCTGGCACTCCGTTTCACTGTTTTTCCCCAATTTTCCCCTTAGCTCCAGGGACCGCGACCTCAGCTTGAACAACAGTAACCCCCCTTCCCCCCAAAGGTGCCATCACGGTACTCTTCAAAACCAGGCTTCTCTTTATCACGTAGACCACCCAAAGATCTCTTTGATTTGATCCCCTCTCGCCAATTACGGTTACAATCCTCCATGGTGACGAAAGGAATGGTTTCGCGCGCCGAAGGCGCGCAGGGACGGTATGGGGAACAAGCCCCTTTCGACCCTCAGTGACTGTAGATGATTAATTTTCACATGCCTAGGCGTGTCGAAGGAGGAACGGCTTCAGGTACTCGGCAGGTGTCACCGGTTGCGTCGTGATGGTCTCTTGGCTGATGTCGGTTGAACCCCCGGGTGAGGACCAGTGTGAGAGGGTTGGGTCCTCTCACAAAGGTGCTACCTCTCCCCGAGGGTGCAGTCGATTTGGATTTTCAGGCAAGTATAGTCTGTCACTTCGAGGATGATTTTGAATGATGGCCATCGCTGGCATGTATAATCTGCCTCAGACTGTCTCTGTTTGGTTGGACTCTTTGAAGGAAAGCAACAACGACCCCTTTCGGGGACCACCAAAAAGAAGACCCGAACTTCCCTGGTTCGGGGGCAGGCCTGCATTGTAATCCTATTGGGTTGGGACAAAAGATGCGCAATGCGCTTACAAAAAGGGGCAGAGGCGGGACGCAGGACCAACGCTCGCCTCCATTAAAGTGGTCGACCACTTTTAGGGATGGATTGGAGGATGTGCAGGAACCATGGGGGTTACTGTTTCCATAACGGTTATAGTGTCCATAGCGGTTATTGGGGTGCTGGTCAAAAAGCATCTTCTGTGTACCTGCTTAAAAGAAGAAGGCAGAATTAGTTTTCATTGGAGTGTGTAAGATATAAAAAGATAAAAAGATATAGAAGGATAATTGTAATATTTTTATTATAATATTTAAAGGATGAAAGAAATGTGTCGGTGTTTGTGTACATGAGTATAATGCTTGTACGTGTTCTGGTTATGATGAGCGTGAATGTTGAGTTGGTGTTCCTTGTCAGTGTTAGCTGGTTGCCGAGTGGATTGGTTCAGCTATTGTAGCATGCCTTTAGAAGGACATATCGTACTGTAGAGTCGCAGTAGTGTTGCTGGCAATAGCTTGGCCTCCCCAGGCTTTCTCTGTGATGGTTGCGTGATTGCTGAGTTTATGTTGTGTGAGGGGTCAGAGTGGTTCGGTTCTGCGTATTGTAGCGTGCCTTAAAAAGGACATATCGTACTGTAGGGTCGCAGTAGTGTTGCTGACAGTAGCTTGGCCTCCCTATCTTTCCCCATTGTAAGTGTGGGTGGAGGCAGAGTGGTTTGGTTCAGCTATTGTAGCATGCCTTAAAAAGGACATACCGTACTGTAGGGGCGCTGTAGTGTTGCTGGCAATAGCTTAGCCTCCCTAGGCTTTCTCTGTTTTGATTGCGTGATTGCTGAGTTTATGTTCTGTGTGGGGACTGAGTAGTTCGGCTCAGCGTATTGTAGCATGCCTTAAAAAGGACATATCGTACTGTATGATCGCAGTAGTGTTGCTGACAATAGCCTGGCCTCCCTATCTTACCCCATATTGTGTTTGCGTGCAGGCTGATATAAGTCCTGGTTATTATTTTTTATTTTAGTATTTTTTGGCGATTGACGTTTCGGGTTTTTGTCTGCTATCGCAAATTGCCTGTAATTCGGATATTAGCTATCGGCTAGCCGTTCGTGGTTCTTCGCGGCCAGGGTGGCTAGGCGCTCTTTGATGGTGGGGATATGGGCCCTGTCGTGGAGTGTTTTGATGGGTGTGTTCCATGGGGCGCGGAGGACGACTCTCAGCGCGTGATTTTGGACCTTCTGGAGTTTTCCCATATTAGTTTGGTTGAGGTCAGTTAGGATGATTGCCCCATATTCGAGTACTGGACGCACAAAGGCTTTGTACAGTTTGATAGGGTGGACTGGTTGGCTCCCCATGAGGTTCCCTTTAGCATTTTCAATAGGTTAATGCGTTTGGTGGCTTTTTCGCCATGTCGTCGGTGTGTTTGTTGAAGGACAGTTTTTGATCAATGGTGATGCCCAGGAATTTCGCCTCTTTGCATTCTGGGAGGGTGTTATCCATTAGTTTTAGGTCAAAATCACGTTTATTTGTCTTGCGAGTAAAGGTGATTCGTTGGGTTTTATTGGCGTTTAGCTTAATTCTCCATTTGGCACACCATTGTTCTAGTTAGTCGAGAGCGCGCTGCATGGGTTTTTGGAGCAGATTGGCCGTATTGTTAGAGTCCCAGAGGCCTTTATCATCCACGAATTGGGAGACTTGAACGCGATCCTCGGAGAAGTTAAGGTCATTGACATAGAAGATGTAGAGGAAGGGGCTTAGGACGGACCCTTGGGGTGCCCGCTTCAAGGGGGACACTGTCGGACATTTCATTGTTCACTCTGACTTTAATTTCGCCGTCATTTAAGACAGAGGATAGTAATCTGAGCAATTTCATGGGGAGTCTCATTTTTGATAGTTTGTAGCGCATTCCATTGTGCCAGACTGAGTCGAATGCTTTTTCGACGTCTAGCAGGACTGCCGCGCTTATTTGTTGATTGTTGATGGCGGTTTTCATTTGGGTCACTAGTCGGTATACATGCTCGATGCCTTCTTTGCGGTTTCTACAGGCGCTTTGCCATTTATTGAAGAAGTCGATGTCTTCAAGGTGCCCCCTGAACCGATTGGTAAGGATTCGTTCGAATGTCTTACCGATGCAGCTGAGGAGGCTGATTGGGCGGTAGCTGGCTGGGTCGGAGGGGTCCTTGTCAGGTTTTGGTATCATGACACCGATGGCTTTTTTCCAACATTTGGGAAAGTAGCCATGGGTGAGACAAGCGTTGAACAGTTTGTTTAGTTTTTCGATTAAGGAATTTGGGCTTTGTTTAAGAATTTTGTAGCTCACTTCGTCTTCGCCGTTTGATGACGAATTTTTGCATTTTTTAATGACGTTGATGATTTCGTCATTGGTGAGGGGGGGGGGGGGGGTGACGAGGTCATCGTCATCCCCGTCTTCAGGCTCGTTATCGAACTTGGGGTCACGGTAGATTTCAGGGTGTTCGTTGATGAAGTCGTCAATTGCGTTTATGACGGCGTCATCATTGCCCGCGCCTTGATACGGGCGATGCGTTTTTCTTAGGAGGTCGGCAAAAGTGTCGGCCTTGTCTTTGTCAGTGCGCGTAAAGGAACCGTCTTCCCTTTTAAAAGGTTTGGCGGCGGCTTTGTCGCCCTTGTTTTTTTGTCCCGTTAGGATTTTGAAAGAGTCCCAGAATTTTTTAGCATCTTGGGCCCCATTTAGATTGACTGTTACCTTTTCCCAGTTGGCTTGTTTTTCAGCTTTGAGGGCTTCCTTGACTTCGCCATGAAGGCGGTTATATGTTCTTTTGAGGTCAGCTTTCTTACCGGGGTCAGTTTCGGTTTTAAGAGCGCGAAGAGCTTTCCGTTTAGTTTTGATTAGTGACAGTGTGTCGCCCGAGATGGTATTTCTCCAGGGGCGCACTTCTTCTTTTGAGCATATTTCGTTTAGGGTTGAGTTAATGATTTTTTTCTGTGCCCTCCCATTAGGTTTCGAGTTCCGCTGCGTTGGATAGGGGGGGGGGGGGGGGTGTTTGTGAGTTTGACATCGATGATATCGCGGTAGAGTTTCAATTAATTTTTCTAAAATTTCGGAGAGTGGGGGGGGGGGGGGGGTACCTGAGTGGGCCATTTCCTAGCTGCAGTGAGGCATGGACCGGGAGGTGATCGCTGCCTAAGTCATCTTCGCCGACCCAGTGGTCATCGGTGTGGTTTATCAGAGTGTCACTGGCGATAATTAGATCGAGGATATCAGATGAAAATAGTGGGTTGTTACTGATATAGGTTGCTGAGTTGTCGTTCATAACCACATGGAGGTTATGTTTTTTTGTTATTTCGAGTAGGGCTTCATCGTTGGGGCTAGTTTTGTTGCAGCCAAAGTACAGGTGTTTGGCATTGAAGTCGCCGAGGAAAATGCAGTGTTTGTATTTCCTCGTAAATAATTCAAAGACAGTGTCAGAAACAATTTGGCTTGGGTCGTAAAAATAACAAACAATCGCGATGTTTTTATTGTCGACTGTGATTTCAGTTGCAATCACCTCTGCATCGAGGTGATTATTTTTTATCGTTTTAGTTTTCATGTTCTGCTTTATTAGAAGAGCGACGCCGCCACCTTTAGTGATTTGTCGGTCTCTTCTAATAGTGCTGAACCCACTTACTGAAAAATGTTTGCTGGGTTGAAGCCAACTTTAGCAGATACAGACAATGTCTGTATCTTCGAAATATCGGCTCATTTGAAGTTTTTTATTGTTAACGCTTCTAGCGTTCCACAAGGCTATTTGTAACTTATTCATGATGGGGTTTTGTGTTTAGTTGCGGGGTGTTGGTTGTTGATTATTCTGGAGCATTTAGTCAGAGCTGATAGCAGCTTTTATTAGTGATTCCGAGATGTGGGTTTTGAATAGTTGCGACGCCGATCGGCTGACATCTTGACAGATGTCGGACAGCTTGGTTGTAACGTGTTT
Source organism: Pictodentalium vernedei (assembly GCA_031216915.1). Classification (NCBI taxonomy): domain Eukaryota; kingdom Metazoa; phylum Mollusca; class Scaphopoda; order Dentaliida; family Dentaliidae; genus Pictodentalium; species Pictodentalium vernedei. The sequence continues at coordinate 332,690,226 of CM062290.1, forward strand.
GTTTAATACGGAGTAGAGGGATCCGCCAATAAGGGAGCAGATGGTGTGAGGTGATGACGCATTGTTGGGCTTAATGAGATTAAGGTTTTTCAGTTCAATGGCGGTTTTTACTTTTTTGAAATGGGGACACCCTCGGTAGCTGCTGAGGTGACTTCCTTTACAATTGGGACAAGAGGGGGTCTTCAGCTTGCATGATTTGGTGAGATGTGGATCTCCGCATTCCATGCAGGCTAAGTTACCTCTGCATTTATTGGCGATATGCCCGAACTTATGGCATTTAGAACACTGTATGGGCGTGGGGGAGGTTTTATATTCATCCCCTGCGTGCCACCTGCCATTAATGTGTATCCCATTTTCGATGATTTTTGTTTTAGCTTCCCTATTGAGGCAAATGACTTTGATTTTCCACGTGTCCTTGCCCGTGGCTTTGGAATGAAATCTTTCCCATTTGCAGTTTTTTAGGCTTTGATTGATGGCTTCATCGGGTGCATCTGGATGGACCCTAGTTATGACCGCTGTGAGGTTGGGGGGAGGGGGTGGGTATTCTTTTTGGCAGCAGCAGGGAAATCTATTTTCATTAACGGCGTTGGCACTGGCAATGGTGTTTGTCTGGGATTCGACGAAGTTGGGTGGCTCTGTGCTTTAAATATATTATCTGAGAGATTACTTAAGCTCGCCTTTCTTGAGGCGCTGCTGGTATCAGTATAGTCTGGAACTGAGACGGAGCCAGAACAGCATAGGCGAGGAATGAAACTCCTGCGCCTTTTGACTTTTCGTTCGGTTATGGTGTCGAAGCCTTCCTCGTTCGTGCTCTTCTGCAGCTCTATGGTTGAATCTGAGTCATCCCTTTTTTGCTTTCGTTTTTGGGGAGTTCTACCACGTGTGCATGTTTTAGTATTTTTATTGGAAGGAGCTTCCTTATCTGGGATACTGCTATCACTATAGCTATCACTATCTTCAGTACTGCCAGGGCTAAATAGTTGTGATAGAGGCTTTTCTGGGATAAAACTCTTGGTGTTGAGGGGGTCCTTCGGATCATTAGGAGAGAGTGTTCTGTTTATCGTGGTCTTCCAAGCAGCCCGAGCAACCTCTGCATGGGACCTTGGGCTTCTGCCCTCCTCTGATGCTGAAGTCGCTTGGATTGCAGGGTCGCCAGTCTCTTTAGCTATACTGCCAGTCTCTTTAGCTATTCTACTTTGATCTATGGTACCCTGGTCATTTGTACCTGTAACTACTGCATCATTTGCATTGACTGGAGCGGTGGATTTCCGCCACCACCTGGATCTCCTTGGGAGGGGAGCCGGGGTAGGTGGACTGGCTTCTTCTGACGATCTTTTTACCCTGGTTTGCCCCGATGTCAAGGTCCGAGATCTCCAATGAGTAGTTTTCTACTAGCTCCCTCACTTGGACCATCCACCCTGTCTTGATATTTGAGTTGAAGGGTACTGCTCAGAAAACAGGTGACAATACACAGAAGTAACTGTTAATTGTCACTAATCGTAAAAAATATGCTTTCACTTTTGATTTGATTGCTCACTGAAACAACTTGATGAAACCCTGCTGCTGAACAGACACTAATCGGTGATAATCTGATGTATGTTTAAACAAGTCACACGTCGGCGATTTTTAGAGGCTGTTTGAACCTGCCCGATAAATTGGATAATGGAACTCATTCACTTACGACACCTCACTAATGACTCCAAAACACAAAATTATCCAATTTTTTTACCGTGACTTTTTCATTTAAAATGATTTCTTTCTTACTCACAAATTTAATTGATCCAATTTTTCTCCACCTTGTTTCTACTGTGTTTCAAACGGGACAAAAACGTTATGTCCCTCAATATGTATGGTATATGCAGATTTAATACCTGGATGTCTCAGTTTTAAAAACCGACATCCAGGTATTAAATCTCCATATACCACACATGTTGATGGAGATAACTTATAATATCAACAAATAAAGAGAAAACACTGGAGAAAGT